>OX336389.2:1237049488-1238249488 GCA_946902985.2 Meconema thalassinum | reverse complement strand
ACGCATTGCCGACAAAGTCTTGTTAAGCATTGCCAAGCAACGATTAACAGCTTCAGACACCAGTCTATCAGAACGAATGGCTGCATTTACGGTCATTGGTGCTATGAAAAGCAAATTACTTTTATCTAAATATGGACTTTAACATGATCATTTTTTAAATGTATAGTATCACTGTTATGATTTTCAAAAATAAATAAATAAATAAATAAATAAATAGACAAGAGGCCATGTTGTGTTTTTTCCATTACTATTGACTAATGGATTGAATATGATCGTTATAAATATTGTATTTGAACTAAAACTATTTTTTTAAATTATAAACAATAAAAAGAAAGGACGACAGTGCATTATTATTGACTAATAGTTTGAATATGATCATTATAAATATTGTATTTGTAATAAAACGATTTTTTAAATTATATACAATAAAAAGGATGGCAATGCATTATTATTGACTAATAGTTTGATTATGATCATTATAAACAATGATATAAATTGTATTTGAACAAAAAATAATTTTTAAAATTATAAACATTAAAAAATATGACAGTGCATCATTATTGACTAATAGTTTGATTATGATCATTATAAATATTGCTATGAATGGTATTTGTACTAAATTATAAAATAAGTTGAAACGTCATGGGCTTAAGGGTCGCTTGCTCATCAAACACCCCCTCATGCACTGCAACCACAAGTAAAAAAGTAGAAAATAAAATAAAAACATGTTTTAAAAGTACTTATAGTAGCGTATGAAATCATTAACAAGTCTAGGACTATGTTTTTGTCAAACGCTTATTATTATTATTATTATTATTATTATTATTATTATTATTATTATCATGTTATAAAAACATGTCATTATGATTTTGTTTGTACAAAACCATGTGGCCATTTAAGACAATGTAACGTTAACTTTAAATTATTTTTTTAATTAGTAAATATTGTTGATTTGTTTTCTTTTTTATGTTTCGCTCTTTCTTTTTTTACTTGTGGTTGCAGTGCATGAGTGTGTGTGATAAATCAACAAGCTATCCTTAAGCGTATGACGTTTATTCTTATTTTAAAAACTACACATGTACATCAAAAGAAAGTAAAAAAATGTAAAAAAACATGCATCATAGGCATGGTTCTATTCACGTAGCCTAAGGCTAAAAAATTCTCTCATTAAAGAGATAACTTACAAAAAATACCATTCACCTATAGCCATTGAAGGCATCATTGTATTGTATTGACATAGCTTAAGGCTAAAAACAAACATTAAACAAACTAAGAAAATTATTATTATTATTATTATTATTTTCATTACATGAACCTTTCTTTACCATTATTAACCATGAGCAACAATTAATAAACGTCAAAACTGTTGAGCACCAAAAAATATTTTTGTTATAGTAAGACATGAATAAACAAAGTCACGACTACTGTACAATTATTAATACTGTATTATTCGTTTTCTATTTTTACAAAACGTATGATGCAACGATTATTTTTTCATCCTCATAGATTTAATAGATAGGGTGAATACTTGAATTGACGTCAACCATAACATCATCAGGTGGATTATTAAATCGCGTAGGAAGAAATGATTCATAGTCTTCGCAAATGCAAAGAGCTCGTTCACCAAATTTGTTTTTTAATTTTTGTATTTTATGTACGCGAAAGGGTTTTTGCGTAGGCAATTCACTCATTTTCTTGCGTACAAGGCCACAGGCTTGACCAATGGCCTTCAAGGCATCCATGCTTGGCTATAAGGAAAGAAAAGAGTGTTATTTTTAACACTCTCATCCTTATATAACAACAACAATAACATTGTCAGTACATTAAAGCGTGTTTTTTAAGCCTGAGCGTTTAATGCCTAATGTTGTAGATAGTATTGGATAAATTGACAACAATATAATAATGTTTGTAGGAGGTATGCAATAACTGTTAAACCAACATCAACAGCCAATTTGTTTGTGTTTCATGATCCACATGACGTAAATAGGTATACTGTTGTAAATGACAATCTTCATCGATAAGAAAAATTTGTGCTTTAGTGCGTGTGACGTCCATTAATAGTGCTTGATGAATTTCTTGCCACAGACCACGCTCGTGAAAACAAGTAGCTTTTAACACTGGAAGAAGCAACAACTGTGTTTGCTGAATATAAACTCTGCTGTCTGCGATATGATGATTCATATCATGATAAATGCTCATGTTTTCTAAAAGAAACAAAAAACAAGCTACCATTTTAAACTATTTTTTAAAGCTATAAATAAACCAAGACCTTGTTTTATTTTTTTTAAATTTTAAATTAAAAAAAGAATAGTTGATTCCTACCACAGGGTAGAGGGGGTTGTTGAATCACATTAATAACGTGCTGGAGCATCATTAGACAAGTAAATTAATACGTATTTATAAGGATAGGGTTGAATCACTTGCGCGTCTGCTAATGAAATAGTACAAAACAGTAACCATCGCCACTGACGAAACGTATTTTCAAAATCTGGCAAATATCTAAATGGTATCAAATCACCATCATTTTTAATTAAAAATAGTGGGGCCCTCACATCTATAAAATCTAAAATAAGACTTTGGTTTAAAGGTTGATTACCAGCTAAGCTTGTTTTTGTATGGGTACTACTAAGATTTGTTTATGTTGTATCATCAGTATCTAATCTTCAACTTCTGAGCAAAGGGCTTCATACATTTTTTTTTCTAAAAAAGGTAATTAAGAAATCGCAAAGTTGTTATTATTAACATGTTATTATTCATATTATCAGTTATATGGGGGGTTTCAAGAATTTGTGGCAAGAGTTTCCCTGACAGATTAACAAAAACGTAGGCCTGTGGACAATGTTCACATGACCACTGCATTACCTTTCGGTGAAACGTATGTAAAACAAACAAATGATTGTCCCACAGTGTAGCCTACTTCTCAAAGTTGACATTCATTTTCATCGTTTTCATCCAAAACATGAATTTGAAAATTATTTAATAGGAAATGTTTTATGAAGATTAAGTGTGAATCATTTTCAAGATCGCTTGTAGGTAAATGTTTGCCTCTGTTGTCAATAGGTATTAGCATATAATCCCCTTGTTGAATGAGTCGTATACGATTCCCCTGTCGACATGCAAATTCGCACTGCATACTGTTAAATAAAAATAGTATCAACGGATACTATAGACAATCATCTGCATGCCAATGGATGCCTATAAAGGCAAAGTTAAAATACCATGCATTTATTAACCATGTCTATATCCAAGAAACAAAAGAAAAAACCCAAATTTAAATCAGGGTGTGTTTCCATAAAAAGGAATACACCATAAACTAAAAAAAATATTAGCCAAATGTCTTTTCAAAGTAAAGTATGTTCCTAAAAGCCAAATCAAACAAAAAACATAAGAAACACATGTTGTTGTTGTTGTTGTTGTTGTTAGTTTCTAACAGACCGTATTCTATGTGATGAATATTGATTCATAGGTAAAGTAAAATAAAGTTGACGAAATGCTTGTTGGCGATATGAAGTGGTTCCTTCCTCAGCAGGAAATTTATAAAAGTGAAAACAAAACATATTTGAAGTTACTGGAAATTAAACCTTAAACAGAGGCTTTGTACATAACGTGCACCAAAAGTCTAGAAAACAATCCTCATCCGCTAATTTAACAATCACTTGTTTCATCGTTAAACCATACAATGATTTATGAATCACTTCCGTAGGTACATTATTTTGAAATCCAAAATTTAGCGTACAGCATTTGCAATAGTGATGTTCTGGATCATAAACCAAGGTAACATTTTAAACTGTTTTTAAAGCTATAAATAAACCAAGACCTTGTATTAATTTTTTTAATTTTAAAATTAAAAAAGAATAGTTGATTCCTACCATAGGGTAGAGGGAGTTGTTGAATCACACCAATAACGTGCGAGAGCATCATTAGACAAGTAAATTAATACGTATTTATAAGGATAGGGTTGAATCACTTGCGCGTCTGCTAATGAAATAATACAAAACAGTAACCATCGCCACTGACGAAACGTATTTTCAAAATCTGGCAAATATCTAAATGGTATCAAATCACCGTCATTTTTAATTAAAAATAGTGGGGCCCTCACATCTATAAAATCTAAAATAAGACCTTGGTTTAAAGGTTGATTACCAGCTAAGCTTGTTTTTGTATGGGTACTACTAAGACTTGTATATGTTGTATCATCAGTAACTGATCTTCAACTTCTGAGCAAAGGGCTTAATACATTTTTTTCTAAAAAAGATAAACAAGAAATCGCAAAGTTATTATTATTAACATGTTATGATTCATATTATCAGTTATATGGGGGGTTCAAGAATTTGTGGCAACAGTTTCCATGACAGATTAACGAAACGTGAGCCTGTGGACAACGTTGACATGACCACTGCATTACCTTTCGGTAAAACGTATGTGAAATAAAACAAATGATGGTCCCACACTGTGTAGCCTACTTCTAAAAGTTGACATTCTTTTTCATCGTTTTCAGCCAAAACATGAATTTGAAAATTATTTAATAGGAAATGTTTTATGAAGATTAAGTGTGAATCATTTTCAAGATCGCTTGGAGGTAAATGTATGCCTCTGTTGTCAATAGGTAATAGCATATAATCCCCTTGTTGAATGAGTCGTATACGATTCCCCTGTCGACATGCAAATTCGCACTGCGTACTGTTAAATAAAAAAATATTATTAACGGATCCTATAAACAAACATCTTCATGCTAATGGATGCTTATAAAGGCAAAGTTAACACACCATGCATTTATTAACCATGTCTATATCCAAGAAAAAAAGAAAAGAAACACAAATTTAAATCAGGGTGTGTTTCCATAGATATGAATACACCATAAAATAAAATAAAAAATATTAGCCAAATGTCTTTTCAAAGTAAAGTATGTTCCTAAAAGCCAAATCAAACAAAAAAAAGCAACACATGTTGTTGTTGTTGTTTTTAGTTTTTAACAGACCTTATTCTATGTGGTGAATATTGATTCATAGGTAAAGTAAAATTAAGTTGACGAAATGCTTGTTGGCGATATGAAGTGGTCCCTTCCTCAGCAGGGAATTTACAAAAGTGAAAACAAAACATATTTGAAGTTACTGGAAAATAAACATTAAACAGAGGCTTTGTACATAACATGCACCAAAAGTCTGAAAAACAATCCTCATCCGCTAATTTAACAATCACTTGTTTCATCGTTAAACCATACCATGATTTATGAATCACTTCCAAAGATACGTTATTTTGAAAACCAAAATGTAGCATACAGGATTTGCAATAGTGATGGCCTGGATCATAAAGCATCTCATTATCCATAATGTTGTTATAAAAAGTGGTATCAGTGCGTACTTTAGTGTTTTTATATTCCGAAGGATAGGCCACACGTTACGGTTTATAATTTACGATCGTTGCAGATTCATTAAACGTAGTGTGTTTGGTCACAATAAACGAATCTTGATCGTGGTTTATCATTTAATCTGAAAAGTTGTAGTTAACGTTTTACCAAGTATATAAAAATACTATCAATCTATACACTGTCTGTCCCCTAAGTGAATAACAAAAAGAAAATAAAAAATAATCAAAACATAAATAAATAACCATCTGTCTATTGGCTTCTTTAGCTGAAGGCAACAAGAAAGACATGCATCAGGTTTAAAAAAACAATTTCTCTTCAGATATTCGACTAGTGTTGTTTTCAAATACATAACCACTCATAACACTAGCCATAAAGTGAGATTGTCCACAGTAAAATGTATCAGATTACTTTTTGTTCTTGTATGAGGTCTATTAAGTCACCACCTAGTGAGGCCTATTAGGCCGCATGCCTACTGAGAGTGGGTGGACACTTTGCTGAAACATGAGGCCTATTAAGCCACAACCTATTGAGGCGTATTAAGCTGCATGCCTTCTGAGAGTGGGTGGTCACTTTGCTGAAACATGAGGCCTATTAAGCCACAACCTAGTGCGGCGTATTAAGCCGCATGCCTACTGAAGGTGGGTGGTCACTTCGCTGAAACATGAGGCCTATTAAGCCACAACCTAGTGAGGCGTATTAAGCCAAATGCATACTGAGGGTGAGTGGTCACTTTGCTGAAGCATGAGGCCTACTAAGCCACAACCTAGAGAGGCGTATTAAGCCAGCACCTAAAAATCCAACATGTTTTTAATCTAGCCTGTCCACAGTGAGCCATGCAAACGTTGGTGCATGACTCTCTTTATGCGCTGACAGGCAAATAGCACAAGACATACAGTTTATATACAATTATTTACACACATTCACACATCCTTGCTTACATCCATGCACACAGGTTAAAAAACAAAAATTATATGATACACTACAATTTTTTATTTTTATTCCTAGGCTCGAAATGGCATCACACACGTTATAGCAACCAAACCAAACACTTGCCGTGTTGTACAACAACAATAGCAACAACCATTACTGGTTATAACCAAAGGGAACGCTTTTCATCATATCCTGACATCGCTGTCATTTGTCATCCAACAAAGCGAGTGTTTGTTTTCGCTGATTCATTAAAAATAAATTATGATTTTTTGAAAGAATCCTAAACTGACTATGTGTCATGCCTGTGCGAGTCTGAAGGACATGTAAATAATCATCCACACAGAGGCGTTTAACCACGTGCTGCTAATCCCTTTGGCTCGCATAGATTCACATCGATCCGCCTGCCAAAAACTATACATTTTTGGTGCAAGCCCAACAAACTCAGTCACCATGGTGTCTGAACATTCATCTTTCATTAAACCAATTTCTTTTTTGTTCAGACAGGGGATATCAAACACGTTCTTCTCACTAAACGAGGACGTGTCAAACCATTTTTGGTTTTCTTTCATAACGACATATGGATCACAGTCACGGATATGGTAAATGAAATTATCTGTGCCTGTATATAACAAGGAATTGGTACCGAATTGCCGCATTGCAAAACCATAATGAAATATATACATATGCAATTTTGAAAAATCTAAAATGACTTGGCCTAAATAGATGGGTTTATTCACGACCACTTTAGTTTTAGCAAGTTCAATAGTGACTAGATCATGATCAATAACGTTCAAAGATTTGAAATTTGGTTTTGCAACGTATTTTTATGCCCCCCATCTGCCACGCCATATATTCACCAATTTTATGTCCCTATACTTGCGTACATTTTCCAAACTCTTGCCATAAATACAATTATTCATCAGTTTAAAAAACCTTATTTGAAATGGCTGAGTGGCACTTTGTCTGTGACTGGTATTTAAATCCATGTACGGTTTAACCACCGTTTCTGACAGAAAGAGATACCTCTATGGATTATTTCAGGGTTAACCCCTGGGCTAAACATTCTACCAGCATGTCAATATGCAACACATAGTGATTTTTGTCATACAAGGTGCCCATCAATTTTTATTATTGCCCTTACTATCGGGCGGCACCATTTTCTCTATGCAAAAGGGGAAATCACCATGTCGCTGTCTGAGATCGGGGGATAAGCTAAGTCAACGTCAAGGACATATCCTACGTCCTGTTGCTCGCTTGCGCTATGCACATTAAAATCTTTAATTTCATTCTCAGACAGCCATACAAAGTTTTTGTACGGCAGCGGTAAGCTCATGGCGAAACCGTATAAATTGTTTACATCAAAACACATTAGGTAGCAATCCGGTTCTTCGAGACAATAATCAGGCATGTAAGGATTATTCGCCTTGGCATGTCGCTGATTGAGCGATACGAACCCCCACGAATCCCTTTTTCCATCATCAGTACCATATCAGGATCCGTCAATAAATCAAGCTCAATTTGGGTGTATTTGAGAGCAGCGTCCCAACTTTACCCTGGACTGGTATAGTAGTGTGCTGAATTCAATCCATATGTCGTATGACATAGCTGACGGAACGTCTCAAATAGGTCTGTCAAAAGCAACACATGTAATTTTAAGTAGTGCATAGCATACTGACCCATGGTTTCTATGCCAAACGTTCGCCAAACATGGCATGCGTGGGCATATTGTTCTTCAGTAATAATGCTTTCAGTTAACTGAGAAAAGAATTTTTCTCGCGGAGGCAAAGAATTTTCTTCTGGCACTTTCCAACTTCCTACGTTCATAAGGAAATTCACCTTTGCGAACACACAGTTTAAATTGTTCTGCATTGTTTAAGTGGGTATGGGTATGTTTCAACTCATCCTCGCTTAGCCCTTTCACAAGACTATCCAGCGAACTAGACATAAACTTGAATGAGTTGAGAAAGCGAATGCTCATCCTTCCTTTTCTCCATGAAAGTGAAGTAAAGCTCCTACGGTTCTTAGCCCAATTGGTGAATTTGCTCTTATCTACATGAGCAAATTCTTTAACAATGATGTGAAGGTCATAGCGAGAGAAATTGTGTAAGAAGCCAGGGAGGAAGCGAGGTGTAGTGTAGTTCAAATTGCATTCGCTATGGGCGGCACCTCCAAAATGCCCTGTCCTGTGGCAGTGGTCTCTTACATTTTTCTCCGCCTAAAATAGGCTTTTCACATATGTGGCAGGTGGTGGCTTGATCATATTCCCTTTGCTGTACGTCATTCATCTGAATAGGTACAGGGTTGTCCAAAAATTTTTCAACTTTGCCCGCTAAAGCCGCCATTTGATCAACAAACCACCGCACACCATCGGGGCCTTTGTGACTTACATTCTCACATTGGGATTTATCATAGTGACCGACAACGGAATAGCCAACAGCGAAAGGCTCATGTTGCCGCACTGGATAGATTAAGCTTGTATGGGGGCTTGGTTCACACCCCTGAATGGGAACAGCGAGGGCCTCAAAATCAGCGTAAACAGTAAATGGCATCATGTCTTGTTTATTAGTGGCCTTACATTATAAGACTGCGTCATTCCCTTCGGGCAGCACAGGCTTTACAGCCGGCTGCCCTTCACAGTCTCCCGTATGTCGTTCCAAAAGTTCAGCAGTTGTAAAATACTGAAGGCAGCGCTCGCAAATGTGTTTCTTACCATCATGGTTAGACACTTGGCTGCTTACCAGTTTTCCTAAATTCTTTATCCAACAATAATGATTTTACCCCCATGAGACAAAAATAGTAAATGAATGTGATATTGTTTTGTCTCTTTGGTGGCATACAAGGGGCTGACAAAGTTGCTTCCCTCGACGCCATATACCATGAAGGAGAAATTTGGATTGTCTTTCTCAAATACATCAATTTTATCTAGAGGCATGGGAAATGAAACACGCTCCAGATTGAGAGTTTGTTTTAAGTAGTTAAACTTGTCTTTGTACTTCCCTCGTCTATGAGCATGACTATCTTCACAGGGTTGCAGGCAACTAGCCACACTCTATAAAAATCAATTATCGTCTGTGTTCCATACATTAATAATTGCCTTTCTCGAAGCGATAAAGCTCGGTGTACGAATACAGCTGCATTTAATGGATTGTAATTACAAATATTAATTTGCAAGTACGCAATGCTATTGAATGCCAAGCCACTCGGTCCGTCTTGCAACTTATCAAATTTACTGATAAGTCCATCAATAGCTTTTTCCTGATACCACATTTCTAAATTATCGGCTATCAGTAATTTATCCATTTTTGTATAAAGGTTGAACGTGTGTTTCTCTTCAACATTATGTTTCATCAAGATACATTCACATAGTAGTTCAAAATTTACTTTTAATGCCTGATGCAATCTTAAGCCTTGCTTGCTTTCACTCATAAAAATGGACAAACACGATTCCACAAATTCTTTAGGGGACGGACAGTTATTAACATTATAAATTCGGCCGGAACATATTCTACTTTTAAAACATTTGACTAATGGTTGCCATACTAATTCCTTACTCATGGACATAGACATAATTATAATAAAATAAATGGATGTTAACTCACCTTATAAATAGGGTAATCCAAAAAAAAACGCGAATGCAGATGTCAGCCAACACACACACTCACACACACTCGCACACACAAACAAGAGTCGTAGCAACTGTTGTTGTTCTCCTACTCTGGGGGCTCAAGCAGTCAGTCAGTCAGTCACGATGTGGTGATGCTTGTTTCTTTCAAAAAAAAAATCTGAAAAGCAGACCAATAAAACCATTTATTAGTTATGGTTATATAATGAGTAAACATATGCATTCATTCATTCATTCGTTTGTTCATTCATTCAGTTATAGCACATCATAAAAACAAAAGGTTTAGTGGTGCAACAGGGTTAATCATGCGCTCACACATACAATAAGACACTCACTCGGGCATAGTAAGATAATTTGCACAAACAAACAAAAATATCTTCATAACGTACCTTTTCAATATCCGGATCGTAACTTAGTGGTTAAGCTGCTTGCGTGCGTGAGTTGCTACTACTGCTTGAATGTTGACACACAGATTAAATTCTGCAATATCAACAATAAATACATTGCATAAGTTCATGGATTGTCATTAAATAAATAGCATTCATTTTAGCGTAGGTCATAAAGAATATGTACACACCTTGAAAATTAATAAATTCAATACTACACACATCAAAAAAAGTTTTGCATCACCTCGGTTCCAAGAGTTCCGGAACCGTTAAATACAAAGGGAATAGAGATCAACACAAACAACATTTCAGCTCGTTTTATTGCTCATGAGACTCACACATTGCATGTTGTACCATCATACAGCTAGACTTTCAGCATTTGTGGTCCAGATTGCAGTACACACCACTACCTCTAATACCCAGTAGCACGTCCTCTTGCATTGATGCATGCCTGTATTCGCCGTGGCATACTATCCACAAGTTCATCAAGACACTGTTGGTCCAAATTGTCCCACTCCTCAACGACAATTCGGCGTAAATCTCTCAGAGTGGTTGGTGGGTCAAGACGTCCATAAACAGCCCTTTTCAACATATCCCAGGCATGTTCGATAGGGTTCATGTCTGGCGAACATGCTGGCCACTGTAGTCGAGCGATGTCGTTATCTTGAAGGAACGCATTCACAAGATGTGCACGATGAGGTCGAGAATTGTCGTCCATGAAGACAAATGCCTCTCCAATATTCTGCCGATATGGTTGCACTATGGGTCGGAGGATGTCATTCAGGTATCGTAAAGCCGTTTCGGAGCCTTCCATGACCACCAGTGGCGTACGTCGGCCCCACATAATGCCACCCCAAAACATCAGGGAACCACCACCTTGCTGCACTCGCTGGACAGTGTGTCTAAGACGTTCAGCCTGACCAGGGTGCCTCCAAACACGTCTCCGACGATTGTCTGGTTGAAGGCATATGCGACACTCATCGGTGAAGAGAACGTGATGCCAATTCCGTGGGGTCCATTCAGCATGTTGTTGGGCCCATCTGTACCGCGCTGCATGGTGTCGGGGTTGCAAAGCTGGACCTCGCCATGGACGTCGGGAGTGAAGTTGCGCATCATGCAGCCTATTGCGCACAGTTTGAGTTGAAACACGACGTCCTGTGGCTGAACGAAACGCATTATTCAACATGGTGGCATTGCTGTCAGGGTTCCTCCGAGCGGCAATCCGTAAGTAGCGGTCATCCACTACAGTAGTAGCCCTTGGGCGGCCTGAGCGAGGCCTGTCATCGACAGTTCCTGTATCTCTGTACCTCCTCCATGTCCGAACAACATCGCTTTGGTTCACTCTGAGACGCCTGGAAACTTCCCTTGTTGAGAGCCCTTCTTGACACAAAGTAACAATGCGGACGCGATCGAACTGCGGTATTGACCTTCTAGGCATGGTAGAACTACAAACAACATGAGCAGCGTACCTTCGTCCTGGTGGAATGACTGGAACTGATCGGCTGTCGTACCCCCTCCGTCTAATAGGCCCTGCTCATGCATGGTTGTTTACATCTTTGAGCAGTTTTAGTGACATCTATGAACAGTCAAAGGGACTGTATCTTGGATACAATATACACAGTCAACGTCTATATGCCGGAGATCTGGGAACCGAGGTGATGCAAAACTTTTTTTGATGTGTGTATTATTTGAAACTAGTCTCCTCAGCTGCTTTATTGTCTATCTATATCCTTTATGATCAATTAGTTGTTTATCTAAAACAAAAAATACATCGATACCATTAAAACACTGAATCACCTTCCAATAATGCACTAAATGGTAATAATCCATTCCATAACATTGTTATAAAACAAATGACATACCTTGTCTTACTCGTTCTTGAAGATAGGATTTTTTAAATTAATTAACAACACGCTCACGCAAATGTCCGTTCGTCTCTATCAAAGGATATCTTGCGACTAATGGCTGTGTTGGTCTGCCACAGTGGATATATATGTGTCTATAAATTGTCAACACGTTATTTTCTCACATTGTAACAAAACACATTGCAAATGAAGACTAGCTTAGAGAGAACTGTCCACATTAAGGCTTCACACATACGCCTACATGACCCCTACTGTGCACACAATGCGAAGTTCAGCGTTAGCATTTTGAACACAAAGCTCTGAGGCCACGATAACCTTGGACCATGGTGTCAAGTTAATGGCTGCTAGCAAAAGCTAATGCTGTTATCTCGCTTAGTCCAAACGACATAGGTGCAGAGGCAAGCTTCCCACACACGAGCCTACAACATTCCTATTGTGATAACGAGCTAGCTCTCTCATGCCGTCCAACACCCAGTTCTATCTGCAACTAACAAATCTCTTTTTCGCAAACTGTTTCTGTGTGTGAGCCAAGCTCAGCATGGTCAAATCATGTGTGTATGTTTTAGTAACATCTGAGCGCTTGGCATGCCAACACAACGTCACTTCAAATCTGGTTTCTTTTTTTTTTTCACGTTTTCTTCAAATATCTGGAAACATAATGAAAACACAATTTTTAGACCAAAAACCATGGTTCCACCTTTTCAACACCTACATCCCTGTAAAGAGGACGATGAAACAAAACATCATCATGGCCATCATACCCATAACTCGCTCCGTTTTCCAGATATCTCAAATATGCCAAACACATAGGTTAAACCCCCAAAAAACATGCACAGGTTTTCACCTAGACACTTGAAATTTATGGTGCGGGTAGAGGGGGTAAATACCAACTATTCATGTCAAACAAACGTTTTTTGTCAACTTCACCGTTTCCAAAAAAGTGACCGTTTTTTCAAAATTCATTTTATTTTGTCCTACAGACTTGAAATTTGGTTTCTGCCTAGAGGGCTAGGGACCATTCTCTGACGTCAAACAAATATTTTTCTCAACTTCACCCTTTCCAAAATAGTGACAATTTCAAAAACAAACATTTTCAAAAAAAATTAAAAATACCAACAAACATTCATAGCAAAGAGGACGTCATCCCAACGCCAACAACACCTCGTTTGTTAAAATACGATCATATGTTCGGGAGATATTGGCAAAGTTCGTAGGAAAGTAGGCTGTGGAGTAACTCTGTCATTACAGAACTACTGATATACGAGGATATTGTCCACTGTTCACTAATAAGGAGCAGCCATGACAGTTTTCTCGGTCACGTGATTAGAATTCCGCACTACCATTGCCTCGTTCGTCAGATGTCCGCATTTGAAACTAACCTGCCATTCAGGTGCCACTTTTGAAATAAACGTCGAACTTAAATGCTGAAATACTCGTACTTCCGTCCGTTTTTGAAACAAACGCTTACCACCCTTGACAAGAGCATGAAAAACACTATAAGAATCGACATTGATCAAATGAAGTTTTCATTGAAGCAGATAAATATGAAGACACAATGCAAGGAAACATTACCGTAACACAATAAATAGGATTTCACTAGTTCAGGTCCTCTTGTGTCTAACATAATTTTCATAAGCATTGAACCATTGAACTCACATGCTAAAATATCTCTGTTAGCTACTGTCCTCGACACATGATTGTAACAATAAAATTATATTAAAATGCAAAATTAAACATCTTGATTTACCTATCCGTTAAATCTAGACTGCCCAATGTTGTATCCGATGGGAAGGAAAAACTACATTTCAGTGGTTATGACGACTTCATTCATTTTCTACAATACAATAGCCAAAAGAGGCATTATGCCATTTGATGCAACATACTATCACCTCATATCACAGGGAGAAAAATATCACGTATTATTATTAATAAACTGGAAGAGAATAATTACTAAAGCATGACCGTAATAAGGCGGGGGAGAAAAAGGAAGGAATAAACAAGTAGTTCCGTGAAGAACCATATAGCCTATTTTCATATACCCTACTTATGTTAATTGCCCCTAACAACATACAAAATTTCAGTTTGATTGCTGTAATAGATTCGTAGATGTTGAGAACCGTCTTAATATTTCGGATGTTCGACATGTTGGATTTTTTATATGTAGGCCTTAAGAGTTATGCTAAGTTTCCGAAAACATGAAGATTATTGTGTAGGTGTATTATTCAAACTTCAATAACCTGATTAGGACACACTAAAAATAAAACTTAATTTTAAAATTTCGAACAGCCGCCATCGTGTGGTTATGAAAACAATTGCAATAAATTAGATGCCAGCGGATTGAAATTTGTATAAGCATATACCGTACCAAGCTTCACTAAGCTTGGATGGTCAAATCGCGAGAAACGTCCATTTAAATATTTACATTTCGCGTCGCCGCCATGTTGGATTTGTGCTCACCAGGTTAATGAAAGTCGCATAGGTGAACTTATGTTTATAGCTTCCACTAACATGCACAATTTTAGTTTGATTGCTGTCATAGATTAATAATGAGAGCCGTCTCAATATTTCGGATGGTCGTCATGTTGGATTTTTATACATGTAGACCATAGAATTATGCACTATTAGATGACGGTTATTGCGGAGCTTCATTATACAAACGTTGACTTCGATCAGATGATTAGGACGCGAGAAATAAAAACTTGATTTAAAAATTTCTCACAGCCGCCATCTTGAGGTTATGTAGACAATTGAACTTAATTAGATGTCAGTGCATTACTAAGTGTACAAACATTTTCTGTACTAAGTTTCACTGCGTTCGGATGGTTAAATCGCGAGAAAAATTCATTTAAATGTTTCAACTTTGCTTGGCCGCCATGTTCGTTTTGTACTTAACAGGTTTTCGAAAGTCACATAGGTGAACTTTTAGTACGGTTGTGCCCTTCAACACCGTATAAAATTTCAGGGTGATATCTGTAATACGGTAGTTTTGGAGATATAAAATGCCGGTGAAATATTTCGCACAGCTGCCATGTTGGATTGGTGAGACTTAAAGAAATTTGAAGGGCATGGTTGGAGTTGGCCAAAATAATAATATGAAATTACGGAATTTCATTGATATCGCTCTAACCGTTTAGATTTACGTGGACAAAAAGTGATCTCATAAGCCTATTTTATCATAAATGAAAATAGGCTAAAAAGGAGTGGATGGGACGAAAAAGGGGAGAGGGGAGGGGTAAACCCGGTACGCGGAGGAGGGGGCAGCAGGTCGTGGATGGATCGCGCTTGAAAGTGCATCGCCGCGGCATTCCACTGTCTGCTGGAACGACTTGCGCCGAGCAATAAGTTGGTGTCAAAATTATACATTAAGATGCATCTCTATCTATTATATCCTCTTTGGACTGAAGCCTATGCATGGTGTTCTCCGCATTTCTCTGCCCATAACGTCTCACATATAGCATAGGTACTAAAATGCCGGCTTATGATTGGTGGAATATTGGGCTACAGCTGATTCGCACACTCGCCAAGATAATAATGCGCCACTCGACAAATGACAGACCATAGGGAGCGCGTGGGTCGCGGTAAAGCTCTGCTCCAGATGTCCTGCCAACCAATGAAGAATTAATTTTAGTACTAAGGTTGCGTAGTTGGCACTCCGTAGTTGGTCTGTTTTGATTCATTTTCCTCGTGTTGGTTATTTTGTTCGCGGGAATTTTGATTATTTATTTGAATTGAATTGAATTGAATTGAATTGAGAATCAATCATGCCACACCAAGGGAGAAAGAAATGCCAAGCACAGGGATGCAAGAATAATAATGATTGTAGAAAACAATTGTGTGTTCTATATTTGTGCACGTACGTTTGATGGAAAGGACCATTAGGAAGAACATTGTATGGTACTCGGAAACGAGTTACAGCCAACGCTGAAATTTGTGTGACAAAATAACATGCAATGTGAACTAACTTACCAGCATGTTTGAAAAAGTGATGCTATAAAACAGGAATGCATTAATGTACTGTACACTGTTATTGGAATATTTCCTTTATTTTTTGTGTGAATTATCCTTGACCGTGTGTAAAACTAGTGGGCAGCATAGACTACTCTCGAATAAATGTTTTGTTAATTGTGATTTTAAAAAAATGTGTGCATTTCATCTCTTTGTTTGTTTTCTTACCCTTTGAATTGTGATAAAATTCGTGGTTTAGGGTGACGTGGGAGGGGTGGGTGGCAGGCGGTATGGTGGGCGAAAGTGAGGTTATGGCAGTATAGCATGTGCATTTGGACACTTTTCTTTATATTCATCGAACATCCCAACAATTCTCAATTCTGTATAGTAGGAGAGCAATGTTTAATCAGCCTAAAGGTGAATTAAGCTCTAGAACAGCATAAATGTGTCCTTCGTGACAAATCTATTGCCAACATTGATATCAAAACTTATTATTTTGCTATCTGGACGCATATTTCTGCGCCTAGCAAAAGGCGCAGTTATGTTCGTATTATTTTCATCAATGGGTAACACTTCGCAGATCATACTGTTCAATTACGTTGTGAGGTTTGAAGCCATTTTTCAGTGTTGCCTTAGTAAACTAAAGTTTGGTGCTTTTCAGTCGGTCAACACGAATGTACCCAAATGAGTTGGGTTATACCCTAATCCTGAAAAAATACATGAGATTAATATATACACTAGGATGGCCAGTTTCGACCATCAAGCGATCATCATCAGATCCGTTACACTTAGGCTGAAAAATCTATGATTGAATATACAGGTGAAAATATTTACAATATGCACAATTATTTAATTGCAGTATTGGTAATGCAACTTGTCAGTGTATGCTAGTTGTAGTGGTATATGATGTTAGGTGAAATGCTAAAATGGTGATAGAAATCCGGAATTTGTCTGTTTGGAGTGAATATATGGTTGTAAAAGCCAACTATGCTTGTTCTGTATAGTGTAGGCTATTACTTATCTGGTTTGATGTCTTCCGCGCTGGAGCTCCTAGCAGTGTCAACTTCACTCTTTCACAAGTGACTGTTGAATGAATTGGAATGTTATCACTGAACTGGTTTTCCCCTCCCCCCGCCCCGTTTTCCTATGTCTTGTCAGTACTCTATGCATATGTACTTGTGACGTGTTGCCAAGTTTAGATAAGTTGTATGTTATTGGATTCAGGAAGGTCTTCAACTATTAAAGACCGTGGAATATTCCTCGCCACGCATAGACAATTAGCCATTCATACTAAGCGCACCCGGTCTTTTTAGGACGTCCCGGCACCTTTAATACTGCCGCCAATGCCGGCCATGGTTTATTGAAGAAAGAAAGTACATCGTACTCCTGATCCAGATAACATTTACGTAATAAAATCCCCCTATTTCTCCCCCTTTTTTATCTTGCTTGGTTGTATCGCTAAGTCATGTCTTGTTTCCGACAGGGTGTGATTTTTAGTAGTGTGAAGAGGGGTGAGCTTCAAAAAAAAGGTGTGTTCATTTAGATTGTTGGGGTTATTTCTTTTGCTAGGTGTATCTCGATTGCTTCCTATATGTCAAGAGCTCTGCCTCTCGATTCGAGATGAATTATTTTTAGGTCCGTTTCAATGTTAGTGAAGCTGTGCCCCGCGTCACACATGTGTTCGCATACGTATGAATGTGTTCCGTATCTTATCGCATTCCTCTGTTCATTGTTAAGTGTATCTACTCGTCTTCCACTCTGTCCGATTTAATTTGCTTGACAACCAGTATCTTGGCACGTAATCGAATATACCCCTGACGTTGAATACGGGTCATGTTTATTTAGATTACTATTTTTCAGGTGCCTACTGGTTGTGTTGTTCGTTGTGAATGCTATTTTTATGCCTTGTTTTTGAATAGATTAGTGATTTTATATGTGTTCGCATTCACATAGTAGAAGCGTGTGAATTTTTTTCCTTATTACTGTCCGGTTTTAGAATAGTTTTACCTTTATTTTTTATATTTGGCTACAATTTGGTTTATTTTATTGGCGGGAAATTGTTTTCCTTTGCTATTTGCTTAATGGTTCTTGTTTCCTTATTATAATATTGTCTTTTGACATGGCTATGTTTAAAGTCCTGTGCACCAAAAGTGACGAATCTCTTATATTACATGATCCTTGAGTAGGGGAGCTGTGGCGGTTCTATTACACTTGGCGTGGCTGTGCCGAACAAACCAACATGGCTGCCGCGCGAAGTTGAAATATTTAAATAGACTTTCCTTGTGAACCCATGGTTCGATTTTGGCATGCGACATATGATTGAACTCGAGCTATGGACAACTTGTTATATTAAAAAAAAAAAAAATAGAAAATTCTTGTTTTTGAAAGTAGGCGATAGTTTAAAAACCAAACATGATAGAATGTTGTGCCATGGTTCAAACGAATGGTCTCTAAGTCATTTATTTTTATAATAAAACTTTTTACTTTTTTTAAAGTCCAATTTTGAAATTCTCATATTTTGGAAACTAGGAATTCTACAAAATTGTTTGTTTGACGTAAATGAATGGTCACTACTCCTTCTACCCCCAAAATTAAATTTCAAGTCTCTAGGATAAAAACTGTGCAGTAGGTTAGTAATGAGAGTCCTAAATGGTGTCATGGCCGCCAGGTGAGTCCAAGCCGATATCTCTCGAACCCATGGTCGGATGTTAACAAATGAGATGTCGTTGGACTCGAGCTGACGGGCGCTTTGCTATGGACCACTCACTATATATTTTTTAATTTGGAAACTCGATTTTGGGGTAAACAAGTGTTTTTTTGTGATTTTTGCTGATATTTCACGAACCAATAAGGCTAGAGACTTGTAAGAGCTGTCATTTTTTTCGTCGCGTTGTTCTCTTGCCGAAGATGTTAGTGTTGAGTAGGAATGAAAACACATTTTGAGGTAAAACTGTGATTTAACCTTTTTGTAATATCTCGCAAACCAATTGTTACAGGCGTGTACGAAGTGTCCAAGGACTCGGGGTGACGTCCTCTTTCCAATGAGATCGTTATTGTTTGAAAATAATAATAATAATTGTGACGATACTAACTCGCCTCGACTGTAAGTACACATGATTTTGACAGCTGCATGCAAATTCTCTGGAGTTGAGATGTGGTAATGCTCTTTATCTACGCTAGAGTGCAGCAGCGCCTTGGTGAAGGTTACAACTGGGTCGTGTTCGCCTGGTGGTGAAGGCAGTAATCTTGTCCGCGTGTGGAGTGGTGGTCTTCCTTGCCAAGTTGGGATGGTTCCCTTAGTAACAACTGTTAGTATTTTTCGATGCAATTATTATTGTGTGTTGGGACTTGATCTGGAAAAGACATAACATCATGTAGTCTGCTGATATTTACGAATATTGAGTAGCTTTTACCTACTCAATCGGATGTCTTGCTTCGTAAACCTCGTCGTAACTGGCTTTACCAAAATATGAATCGATATGGAATAGTTTCCCTTTAAATTAATTAATTTTTCATGTAAAAATGTGGCAGAAAGATGAGGTTGGTTCTCGTGTACACCTGGGGTGTGTGATGGTCTGTACTTCGGTTTGAAACGGATACCTAAGTGGTCATGTCGACAAAAAATATTAGTTGCTCCTTATTTATTGTTTATATATGGTTGTTGAGGCAACATTAAGTGAAGCAAACCTATATGTCGTGGATTTATATAAGAGGCCAAATGTGGTTAAATGGAGTTGTGAAGATTTGGTAAAAGGTATTATGTTCCAAAAGAGAAGTAAGTGGATTATTATATATTTCTGGGGTGCATGTGTATCTACCTGGTGCATGTTATTTAAAAACTTATCGTCACCACCGTGATTGGCTCACGTAGTTTGGAGGCTTTCAACTTGCTGTGTGGATAAAGCTTTTTAATATTCGTTTCTGGTTTATAAATGTAATCTTTCACTTTATCCACGTTTAGTTTGCCTAATAGTGGTCCGGGTTAATTATGTAAAGCCCTTTTTATTTGAGTTGGGGTTCGTATTTGCTGGCATTGCGTTCGTCTTCTGTTTTTGGTTATTGGTTGTTGTTTTCTGAGGTAACCTTGTTATGATTGTCAGCTGTTAGATGAAAAAAGTGAATCGAGGCACCATGTTTAAAAAGGTTTGACGAATTGAGATCTAGTTCCGAGTTCGCTCAGGTTATAAAAGGAAATATCCAAGTTTTAGTATATTTAGTGTCTTATGACATTACCTATTGATTGACGGGTATGAAATATTTTTGAAGATTGTTTTCCGACTATAACTGAAAGTTGTATAGATAAAGCGAATGTGGAATCTTGTGGGTTAGGCCTCCTTCCCTATGCTATCGAGTCAACTGATAATAATTTAATGTGAATGGATATTTTGGCATAAGAAGAATATTTTGGGAGCCAATGCAAGTAAGTTGTATTCTACGTCAGGTACCACACATTTTTTCTTTTATTTACACTGCATGTAATTGTTTATGTTATGTTTATTGTAAAATTTGTTTTATGAATAGAAGTGTTATTTTAAAATATGAATCGTGTGTATCATTTCTGGGTCTGGGATTCTGTAGACAGCTCTCAAGGTAGACATCTCGGGTTGTGGTTGAAAATGGCCCAGTCGCTTCCCTTCAACAGTTCGTCTTGTTGTTGTTGTTTGTTTTAAAAACTTTTGGTGGTGTTTTGTTGTTGTGAGCTGTTCACTGGTAGCAGAGCGTGGTTTTACGTGTTTGACACATTTATGTCTATTTTGATAGTTGTTCAGAATTAGGAACTAGAAGTGGTACACCAAAAATAAATTATGATCAGAGTTTTATTCTGTAAATGTTACTAATCTTTATGTGTTCTATGTTTCATGTATACAAACCCACCTTGTAATGGAAAAACGAGTTCTTCCAAACATATATTATCTGAGGAAAGATGAATTGGGGTTTGAAATCTTGATTCGTGGAAGGATTCCACTGGGAAATAGACAAGCTGACTTGGCTGTGTTGAGGTCTTTACGTGATGCTCCTGTAAATATCCCGCCTATTAACAGTGAATATTGGGAAACGGGTTAATTCTGGTGTCGTTACATCTGTTTCAAACTTGTTAAGTGCTTGTGCTTCGTTGGATGGTGTTATCGATTCGTCTTAATATCAGATAAATAAATTAAGGTGGCGTGCTCTACGTTGGTTATTGAGATTAGCTGATTTGATTAATGTCTGGTCAAAAGTTGAGGACGGTATTTCATTTGCTAATGAATTGTCAAGTTTGCGTGATAGGTTGGCTGTTGTTTACGAAAGTATGTTTTCTGGTGTAACCGGTGATTATAAAAGTGAATCTTTGGCGTCGTCAATCGGTGGAGGTTCTGAGACTGGTAATCGGTGTGAAGTGAATGTTGATAATAATTTGGTTGAAGATGTAGAATCTGTGTTGTCAATAAATGATTTACGAATTAGTAATCCTGCTGTTATGCAGCATCGGAATGGGTCGTCTAGTCAGCCTTCGAGAAATATGTCATGTTCAGCTAGGCCTAATATTATTGACCAGGCTAATTTAAATAATGGATACAGCTTGTCATCTAGGTCCTTATTGAGAGAAAATAGTGCGAATGCCTCACTTAATCTACCTTCTGGAATTTCTCGTTGTGTGAAGTCTGTACAAACCAGTGAAAGTTTAATTAATGTAACTGATGTTGTCGAGCATGATTTGATGAAGCATAATTTGAAGTTAGGAGATTCTTCTCAAGTGTGTGACCCTGGAAATGTCATGTCAGATATTAATGTTAGATTTTCTACGTTACCCAATCCGATAGCCTTGATTTTAATGAATTTTCACATCTGTAATGGTACGGAGAATGATTTATTAGTGCAATTCCTTAGGAAATTTGTATAATTAAAAGACAGTGCTGTGGTGTTTGGACTGTCCGAACGTCAAATATTTAGAATGGTGTTTCCTTGCTCTTCGGGTATGCTTAGACAGATCTTAATTAATAACATGTCTGCTGGAAATTCATTAATTAATTTTCAAATGGAAGTTTTAAATTATTTTATTACCCCGTACACCTTGTCTGATCTTCATCGGAGCTATTTATTCAGAGGACAGAGAATGGATCAAACACTGAACGATTATTATGTGGATGTTAGGTATTATGCTAAAGTATTTGCTGTTCAGTTGTCGGAGGAGCAAATCGTTGCCTCATTAGTCGAAGGAATTAACCCCATTTATAGATTGTGTTTAAGCCTGTGTGCTAGGCCTAAGACTTATAAGGAGTTTTATGATATGGTTCTTACTGCTGAGAAGTTTAAAAAGGCAGATGCTATTCGCATGGCAAATTCATCGCTACCATGTTCTTCTATTCAGGGTACATTTGGGCAAATTGGTTCTCAGCCTGTTTTTCAGTGGACGAGTGCTGATCAGTCTGGAGGAAGACAACCTGTTCAGGGTTTTAATAATGCTTTATTTCAGGGAGAGGTATGTCAGGATGTTGTTCCTGTTTCTGGTCCATACCATAATTTTCAGGGGCGTTCCAACCGGAGATATGGTGAGAGTGATACATATCAAGGTAGGCGGTGCGACTTATGTGGGTCGTATAATCACCTTAGACGTTGGTGTGATGCCAGAATGAATCATAATTCCTGAAGATATTGTGGTGATCTTGTACGTACAGTATTGTATTTTCAAAATTGTGTTTGATCTTTGGAAACCACACACATGTATGTATGTATGTATGTATGTATGTATGTTCTGTATGAATTGTATGTTTGATGAGCGATGGATGGATTTGTGTGTATTGTGTATAAATGTCTCTATTTGGAATCTTCTGCGTTGTGTATGACCAGAGTGACTCATTGTTTTGCGTCAAGTTTGTATGTAGGCAAAATGATAGAATTTTCTAAATGGCTTTTGACATTTTGTTGGTACGGAGAGGAATTTCATTTTGTGTTACAGTAATAATTTTGAATTTTCAAGATCGTGTATGATCTACATGATGCTTTGGTGCGTGTTTGCAGTAAAGTGACCTTTATTTGAATCTTCAAAATTGTATACTGGTTCTGGAGGAAGGTGGTATAGTTGTGCGTTAGTGTATTGTGATGGTATGTATGTGAATCACTAATTTGTCCTTTAATTTGGGGAGGGATTTTGTTCTTGTTTCTTGTTTTTATGGGTAAAGTTATGTTTTATTTTAAAAGTTTTCAAGGGTAGCCGAGTATATAAATAGGGTCGTTAAAATATCCTTGTTTAGTTTAAGATCCTAACGTATATGGAGGTATGGGACTCAAATATTAGGTGGCATAAGCTGAATATGTATTTAATGGTAAGTATTTACTAACCATTCCGAAATAGTTTCTCCGAGTAGTGACCTTGTGCACTTATTATTGCTTGTTGAACCGAGGAAGTAGGTACTTACAGGTGAGTTGTGTGTGCCATGAGGTTAATGTGGTAATGGTCGTTGTTCCGTTGAAGTGAATTTCTTCAATTTCTCATCCGAGACAGCATAAAGGTAATTGTTTATTTAAAGGGTATTTGTGGTAAAATATCCTTGTTTAGCTTAAGATCATAACGTATATGGAGGTATTGAACCCGCTGAGCTAAAGTTCATGTGATATTTTTCATGACAACACATTTATGATGGGATGTTTTACCTTTGAACACACCCAGAAAGCAACCAGAAGCTGAGAGCTTATACTATTCTCTTTGGAGTAGCGGAGAATCGCACTTTTGACTTTGGTGAAGTCGGCTAATTATTTATCTGAGGTCTTATTAATCAACTTTACCTTTCTACGAGAATCAGAATATTCCATTTCGTCATTCTGTATTTTTGAAACGTTTTGGAGAATGTTTTTTCACTTTAAGGTATGGTAATATCGTTGCAGATACGCAAGAAGGGATGTGAATAGTCGCTCAACGACTTAGTTTGACGACTTGATTCCACGAGGAACACAGTTCCGGGCACTACGTCTTGAGAATCCGCCCGGTGGAGGCGTGTTGAAATACCCGTCGTGTAAGACGTGGGAAAGGTCCGCTTTATAGCGAGGAATTTTTATCAAGTGTCATCGAGCACCATCGTACTGTGCATCACGATTTGTAAAGTGTAGTGATCAGTACAAATAGCATTGTGAACTTATTTGAAACATATTGTGAATTTTCTACGATTCTGTAGCACCACATTTTTGTACCCACGTGATTTGTGGAGGGATGAAGCCTAGTGTTAAATATACATGTAATCGTGGTAACGTTGCATTAAACGAGTGTTACACTAAATACACATCGTATATAAATTGCTGCGGTGGATTTATCCGCATGAATTCGACGCCAATTTCACGGATGCCACGTGATTGGAAAAGTAGAGTCTGTGCACGTGTGAACCAGCAGATCAGTGCATGGCCATTTATTAATGATATCTGCAAAGTGTAGAGGCTGTTTTGCTAGATATATGTGTAACGCCTGTGATAGCTACAAAGCACACCGCAATTTTCAAGTACTAATGGAATACATGATGTCTAACATTACCGACCAGGTGTTCGACATTTATAACACCATGTCCGAGTCGGAGACAATGGGCTAAGTACCGTTATGGTATGAGGGAGACGTCTCGGATGGAACGAGCATGATTTGGAACTTCAAGAACGTCGAACGAGAAGGAAGGAATCGAGGATGCCTTTCGTAGGCATGTCCAACCCATTCACGATGTCGACTACAGGGACAGACCGAACCCTGGTCTTTAGGAGAGCCAAGATGGAAGTTCTGATACGGACGATGCCAATCCTGAAAGCCGGAGGTGCTTTTGTTCAACACTTGTCGTTGGACAGAGAGCTAAGTGTGGGCTCCTTCATATCGTGAGTTTGTACAACCCTTCTTTGTTCTAGTCATTGGTGGTATAGTCAGATTAGTGTAGATTGTAAATCAGCCGAACTTAGTGACAGCCATTTAATAGGTAGGGAATGTAATTAGTATAATTAGATGTTATTTATCCACAGTGATTGTGAGCCACCCTTGGGTTTGATATTTTGTTCAACCCTGGTGCAACCTGATGGACGTCATAGGACGCCAATTCCTGTCTATTGCTAAACGTGACCGTAGTCATCTCAAGGCTACTTTGTTTAACCCTATCTGGGGTGATTTTTGAGTCTTAGCAGACTCCTGTTACGACAAAATGATGCCATGATTATAATTCTTTAACTGCACTCATAGCAGACAGTCAATGTTACGCCCCTGACTTCATTAGAGAAGTCGTATCATTTAGGTAATCGACTGTAATTACCAGTTTTGTAACTGAATTTATATTTCATTCAGGATGTGCTCAGAAGCCATCCAGGTCAAGTGTAGACCTTGCAAGTAAAAGGGATGTTTCGTTGTAGCCTAGCATCGAACCCAGTTCCCAACGTATCATTAAGCAAATCCAGCAGAGTGGAGTTTGGGCCATAATATTATTTTGTTCGTGTCAAGTGTGATGACACGTGATTATTTGAATGTCTGATACAAGAAACAAATGAAGTATTTTATATTTGAGGGCAAAGAGCTCCAGCAATGAGTGACATTGCTATCTTTTAGACGTCTTTGCTATGAAAGACAGAGTTATATGTTTGTATTCAGCGTTATAGCGTGCTCTTAATGCACACATTCTTTGATGTTTATAACCTATGGTAAAGGTATTATTATGAGGCCAGTTTCATAGTTATTTTCTTGCCTGAATTGCCGGCCCAGTCAACGTGTTGTGTCCAATAGTGCAGGGAGCCTGCAACTTGCTGTGACACGAACAGGTTTGTGAATATTTCCCAGCGCACGAGTGAGAGCGCTTGCTTCCAAGTGAGACAGACTTATATTAACACAGGACAGAATGTTTGTAGCATTCATTTATTTTTCATTGCATTGATAGCTCATGGAACCCAGTGTCCATTTCTGTATCTGCTCATATGTTCTTTAGATTGTCATTTGTTAGTTAAACGCCTTTTGCGTGTACCGTTGTTTCAACGAGTACAGTTATGTCAGGATTCTTATTTTATGTTGGAGGCTAGCCCCGTGATGAGGGTTTTTCATGTGTGAAGGTATTTTGTGTACCATGCCCGGGACTGTTCCCGTAGACCAGATATTTAGGGAGGGTCACTGATGTGTCCAGGCCCGTCACAGAGTTATTGAACGCGAGCTGCGCGCCGCTGGTAACTTGTGTTATTGTGTGTCCGAGTTGTTATTGCTCGTTGATTGTATTCCGACTTTTGAGTCGAGGCTTTATGGCAGAGATGATCTCAGAGAGACGCTCCGTGACAGGCTAGTCAGCTGTTATTCGCCATAAACCAACGATAATTTAAACCGACATCTTAATAATAAAACGCATAATTTTGATAAACAAAATATAACTAACGAATCCTTTCTATTTAACCTTGTTCATTTGCATTTGGAACCTGCTGACATAGCCGTGCTAATGAAAGTATTTCCTGGAGGAAATGACTTTAGGACAGCTGACACTTTTTGTAGCGGCAAAGGCTTGCTCTAACCTTTAGTTCGTAGCTGGTGGAGCGCAGGCCATACGATGTTAGACGTAGTCTTCACTACGCAGTCGTCACCGTAATTACACACGTTAAATGACTATGGCTTACAAACAGTAAACCAAGGTGTAGGTAGGCTTTGAATTGGTCTTGTATTTGTTGATTTATTGATGTAAAAGTATACAAATCCTCTATGTCACCTTTTGTGTGCTGATTAGCACCCAGTTTGTAAGAGTGTCTTAGATATTTTTTATGGCTTTTCACATAGCTTTGATTGTAATTGTTTGATATTGCGGACGTCACCGACGTAAATTTTGTAAGTAATTGGTAGGACTTAGCTAGATGAATTAATATTAAATGTAAATGTGGAAATGGTATCATCCTAACTCGGATTTGTTTTGCTACCCTGTTAAATGTAAATTCCGATATTAGCTTGATCTTGTAACTTGACCTAGGGTTTCTACCCTACCATTTTCCTAGTGTTGCTGTTGTTGCTTTAATTATTGTGAGATAGATCTTTCGTGAGGGTTTACTGTAACTTCTCAGGTAGGGACCAGCTCTTTATTTTTGATTATTTATTAGCTTGCGGATTAGCCGATAGAAACCCTCCGAACTAGGATAGGGGCTTGTTAATTTTAAATAAATTTTTACGGGGTTTTACATAAGTCTGGATGTTTCTTTTCTCAGTCTAGCTTTTAAGGTGAACCTTTCCTTAGGCGGTCTATGACCTTTGTCACCATGTCCCACGATCCCCGTGGACGATGGATTCTCGTGCTGCTTTGGCCTGTTTGGAAGTTCACCTGATCCTCTCAGCAATTAGGTCCGGCGGATGAGATGTTAGGGAAGTCATTTCGGATGTTGGCTGTCTTGGCAGCTCCTCTGACGGGCACATATACCTATAGATTTATTTAAGTGGCGCCCAACTCATGTGCCGACGTTAACGTGGTGACCCTCAGTTCCATGTTATTTAAGAGGATCTTAATGTTGATCAATGGTAAATTGACCGGACTGGGACGAACTTAGAAAGTCGTACTGCAGATCAATTAACCGCATGGCATTCAGGTTTGATACAAGTCCATGGGGGTGAGGCTTTTGGGTTAGATAAATGATGGATAGGATTTTCTTTGATGATGCCTCATCCTGAGTAAATGTAATACTTTGCTTTGCTCGTTGTTGTCTTTGTAAATGTAGAAGCACCTAGTTTGCATACTCCAGCTGTACTCGTGTTGTTTATTTAAATGAAACAAGCTTTATACCACCAAGTAACTAATCATAGCTGTAAGTTCCATAAGAGATTGCTCCCTCTCTTTCTCAATAATTTCTTGTCATGGATGAGGAAACAATTTGGGGAGATGTTGGCCGGTGTCAATGCCAATCTCCAGCAGATTACTGCTGACATAGGTGAAGTCAGGCAAGTAGTAGGTACCGTAAGGGGTGACTTGGGTGAGAATACCCAAGCTGTTAACAATGTAAGTGGTCATGTGGACCAGGTTAGACAGGATCTTCAGGTTAACACACAGTCAATTAATAATGTTAGACAGGATCTCGAGGTTAACACCCGATCAATTAATAATGTAAGTGGACATGTGGACCAAGTAAGAGATGAAATTAATAATGTTAGGGCTGATCTAACGCAGGTCAGGGCCGAAAGAGATGCTCATAGAATAGAGGCCAGAAATGATCTTACGGCAGGTTTAGCAGCTGTTAGGGTTGACATAATGCGACACCATCAGGAGGCTAACCAGCGTATTGATAATTTAACAGACCAAATGAATAGAGCTAGGGAGGATGTGCAAACCCGGTTAGAGGAGCACACCGCTCAGATTCAAACCACTATTAATAGAGTTCAGGTTGATATGAGGGCTGACTTAGACCATACTCGAGAGGAATTTGGAACTCGATTAACTCACGTCGAGGGATTCATGAACAACGTCAAGAAGGACATGGCTACCATGAACATAGGACTCGTACTGATGAGAGGTGCAGCGAACGCCATCAACAATAATGTCAAGACAATCGTCGATAGTTTGATCCAGGTCAAGGACGAGTTGCGTACGAACCAAAGGAACATTACGGAATTAACCGAGACCGTAACAGGGCTACGAGAGACAGACATTCATCGAGAAGAAAATAAGGTCGATGTAATGCTGTTGAGGGGTGACCTTAATGAGCATAAAATCATTATGGAGGCGAAGGTAGCCGAGGTCAAGGATGACGTAGGTCGGATCAAGGACAACATGTCCAAAGTCGAGGGGGAAATCGACTCATTGCAGAAAAGATTTGAGGAAGTCGCAATAACCGAGAGGTTAAACCTCAGTTATAACTTGAGTACAGCTATTCGTGAAGTCGACACCAACCTCAAAGGTAAAGTCGAGAGAATTGAGTTGCAGCTCGACGATTTGGGAAACAAGGTCGCAGCTAAGACTATCCCAGGGCTCGAAATTATCGAGAGTCGTCTTGACCGACTTGAGACTCAACCAAGGGAGATACACTTACCTCCACAGATGGGAGACTCTCAGGCAACGCCATGGCCGCAATCCGCAGGGATAATGCCTACACTCTTTCAACCAAGCGCACCCATGGAACCACAACCGTTCCAAGTTACCGGTTCAGCGCAGAGTCAAGCGTAAAATTATAACGCGAATCCTTTCCAACCCGTACATAATCAACAAAGTCAGGATACAAGTACGCCAACGCATAATTATACGCCGAGTTCATTCAGACCCGCGCACACGCAGGGGAACGTGACAATCATCCGTTCGCGAGAAGAGCAACCAGCTCGATTCTCAGGCACTGGAAGTGGTATCACTCCTGTAGAATTCTTAGCGAATGTGGAGAGCTACTTAAGGGACACAATGGTAACTCCGGAGAGAGAGCTCCGAGTCATTGAGCGTTTGCTTGAGGGACAAGCTAGCACTTGGTTCAGGGCCTTCCGATATTCATTCGTAGGCTATCAAGACTTCAGAGAAGCCCTACTGAGAACTTACTGGTCGAGCGACATCCAGCAAAGTATCAGAGCTGAGATGTACACTCGCCGATACAGCTCGAACACTCCGACGCGCTATGCGAACTACTTCGCAACCCAGCTAGCGAAACTTCGTTGTTTGCAAGCCCCACTGTCAGAGCAAGACCTTGTAAATACCATCGTCTGGCAATACCCTGCAGACGTGCAACGAGTATTGATCGCTGCAGGAGCATCTACATTTCAGCAGTGCGATCAGATCTTACGGCGATTGGACGCCAATACTGAACAGTTTCCAACACACCGTCAACAGAAGGCTGATAGACGTGATGAGCGACACATTAACTTGACGACTGTGGACAAAGTGTGCCAGACGCCACAGCAAACACAGACTCAAGAGAGCCTTGACCAGCGTGATGAATACGATCGTGGTCGGAGAAATTGGAATAACACTCCGTACGCTAGAGACCGGAGAGATGACCGTCGTAGTTATTGGAACCGACGCTTTGATCGAGGAACGAACGACAACCGTCGCTACGATGACGACCACCGAGGGAATAACAACCGGAACCCACAGCAGGGAGGTGTCCGTAGAGATTACCGCTACAGCGGAGGATTCAGTTGAGATCGGGACCCCAGATACCAGGTCGATCGATACTGGAGAGGAAGAGCACAGGAGAGTCGTGAATACCTTCAGCAACTCCGAGGACTCCAAGAAACCCAAGATGGGGGAGATCAGAACCCGACTTCGCGGGAAACACGAAATATTCCGGCGGAAGAAACGGAGCGAAGCCAGCCCGGTACTTCCCGCCAAGAGAGGAAAAAAAAACGCCAAAAACTCAGTAGATTCTTTCCCGATTGAGCACAGAGTAACTGCCACTATCTTACTCTGGGAGCCGATTCAGGAAGATCTATTAGACGAACGACGAACCACATCTACGAATTGACGCGTCTACCGAAGATTGTAGCTACCCTGAATGGATGTGACGTGGTCATTCTCATCGATACAGGGGCAATGATAAGTGTCATTTCCGCCGATTGCCATGCCAGACTGAAAGCAAACTCTGAGGTGACAGAGCTGCCAGTTTCTGCAGTAAGAGTCAGAGGAGTCATACCTGACCGTGTTGTAACGTGCAAAGTTCAGATTTTATGCACTTTAAAAATTTCGAGCCACGTGTACTTGCACGAATTTCTAGTGATGAAAGGCTTGCATCATGATGCCATATTGGGTGCAGACTTCATTCGGAAGTACGATGGAATCATTGATATGGGACGTAATACGGTGGAGTTTAAGCCGAACGAACCCATCCAAATGAATTTAGTAGAGGAAGAACCGGAATTTGAATCCGAAGTCAACGTTGTTGAGAATTTAAATGGCAAGCAAATTGAGGAGACACGAGATGCCGACGGAGTGGCAGAACAATTATCAGCACCCGTACGAGAGAAACTAGATGCAATATTAAGCGAATACGAGGATATATTCGACACCACACCTGGTTAGATATTGGACTACGAGTACGATCATGTACTACTGGATGATTCCCCGTTCCAGAAGAAGATTTATCCTATCGCAGAGAAACACCGAGAGGAAGTTGCTAAGAAGATCCACGAAATGGAAGCAGCAGGTACAATTTAGAAGTCACCAACTCCTTTCTTGAATCCTATAACACCTGTGGTTAAGGTGGATGGAAGCCTGAGACTTTGTCTCGCTGCCAGGGCCTCAAACGTACGCCTAGCCCCTGAGCATGACCGACCGCCCAAGATTAGGGACATCCTCAGAAAATTTAAGGGGAAGAAGGTATTTTCGTCATTGGACTTAGTACAATCCTACTACCATATAAGATTGTCTGAGCATACTCAGAAGTATACAGGGTTTCTGTTCGATCAGACCACCTATGTCTTTCGAAAACTACCCTTTGGAGTGAAAAATGCCGGAGCTGCAATAATTAGAGCACTTGAAGCGAAGCTGACTCCTGAAGTAAAACAGAAGGTGATATGTTACGTGGATAACATCATCATAGCCTCGGAAACGGAGGAAGAACATTTAGCAACTTTACGCCTTGTTTTTGAGAATCTTCGACAGGCTAATTTCAAAGTGAAATTCGACAAGTGTCGATTCTTCCAGAGAGAAGTCAAATTTGTGGGATACATAATTAATGGAGATGGAGACAGGCCGAATCTGGCGAAGATCAGAACCGTTGCTGCATTTCCGACACCAACCCGTGTGAAAAACGTGAGACAATTCCTGGGAATTATCCAATTCTTTGCTGCTCATTGTGAGAAGTATTCTGAGACTGTCGCACCACTTCAAGGTTTGCTGAAGAAGAATTGCCGATGGGCTTGGGACGACGAGTGCGATATGGCTTTCAGAAAAGCTAAACAGATGCCGGTTGATTCGATTCAGTTAGAATATCCGGACTACTCCCGGATTTTTTTCTAGAGACTGATGCATCTGCGATTGGAATAGGTGCCATCCTATTGCAGGAGGACGATGAGAAGAAACGTCATTACATCGCTTTCTTAAGTCGACTTTTGAGAGCGCATGAATCTCATTATTTCACCACTGAGATTGAAGCACTTGCGATTGTTTACGCGCTTGAGTACTGGCAGAAACTGTTGTTAGGCCAGAGGATTATCGTGAGGACCGACCACCATGCGCTGACCTTCATTTTACGAACAAGACTGGCAAGCGACAGGATCACACGTTGGACGCTGTTTCTCCAACAGTTTGATTCGGAAATTGTTTACCGACCAGGCAGAGAGAATGTGTTGACCGACATTCTCAGCCGGAATCCTGAAGCCACTGTGAATGCCATTGACATCGAGGGAGAATGCGAGGAACACCTTCGCCGACTTCGTCATCTACCAGAAGGACAACGACGTGAGGAGGAACTCAGGGACATTATCCGCTTCCTGGAACGACGAATGGATCCACAGGATGCTCACTATGCGAGGACAGCCGCTCTTGCAGATGACTATCTGATCTATCATCGTGTCTTGTATAAGTTTGTGGACGTGGACCACACTCAACTGCGTGCAGTCATTCCGAGGAGATATCAAGAATCTGTCATTCTTATGGTTCATCTATCCATTGGACATGGTGGGACTGACAAGACCATTGCAACCATCAAGGAGTCTTTTACTTGGAAAAGGCTAGGAACCACCGTTAGACAGTGTTTACGTGCTTGCGACGCATGCCAGCGGAACAAGTACACGTCACACTTGTTGAAGGAATCCCCTAGGCCCATACTCCCAACTCAACCCAGAGAGTTATACGCACAGGACCTCTATGGCCCGATACCAAAAGCCCGCCGTGGGAATCGCTTCATTGTTGTAACCATTGATGTGTTCACGAAATATACGATGCTTCATCCAATTCAGAAAGCCACCGCACACCAGATTATCCAGAGAATTAGACGACAAGTGATACCAGAGGCAGGAAAGCCACAATTCCTGTTGGCTGATCATGGATCACAGTTCACCTCCGCAGAATTCGCCAATGCTATGAACGAGTTGGAGATAGGTCATGTTTTATCTTCTATTCGCCATCCAGAGAGCAACCCAGCAGAATGCGTAATGGCTACTATCGCAAAATTCTGTCGATTGTATTGTCAGGAAGAACACTGGCGTTGGACCGAAGTCCTAGTTATCATGGCAAAATGTATTAACTCAACAGTCCATGAGAGCACTGGTCAGATACCCATGGTTTTGCATTTGGACCAGATGCCGATGAGAATGTGGAATCGTGTGATTGTAAATCCACCTTGTTTACAACCATCACACGCCAGCAGACTTTTAGCTGCAAGGGACCCTATGGACAGACAAGCTGCGAAACGTTTGAGAAGAACCAGACGCCAGAGATTCAGAGAACCACTAGTCACGGGAGACCTTGTTCTTATAAGGAGACCCGGAATTTCAAGTCCTATAGACCTCATATATGGGAAATTTCTGTCTTTATATTATGGCCCCAGTCGTATCCGACAACCTCTGAACAATGGAAGTTAAGTGATTGATGACATTCAAACAGGAGAGTGCATTGGAACCTTCAACGCAGCTAATCTGAGAAAATATCACTCATGAATGAACAATGAGTCAAATAAAAATGTCTTCCCGACATATTATTTGAAACGACGGAGAGGCAGATGAACCCGCTGAGCTAAGGTTCATGTGATATTTTTCATGACAACACATTTATGATGGGATGTTTTACCTTTGAACACACCCAGAAAGCAACCAGAAGCTGAGAGCTTATACTATTCTCTTTGGAGTAGCGGAGAATCGCAATTTTGACTTTGGTGAAGTCGGCTAATTATTTATCTGAGGTCTTATTAATCAACTTTACCTTTCTACGAGACAGAATATTCCATTTCGTCGTATTTTTGAAACATTTTGGAGAATGTTTTTTCACTTTAAGGTATGGTAATATCATTGCAGATACGCAAGAAGGGATGTGAATAGTCGCTCAACGACTTAGTTTGACGACTTGATTCCACGAGGAACACAGTTCCGGGCACTACGTCTTGAGAATCCGCCCGGTGGAGGCGTGTTGAAATACCCGTCGTGTAAGACGTGGGAAAAGTCCGCTTTATAGCGAGGAATTTTTATCAGGTGTCATCGAGCACCATCGTACTGTGCATCACGATTTGTAAAGTGTAGTGATCAGTACAAATAGCATTGTGAACTTATTTGAAACATATTGTGAATTTTCTACGATTCTGTAGCACCACATTTTTGTACCCACGTGATTTGTGGAGGGCTGAAGCCTAGTGTTAAATATACATGTAATCGTGGTAACGTTGCATTAAACGAGTGTTACACTAAATACACATCGTATATAAATTGCTGCGGTGGATTTATCCGCATGAATTCGACGCCAATTTAACGGAGGCCACGTGATTGCAAAAGTAGAGTCTGTGCACGCGTGAACCAGCAGATCAGTGCATGGCCATTTATTAATGATATCGGCAAAGTGTAGAGGATGTGTTGCTAGATATATGTGTAACGCCTGTGATAGCTACAAAGCACACCGCAATTTTCAAGTACTAATGGAATACATGATGTCTAACATTACCGACCACGTGTTCGACATTTATAACACCATGTCCGAGTCGGAGACAATGGGCTAAGTACCGTTATGGTATGAGGGAGACGTCTCGGATGGAACGAGCATGATTTGGAACTTCAAGAACTTCGAACGAGAAGGAAGGAATCGAGGATGCCTTTCGTAGGCATGTCCAACCCATTCACGATGTCGACTACAGGGACACACCGAACCCTGGTCTTTAGGAGAGCCAAGATGGAAGTTCTGATACGGACGATGCCAATCCTGAAAGCCAGAGGTGCTTTTGTTCAACCCTTGCCGTTGGACAGAGAGCTAAGTGTGGGCTCCTTCATATCGTGAGTTTGTACAACCCTTCTTTGTTCTAGTCATTGGTGGTACAGTTAGATTAGTGTAGATTGTAAATCAGCCGAACTTAGTGACAGCCATTTCATAGGTAGGGAATGTAATTAGTATAATTAGATGTTATTTATCCACAGTGATTGTGAGCCACCCTTGGGTTTGATATTTTGTTCAACCCTGGTGCAACCTGATGGACGTCATAGGACGCCAATTCCTGTCTATTGTTAAACGTGACCGTAGTCATCTCAAGGCTACTTTGTTTAACCCTATCTGGGGTGATTTTTGAGTCTTAGCAGACTCCTGTTACGACAAAATGATGCCATGATTATAATTCTTTAACTGCACTCATAGCAGACAGTCAATGTTACGCCCCTGACTTCATTAGAGAAGTCGTATCATTTAGGTAATCGACTGTAATTACCAGTTTTGTAACTGCATTTATATTTCATTCAGGATGTGCTCAGAAGCCATCCAGGTCAAGTGTAGACCTTGCAAGTAAAAGGGATGTTTCGTTGTAGCCTAGCATCGAACCCTGTTCCCAACGTATCATTAAGCAAATCCAGCAGAGTGGAGTTTGCGCCATAATATTATTTGTTCGTGTCAAGTGTGATGACACGTGGTTATTTGAATGTTTGATACAAGAAACAAATGAAGTATTTTATCTTTGAGAGCAAAGAGCTCCAGCAATGAGTGACATTGCTATCTTATAGACGTCTTTGCTATGAAAGACAGAGTTAAATGTTTGTATTCAGCTTTATAGCGTGCTCTTAATGCACACATTCTTTGATGTTTATAACCTATGGTAAAGGTATTATTATGAGGCCAGTTTCATAGTTATTTTCTTGCCTGAATTGCCGGCCCAGTCAACGTGTTGTGTCTAATAGTGCAGGGAGCCTGCAACTTGCAGTGACACGAACAGGTTTGTGAATATTTCCCAGCGCACGAGTGAGAGCGCTTGCTTCCAAGTGAGACAGACTTATATTAACACAGGACAGAATGCTTGTAGCATTCATTTATTTTTCATTGCATTGATAGCTCATGGAACCCAGTGTCCATTTCTGTATCTGCTCACATGTTCTTTAGATTGTCATTTGTTAGTTAAACGCCTTTTGCGTGTACCGTTGTTTCGACGAGTACAGTTATATCAGGATTCTTATTTTATGTTGGAGGCTAGCCCCGTGATGAGGGTTTTTCATGTGTGAAGGTATTTTGTGTACCATGTCCGGGACTGTTCCCGTAGACCAGATATTTAGGGAGGGTCACTGATGTGTCCAAGCCCGTCCCAGAGTTATTGAACGCGAGCTGCGCGCCGCTGGTAACTTGTGTTATTGTGTGTCCGAGTTGTTATTGCTCGTTGATTGTATTCCGACTTTTGAGTCGAGGCTTTATGGCAGAGATGATCTCAGGGAGACGCTCCGTGCCTGTCTTGTCAGCTGTTATTCGCCATAAACCAACGATAATTTAAACCGATATCTTAATAATAAAACGCATAATTTTGATAAACAAAATATAACTAACGAATCCTTTCTATTTAACCTTGTTCATTTGCATTTGGAACCTGCTGACATAGCCGTGCTTATGAAAGTATTTCCTGGAGGAAATGACTTTAGGACAGCTGACACTTTTTGTAGCGACAGAGGCTTGCTCGAACCTTTAGTTCGTAGCTGGTGGAGCGCAGGCCATACGATGTTAGACGTAGTCTTCACTACGCATTCGTCACCGTAATTACACACGTTAAATGACTATGGCTTACAAACAGTAAACCAAGGTGTAGGTAGGCTTTGAATTGGTCTTGTATTTATTGATTTATTGATGTAAAAGTGTACAAATCCTCTATGTCACCTTTTGTGTGCTGATTAGCACCCAGTTTGTAAGAGTGTCTTAGATATTTTTTTATGGCTTTTCACATAGCTTTGATTGTAATTGTTTGATATTACGGACGTCACCGCCGTAAATTTTGTAAGTAATTGGTAGGACTTAGCTAGATGAATTAATATTAAATGTAAATGTGGAAATGGTATCATCCTAACTCAGATTTGTTTTGCTACCCTGTTAAATGTAAATTCCGATATTAGCTTGATCTTGTAACTTGACCTAGGGTTTCTCACCGTACCATTTTCCTAGTGTTGCTGTTGTTGCTTTAATTATTGTGAGATAGTTCTTTCGTGAGGGTTTACTGTAACTTCTCAGGTAGGGACCAGCTCTTTATTTTTGATTATTTATTAGCTTGCGGATTAGCCGATAGAAACCCTCCGAACTAGGATAGGGGCTTGTTAATTTTAAATAAATTTTTACGGTGTTTTACATAAGTCTGGATGTTTCTTTTCTCAGTCTAGCTTTTAAGGTGAACCTTTCCTTAGGTGGTCTATGACCTTTGTCACCATGTACCACGATCCCCGTGGACGATGGATTCTCGTGCTGCTTTGGCCTGTTTGGAAGTTCACCTGATCCTCTCGGCAATTAGGTCCGGCGGATGAGATGTTAGGGAAGTCATTTCGGTTGTTGGCTGTCCTGGCAGCTCCTCTGACGGGCACATTATGGGACTCAAATATTAGGTGGCATAAGCTGAATGTGTATTTAATGGTAAAAATTTACTAACCATTCCGAAATAGTTTCTCCGAGTAGTGACCTTGTGCACTTATTATTGCTTGTTGAGCTGAGGAAGTAGGTACTTACAGGTGAGTTGTATGTGTCATGAGTTTAATGTGGTAATGGTCGTTGCTTCGTTGAAGGGAATTTGTTGAAATTCTCATACGAGACAGCATAAAGGTTATTGTTTATTTAAAGGGTATTTGTGGTAATATATCCTTGTTAAGCTTAAGATCCTAACGTATATGGAGGTATGGGACTCAAATATTAGGTGGCATAAGCTGAATATGTATTTAATGGTAAGTATTTACTAACCATTCCGAAATAGTTTCTCCGAGTAGTGACCTTGTGCACTTATATTGCTTGTTGAACTGAGGAAGTAGGTACTTACAGGTGAGTTGTGTGTGTCATGAGGTTAATGTGGTAATGGTCGTTGTTTCGTTGAAGTGAATTTGTTGAAATTCTCATCCGAGACAGCATAAAGGTAATTGTTTATTGAAAGGGTATTTGTGGTAAAATATCCTTGTTCAGTTTAAGATCGTAAAGTATATGGAGGTATGGGACTCAAATATTAGGTGGCATAAGCTGAATATGTATTTAATGGTAAGTATTTACTAACCATTCCGAAATAGTTTCTCCGAGTAGTGACCTTGTGCACTTATTATTGCTTGTTGAACTGAGGAAGTAGATACTTACAGGTGAGTTGTGTGTGGCATGAAGTTAATTTAGTACTGGTCGTTGTTTCATTGAAGTGAATTTGTTGAAATTCTCATCCGAGACAGCCTAAAGGTAATTCTTATTTAAAAGGGTATTTGGTGTAATGTGTCAGGGTTTTGACGAATTCCTATTTATATTGAGGTGGAACATTTTGGGGATACTTGTGGGTAGTAACTGTTTTCTTTGGTGAATTTTGTGGTTACGCAATGATGTGTGTGTGCGAAGGTGTTGGGGTTTTCTTAGGTCTGCACGTGTTGTCAGTTGATAATTCGTTTTTTGTTGTTTTCTTGGTCTTTCTTTTTTCCATTGGGGTTTGATTCTGTTAATGGTTTTCTTGGGTAGATTTTCTTGCTTGTAGCCTAAAGGAGTTGAGACTGAGGTGTGATAGGGGACTTATGCCAACGTTCATTTGGGGATATTAGTTTTTTGGGGGGAGGGGGTACTAAAGAACTCATTTTTCATCTGGGATTTGCGTGCTTCACTGTAATTGTTATGAATTTGGTTTGTCAATTCTACCTTTTCTTGATTTCATTGAGTACTCATCAACACTTCTAATTGTTTATTTAAAATATGTGTAAACTTAAATATTTTGTAAAGGGTGTGGATATTCTGAGATAGGTTTTGCGTTAGGAAAATTTCTGCCATATTTTTGATATATGTAATGATATTGTTTGTTTATATTGTTTAATATCAAACGTTTGTGTAAACTATTCCATGAAAACGATACTCGCCTAGTCGAATTTGGTTTCAGCTGATATCATCGTTGATACGTCTGCGTAGAAGATTTCGGATGTACTGTGAAGACTATCTGTGGCCAGGATGGTGGAACTGTCATCTGGAAGCTAAAGCGAATCTGCACTTATCCTCGGAAGAAATGATGAATTATGTATACCATGATGTATTATTGTCTGTACATGTTATCTGATGTATCATGTTACATTTAAGATGCAATTTTCTTGGCATGAAAAGGAATGTACAATTAACTACGCTGACTTCTGCATGAACTATCATCGACCTGTGTGTAGTCAAACTTGTGGTGGTGGATTTTGAACGAACTTGTGAAGAAGTGTTTATTTCTACCTTCTCATTTAATGCATGCCTAAAACTAAATTTGTTTTGAAGTGATGAATTTGGATATTGAAGATTGGTATTTGTGCATGTACATTTTCAGTTTGACAATTACGATGGCTTGGTACTTTATCGGCGCCAAGGTTGAAGGGAGGTAGTATGTGACGATACTAACTCGCTTCGACCGTAAGTACACTTGATTTTGGCAGCTGCATGCAAATTCTCTGGAGTTGAGATGTGGTAGTGCTCTTTATCTACGCTAGAGTGCAGCAGCGCCTTGGTGAAGGTTACAACTGGGTCGTGTTCGCCTGGTGGTGAAGGCAGTAATCTTGTCCACGTGTGGAATGGTGGTCTTCCTTGCCAAGTTGGGATGGTTCCCTTAGTAACAACTGTTAGTATTTTTCGATGCAATTATTATTGTGTGTTGGGACTTGATCTGGAAAAGACATAACATCATGTAGTCTGCTGATATTTACGAATATTGAGTAGCTTTTAGCTACTCAATCGGATGTCTGGCTTCGTAAACCTCGTCGTAACTGGCTTTACCAAAATATGAATCGATAAGGAAGAGTTTCCCTTTAAATTCATTAATTTTTCATGTAAAAATGTGGCAGAAAGATGAGGTTGGTTCTCGTGTACTCCTGGGGTGTGTGATGGTCTGTACTTCGGTTTGAAACGGATACCTAAGTGGTCATGTCGACAAAAATATTAGTTGCTCCTTATTTATTGTTTATATATGGCTGTTGAGGCAACTTTAAGTGAAGCAAACCTATATGTCGTGGATTTATATAAGAGGCCAAATGTGGTTAAATGGAGTTGTGAAGATTTGGTAAAAGGTATTATGTTCCAAAAGAGAAGTAAGTGGATTATTATATATTTCTGGGGTGCATGTGTATCTACCTGGTGCATGTTATTTAAAAACTTATCGTCACCACCGTGATTGGCTCACGTAGTTGGGAGGCTTTCAACTTGCTGTGTGGATAACGCTTTTTAATATTCGTTTCTGGTTTATAAATGTAATCTTTCACTTTATCCACGTTTAGTTTGCCTAATAGTGGTCCGGGTTAATTATGTAAAGCCCTTTTTATTTGAGTTGGGGTTCGTATTTGCTGGCATTGCGTTCGTCTTCTGTTTTTGGTTATTGGTTGTTGTTTTCTGAGGTAACCTTGTTATGATTGTCAGCTGTTAGATGAAAAAAGTGAATCGAGGCACCATGTTTAAAAAGGTTTGACGAATTGAGATCTAGTTCCGAGTTCGCTCAGGTTATAAAAGGAAATATCCAAGTTTTAATATATTTAGTGTCTTATGACATTACCTATTGATTGACGGGTATGAAATATTTTTGAAGATTGTTTTCCGACTATAACTGAAAGTTGTATAGATAAAGCGAATGTGGAATCTTGTGGGTTAGGCCTCCTTCCTTATGCTATCGAGTCAACTGATAATAATTTAATGTGAATGGATATTTTGGCCTAAGATGAATATTTTGGGAGCCAATGCAAGTAAGTTGTATCCTACGTCAGGTACCACACCTTTTTTTCTTGTATTTACACTGCATGTAATTGTTTATGTTATGTTTATTGTAAAATTTGTTTTATGAATAGAAGTGTTATTTTAAAATATGAATCGTGTGTATCATTTCTGGGTCTGGGATTCTGTAGACAGCCCTCAAGGTAGACACCTCGGGTTGTGGTTGAAAATGGCCCAGTCGCTTCCCTTCCACAGTTCGTCTTGTTGTTGTTGTTTGTTTTAAAAACCTTTGGTGGTGTTTTGTTGTTGTGAGCTGTTCAATAATAATATTATTTTAAATAATTTTAATAATACTTCTTTTAATGAAACGTGCTGGTAGACAGAGAGCCGGTAGCGCTAGGCGTGTGATACAACGAGGCTATTACTGGCCATGGTGAATACAGGAAATGGCTATTTCGACGGGGCGTTGTATGGCAGAACGATAGAACGGGGGGTCGCTTTTCGATATTTTCCTAGGACAGATGACTGAAGGTGAATAGTCCTGCTCGCTGGAGACTGAATACCGTACCTAGCCAGAGGCCTTATCAGAGCTGTTGCTGCTGCTGATAAGGCAGGAATGTGCATGAAGGCAGGAAGTGCAGTGTCAGGTTACTTGCCTCGTTTTGGCTAGCAGGTGTGACGTTTAAGCAGAGACCGCCATGTTGGTTCCTAGACAGTCGTACTAGCGATGTATAAGAGGCAGCCATTTTGGTTCTTTATTAAAATCATGAAACTAGTATAAGGTACAGGATCTTAAGCTTAAGGAATGTGGGGAGGCGTGGGAACACGTGCGAGACAGACAACAGTTCAAGGTCAAAACGCTGAGAAAATGCAACTCTCTCAGTTGCTAAGCAGACTGATAAGGATTGCGTTAGTAATGCACTTGCCATTTTAGCAAATGGATGTATACAGTAGAGCTGTGGAATAAAATAAAATAAAGTACCAATTAATGATTATTTTAATAATGTAATTATAATGAACCTTAAATTTGTAGTTATTGATAAGGTAATTAATGATTATTTTTTATTTGTTTGCAGATAACCGATATACCTCACATGTCTGAGAGAGGAGAAACCATTGCACTTTTGAGCCCACTAGAAGAAAACAGCAAGACGCCAGTACAAGTCAAGGTGAGATTTTTTAAAAACTAGCTTGTTTCATTTTTTTGTTTGATATTTTTTATTTTTTTATGAAATGCATGTATTAACCTGAATTTAGGTATTTATGGCGGTTTATTTTATTTATTTATTTATTTTGAAACTTGGAAATAAAAGCTTTACCGCTGTACCAGTCGCTGAAAACCCGAGACGCACTAGAGTTCAACCATTGTTCCCAAGCAGTGAACTATTGAAAACTCAGGTAAGCCTAACATAAAATGCTATTCAATTTTACCACTACTGAAAACCCCTAGACAAAAAATCATTACCTGTACATGACTGGGACGATGATTGCATTCTTGATTAATGGCTATGTATTGGCATATTGGTTGTTGACCGGGAAAGTACAAGGCCATACTGGATTTTCTAAAACAAAAACAAAAATTTAAATTTAACTGATGGGTGGTTCCCTAGGGACTCAACAAATACCCACAGGTTTGAACATGAAAATATGAACAAAATGGCATGACATTTTTGTTTGTTTATATATTGATTAAAGGGGGATGTAAATGACTGCAGCTTTATAAAAAAAATAAGTAGACGGGTTACTGTTAGTGCCGACATACAGTTTACTTTTATTTTTTTGATGGTGTTTTTCATTTAATGTCAATTATTGTTAAAGTTTTATTTACAAGTATTGATTGATTAATTGATTGATTGAGTGATGGATTATTTTGTTTGTTTTTAGGTGTGGTCATTAACGTAGTGAACAGACAGTGAACAAGCATACATTATGCTTGAAATTACTCTGTGCTCTTTTGCAACGCTAATAACTTACAATAAGAAAAAGTTTTATTATAACACATGGCGTTAGTACCAAATACAACAAGTGAGCAAGTCGGTTTATTCTGTGGGTTAAATTTAAAATCAGAAAACGATCGTTGGTTAACATTTGAATCCTGGCCTGTAAGCTTTTTGTCAGCACATAAACTTGCTGAAGCCGTTTTTTTATTTGAACCGAGGAGATGTGGTGCGTTGTGTGTTTTGTCGAATTGAACTTTCACATTGGGAAGAAGGGGATGATCCCTTTAGAGACCATTTGCGATGGTCTCCTCATTGTCCTTACATGCTAGGAAAACAAGTGGGTAACATACCAGTGTATCCATTTCACCGAACCATACGGCCATTGGCCGCTACTTCCGTTGCTGAATTACAAATAAATAATAATAATGATGTATTACTAGCCAACGGTAGTGTCGATATATGTGGTCCATATGCCATAGACAATGTTGAATTGGCATGTGCTTTTGAAAAATTGGTAGTTTGCAAGACTAAAGAGCTAGCACACCCAGAGTACTGGTCTGTTGAAAAACGTTTAGAATCTCATAACAATGTTTGGCCAATAATTTTAAAACACGTTACAAAACAGCTAAGTGAAGCTGCATTTTTTTATACTGGTGAAGGGGATAAAAAATGTATTCATTGTGGACTAGGGCACCCGTACTGCTCCGCAGCGTTATTTTTCAGTATTGGAATTAAAGAATTACGACATTATATAATAGTTCATGACTTTTATTTCACAATACTGTACCCAATAGTCATCATGTGGAACATGTGTTCGTATCCCAGCTAACTCACGGTCTTTCGAGGTATGGGACGTTGCTGCCCACCATACGACCACATGCTCAGGATTTGAGTCTACCAGGTAACTACTCTACATGAAAGAAACAACATATTCCTAAAATAAAACATTTACTGATATAAAATCATGGCTATACAACAAAATACAAACAAAGGATAACTTACATTTAATTCCCATTATTAAAATCAGGGTTATTTTGTGAGTCTCTTCTTAATTAGTGCTACACTGCACTCAAATCTATTTCTAGCATCCTATCATTGATACTTTCAGACATCTACGAGTCTCCATAGTGTTCTTTTATGTGACACAATTTTACAAAACTGGAGTATCACAACACAAAAGTCACATATCACATTTAAATGACATTAATTCTGTAATAACAAAACATTAATCCGTTTCTTACGGCATTTACTTCCATTAACATAAATTCATTATTTTATGCCTTAATTAACAAATGTTGTTGTGTCGTGTGAATCATCTTCCTCCTTCCCATCAATATGAAACGCTTGAAAAGTGGTACGTTTTCCCTTCCAAAATACACATGGATAGAAATGTTTATAGTTTCACCATACAACGATTTTCTGGGTCTAGTCGAAATTATTATCGTTACAAACGTGTCATGTTCTTAGAAATCACATACCCGTCTGCATAAATTAGTGTGAACTGGGCAAAAATGCACTTTAATAAGATGCCTACATTTTATTTGGTTCAGTGTTCCTCCTCAGAGAATAACTGGGCCAAATATTATCCGATTTCAATGATCCGACAATGTATGTGTGTTGAAACACATCATATAATTCAATTGGCATCATCATAACAATCATATCTTAATTACATTTCGAAATATCGAGATTCTTCAGTGTCCCACTATGACTCTAATTTAAAGGGATCCGGCCGACCGACCTCCCCTCTCTCTAGCAGGCAATAAAATTAGTTCCAGCTGGCCGCGCAAGATGGCCGCTGGCTCAGTGTACTACTTCCACACCCTTCTCATCTGCTAGCAAGGTCATCCTTGTTTACAATTGCAGTACACAGGAGATACGTTGAGTGTTGTCTCAAGTAATTGAGTCATTCTAATTATTTAACACCTATATTTATAGTGTAATGGGCTCAACTCGGCTCCTTAATTAACATTCATGGCTGGGGATGGGTCCTGTGATAGCCTTGCCGTTCTGTGGTGAATACAAGTGGCTTTGGGCGCGCATCATAATGAAAATACAAGATTTTTCATCAGCAGCTACCTCCAATATATAATAATAAGGAAATCTGCGTTTCCTATACGACGAACATGAATCTCCTCTCTGGGCAGATCATTTTATACATGTGCTCACGGGTTCTCGAAGAGCTTCCCTCGTGGCAATTATTCCTGCAAGCGATGGATACAGACAGGCTCGGTCCAATTCGCTGCGAATAATAAAAGTATGCACTACGGCGATACTAACTCGTAGATTAGCCAACTTTTCACCTAACGTGCAAGCTATGCTAGAATGGTCCCCGCAACTTTATTGACGTAAATCACTGGATTCTACGTTACTTCGCTCGCTCTATGCGGCTTCAAACAATACTTCTCATAGATGACTCAGTTATTGAGGCACCCGCGTCCTCTCTGCAATTACACTTAAACCAAAGCTTCAAATAGCTCCCAAAAACAAGTATAAATTTACTGGCTTACATTACTTTAATGGTTCTCAAATACAATCCTAAGAATTGACCATATCAAATATTCATTCAACACTTCATTGACACTGAAAAATTCTCGTATCTCGCTATATTTCACGTTACTTTCCTACTGTTTACCAAAATACAGTATCTTTATATTAGACATGACACACTTTGAACGTTATTTAGGCCAGAAATGCCTATTACTTTACTTTACTGTTACCGACCCCAGATTATTATTATTATTATTATCATTTAACGTTACCGTTACATTCATCACAATTTTAGCCTGAATGGCCCTAAACAAATCACCTTCCAAGCCATATTCTACCAAATACGAGTGGTGAAAGCTCGTACAATAAGTGACTGTTACATTTTATTCTTAAAGTGATGCATCGTTGTATGGTGAACTATTTAGTTAGAATAACATTGTAAATTTGTACTCACGTTTCATTCTCGCTGGATTATTCCAGCATGCCAGCTCCGGGCCTGCCATGACGCTTGATTTAAGCCATCATGTTATATTTCACATACCACATGGTATCACATTTTTCACACACGATAATCATACTTTTATCATTGGCTTTTCTCACTTTAACACGGCACATTTTATTCACAATACATATAAACACTTTTGAAATCACTATAACAAAATGTATATACACTTTTTCACTATTTCACAGGTTGATCCTTAATCGGACTCCTCCTAACGCCTGACCTCAGAGGTGCGATGAAGCTATGACAACCGCTGGTCTCCGTGAAAGTCTATCTGCGTGTACGTGCGTTCGATTCTCGTTCCCTTCAATATTGTTCATTTTCTCCGTCATGATTACTTGTGATGCCTCTCGGCTCCATAAATGTAATGATCCTGACGATACTGCGTCATTTATAAGTATGACAATACCTCCTGGTATTCAGTGTCCAAAACCATCCTAAATTATTGCTGCGCTGTAGCAAACTACACTTGCGTATAATAATGGATAAATATCTTCTGTAGTTTAAATCTTACGCGATTCATGATTACCATTAAGAAGCTATATGATGTGCTTCCATTGTTCTTCATATATACTCGAGCGTCGATACTCTAACATTTCGCGCACTATTGGCTGCGCATTAGTTACGTGTAGACTGCAGAGCAACTGAAGAAGACTAAAGAACAACTGGCTTGGTCTGCACTGCTTCCCCTATATAAAGGTTTCTCGTGAAATGTAGTCCACAGGACAGACGAGAGCGACTCCTTTCTTGAAATAATGTATTTCCATTCAAAATGACGTATACACCTTGTTTATCTAGATGTGGAGGTCCCTTAATCACTTGCGTGCAAGCGATCGCTTCGGCCAATTAATTACAATTAATTGCCTTATTCCATCACGTCATGACGCCACCATGGTGATTCCCCTCTGGCTGGACACCAAATTACTCCTCTCGAGCGTAAGCTCGGTGTTAATAGGCTTATTTAGAGATATAGGCTTTAGTTTAGGTTTAAGACCTCTCCTAAATTATCTCTCCCAGAATATATTCACCTGGGTGTACATTTCATTCCATTTCGATGCTCCAATTGGCTGCAATCAATTAATTTCCGTGGGCAATCATCCCCACTACAGTCTCAAGCGTTGTCCAGCGGTGAATACCCGAGTCATTAATTTCGAGCTGTCTCAGAGGACCAGACGTAAAAAGTCCCTCCGGCGCCATGAATCCCCTCCCATTCGCTGGCTGCAATTAGTAAAATGTCAAGCCGGCCTGCTTTCACGTTTCTATACTTTGAAAATGTACATATGACTGCAATTTCTGACAATAATTCCCTTAACCAGCTATGATATTCACAATCTGGCCGTGAAATCATGCTATATTATTATATGTCATTATACATCTCATTGCTCTTCGGGTTCCCTGTAGCTGTTCCCCCTCAGAGATCAATGGTTCGACTCTAGGCAGAATCATGTGCCTGGTCTTCTCTGATAAGACCCGAGTTCGATGCCAGTCTGCCGTGACCGATTGGGCACAATACTTCCTTCCAGACAATGTTCGCTGTGCGAAGAACCTTAGGTTTAATTTCTACTTCTACATCTTTAAATGATTTTCCTCGGGATAAGGCAACATAGAAAATTCCATGGCCTAAAGCCGGATCAGGCAAGTAGATTCCAACTCGATGAAGAGTTTGACCCTGCGCTTTGTTGACTGTAATACAAAACGCTAGTGTAATAGGAAATTTCCGTCATTAGAACCGAAGACACGATTGCTACAATGAGAAAAAATGTTGAAAAAATGAGATGTAACATCGAATGTTCACTCATAACATTCCTCAGAATCAGGCGATATGAATAGTTAGGAGCTCAAAGGAAAGCGCTTGATTCACTGAGTTTTCCTAGACCGAAACGACCTGCGTACCCCAATTAGAACCAGAGATATGATTGCTTCAAATTTGGAAAAAGTTGTAAAAATAAAATAATTTGAGAAAGGCGGAATTTAAGTGATTTTTAATACTTGATGACAAATCTGTGCATGAATACATTTCATTTAAAAAGGGAATGAAGGAAATCGAGAGGATAGAATGGCCTCACGGACTCGGATAAGTTTACATACTGTTTTAATATATAGATTTGCTTTAAAGGGTTGGCAAATGACAGATGACCCTTTTGTGGAACACGCTCGTTGGTTACCGAACTGTAGATACATGATAAAGATCAGGAATTTGTGAACACTATTCGTAAAGAAAGCGTAATTGCTGCACAAGACATAAAAGTGCATTTAGAGCTAGAACACGCGGTGAAAATACATGAGGCTGAAAAAAAAGACTTGTCTCACGAACAGATACAAAAGTGTGACCAACAATTACGTAAAATTTGTTTTCAAGATGAACTAGGTTTTGCATTTTTGCCTTGTGGACACATGATAGCACGTGTCAAGTGTGCATTAGCATTTAACACTTGTGCTATATGCAGAAAAGTAGTATTTGCTACAGTCAGGGCATTTCTTGCATAAATAGTATAATTTATTAGCAATGCATAGTGCAAAATACCTAATTGCACAATATTATTACAAGCTGTTTTAGAATGTAATAGATATGCTTTTCTTTTGTTTATAGACTACTATAATGAATATTTTGAATGCTGTGGGACAAACATGTGGCTTAGAGACAAAGAAGCTCAGCGAATTGCCAACGCATATTCCATTCCGCATTATCAAGATTCGGAAATTGAAAACAGCATATGGTGATCGTGTACTTTGTGTATGTGAAAACTTTGAGACATTTCTGCCTACACGGTTTAATGATATGTCGGAGAGTGTTTTTGATGAAGTGTATAATGCTGTACAACCTGTACACTTAATTTATGAAGGTTTTAAAAACAATAGGTGAATGGTTCGTTTTAATTAAATTAAAAAAACAAATGTGAAATAATAATAGAAAATATAAGTGATGGCAATAGACTGAAAGAAAAATATGTGTATAGAATAATAATGTTTTAGTTTTAAGTATTGTCTTAAAAATATTATCATGAAACCAAAAAGGTATATGAAGTTTATAAATAAATGTAAATGATGGTACAATGTTGTTTTATTTTATACAAAGTTAGAATATTTAACATTGCAGAGTATACATGATTATGACAATAGATGCACACTGAATACAACTCTTTCTCTGTTTACGATAGTCTATTATAATTTTTAAACTCAAGGCTTGTTGTAGATCTTTTTATAGCAATGTCCATTCACTGTTGTTTTCTAAAACTGGGGAAGCCATAATGGTTTTATAGGCCTAAAATCCTTATTGTTATTACTATTTTGATCCTCTTGCAATACTACCTTTTTGCATATCAAGAGCAGATGACCTAGCTCTTCCACTCCTTAAAACAACAACAACACTACCTCTTGTATAGTTTGTGATGTTGATGGCTCTTGAGACGTGGAAGATGGATTAAACCTAACTTTTAGAACAGGGGTTACACGTTGCTCATTTAACAATCCACTATTTTGAGTAGCAATATGGTTTTCTTGATTTTTTTGTCGACGGCAACTGTGTTTCATGCAACACACCACATTGATGATCACTGACACTTAAAACCTCTCTATTTTTACTTTTTAGGTCACCACGACAATATTTGGAACGTTGTTTTGAACAACGCCAAACAACAGTTCCATTTTTATTGGTTCGTTATACAATATATGAATATCCTTTATAGTATGCATAAGGCTTACCATACTTAGTCACTGATACTTCCATGTCAACTGTCAAGCATAGACCAAACTCTAGTAAAGTCAACTTGGTAAAAAGAATAATAGTTTAATGTGAGAGCAAATATGGATCCAAAGGTTTGAGGTAAAAGTTGAAGCAAATAAGCAAATATAAGAAATAAGAGTGGGGGTAAAAGTGGTCGTAAAATGGTAGACCCATTACACAATAATTTCAGCATGACGAAGCTCGTGTTCAATTTCTTTGATTTCCCAATCGTGACCGGTATGCCCAGCTTGTTTTAAAGCATGCAAGTGTCGAAACCGTTTAATTAGCTTACTGGGTTTGAACCAGTATACAAATTTAACAAATGAATTTTTAGGTGTAAACAAAGCATTACCATTATCATCATTATCATCATGATCATCTTCAGAATCATCATCACCATCATCACTATTACTATACAGTCCTTTTTGATCCTCTTGCAATACCACTTCATTTATAGTGTGTCTTGACTTTGATAGTGTTGAAGGTTTCTTGGACGTTGACAACTGTCCTAACATGACATTTTGAGGACATGATATGTGCTTTTGAACAAACACTGCACTATATTTAGCCGCAATATCGTTTTCTTGAACTTTCCTTTTAGCATTTTGATAATTGTTTGTAAACAGCCACCGTGGTTCGTTTGGTGCACTACATTGATGAACACTCACACTTAAAACCTTTCCATTTTTATTTTCAGATAGCCTCGATATTTTGTTGACCTCTCTTTTGAGCATCGCCAGAATATTATTCAATTCACATTCTGACGATTATAGTTATAAGAGTAGCCTTGATAGAGTGCACGTTGCCTACCTTTGTTGGTTGTAGTAAGTTCCATAGTAGTTACAGACCTGTCAGTACGATGTTCACACTACAAAGGTTACAACTGTTTGGTGATGGAGTGACTTACCATAAGCTTATATATTGGCTTATGTGTTGGCTTTTGTGTTGGCTTTTGTATTGGCTTTTTGTTGGCATTTGTATTGGGTTTTGTTGGCTTTTGTATTGGCTATTGTATTGGCTTTTGGATTGGCTTATTTGACAAGTTATTGTTGTCAATGTATTTAGTGGATTTTTTATTGGTCTTGGAAAGTATCTGAAAGAGAGGGAATATTTAAAGACTTAACCTCAGCTCACCTAACATAACCTAACTTCACCTAACCTAACCTAACTTTACCTAACCTAACTTTACCTAACCCCACCTAACCTAACCTAACCGTACTTCACCTAACCTAACTTCACCTAACCTAACTAACCTACATTTACCTAACCTAACCTTTGAACTCTCAGATGATAATTAAATTCTGTGCATAGTCGAGTTGGAACCCAAGACCTCAGGGGTAATAACCAATTATTTTTGGTGGTTTATTTTGGTAGCTTATTTTGATGGCTAACCTAACTTTACCTAACCTAACCTAACCTCAGCTCACCTTGAATATCACTAGTAAGTGTTCTTATCCTCCGCTAGGTAGCATGCTAGTAGTTCAGGTAGTGCTAATATTTACCACTAGGTAGCGGACACATACTTTGCGTGTTGCATGTGACTCTTGTGAAGTTTAACCGCGTGCAAGACGTGCTTGTATGAGTTCTGTATATAAACTCAATATACAATTAACCACTAAATATTCAGAACTAACATGTATAGCCATGTTTAGGGTACATAGGAGACCCTTAGTAAGAAAGGATGTCTAACCCACTAGAGTACAGCCTTGTCATACGCAGTAAGCACTTGTTGGCGGAAAACAACAATTTGAGAAAGCCAACAACATATCCATTAATGTATTTAAAGGAAACAATTTGTTGTCTTCCTCCAGTCCAAATACATTATTGTAATGTATTGAACCCTTATTAATCTACGATAAATAAGTATTCATAATTTATTATTATTATTACTGCAGCCCAGGCAGTGATTGTGGAAGGTGACAAGGATAAAGGCAAGGTAGCGTGTCGCAATGATTGCCACATAAGGAGAGCTTGTAGCTATTCTTGAAGAACGGCCTGGTAAACTGAGTTCAAGACCAAATTGTGTAACAACTTGCACCAGAATTGGAATCATAAAGGAATGGTCACGAGTTACTTACAACCGACCTACGATTGAATCACCCAATCAGGAAAGACCACGCCAATATCACGCGATGGATGGCGTCAGTGGTAAAAAGCGCGCGGAATTGATTATCTAAAGAACCGCCGATCGGAATTATCTCCGCACGAGTGAGATGAGACGTTTGATTTATTTGTTGAAGATTGACACTAGTCCCATCTGTGTGAGATGAAAACTCTGGAAAATTTTTCTAAATCCACACCACTCTTCCGTACCCTGTCAGTTTCTAATAAATTGTTCGACGTGACGCTGTTCGATGTCATTCGTTTTGGAGCTCTGAGGGGCTGACTTCACGCCCGTTTGTGTCACGATTTTAACGCTCTTAATTATTTGAAGTCATACACTTTGTGAGATCTGTGAGCTAATTTCACGCCAGTGTGCGTGGTGATTTGAAACTTGTAATATTATCTGAAAGACAACTATTTTCAGCTCTTAGGGGGAAGACTTGTAAACGTTCTAATTAGCGCTCACCCGAGCGAATGTCAAGCAAAGCAGTGTAGAGATTACCGAGCGAGATAGCGACTGTGAGTCAGTCAGACTTTAAAACTTGTATTGTCGAGTCAGTGACGATGGACTCGAAGTGTGTATTTCCTGTAAATTTTTAAGTGTATTTTTCATGGGTGTATTGCGCGTGTGTGAGCGATATTTAGGGAAAGTCTTCGTAATTAATCGCATAGGACTATTTGTGGGCGAATTTAGTAACCCACAAGCGATTATAGCCAGGTCAAATTATAATAACTTTGAACTTTTCTTCCAAAGAGACTACACCAAGATGTCCAACGTGTGGTCAGGAGTTGGGATGATGTCCGACGCTTCAACGAAGACGACTATGGAGTGCTAATTTGTCCATAGGGAAATGGGCTGAGATGGATGTCATAATGTTCTGCAAGCTGAGACGGTGATGTACAACAATTGATTATTCAATTATATAGTTAGATTGGCGGGGGAACTTTTGTAAATAGTTCATTTTTCTTTTCTTGTTTTTGAGTGTGTTTCTTTGTACCGGCTCTAAATGTTTTAAATGTACGTTGGCGCGTGGCCAAAGTGTTTGTTGTGTATTATATTTTCTTGGAGTCATATTTAATGTGCACGGCGCGTGTACGTGATGTTTATCCATGCAAATGCGAAACCCGTTACATTCGATAAGTGGTGCTTTATTAAAGTTCATATTTGTGATAGGAAAGGGAGGTAATTACTGTAAGATGTTTGCTGGACAGGTTATTATTCATATTAGGGTTGCCAAGTGCAACGATTTAAGATGTAATTGTAGAACACCTTCGTTCTAATTTGATAGATTTTTTTGAGTCCTTTTCAGGTTAATTAGTCACGGCGTGGAACGGTGGCGCCAGCAAGTAAAATATTTATGTCTTTTTATTTCAGGGTCTGTCAAACCCATACGTGTGATTCTGAGTGTGTTATTGTGTCAGGTGTGTGTGTTGATTCTACGTGAAGAGGGGTAGAGGTCCTACCGCCCTCGTATTTTTGTTGTTGTTGTTGTATTTTTGATGGAAAGGCAGGGTGCTCTAGGGAGACCGCTGTTCCTTGTCCATATTGCTGATTCTTGGATTTACTAGTGGAAATGCCGGGATATTTTGTTCTGACACACACACACGTATTATTGTGCTTTGGGGCACGCTTCTTCGAGATTCGATCCCGTCCTTTGGAGGTCGAGGTTATTTTTGACGCGTGGGTTGACAGATATGCAGATGTCTACAAATCGCCCGTCTCGCCTGGTGACTTATTTTGATAGGCAGTCCTGTTGTTCCGACTGGCCCTTTTAAGCTTTCATGTAGCAAACCTGTTCATTGTGATGGTTATTTTTGAACCATAATTAATTGGGGGAATTCGCCATGTGTGTGACGGCTTATTGCATGTTGTAAGGATAGATATTGTGTTAATAATGTAAATGTTGGCTTTGAGCCTATTGATCTTGTTTATGACACAATTCATGTAATTCTAGTATGTCACACCTGTGTGGTGGAGTGGTAGTGTACTTGTAAATTTGACGGCGGTCATATGTGTATTTTTATTGGTCACGTGTTAATTTACTTGTGTTGATTTGTGTGAGAAGTCCTAAGTTTTTAGGCAGTAATGTTTTTGCTACGGCAGTTTGATTCCAATTTCATGCGGAAATTTATTGTGTTGTATATTTTAAGTACAGGAAGTGTCGGTTTAGTTTTTAGTGTTGTATAGTTGTTCCCCGCGTCTGTCTAGCTCTAAGCAATGTGGATTCGTCGTCTGAATGTTCACTCTGGATGATGACGAATCATGCATTCGATTGTACACATCGTGAAGCATGCAGAACGGCACACGCGCATACATTGTCACTATTGTTGATTTTCTTAGGGACACTTGGTCCGTGTATTTAATCTCTCCAGAGATGTTGGCCTAGTTTTGGCATGTTTAATTTATTAAGTGGGAGTAATTTGGGAGTTTGTTTTGTTAATTCTTTTGTATAGTTAGGTGATTTGTTATTAAATTCATTTGTTTTAACCCTGGCTTCACTTTTTCCTGCATGTTATTTTGTTATATGTTACCCTGCATGTTAATGAAGCGCTTTGACAACAACTTACGATATGGACTGTCACACCCCCGAAACTGAGTCTCATAAGCTTCTTTGCAAGGGTTCAGTATTAATGTAATGTATTACGAGGATTCCAAATCTCTGGACACGACTTCTCACACTGTAACCTATAAACCTGAAATTCTACATTAGTACATCTGCAACTCCCTTTTGTTCACAGATTACCGTCTACTTTCGTTCTCAGAAGACGCGAGTGGCGCGCTATCTGTAGACGAAAGTACGAGTCAGAAGTAGCTCAACCATCCACCAATCACAAGCCGCCATTTGAAGGCCTATGCTATGTGAGACTTGACGGTACTGAACTCGAATTCAGCCCAGCTTTAGCCATTGACTGAGCCGAGGTTCGAACCGGCTTGTGAACCTGAAGGTGAAATAAATGGAATTTGGAATTGGAACAATATTTTATTCACATATTTTTTTCGTGATAACTCAACAGCCAATCACATTGGGTCACATAATTTTTGTGTGAATCGCTATTATATTAAATTTGCTTATATAAAGCGATATTAGCACTTCTACAGATGCAGAAGAGAAAATGAAATTTAATTGTCAAAACATAATTTTAAAGTTATGGCCAGGAGGGAAAATATGAGCGAAATTCAGTTTAATAGGACTCTGTACGAGGCTAGAAATCCATTCTAGTTGGCCACGCGCGCCATTGTCAAGAGCGCAGGAATCACTCCTACTTAGCAACTTGAAGAGAGCAGACCTACATTGCAACACGTCCCAGGAAAGCTCAATACTACATTGGATGTACGGTCAGGAGATTAGACTGAACCGTGAGGAGATACAGCTATCACCGAGGAAGAAAAGGAGAAGCCGGCACATCACAAAACGCACTAGTTTGCAACAGAGAGAATCATTTTTATAAATGCAACGTTTATTGGAAGAAGACTTCATTTCTACAGCTTCACATTTCTACAGAACTACGACTAGTAGCATTGCATTCACCAGCTACTATATTGCAACAGTATATCTTCTGAATAATCATCCAACATTTTCGATGATAATAATGTCCATGAGTCAGGGGAGACATTCTTATTCGACACTGACTAAGGAGATTATCATGGAGCACTAAATTATGGAAGGAGGTTAACCTACATTATGGAGTGGGAATTCAGAGTGATCTTGACGACCATGGATCGATGATACTACAACTGCTCATCAACATGCAGCATTCTGAATTTATCTTCAAAAACACGATTCAAACGTCCACTACCAACTTGGAGAGATGTCAACCAGAGACGTTCAAACCTACAGTGATGACGAGATGCTACACGAAGAAGACGGACAGAGGGGTTCGTTTGTCCCGAGTTCGAGTTGCCAGACTAGAAGTCGCGAAGCAAGAAGAAATGCCGTTAGCTGGGAGGCGAGACAGCAGCCCAAGTGCTTGCCGCACGACGAGGGGAGAAGCCGGACAGCTGATCGCCACACGCCTAACTGGAACTCGCTTCGAGGCAGGTGACACGCACGTGCCGTCCCGAGAGAGGAACATCAAGTATATCAAACCAGGTATCACGACAGCAGATCATCAGAAAGGTAGAAAATTGATTGTTCTAAGATCTCAGTAGTTTGATGTAGTCTTGGATAGTATTTCAGAAGTGACCAACTTATAAGTAGTTTTTCTTATCCATAACCCATGCTTTTATGTTGTCAATTTTAGAGATTTCACTGTAAATTTTATTATACGTCAGCGTGTGTCATTTTTTTACGTAATTCCACTTGTATTTGACTTTAGATATTCCGTTTTTATATTTTTAAGGAAACGTTTTAATATGCTCACTTTTAAACGAAACTGTTTTATGAAGGGAATGCTTCGATCGTTAAAAAAGCGTAACAAGCGACAGAATGCTTCAATATTGCTAGATTGCATTATTATTAAGAGAAAGCATTATTGTAGAATGCTGAAACACTGTTTAAAACATTTTATTGTGTCAGAACATAAATGAAACACTTATAAATAATATTATTGGAGTAAAACAATTCCAATTGCGGAATGTTACTGTAATATGACATTGATATAGTCATTGTCAATTGTTATAACGGATTTAAACTATGAAATAGGATCATATTGTTGACAATAGAGGTCAAATGATACCTATAATTAGCAACAATTTTATTGGAAAAATTGCTATAACGAAACAACAGACCAGGGGATTTGTAGATCTACCTGAGTTCTTGGATGATATGAAACAAGTTTAAACATGAATAATTAATTCATTAAATGTACACCAGAAACGAGAGGATATGTATTATTGTTATTAACAGTAAAGACGAGCGAACTGCGGTTTATTAATGTTAATATTTTGTTGTAACGTGGAAAAACTGTATGTTGTGAAAGTTTGTTAACAAAATGCGTTATTTGAAGTTAAGAGGAATATTGTACAAGGTGAACTGAAGTGAACAAGTATGTCATTGTTATTGAAAGAGCACGAAGATAATTAATTTAGGGTAGAGTTGGATAGGAGTGCACTATGAACAGTATTTCACAGGTTTGTGTTTACCTAGTAGAGTCACTGATTCTTCTATACGTCTGGAGTGTAGCAAGATGGGTTTTTATTGAAGGAATACCGTGCATTATTATTGAGATTGTTGATAAAAGGAGAGGAAAGTTATATGTCTAGTTTGGAAGCGTAGCTGACGCTATTATAAGATGTTGTTCACCGTATTACGAAATGAAAGAAGTGTATTGTCATTTGGAGCAAAGAATTGATACAGTATGTTTAAAATGTAACTGGCATTAGGGTTTATATTTGTGTTGTACATGTCAGAAAGTGTTATTACAAAATTCACGAAGCTTATTAAGAGTAATTGAGTAGTTCCGCAACGTTCTTTAAATCTATTCTATTTTATTCATTGATTCGACATTTAAGAGCTGTATTTAACTTAATTGTTCGCTACCAGAGATCTATTTATTTCGACTAAAACCAGAGTATACCTAAAATTACATTGTTTTGTGAACAAGTATTCGAAGAACTGTTTAGAGAAACAGAAACGAAATAAGATTGTCAGATCGCGATAGATCTTGTATATATGTCTTAAATACCGTGCTGGACATGGTAATTTTATCTTGTGTAAATATTTAACCATTTTAAATAGTTTAATAATTTTATTTTTATTACGTTCATGTTTTTATATAAATAAGTCTATAATGTAGGGCAGTGTATTTTTAATTACATTTTATTTGATGAACATCTGATTACGATCAGACTGCTTAAAGTGATCGAGGCACAGGGTGACTAGAAAGCAAACACTTAATTATTATTCTTAAATAATTACATTTGTGTAATTTAAACTTTGCTGAAAGCTTATTTGTCAGATAGAAGGACTATCTACAGAGTGAAATATTTTATTTTCAATTTGAATTTATTTTTTATTTGTGTTAGGAAGATTTAATGGCTTGTAAATAATTAGTTAGTAAATTTCAGGCACTATTTTTGTTTGTCTGCTCATTTTGATAGAAACTGGTCATCTTTTCATTTCGCAATCGGCGTGCGATAATACTGCCAGTTAGTTACTAGAACTCACTTAGTCTCAACTTCACCGATCGCACTCGAGTTCCGAGATTGTCGTCCTACCATCTTGTTATCGATATTTAATTTCTAGTAAATGTGTAACTAATTAGTAGCGTTATTGCATGACCGATATGCGTCGAGGGTTTCCTAGTCATTCACCTAGTAGGGTAGTGTTGGTTTATCTGGCTGGGTATCGACATCCTTACAATCCTTTTCCATCTCTGCGGATTTAGGTGGTGGCTATGCAAGATTCGGGCGCAGTACTAGTTGGGTAGGTTTTTGCTAAGAATTAACCTTACCCACAAGGGAAGATGAATAAAGAAGTAAAGGGAAGTGGGTTTCGGACAGAGGAACAAGTGTGGATAATAGGACGAAAGTCCAACATGAAATACCAATAATTTTTGGAGAAAAGTGTCACCGCAAAGCCCGTGAAATCACTAAAGTGAGTGGGGACCTGAACACAGCTAACAGGAAACGCAGCTAGAGCCTGGGCTATTTGCGAGCAAAAGGAGGTGGTACCTTCCCTTCCAAGCCAAGATTCGGCTACTATGTGGAAGGGTGGTGGTCTGGCAAAAAAAGAAATGATGAGTTTCCTAGGTATCTTTTCAAGGGAGTTTGTTTTAAACCAATATTTTGAAGAATACAAATAGTTTGAATTGGCCGTGATATTTTGATTCTTAAAATTGTAGAATATATATAAAACGACCGAATGTTTCCAAGAAGGGTAGGGATAAAGCAATTATACCCTTGGGAATAATTTTGGTAATAGCACCAATAGTTGCATTTAGGAATGGCTAAGCTTTTACCCAGCAAAGCGCCGACTAAAAGTTTAGACAATGAGAAAAACTGAAATTTTGAAAACCAACCATAAGTTGTAGAGAAAAACTCAACAAGCAGGAAGCTGGCGTAGCAAGCTATGCTTGCCTTACTGGCCAGTTAGAATTAGCTATCAAAGCTAAGAGAGGCTTTAATAAGTTTGTGACTAGGAGTTCTTGCTCAAATGCAACAAAAAGTGGAACCGTTATTAATTTTATTTGTGAGGTTTTTAAAGTTAAGCCCATAGGGAGAGTAGGGGAAGACAGGATCTTGCCTAATCGTTATTTCATAGAAAATGATAAAGCAAAAGGATAAATATGTATTTATTTAACAATGCAAAAAGGTGTAATCAATTTAACACATATATAATTTAATTTTATAAACAATTGGGGTCGCAGACCTCATAAAATCATTTAAAGCTTGCACCAGGCAATTGACAAATTTTTGGTTTGGAACCTTTTATAAGCACTAAAATCTTCGAAAGATTTTGAAATGGTGCTAAGATTAATAAATGGAAAATTTAAAGATAATTAACGTAATTAAAGTTAAACAATAAATCAAGTACAAGATGTGTACTTTAAGGATTTCTAGATGGGTATCTTAGAAATATGAACTAATAACAACATCGAAAGTAACAACAACAAAAAACAGGGAGAAATGAAATAGAAGTTTCTATAACTTCTTATATTGATACAGAATTACTCTTAGAGGTTATACAAATAGGGCAGGTCACTTATTGTGAAACCTGAAGAGAAAAATTAAAAGGAAGTTTCTAGAATTTCTATATTTAAACAGGATCACGAGGAAAAAGTGGGGCCAGTTACCCTTTCGTGAAACCTGGATTAAAGAGATTAATGAATGGTTTGGTAGACAATAACCAATTCTTGTGCTAGCAAGAAAAGAAATAGATTAATAAGCAGTTTCTAACTGCTGATATTTATACAGAGTGAATAAATGGAGAGTGGAGAATGTTGGGAGGGCGCCAATGGTTTGGCGAAGCCTCGTTGCAAAATACTTAAATTTAAAAGATTAACCTAATTTGTTAGTAAAGAGGGGTTGAGAAAGAGGAAATAGGAACTTTGTAGAGAAAGTTCTTGGCCTATTTTATTTATTTCGGACGAGCGCGACGCGGATGAGAAATCGAACAAGCACTGTTTCCCTATAGTCTATTGACGTGGCTGAAAAGTTCACTATTGTAGCACAGAAAGTTTATAGCAAGGAAAGTTATTGCAATGGTGAAAAATAACTAGTTGCACTAGATTTGCGAGAGTCTATTGCGTTGGAAAACTTGTAAGTTATAGTTGAATGCAGCAGAAAAATTCCAACGGAGGAAGAAAAATTAGGTGTTGATTAACTGTTCATAAGGAAGATTCCTTGGTTAGAAAAAGTATTCCCATATGTGAGTGGAAAATACTAGAAGGTTTGACTTGTAGATGAATTGTTTGGCATGGAAAATTCCAGAACAATCATAACGGTTGAAATTGGCAGAAAAAGTCCAGCGGTGGAACGAGCTAAGTTTTCTACAGACAGTGAATAATTTAAAGATGTCGCACGTTGTGAGAAATTATCTCAGTAAATAAGCATATGAAATGCTGCTTCATGTTAAGATTAGCTTAGATAGACAAAGCCCAACCTCGAGAATCCCGCGAAGATGGCTATTGCCCCACATTAGCAATTTCTCACTGTCTGTAAAATGATGGTTAAAAAGCATGTAGCTATTTAAAAACAATTAAAATGAGTTGAAGAACGTTGAAGTAGTACTTAGTTCATTTATGATGAACGGCGATTCTAGTTGACCATTAGTTACGGTATGGACATGGCGTCCAATTTGAAAGTTTGTCGCTTGAGGAGAGGAGACGAGCTCTAGGTAAGCTCCGACTGGGAGTCTTGACGACTGTAGCACAAGTGAGGCCAGCTCATCGAAGCGCAGAGAGACCAGGGAAGGGAAAAGAGTGGGGGTAGGAGACAAAGGAATATACATAAGAATAACCAACATTATAAAAATTAATTCTCTTGATGAAATGGTCTTCAAAGAGTTGATAGCAGGCGTCACTAGCGAAGTCTGGTGGTTGAAAAAGTAGACGAAGTCCTCTTGATCACGGAGATGATAGCTGGCGATAGCGACGAGATCTGGTGGCCAGATTGGTAAGGAAGTCCTATTTTACAGGGAAAAATTGAGGAACTTCAGAGATTCACTGCTAGATGACGCTAGGTGGGTCAAGGAAGATATATATCTAGAACAGACTCACAGGTAGTATAAGCAAAGTATACCAACAAAAGGAAACCAGGAGATCACTGTTGGTGTTTGTGAAAAAGGGAAGGAATGAAATAAAGCAAAGAGAAGCAAAAGCTCACTCTGTCTTACCGTGTATTCCAAAGAATACACCAAGCTGGGAGGTGAAAAACACCAACAGAGAACAAAAGACATGAAATTAAGAACTTAAATGTAAAGGAGCAATTAAAGACAGTGGTCTTATAATATGCCCATTAATGGTCAAGATCTTGGCTACCCTAACTCTCCCATCCCCTCCAGGGTAACACTCGGTCACTCTAACCAGAGATCCAGACCAAGGGAGGAGAAGCATCCCTAACCAGGACCAAGTCCCCCACTTTAATATCGGGATTAGAAAGAAACCACTTCTGTCTCTGTTGCAAGGAAGTTAAGTATTCCAAATTCCACCTCTTCCAGAATGAATTACGGAGGGATTCAAGTTTACGCCAAACAATAGGTAAATTAGAATCTCTGTAAGAGTTGGGAAGGGGAGGAGGGACAGAAAGAGAAGTGCCTATAAGGAAGTGACCAGGTGTGAGTGGAAGCAGGTCATCAGGGTCATTGGAAAGCGGAGTTAATGGGCGAGATTTAACAACACCTTCAATCAGAATAGACAGCGAATTAAATTCTTCATAAGTCAGAATGCGATTACTTAAAACCTTTCTTAGATGACGTTTAGTAAGCTTTACGCAGGATTCCCACCTACCACCGTGATGAGGGGCGTAGGGAGGTATAAATCGGCATTAGAATCCCTTTGAGTGGGATAAATTAGAAATCTGTTCCATGGCAGGAGAAGATGTGAGAGCTTTCTTCCACAAGGAAGCTGCGCCTTGAAAAGTGGAAGCGTTATCAGAGAACATCTCAGAAGGAACACCACGCCTAGCAGCGAAGCAAGAGACGGCTGACAAAAAGTAAGAAGTGGAGGCATTCGTTACTAGTTCCGAATGGATCGCGCCAGTAACCATGCAAACAAAGAGAGAAACATAGAGCTTACCAAACAACTTGCGTTTAGCTTCAGGGGAATTGCATTGATATTGGAACGGACCCATATAGTCCACACCAGTAAAAGCAAAAAGACGTATAGGAGAAGAGCGGAAAGAGGGCAGATCGCTCATTAATTGAGTATTGACTTTAGGTTTCGCTTTGAAGCAAGGAATGCATTTGTGAATTACAGAGGAAACTTCATGTATGGTTCAGTACTTTTCCCTTAAGAAGCAAAGCAGTGTGCGTGTACCAACATGCAGATTACGATAATGAAAGTCACGTATAATTAAAGAAGTTACGTGATGTTTAGAAGGCAAAATAACAGGATGCTTTTTGTCCTCGGAAAGCAAAGATTGCGAGAGCCTACCACCTACCCTGAGTAACCTATTGCCATCAAGGAACGGGGCTAAGGCACGAAGACGACTGGATTTCGGAAGATCCCTTTTAGCAGAAAGCAAAGACAATTCAGAAGAAAAGGTTTCTTGCTGTGTTAGTTGCAAAACCTTAATGTTAGCAAGATTCAATTCATGATTGGTAAGGTGTGGTTTAGGGAGAAGAGGTTGGTCAACCACAAGATATTTCCATCTGAGAAGATAGGCAAAAATTCGAATTAATTTGTGAAAGGAAGAATAGCGGGACAACAAGGGATGAGAAACGTTGGAAACAAGACACGAAGCAGTAGATTTAGATACTTTAGCGTCAGGCAAGTTGGAGTTTGTAACTGGAGGTTTAGAAGGCCAACAAGAAGAGTCTTCTATTAACCACGAGGGCCCTTGCCAGTACAACTGAGATGCTAGTAATTGAGATGGTAAACATCCACGAGAAATGATGTCGGCAGGGTTGTCAGCGCTGGGCACATGTTTCCATTGACATCCCGAAGAAAGAGTTTGACTTTTGGAAACCCTGTTTGCAACAAAAGTTTGCCAATGAACGGGGTTTTTGGCGATCCAAGAAAGAGTGATCATGGAATCGCTCCACAGGTTTGCGAAAATTCGACCTTTAAGACTTCCCGTAATTTCTTAACAAGTTCTGCGGCATGAGTGCAGCACACAATTCAAGCCTAGGCAAAGTAATAGTTTTAAGAGGAGCAACCTTCGATTTGGCACAAACAAGGTTAGAAACTGAAGATCCATTTAACGAACCGCGATAAACCAAATATGCACAGCAACCGTAAGCTTTTTCGGAACTGTCTGCAAACACATGAAGGTAAAAAGATGTATTAGGATGAGCGTTAATTAAATTCCTAGGAATTTCAATAAGAGGAAGATCAAGCAAATTGCTACGAAAAGAGAGCTATCTGTTAAGAAAAGATAGGGGAACAGTTTCGTCCCATTCACATTTGAGCGGCCATAGCTCTTGCATGAAAATTTTGGCTATAACAATAACCGGAGCAAGGAATTGAAGCGGATCAAAACTTTTTGCAATTTCAGAGAGAATTTGCCTTTTTGTGTTAGGGAGCTCTTCGGCAAGTGAAACTTTATAGATGAGAGTATCAGTGCTAGTGCACCAATGAACTCCAAGGGTTTTTATGGATTCGGAATTTGCACAAATTTCAACGGAGGAGGGGTCAACATCTTCAATAGGAAACTGAGCGAGAAATTTCGCTGAATTGGAATTCCATTTATGAAGTGGAAATCCTCCACTCTTTAGCAATGCCTGAAGTTCTAGTGACTCGAAAGAAGCTTCCTCCAGAGTGGGGAAGGACTGCAAGTAATCATCAACATAGAATGATGTAGTTAGTGCTTCGGAAGCTTTAGAATCAAATAAATGACCATCTTGAGAGGCTAACAAATGTAGGGATCGGATTGCAAGGAAAGAGGAAGGTTTTAAGCCTTAAGTAACCGTCTTTAAGCGAAATATCTTAATGGGTTTGCTGATTTCGTCCCGCCACAAGATTCTTTGGAGATCTTGTTGTTCAGGCTGAATTAAAACCTGACGGTACATCTGTTTGATGTCCGCTATAACAGCTATGGGAAATAATCGAAAGTTTAAGAGTGTAGCAGATAAATCTGACTGAATAGCGGGACCAGAGTAAATAGTATCGTTAAGACTGTTGCCATTAAAGTCAGGGGATGAACCATTGAAAACGACTCGGATTTTATCCTTTACAAGAGGGTTTTTCCACACGGGATGATGATTTAAGAAAACCGTTTCGCTTCGGGGGTGCAATTCGTCATCAGATTTTCTGACAACTTCCATATGATCTAGGCTTTCATACTCATCCATGAAATCAGTGTACTGTTGTTTAACAAGAGTTTTTTTTCTTAAATTTGCTCTCGATAGCAAAGAGAGCTTTTCGAGCTTTAGGTTGAGAATTAATAAGTTCGGGGGGATTGAGTAATCTTGGCATCTGAACAATGAACAGGCCTTCAGGAGAACGAGTGGTGGTGTTCAAGAAAAGTTGCTCACAGAATTCGTTTTCTAAAGAGGTTACGTTAGGAGAATCAACGCTTTCGAGCCTCCAGAACTGTTCCAAATCAGTATTAGCAAAATAACTTTGCGATACGGGTTGGGGAGAATAATGAGGAAGTTGACCAGTAACGATCCATCCAAAATTAGTGTCTCTGGCAACCACGTTTGAGGATAACTTACGAACCTGTTTACGAAGGCAAGTTCAGAAAACATTGGCACTAAAGTGTATGTCAATGGGGCCTTGTACATTGAACAGAGGATCGGCTAACCTTAAATGCGAGGGTATGTTTAAACCTGAAATATCAACAGAGTGACTTGGAGTGTCTTCTCCTATGCTATTGATAATGAGACAATTAAGTTTGAGAAAGTTATTTCTGTGACAAGTGTCTCTTATAGTTAGCTTTGAAAACTGTAAAGCTTGCGATTTTGAGCTGTTAATGCCTGATACATTGATAGAAGTGGGGTTTTTCTGATCAAAGAATGGGACACAAAATCATGAGTTGCTGCTGAATCAAGAAGACCGCGAGCACTGACCCAGTTGCCGAATTTGTCCTGGACTTCGACTTGAACAGTGGATAACAATACTTGAGCACTACGCAAGGACATAGCGGTTTGAATGTAAGAAGACGCTCTAGGATTGCCATTATTATCACTTTTCTGAGAAGTAGATGCTGCTGATGACCTCAATTGATCATGACGATGCAGTAAAGTGTGGTGTGGTTTTTCACAGTGGTAACAAAGTCTTGAAGACTTACAATTAGAAGCAGAATGCTTGGGTGCTAGGCAGTTAAAGCAATGTTTATTCTGGGAAACTAATTTTCATCTGTCGTCGGCTGACAGTTCTTTAAAAGATTTACACAGATACAAGGCGTGGGAATCCTTGCAAAGTATGCACTTTAATGGTTCATTTAAACATTTACGGGGTTCGCTCTGAGTGTTTAAAGCGAGAGAACTAGCAATACGGCGTTCACTAGACCTAGTTGGGTAACCAGTGGCGTTTGACTTTAGTTTAGACGAGCTGGACCCGGGTTTTGGGTACTAGACGCTACGTGTTCGGTTTTAGATTTAAGAGACAGTAATTCAAGTTTAGAGCTAGGAGAAGAGGGTTCACTTTGATTAGCTAAAGTAGTTAGGAGTTGGCATCTAGCATTTATGAAGGTGACTAAATGCTCATACGCGTAATTGTCATCTTTGGAAAGTTCCATTTCCCAAGCCTTGAGGGTAGCAACATCGACTTTGGAAACAACTAAATGTATTAGGAAAGTGTCCCAGTGATCAGTGGGTTGATCTAATTGGGATAGAGCTTTAACGTGAAGTTGTGTTGTATCAATGAGAGTACGCAGACTAGTGACGTCATTGTGCTGTGACGCAGGCAAATTGAATAGAGCCTTCATATGGCGTTGAATACGTAGCCGTAAATTACCGTATCTTTCCTTCAACAAGTTAAAGACAATGGGGTAGTTTTCGGCACTTAACGGGAGTGCTTCAACTAACTGCAGGGCTAGACCTTGTAGAATAGATCGCAAATAATGAAACTTGTAAATGATTTGAATATCTTCATTTTCATGAACTAGAGAACAAAATAGTTCGTAAAAAGAATCCCAAGTAGATTCGTCTCCTGAGAAGTGGGGTAAATTAATCTTAGGTAGAATTGGTTTGGGCTTGTGAGTGCCCTCACGAGAAGAGGTTTGTTGTTCGTGAAGGGAACCAAGAACGGAACCATCCCTTTTCTGCTCCTCCTCAAGTTGGCGAATTATTTTAAAGGCGTAGGCTATACCGTCGTAATATTGATTTTCTACCTCTACTCGATCATCAGTTTGATTGAGCATGCAGGTTTCGATTTCGGTTTGAATAGTATAATAGTTTTCATAAGAACGTTCATAGTTCTTTACGCGATGTTTTAACAAATCTAATTGAGTTTCGGAGGGATCTAATTCCTTGATGTATTTTCGGAATCGGGTAAGTTGCCCTTTATAAGAAGCTCGTTTGGAAGTAAGTTTTTCATCCTTGCCGTCCTTAACTTTATCTGTGGAAGGCATGGCGAAACAGGTAAATTGATGTATAACTTACGCAACTGAGGAACCTTGGAAAAGCTGTCAGACTGGCAGCAACAAACAAGTTGAACGGGAGAAATGCACCAAAGGAGACAGAAGCAATCCCTTTCCACCTCACCAGCTTTGCACTGCGGAGTTATAGCTGAAAAATTCAAAGTAAATATTAATGATTATGCAAAATATTGACAAATGGACATTCCCGGGTTTCTGGGACCAAATTTTGGGTAGGTTTTTGCTAAGAATTAACCTTACCTACAAGGGAAGATGAATAAAGAAGTAAAGGGAAGTGGGTTTCGGACAGAGGAACAAGTGTGGATAATAGGACGAAAGTCCAACATGAAATACCAATAATTTTTGGAGAAAAGTGTCACCGCAAAGCCCGTGAAATCACTAAAGTGAGTGGGGACCTGAACACAGCTAACAGGAAACGCAGCTAGAGCCTGGGCTATTTGCGAGCAAAAGGAGGTGGTACCTTCCCTTCCAAGCCAAGATTCGGCTACTATGTGGAAGGGTGGTGGTCTGGCAAAGAAAGAAATGATGAGTTTCCTAGGTATCTTTTCAAGGGAGTTTGTTTTAAACCAATATTTTGATGAATACAAATAGTTTGAATTGGCCGTGATATTTTGATTCTTAAAATTGTAGAATATATATAAAACGACCGAATGTTTCCAAGAAGGGTAGGGATAAAGCAATTATACCCTTGGGAATAATTTTGGTAATAGCACCAATAGTTGCATTTAGGAATGGCTAAGCTTTTACCCAGCAAAGGGCCGACTAAAAGTTTAGACAATGAGAAAAACTTAAATTTTGAAAACCAACCATAAGTTGTAGAGAATATCTCAATAAGCAGGAAGCTGGCGTAGCGAGTTATGCTTGCCTTACTGGCCAGTTAGAATTAGCTATCAAAGCTAAGAGAGGCTTTAATAAGTTTGTGACTAGGAGTTCTTGCTCAAATGCAACAAAAAGTGGAACCGTTATTAATTTTATTTGTGAGGTTTTTAAAGTTAAGCCCATAGGGAGAGTAGGGGAAGACAGGATCTTGCCTAATCGTTATTTTATAGAAAATGATAAAGCAAAAGGATAAATATGTATTTATTTAACAATGCAAAAAGGTGTAATCAATTTAACACATATATAATTTAATTTTATAAACAATTGGGGTCGCAGACCTCATAAAATCATTTAAAGCTTGCACCAGGCAATTGACAATTTTTAGGTTTGGAACCTTTTATAAGCACTAAAATCTTCGAAAGATTTTGAAATGGTGCTAAGATTAATAAATGGAAAATTTAAAGATAATTAACGTAATTAAAGTTAAACAATAAATCAAGTACAAGATGTGTACTTTAAGGATTTCTAGATGGGTATCTTAGAAATACGAACAAATAACAACTTCGAAAGTAACAACAACAAAAAACAGGGAGAAATGAAATAGAAGTTTCTATAACTTCTTATATTGATACAGAATTACTTTTAGAGGTTATACAAATAGGGCAGGTCACTTATTGTGAAACCTGAAGAGAAAAATTAAAAGGAAATTTCTAGAACTTCTATATTTAAACAGGATCACGAGGAAAAAGTGGGGCCAGTTACCCTTTCGTGAAACTTTGATTAAAGAGATTAATGAATGGTTTGGTAGACAATAACCAATTCTTGTGCTAGCAAGAAAAGAAATAGATTAATAAGCAGTTTCTAACTGCTGATATTTATACAGAGTGAATAAATGGAAAGTGGAGAAAGTTGGGAGGGTGCCAATGGTTTGGGGAAGCCTCGTTGCAAAATACTTAAATTTAAAGATTAACCTAATGTGTTAGTAAAGAGGGGTTGAGGAAGAGGAAATAGGAACTTTGTAGAGAAAGTTCTTGGCCTATTTTATTTATTTCGGACGAGCGCGACGCGGATGAGAAATCGAACGAGCACTGTTTCACTATAGTCTATTGACGTGGCTGAAAAGTTCACTATTGTAGCACAGAAAGTTTATAACAAGGAAAGTTATTGCAATGGTGAAAAATAACTAGTTGCACTAGATTTGCGAGAGTCTATTGCGTTGAAAAACTTGTAAGTTATAGTTGAATGCAGCAGAAAAATTCCAACGGAGGAAGAAAAATTAGGTGTTGATTAACTGTTCATAAGGAAGATTCCTTGGTTAGAAAAAGTATTTCCATATGTGAGTGGAAAATACTAGAAGGTTTGACTTGTAGATGAATTGTTTGGCATGGAAAATTCCAGAACAATCATAACGGTTGAAATTGGCAGAAAAAGTCCAGCGGTGGAACGAGCTAAGTTTTCTACAGACAGTGAATAATTTAAAGATGTCGCACGTTGTGAGAAATTATCTCAGTAAATAAGCATATGAAATGCTGCTTCATGTTAAGATTAGCTTAGATAGACAAAGCCCAACCTCGAGAATCCCGCGAAGATGGCTATTGCCCCACATTAGCAATTTCTCACTGTCTGTAAAATGATGGTTAAAAAGCATGTAGCTATTTAAAAACAATTAAAATGAGTTGAAGAACGTTGAAGTAGTACTTAGTTCATTTATGATGAACGGCGATTCTAGTTGACCATTAGTTACGGTATGGACATGGCGTCCAATTTGAAAGTTTGTCGCTTGAGGAGAGGAGACGAGCTCTAGGTAAGCTCCGACTGGGAGTCTTGACGACTGTAGCACAAGTGAGGCCAGCTCATCGAAGCGCAGAGAGACCAGGGAAGGGAAAAGAGTGGGGGTAGGAGACAAAGGAATATACATAAGAATAACCAACATTATAAAAATTAATTCTCTTGATGAAATGGTCTTCAAAGAGTTGATAGCAGGCGTCACTAGCGAAGTCTGGTGGTTGAAAAAGTAGACGAAGTCCTCTTGATCACGGAGATGATAGCTGGCGATAGCGACGAGATCTGGTGGCCAGATTGGTAAGGAAGTCCTATTTTACAGGAAAAAATTGAGGAACTTCAGAGATTCACTGCTAGATGACGCTAGGTGGGTCAAGGAAGATATATATCTAGAACAGACTCACAGGTAGTATAAGCAAAGTATACCAACAAAAGGAAACCAGGAGATCACTGTTGGTGTTTGTGAAAAAAGGAAGGAATGAAATAAAGCAAAGAGAAGCAAAAGCTCACTCTGTCTTACCGTGTATTCCAAAGAATACACCACTAGTGGGATCGGCGAACATGCGTGCGTGAGACTGGCCAGCTTAGCGCGCGCGAGTTTAAATGATTCAACCCGCGTTCGAAAAATTTTCATTACCCGTTTGTAAAATTCGTTACTTTTTTGTTACTTTCGTTACCGGTAGACACCCTGATACTTCATAAAGGAAGTGATTCAAGTGTTGTTTTCATCTGCATCAAATGCAGGCGGTTGTCGATCACTGATCTACAGTCTGTCTTTATGCTTCATGTTCGGACATTAGCAATTTAATTAAATACTTCAAATGGTTGTCTTATGATGCTATTTTTATTATTTTGTTATAAGTCAAGTTCAATATTGATTTCTTTGAGGGAACGCCCATGGCCATCGGTGCGCACATAAAAATGATTGGGATACACCATATTAGCATTATTGTTAGCACATACACCACCTACTTCTCCAGCATTCCAGGAGTTCAGACGACTGGAAGTCCAGGAAGCCGACACGGGAAGACTGGGGACTTTTAATATGTTGTTGGGAACATCAAGTAGGACAGCTGTACCAGTTTTCAGATTTACTAAAATTTTTTCAAGGTTTTGACTGTTTTTAGACTAAAATTCCTGGGCTATATAGTCTACTGTTAGTTACGGTACCATACAATTCAGTCACTTCCCTTAAACATTTATTATGTGACACTCCTATTCTCTACTCTCTCAACCCTCCTCAGTAAAACAGTCATTTACTATATCAGCTCTCCTCAGGTAAACGGTATTTTATTTGTGTTCGTAGCCTCCCAAACGTCGGGTTGTTATTTACGTTCAGTGTGGTATTTTCAAATCCACTTGCCGAGAATTAACGATGCCTACCCTGAATCTCAAATGAGAATTGACACAGGAGTACCTCAAGGTTCTGTCTTAGGACCAATTCTTTTCTTGGCCTATATTATTAGAATTGAATGGCAAGCTTAAACTATTTGCAGATGATATTTTTATACTCTCTCTGGTAACATCTGAACAGGAAATTATGCTAAATATTAATTATGATCTCAATAAGCTGGTGGATTGGTTGAGAGCACACAAAATGGTTATCAATATCACTAAAACAAAATATTTATTCTTCTGTAAAAACCATCCGCAAATTTTCTCCTAACATTATCCGCTGCTTATCCGCTATCCGCACAGCCATGCAAACTATATCCTCATGGTGAAACATTTTGCGGATATCCGTGGGTTTATCCGTGAATATCCGCATCCGCGCAGTGCTTTACCTATAGATGCCACATACATTCAAGAACCTGGGCTGATGTCCATTAATTCGCAAGCCCTAAATAAATGGCTTACATTGGCTTTTGTTTAAAGGTTATTCACCAGTAGATTCACTCTCTTGTAATTATTGTCAATTCAAATTACAGTACAGTAAGTATGTAGTTAGTTTTAGTTGTAAGTACAGTAAAACTTCTTTTATACGATTCACACTTATACGTTTTCTACACTTATACGATTTTTTTCTTGGTCCCGGCAAAATCCCTATACTTTCCATGTTAATTTATTTCCGATATACGTTTTACATTTATTCGTTTTGCACGCTTATACGATCATATCTTACGTCCCCGAGAGAAAAATGCGTCGTTTATACGTTTACAACGGTTTCCCTACCTAAAATCTCTAAAAATATTGGAGCCAGAAACTTATGATACGCACTGTACGTTTCTCGGAAACCATCCCTCGCGCGGCGCTATGTTGTGGCGAGAGCGACCTTGAAGTTGCGTGTGTTGCGAAATACAACATCACTTGCTGCAGTCATTGTTCTGCCTTGTTCGGTGCTTCAGTTGTGGTTAACCTTGATAGCAGTGAACATCGGTGAAAGGAAGAGGAAGTGCATTACGATTGCTGTTGTTCACTTCTTAACGGGGGCCATCGCTCGCCGCTCGCCCGCGCTGCGGGCCTGTCTCCCGCCAGCCACTTTGCCGTAATGCGGAGCTCGCGCGGCCTATATATAGCCTATACTGTAGTTCACAGCTGGTGCTGAAAATGTTCGCCATTCACTGCTACACATCGCTGGCACCTCTTTATGAAATTGTAATTTACGTTCTGAAGTTCCTCACCACCGATTGACTGTATTTCAACTGTAATATAGTCTTTAAGCTCATTTTCGCGAAAGATTTTCTGTACTTTATGAAGGTATTTACACACGTTCACGTAATGAAAATCGCATTGGAACATCACACTGAGCACTAAAGAAGTGAACAATTGACTAAACTGAACCCCACACTGCTAAAGCACACTGCAAAGGAGGGAAATTTGTGGCGCCAAGAAGCGCATTACGGCCAAGTGCTTGACGGGAGACCGGCTCGCGGCGGGCGCGAGCGAGAGTCCGCGTCGCATATAACACCAAGTCCCTGTATAACCCATAATGTCACATACATTTTGCAGTTTTTATTTAGCGACTTTCATTTACGCGTTTTTCACGCTTATACGTTTTTTTTTCATTTGGTCCCTTGAAAATCGTATAAGTGAAGTTTTACTGTATGAAGTTAATTTGTTTATTAGATATATGTCATTGTTCTATTAGACTGTGGTGTGTGAGTGTGTCTGGTGAGGGTGCGTGTGAGTGGGCCTGGTGGCAGACTGTTTTAGTGGTAGTATTTGTTTGTTGGTGAAACTTTAGTATTTTTTCGTTAGTAGAATTTTGGTATTTAATTGTTAGTAGAAGGTTAGTATTTTGTAGTAGAATTGCTCTTTACTTATTCTGAAAGGGAGTAGCAGCCTTCCAGAATAAATCAATTCTTTACTAGTCTAATAGACGGTTAAGATATTGATAATATAAGCCAACTAATGGCTACACTGCGTTCTGCTGCACGGCTGAAAGCAACGGGAACCTACAGCCGTAATGCTATTCCCGAGGATATGCACCTCTCTATGCATAATTACATGTGATGATGGCCTCCTCCCTTGTAAAATTTCAATCCGGAGGTAAACTAGTCCCCCGTTCGGATCTCCGGGTGGGGACTACTCGAGAGGGGGTTAACATCACAGAAGTGACAAAGAGAAAATCTGACATTCTACGGATCGGAGCGTGGAATGTTAGAAGTCTGCTAGGAAGTGGAAAGTTAGAAAACTTAGAAAGGGAAATGGATAGGTTGAGGTTGGATTTGGTTGGGATTAGTGAAATGCGCTGGCAGGAAGAGCAGGACTTTTGGTCAGGAGACTATAGGGTCATTAGCACTAAATCAAACAATGGCCAAGCAGGGGTTGGTCTCATATTGAGTAGGAAACTTGGACAGCGGGTGGAATATTATGAGCAATACAGTGAACGGATTATTGTAGCAAAAATCAATACTAAACCTACATGCACCACAGTGGTACAAGTCTATATGCCTACCAGCCAAGCTGATGATGAGGATGTTGAAAAGGTCTACGAAGAAATAGATGACATTCTGAGGTATATCAAAGGTGATGAAAATGTTATAGTAATGGGAGATTGGAATGCTGTGGTAGGAAAAGGGAGAGAAGGGAAGATAGTAGGAGATTTTGGATTAGGTGAAAGGAATGATCGAGGAAGCAGGCTGATGGAATTCTGCACCGAACATGAGCTGGTCATAGCTAACACATTATTCAATAACCACAATAGAAGAATATACACATGGATGAGACCAGGAGATACAGGGCGTTACCAAATCGACTTCATTATGGTCAAGCAGAGGTTTCGAAACCAGATTTTGGATTGTAAAACATATCCTGGTGCTGACATAAACTCTGACCACAATCTGGTTGTAATGAAATGCAGATTAAAGTTGAAGAAACTGAAGAAAAGTCAAAAGCCAAAAAGGTGGGCAATAGACAGGCTGAAAGTAAAGGATGTAAACGAAAGATTCAAGAAGAGTATAAAGGAAGGATTAATCAAAACCCCTAAACAAACTTCAATTGCAGACGAATGGGCACTTTTGAAGAATGAAATAACAAAATCCGCAGAAGAAAACATTGGTAGGAAAGAAAGAATAGGTAGAAAACCGTGGATCACTCAGGATATACTAGAATTGATGGATGAAAGGCGGAAACACAAGAATCTAAGAGATGAAAAGGGGAAAGCAGAATACAGACGTCTGAGAAATGAGGTTAACAAGAAGTGCAAGGAAGCGAAAGAAGAATGGTTGAAAGAGAAATGTGCAGGTATAGAAAATTGTCTGAAATTAGGAAGAGTAGACACAGCTTATCGAAGGATTAAGAATACTTTTGGGGAAAAGAAGACTAAGTGCTGTAATATTAGGGACACAAATGGAAAGCCTCTAACAGATAGGGAAGAAAAGGTTGAGAGATGGAAAGCTTACATAGAGTGCTTGTATAAGGGAAAGGAGATCGAGAATCATGTAATGGAAAGGGAGGAGTAAATTGATGAGGATGCAAAAGGAGATTTAATATTGAGATCAGAATTTGACAGAGCATTAGAGGACTTAGGCAGGAACAAAGCACCAGGCATAGATGATATACCGATTGAGTTGCTACGCTGCATAGGAGATGAAGGTCTGATCAGGTTATTTCACTTGGTGTGTAGGATTTATGAGACAGGTGAGGTACCCCCTGATTTCAAGAAGAATGTTATCATCCCTATACCAAAGAAAGTGGGAGCTGACTGATGTGAAGATTACCGTACAATCAGCTTGATTACTCATGCTTCAAAGATCCTGTCTAGAATAATTTACAAGAGGATTGAAAGTCAGATAGAAACGGAGTTGGGTGAAGACCAGTTTGGTTTCAGGAGAAATGTAGGAACAAGGGAAGCTGTACTAAGTCTTAGGCTGATTTTGGAAGGTAGAATAAGGAAAGATAAGAGAACGTTCATGGCATTTGTAGACTTAGAAAAGGCTTTTGATAACGTTGATTGGACTAAATTGTTTGACATTTTGAAATCTATTGGAATAAAGTACAGGGATAGGAGGGTGATATACAATCTATACAGAAACCAGACAGCAGTCATTCGAGCTGAAGGACATGAGAGAGAAGCTGGTATTCAGAAAGGTGTAAGGCAAGGCTGCAACTTATCACCCATACTTTTCAATCTTTACATTGAACAAGCAATGAAGGAAATTGGAGACAAATTTAAAGTGGGAGTGAAGATTCAAGGAGAAATAATTTCTACTCTGAGATTTGCCGATGACATCGTCATCTTGGCCGACAAGCCTGAGGATTTGAATGAGTTTTTGAATGGTATGGATTCCGTCTTTCGGAAGGAATTCATGATGAAAATTAATAAATGTAAAACAAAAATACTGGAATGCAGCCGAAATAAATCAGAAACCTCTATGGAGATCAAATTGGCCGGTGAAAAGCTGAAGGAAGTAGGAGACTTCTGTTACTTAGGAAGCAGAATAACCAGTGATGGACGAAGCAAAGAGGATATAAAAAGTAGGTTGGCTCAGGCAAGGAAAGCCTTTCTACAAAAAAGGAATCTGTTGACATCGAATATAGATTTAGGTATTAGGAAGTCATTTTTGAAAGCCTTTGTCTGGAGCGTGGCGCTCTATGGAAGTGAAACTTGGACTATTGGTGCAGCAGAAAAGAGGAGAATTGAAGCATTTGAAATGTGGTGTTACAGGAGAATGATGAAGATCAGATGGGTAGATAGGGTTACAAACGAAGAGGTATTAAGGCGAGTGGGAGAGGAGAGATGTTTCTGGCGACTGCTAATGAAGAGAAGAGATAGGTTGGTAGGACACATACTAAGACACCCAGGAATAGCAAGCTTAGTTATGGAAGGAAGGGTCGAGGATAAGAACTGTAGGGGTAGACCAAGGTTAGAATATGTTAAACAGATTGCCTCGGATGTAGGGTGTGGTAGCTATGTATAAATGAAACGATTAGCTCAGGACAGGGAGGCATGGAGAGCTGCATCAAACCAGTCAAAAGACTGAAGACTCCAACAACAACAACAACATACTGGTACAGTCATCACAGTAACACAGGTTATCAGACAAATTACACACACACACACACCTAAGTATACGGGACTATAAGACCACGATGTCGCAGCCCCAAAAATAAACACGTTATTATTAGTCTACACTGAGTATTTAACCACGAGCCGCTACTGGATCGTGGAACCACAAATATCATCCCCGTAGAGAATATTTTTCATGGCCCAATATCACTCTCAAGCTTTGATGTAGACATACCCCCTGCGAATACTTTTAGGGTCTAAATGTTTTTAGAGTGTTATTTCTACATAGTATGTATAATATAACTTTATCTCTTTCCTTTTAACAAAAAATACTAGAAATCATTCAAAGTATTTCCTTGTACATACTATTCCTAATCATGAGCAGTGAAATACCGACCACACTAGGGCACATGGTCATGGAGCCTGCTGCTCCGGACTTTTAGAAAAGTGGGTTTGAACCCCACCGTCGGCAAACCTTGAATTAGTTTTCCATGGTTTCCAATTTTCAACCCTGGTCATATGCCAAGGTGATACCATCGAATATGCCACAGATGCTTCCTTCCAACTCCTAGCCCAGTTTCATTTATTTTTATCCATTTCATCTTACATTATCTCCTCTATGAGTTTGGTGTCAAGAATGGTATCCAGCCGTAATAAACATTCACCACATATACATTCAATGCATTCCAACCCCAAACCTGTAGAGACTGAAATAGTAATAAGTAGGCAAACAATGAGCAGCGAAATGTAAGATCATATACTGCAGTGTCTCTTGTGCAGTTCTGGTTAGTTATTTTGTTTTTAATTAAGTAAGACATCATACAAATTATTATGTATAAACCTACCTTCTTTTGACTATGGTGGAGCGACGGCGGCACACTATCTGCGGCCTTGTTGATAGGCTTGGTTTTTTTTGTCTTACGAATCAGTGAATCATTGTGCTGTGCATGTTTTGGCTCGATAATGTATGGACGATGTGGTTCTGAATAAAACTGAGATATAGCCTACCAAGAAAATGTTTTGATTACCCGGATAAATAACCTACAGGTTATGGGCCCAGGTCATGTTTGTCACGCAATGATTGTGATGTGGAAGGATTCTGTTGGAGATTGTGATTGGAAATAAATTGAACTGCCACTGAGGAGGGACGACAACGGTCAAGATGGCGGGCAAAATCAAATAACGTAGTCACATTCCGAGACTTGATTCCAAGAATTATTTCGCTTGGAAGTTAAGAGCAAAGGCCGAGTTGATCCAGTGAGTAATGCTTGGGTAGATTATTGGCTGAGGAATAACCTAACCACCAAGGGAAGATGATTAAGAAAAGGAGGTAGGTTTCGGGCTGGAGAAAAAGGATAGAAAAATAGGAGGAGAGTCCCACAAAAGTTATGAATTTAACTTTAAATGCACTTAGAGGCGGTTGCCACCGCAAATCCGCTCTCTGATACCTAAATTGGGTAAGGACCTGGACGAAGCTGACGGGAACCGCAGCTAGGACTTGGGCGGTTTGCCAGAGAAAGGCTTCAGCGTATTCCCTCTCAAGCATGCATATGCCTACTATGGGGAAGGGTGATGGTCTGGCAAGACTGAGAGTAACAGATTTATTGTATGTCTGTTCAAAGAAATTCGTTTTTGCAAAGTAATTCGAAGAATGCCAATAATTTGAATCAAGTTTGGTATTTCCAGTTTTCGAAGTCATAGAGTTCCTGAAAATGCGACCAAGTGCTTCCAGGAAGGATAGTGATAAAAAATTATACCTTGGGGAGTAATTTTGGTAAGTGAACCAATGGTTGCATTTGGAAATGGCTAAGCTTTTACTCAGAAAGGAGCCGGCTAAAAGTATAGACAAAGAGAAACACTTATCTTTTGGAAAACCAAACATAAGTTTTCGGAGAGGATCTCCACAAGCAGGTAGCTGGCGTAGTGAGCTTTACTTGCCTTACTGACCAGTTAAAATTAGCTATTAAAGATAAGAGAAACTTTAACGAGATTACCACTAAGAGTTCTTGCTCAAATGCAACGAGTGGTGAAAGCCCTATCAATAGATTTAATGGCATTGAGTAGGGAGAGCCAAGGAGGACAGGATCTTGCCTAACCGTTGTATTAGAGAAATGATAAATCCAAAAACAAATATTTAATTTATTTAACAAGGCAAAAGAGTCTAATAAATTTGACAAGTATATAGTTTCAATTTTTAGTAACAATTTGGGGTCGCAGACCTCCTAAAATTTAAAGTTTGCTCCAGGCAATTAACAATTCTTTAGGTTTCAAACCTTATATATGTACTAAAATCTTTGTAAGATTTAAAAAAGGCAAATGAAGTGATTAAAGTTTAAACATTAAATTGAGTACAAAGAGTGTACTTTAAGAAATTTCCAGGTAACTATTTTAGAAAAAGTTACAACTTCGAAAATAAAAAAAAAGAAAGCGGGTAGAATAAAGGAGAAATTCCTATAACTACTTATATTTATACAGAATTACTGTTGGTTATTATAGAAATAAGGGCAGGTCACTACTGTGAAACCTGATGAGAAAGTCAAAAGGAAGGTTCTCGACCTCCTATGTTTAAGTAGGAATCACGAGCCAAATGGGGCAGTTTCCCTTTCGTGAGACCTAGAAATAACTCACTCATGAGTTGAGAGAATTGTTTTCCCTGATTATAGGGTAGAAACAATGTAAGCTTGAACCGTGTATAAAACACGTAGTTATGCAGAGATTAATTAATGATAAACAAGCAAAATGGAAGGGCACTTCGTTAGAGTGACACCTCATAGAAAATGATCTAGAGTTACAATTTTATTAATATGGTTTGTTAGTAGAAGGTTGAGGAAAGATCAATTGGGATTTAGGATCAATGTTCATGGCCTTATTTAATGTAAACGGACGATCGCGACGCGGTAGAAAAGTTGAACAAGCACTAGTTATCATTATAGTCTTTTGAATAGATGAAAAATTCACTGTAGTAACACGAAAGTTTATGGCAAAGAAAGTTATTGCAATGATGAAAAAAGACTGGTTGCACTAGATAGGCGAAAGTCTATTGCTTGAGAAAGTTGAGGATTACAATTAAATGCGCCATAGAACATTCCAACGGTGGAAGAAAATTCACTATTGAGCTTTAATTCAGAAGTGAGATTCTTCAATTTTAAATAGTATTCTCACAAGTGAGTGAAAAATACATGACGGCAGGACTTGTAGATAAAGTACAGGATCTGGAAGGTTCCAGAACGATCTTAATAGAAGAATGGTGCCAAAGTTAATCCAGCGGAGGAACTAGCTTGGTAATTTATAGACAGCGGGTATTAGATAATATCCCACGTGGTGAGAAGATTTCTCATTTAAATAGCTTAAGAAAAGCTACTTTCTATTAAGGTTGGCTTAGACAGACAAAAGCTCAACATGGCAAATCCCGCGAAGAATGATTACCGCCCCAAATGAGTAATCTCACGCTGTCTATAAAATGATCAATAAAAGCATGTAGATAATAAAACTGATGAAGATGAGGTTAAAACCTTAAGTCTGCACTTATCTTGGTTGCATGTCGAAGGTGAAGTTCCCTTTGACGAATACTTAATGTGCCAACATGGCGTAGAACGTAGAGAGTGCCTCTTGGTTTGAGGAGACTGGCTCTAGTTGAGCCTTGACTGACCGAGTCAACTGCCGACTTACAAGTGAGACCCACTCAGCGAAGCGCGGAGGGTCCAAGGAAGGGAAAAGAGTGGGGATAGGAGACAAAAGGAAAACATATAAGTATGACCAATATTGTAAACTAAAAGTCTCATGAGGAAATGGTCTTCAAAGAGTTGATAGCAGGCGATACTAGCACAGCCTGGTGGGTGAAAGAGTAGACGAAGTTCTCTTGATCACAGAGATAATAGCTGGCCATGGCAACGAGATCTGGTGGCCAGATGGAAAAGGAAGTCCTCTTGCACCAGGAAGAATTGAGGAGCTTCAGAGATTCGCTGCTAGATGACGCTAGGTGGGTCATGGAATATATATATCTAGAACAGACTCACAATGACATAAGAGACATGACCACCAAAGAGAAACTAGGAGATCACTGTTGGTGTTTGAGAAAAAGGATGAAATGAACAAGCAAAGAGCATTAAAAAGAATACTCTATCTTACCGTGTATTCCAAGAATACACTATACTGAGAGGGTAGACACCAACAGAGATCAAAATAAACAGTTAAACATTTAAAGGTAATGGAGAAATTAGAGACAGTGGTCTTGTGATATGACCATTAGTGGTCAAGATTTTGGCCACCCTGACTCTCCCATCCCTTCCAGGATAACACTCGGTCACTCTACCAGAAGTCCAAACCAGGGGGGGAGAGACATCCCTAACCAAGACCAAGTCCCCCACTTTAATGTCGGGACTGGAAAGAAACCATTTCTGTCTCCGTTGCAAGGAAGTTAAATATTCCAAGTTCCACCTCTTCCAAAAAGAATTACGGAGGGCTTCAAATTTACGCCAGACGATAGGTAGATTAGAATCCCTGTAAGAATTGGGAAGAGGAGGAGGGGCAGAAAGAGAAGTGCCGATAAGGAAGTGACCAGGTGTGAGTGGAAGCAAGTCATCGGGGTCATTGGAAAGCGGAGTTAAAGGGCGAGAATTAACAACACCTTCAATCAGAACGGACAGTGAATTGAATTCCTCATAAGTCAGAATTCGATTACCTAAGACCATTCTTAAATGGCGTTCAGTGAGCTTTACGCAAGATTCCCACCTACCACCGTGATGAGGAGCGTAGGGAGGTATAAAGCGCCATTTGAAACCCTTTGAGTAGGAAAAATTAGAAATTTGTTCCATGGCAGGAGAGGAAGTGAGAGCTTTCTTCCACAGGGAAGCTGTGCCCTGAAGTGTGGAAGCGTTATCAGAGAACATCTCTGAAGGAACACCACGCCTAGCAGTGAAGCGAGAGACAGCTGATAAAAAGTAAGAAGTAGAAGCATTCGTTACCAGTTCCAAGTGGATTGCGCCAGTAACCATGCAAACAAAGAGAGAAACATAGAGCTTACCAAATAATTTGCGTTTAGCTTCTGGGGAATTTCGTTGATATTGGAACGGACCCATATAGTCCACACCAGTTAAAGCAAATGGGCGTATAGGAGAAGAGCGAAAGGAAGGCAGATCGCTCATTAATTGAGTATTGATTTTAGGTTTCGCTTTGAAGCAAGGAATGCACTTGTGAATTACAAAAGAAACTTCATGAATTCCATTTATAATCCAGTACTTCTCCCTTAAGAGGCAAAGCAGAGTGCGTGTGCCAACATGCAGATTGCGATAATGAAAGTCACGTATAATTAAGGAAGTTACGTGATGTTTGGAAGGCAAAATAACGGGATGCTTTTTGTCTTCAGAGAGCAAAGATTGAGCGAGCCTACCACCTACCCTGAGTAACCTATGGTCATCAAGGAACGGGGATAAAGCACGAAGACGACTGGATTTGGGAAGATCCCTTTTAGAAGAAAGTAAAGACAATTCAGAAGAAAAGGCTTCTTGCTGTGTCAGTTGTAAAGCCTTAATGGTAGCGAGAGTCAATTCATGATTGGTAAGGTGTGGTTTGGGGAGAAGAGGTTGGTCAACCACAACATATTTCCATCTAAGGAGATAGGCGACAATTCGTATTAATTTATGAAAAGAAGAATAGCGGGACAACAAGGGATGAGAAGCGTTAGAAACAAGACACGAAGCAATAGATAGAGGTACTTTAGCGTCAGGCAAGTTGGAGTTTGTAGCTGGAGGTTTAGAAGGCCATGAAGAAGAGTCTTTGATTAACCACGAGGGCCCATGCCAGTACAACTGGGAAGCTGCCAATTGTGAGGGTAAACAACCACGAGAGATAATATCGGCTGGATTATCAGCACTGGGCACATGCCTCCATTGACATCCAGAAGAAAGATTTTGAATTTTGGAAACCCTGTTTGCAACAAAAGTTTGCCAGTGAGAGGGGTTCTTGGCGATCCAAGAAAGGGTGATCATGGAATCGCTCCAGAGATAGATTTGCGAGAATTTGACTTTTAATACTTCCCGTAATTTCTTAAAAAGTTCTGCAGCCATGAGTGCAGCGCACAATTCAAGCCTAGGCAAAGTGATAGTTTTAAGAGGAGCGACCTTCGATTTGGCACAAACAAGGTTGGAAACTGAAGATCCATATCATGGACCGTGATAAACTAAATATGCGCAGCAACCGTAAGCTTTTTCGGAACTGTCCGCGAACACATGAAGGAAAAAGGATGCATTAGAATGAGCGTTAATTAAATTCCTAGGAATTTCAATAAGGGAAAGATCCAGCAAATTGCTGCGAAACGAGAGCCAACGATTAAGAAAAGAAAGAGGAACAGTGTCATCCCATTCACATTTGAGCGACCACAGCTCTTGCATGAAGAGTTTGGCTATAACGATAACTGAGGCAAGGAATTGAAGTGGATCAAAAAATTTTGCAATTTCAGAGAGAATTTGTCTTTTTGTGTTAGGAAGCTCTTCTGCGAGCGAAACTTTATAGATGAGAGTGTCAGTGCTAGTGCACCAATGAACTCCTAGAGTTTTTATGGATTCGGAGTTTCCACAAATTTCGACAGAAGAAGGATCTATGTCTTCGATGGGAAACTGGGCGAGAAACTCAGGGGAGTTGGAATTCCACTTATGAAGTGGGAAACCTCCATTCCTTAGCAATGCCTGAAGTTCTTAAGACACAAAAGAAGCTTCCTCCAAAGTGGGGAAGGACTGCAAATAATCGTCAACATAGAATGACGTAGTTAGTGCTTCAGAGGCTTTGGAATTAAATAAATGACAATCTTGTGAGGCTAGCAAGTGTAGGGATAGGAAAGCAGAGGGTTTTAAGCCATAAGTAACCGTTTTTAAGCGAAATACCTTAATGGGCTTACTGATTTCATCACGCCACAAGATTCTTTGGAGATCTCGTTGTTCCGGTTGAATTAAAACTTGGCGGTACATCTGTTTTATATCAGCTATGACGGCTATGGGAAATAATCGAAAGTTTAAGAGTATAGCAGATAGATCTGATTGAATAGCAGGACCAGAGTAAAGGGTGTCGTTAAGGCTGTTGCCATTAACGTCAGGTGATGAACCATTGAAAAAACACGGATTTTATATTTTACAAGAGGGTTTTTCCACATGGGATGATGATTTAAATAAACCGTTTCAATTGGGGGTGCAATTCATCATCAGATTTTTTAACAACTTCCATATGATCTAAGCTTTCATACTCATCCATGAAATCAGTGTACTGCTGTTTAACAAGAGGTTCTTTCTTGAATTTGCTCTCGATAGCAAAGAGAGCTTTTCGAGCTTTGGGCTGAGAGTTAATACGTTTCGGAGCATTATGTAATCTTGGCATTTGAACAACGAACGGGCCATCAGAAGAACGAGTGGTGGTGTTCAAAAAAAGTTGCTCACAGAATTCATTTTCTGAAGAGGTTACATTAGGAGGATCAACGCTTTCAAGCCTGCAGAACTGTTCCAAGTCAGTATTGGAGAAGTAACATTGCAATGAGGGTTGGGGAGAATAATGGGGAAGTTGACCTGTGACGATTCATCCAAAATTAGTACCTCTGGCGACCACGTTTGAGGATAACTTGCGAACCTGTTTACGAAGGCAAGTCCAGAAAACATTGGCACTAAAGAGTATGTCAATAGGGTTTTGCATGTTGAACAAAGGATCGGCTAGCCTTAAATGCGAGGGAATGTTTAACCCTGAAATATCCACAGAGTGACTTGGAGTGTCTTCTCCAATGCTATTGAGAATTAGACAATTAAGTTTATGAAAGTTGTTTCTATGACAAATGCCTCTTATGGTTACCTTTGAGAATTGGAAAGCTTGCGATTTTGAGCTGTTGATGCCCGACACGTTAATAGAAGTGGGGTTTACAGGTAGGCCTAGTTTTCTAATCAAGGAATTAGACACAAAATGATGAGTTGCCGCTGAATCTAGAAGACCGCGTGCACGGACCCAGTTGCCAAAGTTATCCTGAACTTCGATTTGGACAGTAGACAACAATACTTGAGCACTGCGAATGGACTTGGCATTTTGAATATACGATGAAGCATTAGAACTGTTAGCACTATCATTTTTCGGAGAAGTAGATGCTGTCGATGACCTTGCCTGATCATGACGTTGTAGCAAAGTGTGATGAGCCTTTTCACAATGGTAGCAAAGTCTTGTGGACTTGCAATTAGAAGCAGAATGAGTAGGCGCTAGGCAATTGAAGCAATGTTTGTTCTGGGAAACTAATTTTCTTCTGTCGTCGACTGACATTTCTTTAAAGGATTTACAGAGGTATAGGGCATGGGGATCTTTACAAAGTATGCATTTTAAAGGTTCGTTTAAACTCTTGCGAGGTTCGCTTTGAGTGTTTAAAACAATAGAGCTAGCAACACGACGTTCACTAGACCTAGTTGGGTAACCAGTAGTGTTTGATTTAAATTTAGATGAGCTGGACCCGGGTTTTTGGGTATTAGACGCTAAGCGTTCGCTTTTAGGTTTGATAGACATTAATTCAAATTTGGAACTCGGGGAAGAGGGTTCACTTTGATTAGCTAGAGCGGTTAAGAGTTGGCATCTAGCGTTTATGAAAGTGACTAAATGCTCGTAAGAGTAGTCGTCTTCTTTAGAAAGTTCAATTTCCCAAGCTTTGAGGGTAGCAGCAACAACTTAAAAACCACTAAATGTATTAGGAAAGTATCCCAGTGTTCAGTAGGTTGATCTAATTGGGACAGAGCATTAACGTGAAGTTGTGTAGTGTCAACTAGAGTACGCAAACTAGTGACGTCATTGTGCTGTGACGCAGGTAGGTTGAATAGAGCCTTCATATGGCGTTGAATACGTAACCGTAAATTCCCGTATCATTCTTTTAATAAGTTAAAGGCAATGGGGTAATTTTCGGCGCTTAAAGGGAGTGCTTCAACTAACTGCAGAGCTTGACCTCGGAGGATAGATCTCAAGTAATGAAACTTGTAAATGACTTGAATGTCTTCATTGTCATGAACAAGGGAGCAAAATAATTCATAGAAAGAATCCCAAGTAGATTCATCTCCAGAGAAATGGGGTAAATCAATTTTAGGTAAAATTGGTTTGGGCTTGTAAGTACCATCACGGAAAGAAGTTTGTGGTTCATGAAGGGAACCAAGAACAGAAGCGTCCTTTTTATGCTCCTCTTCGAGTTGGCGTATTATTTTGAAAGCAGAACCTATGCCTTCGTAATATTGGTTTTCTACTTCGACTCGATCTTCGGTTTGATTGAGCATACAAGTTTCTATTTCAGTTTGGATGTTGCAATAATTTTCATAAGAACGTTCAAAATCCCTTACACGATGTTTCAACAAGTCTAATTGAGCTTCTGAGGGATCTAACTCTTTTATGTACTTTCTGAATCGGGTAATTTGCCCTTTATAAGATGCTCGTTTAGAAGTAAGTTTTTCATCCTTATCCTTTTCAGTAGGAGCCATGTCAAAGAAAATAAATTGCAATGTAATTCACGAAACTGTGGAACCTTGGAAATGCTGTCAAGCTGGCAAGAGCAAATAAGTTGAAAGAAAGGGACACACCACGGGAGACAGGAGCGGTCTCTTTCCCCTTCACAGGATTTGCATGATGTAGTTATAGCTGAAAGATTCAAAGCAGATATTAATAATTTGCAAGGTATTGTCAAATAATCTTTTAAACAGAAAAAATGACAAATGGACTCTCCCGGGTTTCTGGGACCAATTTTTGGGTAGATTATTGGCTGAGGAATAACCTAACCACCAAGGGAAAATGATTAAGAAAAGGAGGTAGGTTTCGGACTGGAGAAAAAGGATAGAAAAATAGGAGGAGAGTCCCACAAAAGTTATGAATTTAACTTTAAATGCACTTAGAGGCGGTTGCCACCGCAAATCCGCTCTCTGAAACCTACAGTGGGTAAGGACCTGGTCGAAGCTGACGGGAACCGCAGCTAGGACTTGGGCGGTTTGCCAGAGAAAGGCTTTAGCGTATTCCCTCTCAAGCATGCATATGCCTACTATGGGGAAGGGTGATGGTCTGGCAAGACTGAGAATAACAGATTTATTGTATGTCTGTTCAAAGAAATTCGTTTTTGCAAAGTAATTCGAAGAATGCCAATAATTTAAATCAAGTTTGGTATTTCCAGTTTTCGAAGTCATAGAGTTCCTGAAAAAGCGACCAAGTGCTTCCAGGAAGGATAGTGATAAAAAATTATACCTTGGGGAGTAATTTTGGTAAGTGAACCAATGGTTGCATTTGGAAATGGCTAAGCTTTTACTCAGCAAGGAGCCGGCTAAAAGTTTAGACAAAGAGAAACACTTAACCTTTGGAAAACCAACCATAAGTTTACGGAGAGGATCTCCACAAGCAGGTAGCTGGCGTAGCGAGCTTTACTTGCCTTACTGGCCAGTTAAAATTAGCTATTAAAGCTAAGAGAAACTTTAACGAGATTACCACTAAGAGTTCTTGCTCAAATGCAACTAGTGGTGAAAGCCCTATCAATAGATTTAATGGCATTGAGTAGGGAGAGCCAAGGAGGACAGGATCTTGCCTAACTGTTGTATTAGAGAAATGATAAATCCAAAAACAAATATTTAATTTATTTAACAAGGCAAAAGAGTCTAATAAATTTGACAAGTATATTGTTTCAATTTTTAGTAACAATTTGGGGTCGCAGACCTCCTAACATTTAAAGTTTGCTCCAGGCAATTAACAATTCTTTAGGTTTCAAACCTTATATATGTACTAAAATCTTTGTAAGATTTAAAAAAGACAAATGAAGTGATTAAAGTTTAAACATTAAATTGAGTACAAAGAGTGTACTTTAAGAAATTTCCAGGTAACTATTTTAGAAAAAGTTACAACTTCGAAAATAACCAAAAAAAAGCGGGTAGAATAAAGGAGAAGTTCCTATAACTACTTATATTTATACAGAATTACTGTTGGTTAGTATACAAATAAGGGCAGGTCACTACTGTGAAACCTGATGAGAAAGTCAAAAGGAAGGTTCTCGACCTCCTATGTTTAAGTAGGAATCACGAGCCAAATGGGGCAGTTTCCCTTTCGTGAGACCTAGAAATAACTCACTCATGAGTTGAGAGAATTGTTTTCCCTGATTATAGGGTAGAAACAATGTAAGCTTGAACCGTGTATAAAACACGTAGTTATGCAGAGATTAATTAATGATAAACAAGCAAAATGGAAGGGCACTTCGTTAGAGTGACACCTCATAGAAAATGATCTAGAGTTACAATTGTATTAATATGGTTTGTTAGTAGAAGGTTGAGGAAAGATCAATTGGGATTTAGGATCAATGTTCATGGCCTTATTTAATGTAAACGGACGATCGCGACGCGGTAGAAAAGTTGAACAAGCACTAGTTATCACTATAGTCTTTTGAATAGATGAAAAATTCACTGTAGTAACACGAAAGTTTATGGCAAAGAAAGTTATTGCAATGATGAAAAAAGACTGGTTGCACTAGATAGGCGAAGGTCTATTGCTTGAGAAAGTTGAGGATTACAATTAAATGCGCCATAGAACATTCCAACAGTGGAAGAAAATTCACTATTGAGCTTTAATTCAGAGGTGAGATTCTTCAATTTTAAATAGTATTCTCACAAGTGAGTGAAAAATACATTACGGCAGGACTTGTAGATAAAGTACAGGATCTGGAAGGTTCCAGAACGATCTTAATAGAAGAATGGTGCCAAAGTTAATCCAGCGGAGGAACTAGCTTGGTAATTTATAGACAGCAGGTATTAGATAATATCCCACGTGGTGAGAAGATTTCTCATTTAAATAGCTTAAGAAAAGCTACTTTCTATTAAGGTTGGCTTAGACAGACAAAAGCTCAACATGGCAAATCCCGCGAAGAATGATTACCGCCCCAAATGAGTAATCTCACGCTGTCTATAAAATGATCAATAAAAGCATGTAGATAATAAAACTGATGAAGATGAGGTTAAAACCTTAAATCTGTACTTATCTTGGCTGCATGTCGAAGGTGAAGTTCCCTTTGACGAATACTTAATGTGCCAACATGGCGTAGAACGTAGAGAGTGCCTCTTGGTTTGAGGAGACTGGCTCTAGTTGAGCCTTGACTGACCGAGTCAACTGCCGACTTACAAGTGAGACCCACTCAGCGAAGCGCGGAGGGTCCAAGGAAGGGAAAAAGAGTGGAGTTAGGAGACAAAAGGAAAACATATAAGCATGACCAATATTGTAAACTAAAATTCTCTTGAGGAAATGGTCTTCAAAGAGTTGATAGCAGGCGATACTAGCACAGCCTGGTGGGTGAAAGAGTAGACGAAGTTCTCTTGATCACAGAGATAATAGCTGGCCATGGCAACGAGATCTGGTGGCCAGATGGAAACGGAAGTCCTCTTGCACCAGGAAGAATTGAGGAGCTTCAGAGATTCGCTGCTAGATGACGCTAGGTGGGTCATGGAAGATATATATCTAGAACAGACTCACAATGACATAAGACACATGACCACCAAAGAGAAACTAGGAGATCACTGTTGGTGTTTGAGAAAAAGGATGAAATGAACAAGCAAAGAGCATTAAAAAGAATACTCTATCTTACCGTGTATTCCAAGAATACACCATACTGGGATGGGCAAACACCAACAGAGAACAAAATAAACAGTTAAACATTTAAAGGTAATGGAGAAATTAGAGACAGTGGTCTTGTGATATGACCATTAGTGGTCAAGATTTTGGCCACCCTGACTCTCCCATCCCTTCCAGGATAACACTCGGTCACTCTACCAGAAGTCCAAACCAGGGGAGGGAGAGACATCCCTAACCAAGACCAAGTCCCCCACTTTAATGTCGGGACTGGAAAGAAACCACTTCTGTCTCCGTTGCAAGGAAGTTAAATATTCCAAGTTCCACCACTTCCAAAAAGTATTACGGAGGGCTTCAAGTTTACGCCAAACGATAGGTAGATTAGAATCCCTGTAAGTATTGGGAAGAGGAGGAGGGGCAGAAAGAGAAGTGCCGATGAGGAAGTGACCAGGTGTGAGTGGAAGCAAGTCATCGGGGTCATTGGAAAGCGGAGTTAAAGGGCGAGAATTAACAACACCTTCAATCAGAACGGACAGTGAATTGAATTCTTCATAAGTCAGAATTCGATTACCTAAGACCTTTCTTAAATGACGTTTAGTGAGCTTTACGCAAGATTCCCACCTACCACCGTGATGAGGAGCGTAGGGAGGTATAAAGCGCCATTTGAAACCCTTTGAGTAGGAAAAATTAGAAATTTGTTCCATGGCAGGAGAGGAAGTGAGAGCTTTCTTCCACAGGGAAGCTGTGCCCTGAAGTGTGGAAGCGTTATCAGAGAACATCTCTGAAGGAACACCACGCCTAGCAGTGAAGCGAGAGACAGCTGATAAAAAGTAAGAAGTAGAAGCATTCGTTACCAGTTCCAAGTGGATTGCGCCAGTGACCATGCAAACAAAGAGAGAAACATAGAGCTTACCAAACAATTTGCGTTTAGCTTCTGGGGAATTTCGTTGATATTGGAACGGACCCATATAGTTCACACCAGTTAAAGCAAATGGGCGTATAGGAGAAGAGCGAAAGGAAGGCAGATCGCTCATTAATTGAGTATTGATTTTAGGTTTCGCTTTGAAGCAAGGAATGCACTTGTGAATTACAGAAGAAACTTCATGAATTCCATTTATAATCCAGTACTTCTCCCTTAAGAGGCAAAGCAGAGTGCGTGTGCCTACATGCAGATTGCGATAATGAAAGTCACGTATAATTAAGGAAGTTACGTGATGTTTGGAAGGCAAAATAACGGGATGCTTTTTGTCTTCAGAGAGCAAAGATTGAGCGAGCCTACCACCTACCCTGAGTAACCTATGGTCATCAAGGAACGGGGATAAAGCACGAAGACGACTGGATTTGGGAAGATCCCTTTTAGAAGAAAGTAAAGACAATTCAGAAGAAAAGGCTTCTTGCTGTGTCAGTTGTAAAACCTTACTGGTAGCGAGATTCAATTCATGATTGGTAAGGTGTGGTTTGGGGAGAAGAGGTTGGTCAACCACAAAATATTTCCATCTAAGGAGATAGGCGACAATTCGTATTAATTTATGAAAAGAAGAATAGCGGGACAACAAGGGATGAGAAGCGTTGGAAACAAGACACGAAGCAATAGATAGAGGTACTTTAGCGTCAGGCAAGTTGGAGTTTGTAGCTGGAGGTTTAGAAGGCCATGAAGAAGAGTCTTTGATTAACCACGAGGGCCCATGCCAGTACAACTGGGAAGCTGCCAATTGAGAGGGTAAACAACCACGAGAGGTAATATCGGCTGGGTTATCAGCACTGGGCACATGCCTCCATTGACATCCAGAAGAAAGAGTTTGAATTTTGGAAACCCTGTTTGCAACAAAAGTTTGCCAGTGAGAGGGGTTCTTGGCGATCCAAGAAAGGGTGATCATGGAATCGCTCCAGAGATAGATTTGCGAGAATTTGACTTTTAATACTTCCCGTAATTTCTTAAAAAGTTCTGCAGCCATGAGTGCAGCGCACAATTCAAGCCTAGGCAAAGTGATAGTTTTAAGAGGAGCGACCTTCGATTTGGCACAAACAAGGTTGGAAACTGAAGATCCATATAATGAACCGTGATAAACTAAATATGCGCAGCAACCGTAAGCTTTTTCGGAACTGTCCGCGAACACATGAAGGAAAAAGGATGCATTAGAATGAGCGTTAATTAAATTCCTAGGAATTTCAATAAGGGAAAGATCCAGCAAATTGCTGCGAAACGAGAGCCAACGATTAAGAAAAGAAAGAGGAACAGTGTCATCCCATTCACATTTGAGCGACCACAGCTCATGCATGAAGAGTTTGGCTATAACGATAACTGAGGCAAGGAATTGAAGTGGATCAAAAATTTTTGCAATTTCAGAGGGAATTTGTCTTTTTGTGTTAGGAAGCTCTTCTGCGAGCGAAACTTTATAGATGAGAGTGTCAGTGCTAGTGCACCAATGAACTCCTAGAGTTTTTATGGATTCGGAGTTTCCACAAATTTCGACAGAAGAAGGATCTATGCCTTCGATGGGAAACTGGGCGAGAAACTCAGGGGAGTTGGAATTCCACTTATGAAGTGGGAAACCTCCATTCCTTAGCAATGCCTGAAGTTCTAAAGACACAAAAGAAGCTTCCTCCAATGTGGGGAAGGACTGCAAATAATCGTCAACATAGAATGACGTAGTTAGTGCTTCAGAGGCTTTGGAATTAAATAAATGACAATCTTGTGAGGCTAGCAAATGTAGGGATCGGATAGCCAGGAAAGCAGAGGGTTTTAAGCCATAAGTAACCGTTTTTAAGCGAAATACCTTAATGGGCATACTGATTTCATCACGCCACAAGATTCTTTGGAGATCTCGTTGTTCCGGTTGAATTAAAACTTGGCGGTACATCTGTTTTATATCAGCTATGACAGCTATGGGAAATAATCGAAAGTTTAAGAGTATAGCAGATAGATCTGATTGAATAGCAGGACCAGAGTAAAGGGTGTCGTTAAGGCTGTTGCCATTAACGTCAGGTGATGAACCATTGAAAACAACTCGGATTTTATATTTTACAAGAGGGTTTTTCCACACGGGATGATGATTTAAATAAACCGTTTCAATTGGGGGGTGCAATTCATCATCAGATTTGTTAACAACTTCCATATGATCTAAGCTTTCATACTCATCCATGAAATCAGTGTACTGCTGTTTAACAAGAGGTTCTTTCTTGAATTTGCTCTCGATAGCAAAGAGAGCTTTTCGAGCTTTGGGCTGAGAGTTAATAAGTTTTGGAGGATTATGTAATCTTGGCATTTGAACAACGAACCGGCCATCAGAAGAACGAGTGGTGGTGTTCAAAAAAAGTTGCTCACAGAATTCATTTTCTGAAGAGGTTACATTAGGAGGATCAACGCTTTCAAGCCTCCAGAACTGTTCCAAGTCAGTATTGGAGAAGTAACATTGCGATGAGGGTTGGGGAGAATAATGGGGAAGTTGACCTGTGACGATCCATCCAAAATTAGTATCTCTGGCGACCACGTTTGAGGATAACTTGCGAACCGTTTTACGAAGGCAATTCCAGAAAACATTAGCACTAAAGAGTGTGTCAATAGGGTTTTGCATGTTGAACAAAGGATCGGCTAGCCTTAAATGCGAGGGAATGTTTAACCCTGAAATATCCACAGAGTGACTTGGAGTGTCTTCTCCAATGCTATTGAGAATTAGACAATTAAGTTTATGAAAGTTGTTTCTATGACAAATGTCTCTTAAGGTTAGCTTTGAGAATTGGAAAGCTTGCGATTTTGAGCTGTTGATGCCCGACACGTTAATAGAAGTGGGGTTTACAGGTAGGCCTAGTTTTCTAATCAAGAAATTAGACACAAAATGATGAGTTGCCGCTGAATCTAGAAGACCGCGTGCACGGACCCAGTTGCCAAAGTTATCCTGAACTTCGATTTGGACAGTAGACAACAATACTTGAGCACTGCGAATGGACTTGGCATTTTGAATATACGATGAAGCATTAGAACTGTTAGCACTATCATTTTTCGGAGAAGTAGACGCTGTCGATGACCTTGCCTGATCATGACGATGTAGCAAAGTGTGATGAGCCTTTTCACAATGGTAGCAAAGTCTTGTGGACTTGCAATTAGAAGCAGAATGAGTAGGCGCTAGGCAATTGAAGCAATGTTTGTTCTTGGAAACTAATTTTCTTCTGTCGTCGACTGACATTTCTTTATAGGATTTACAGAGGTATAGGGCATGGGGATCTTTACAAAGTATGCACTTTAAAGGTTCGTTTAAACTCTTGCGAGGTTCGCTTTGAGTGTTTAAAACAATAGAGCTAGCAACACGACGTTCACTAGACCTAGTTGGGTAACCAGTAGTGTTTGATTTAAATTTAGATGAGCTGGACCCGGGTTTTTGGGTATTAGACGCTAAGCGTTCGCTTTTAGGTTTGATAGACATTAATTCAAATTTGGAACTCGGGGAAGAGGGTTCACTTTGATTAGCTAGAGCGGTTAAGAGTTGGCATCTAGCGTTTATGAAAGTGACTAAATGCTCGTAAGAGTAGTCGTCTTCTTTAGAAATTTCAATTTCCCAAGCTTTGAGGGTAGCAGCAACAACTTTAGAAACCACTAAATGTATTAGGAAAGTATCCCAGTGTTCAGTAGGTTGATCTAATTGGGACAGAGCATTAACGTGAAGTTGTGTAGTGTCAACTAGAGTACGCAAACTAGTGACGTCATTGTGCTGTGACGCAGGTAGGTTGAATAGAGCCTTCATATGGCGTTGAATACGTAACCGTAAATTCCCGTATCTTTCTTTTAATAAGTTAAAAGCAATGGGGTAATTTTCGGCGCTTAAAGGGAGTGCTTCAACTAACTGCAGAGCTTGACCTCGGAGGATAGATCTCAAGTAATGAAACTTGTAAATGACTTGAATGTCTTCATTGTCATGAACAAGGGAGCAAAATAATTCATAGAAAGAATCCCAAGTAGATTCATCTCCAGAGAAATGGGGTAAATCAATTTTAGGTAAAATTGGTTTGGGCTTGTAAGTACCATCACGGAAAGAAGTTTGTGGTTCATGAAGGGAACCAAGAACAGAAGCGTCCTTTTTATGCTCCTCTTCGAGTTGGCGTATTATTTTGAAAGCAGAACCTATGCCTTCGTAATATTGGTTTTCTACTTCGACTCGATCTTCGGTTTGATTGAGCATACAAGTTTCTATTTCAGTTTGGATGTTGCAATAATTTTCATAAGAACGTTCAAAATCCCTTACACGATGTTTCAACAAGTCTAATTGAGCTTCTGAGGGATCTAACTCTTTTATGTACTTTCTGAATCGGGTAATTTGCCCTTTATAAGATGCTCGTTTAGAAGTAAGTTTTTCATCCTTATCCTTTTCAGTAGGAGCCATGTCAAAGAAAATAAATTGCAATGTAACTCACGAAACTGTGGAACCTTGGAAATGCTGTCAAGCTGGCAGCAGCAAATAATTTGAAAGAAAGGGACACACCACGGGAGACAGGAGCGGTCTCTTTCCCCTTCACAGGATTTGCATGATGTAGTTATAGCTGAAAGATTCAAAGCAGATATTAATAATTTGCAAGGTATTGTCAAATAATCTTTTAAACAGAAAAAATGACAAATGGACTCTCCCGGGTTTCTGGGACCAATTTTTGGGTAGATTATTGGCTGAGGAATAACCTAACCACCAAGGGAAGATGATTAAGAAAAGGAGGTAGGTTTCGGACTGGAGAAAAAGGATAGAAAAATAGGAGGAGAGTCCCACAAAAGTTATGAATTTAACTTTAAATGCACTTAGAGGCGGTTGCCACCGCAAATCCGCTCTCTGAAACCTACAGTGGGTAAGGACCTGGTCGAAGCTGACGGGAACCGCAGCTAGGACTTGGGCGGTTTGCCAGAGAAAGGCTTTAGCGTATTCCCTCTCAAGCATGCATATGCCTACTATGGGGAAGGGTGATGGTCTGGCAAGACTGAGAATAACAGATTTATTGTATGTCTGTTCAAAGAAATTCGTTTTGCAAAGTAATTCGAAGAATGCCAATAATTTAAATCAAGTTTGGTATTTCCAGTTTTCGAAGTCATAGAGTTCCTGAAAAAGCGACCAAGTGCTTCCAGGAAGGATAGTGATAAAAATTATACCTTGGGGAGTAATTTTGGTAAGTGAACCAATGGTTGCATTTGGAAATGGCTAAGCTTTTACTCAGCAAGGAGCCGGCTAAAAGTTTAGACAAAGAGAAACACTTAACTTTTGGAAAACCAACCATAAGTTTACGGAGAGGATCTCCACAAGCAGGTAGCTGGCGTAGCGAGCTTTACTTGCCTTAGTGGCCAGTTAAAATTAGCTATTAAAGCTAAGAGAAACTTTAACGAGATTACCACTAAGAGTTCTTGCTCAAATGCAACGAGTGGTGAAAGCCCTATCAATAGATTTAATGGCATTGAGTAGGGAGAGCCAAGGAGGACAGGATCTTGCCTAACCGTTGTATTAGAGAAATGATAAATCCAAAAACAAATATTTAATTTATTTAACAAGGCAAAAGAGTCTAATAAATTTGACAAGTATATAGTTTCAATTTTTAGTAACAATTTGGGGTCGCAGACCTCCTAACATTTAAAGTTTGCTCCAGGCAATTAACAATTCTTTAGGTTTCAAACCTTATATATGTACTAAAATCTTTGTAAGATTTAAAAAAGACAAGTGAAGTGATTAAAGTTTAAACATTAAATTGAGTACAAAGAGTGTACTTTAAGAAATTTCCAGGTAACTATTTTAGAAAAAGTTACAACTTCGAAATTAACAACAAAAAAAGAAAGCGGGTAGAATAAAGGAGAAGTTCCTATAACTACTTATATTTATACAGAATTACTGTTGGTTATTATAGAAATAAGGGCAGGTCACTACTGTGAAACCTGATGAGAAAGTCAAAAGGAAGGTTCTCGACCTCCTATGTTTAAGTAGGAATCACGAGCCAAATGGGGCAGTTTCCCTTTCGTGAGACCTAGAAATAACTCACTCATGAGTTGAGAGAATTGTTTTCCCTGATTATAGGGTAGAAACAATGTAAGCTTGAACCGTGTATAAAACACGTAGTTATGCAGAGATTAATTAATGATAAACAAGCAAAATGGAAGGGCACTTCGTTAGAGTGACACCTCATAGAAAATGATCTAGAGTTACAATTTTATTAATATGGTTTGTTAGTAGAAGGTTGAGGAAAGATCAATTGGGATTTAGGATCAATGTTCATGGCCTTATTTAATGTAAACGGACGATCGCGACGCGGTAGAAAAGTTGAACAAGCACTAGTTATCACTATAGTCTTTTGAATAGATGAAAAATTCACTGTAGTAACACGAAAGTTTATGGCAAAGAAAGTTATTGCAATGATGAAAAAAGACTGGTTGCACTAGATAGGCGAAAGTCTATTGCTTGAGAAAGTTGAGGATTACAATTAAATGCGCTATAGAACATTCCAACGGTGGAAGAAAATTCACTATTGAGCTTTAATTCAGAAGTGAGATTCTTCAATTTTAAATAGTATTCTCACAAGTGAGTGAAAAATACATGACGGCAGGACTTGTAGATAAAGTACAGGATCTGGAAGGTTCCAGAACGATCTTAATAGAAGAATGGTGCCAAAGTTAATCCAGCGGAGGAACTAGCTTGGTAATTTATAGACAGCGGGTATTAGATAATATCCCACGTGGTGAGAAGATTTCTCATTTAAATAGCTTAAGAAAAGCTACTTTCTATTAAGGTTGGCTTAGACAGACAAAAGCTCAACATGGCAAATCCCGCGAAGAATGATTACCGCCCCAAATGAGTAATCTCACGCTGTCTATAAAATGATCAATAAAAGCATGTAGATAATAAAACTGATGAAGATGAGGTTAAAACCTTAAGTCTGCACTTATCTTGGTTGCATGTCGAAGGTGAAGTTCCCTTTGACGAATACTTAATGTGCCAACATGGCGTAGAACGTAGAGAGTGCCTCTTGGTTTGAGGAGACTGGCTCTAGTTGAGCCTTGACTGACCGAGTCAACTGCCGACTTACAAGTCAGACCCACTCAGCGAAGCGCGGAGTGTCCAAGGAATGGAAAAGAGTGGGGGTAGGAGACAAAAGAAAACATATAAGCATGACCAATATTGTAAACTAAAATTCTCTTGAGGAAATGGTCTTCAAAGAGTTGATAGCAGGCGATACTAGCACAGCCTGGTGGGTGAAAGAGTAGACGAAGTTCTCTTGATCACAGAGATAATAGCTGGCGATGGCAACGAGATCTGGTGGCCAGATGGAAAAGGAAGTCCTCTTGCACCAGGAAGAATTGAGGAGCTTCAGAGATTCGCTGCTAGATGACGCTAGGTGGGTCATGGAAGATATATATCTAGAACAGACTCACAATGACATAAGAGACATGACCACCAAAGAGAAACTAGGAGATCACTGTTGGTGTTTGAGAAAAAGGATGAAATGAACAAGCAAAGAGCATTAAAAAGAATACTCTATCTTACCGTGTATTCCAAGAATACACCAATGCTAGCTTGTTCGTTCGGCGGCACATTTTTTGGGCCACCCTTGTAGCTGCCCCGAACCTGATATCTCGCTAACCAATCATGGGATTTGTGTATACAGGGTGTCCTAGCACTCGTAGTGATGCCACCTACTCTCCTATAGGCTCTTTATTTAATTAAAAGACCAAAACTAAAAGGTCATTCGCGAGTAGTGAGGTAGTGTAGGTTTTCTCAAGTCGCGCGCGTGCTTGAATGTGCATGCCTATGTTGGGAAAGGGTTAGGTGGTGGGAGACGAGTAGGGTCGAGTGAGGGGTCGTTTAGATGGTATTTTTTCCGCTCTATTTGATGGTGAGTTTATTTTTTTAAATGGATGGAATTTGGAAACGCCATTTGGAGTAAACATGTTGTTTTGACATTTTGGCGATGAGTGTTTTTTGTATGCATGCGCACTTGAGGGGTTTTGTAAGAGAGCGGGCTTTTTAAATGATTATTTATAGATGAGTTTTTTAAAAATATTTATTTAAATAAACCCAAAAGCTAATAGGTCATGCGCTTTTTAGTATTTCGCTAACCAATAATCGGATTTAAACATATGAGGTGTCGTAGGACTCGTGGTGAACTCACCTTTTCTATGAACAAGGTATATCCACCCCAAAATAAAAACTACCATTACCCGGAGGTGAAATAGTATTTATTTTTTATGCCTACGAACATGACGGCTTTTGTAAAAGAGCGGGCTTTTTTTAAATGATTATTTATAGATGTTTTTTAATATATTTATTTAAATAAACCCAAAAACTAATAGGTCATTGGCTTTTTAGTATCTCGTTAACCAATAATGGGATTTAAACATAAGGGGTGTCGTAGGACTCGAGATGAACTCCCCTTTCCTATGGACGGGGTATATCCACCCCAAAATAAAAACTACCCTTACCCGGGGGGTAAATAATATGTTTTTGTATGTGCGCACACGGACGGCTTTTGTCAAAAGGACCTAACTACACGTTTGTTAATAATTTCTGAACCCCTGATGGAATTTTGCCATAGGCAGTATCCTAGCCCTGGGGGTGACGCCCCGTTTTTGAATGTATGATTCATTTTTGTCGAAAGGGCCTAACTACACTTTTGTTAATATCTCGCAAACCAATCATGCTAGGGACTTGTATGAGGGGTCCAAGCACGTGGGACGTCCCCCTTTTTGGGGTGAAACTACCCCTCAAAATTGAAAAATCAATATCTTGGAAACTAAGAACCCTAAAATTTGGTGTGATAGCTGAAAAGATAGGTGATGATATAGGCTTTTACCTCGATTGATCATTTCACCCCTAAAACAGTAAATAGTTATTTTACGAGAAAACAACCTCTTAAACACTTACAAATGATAAATGAACCCGAAATCTTTTGTTTTGGACGAAAAATATTAGGGAGGTGTAAACTACCCCAAATTGAAAAATAGATAGCTTGGAAACGAAGAAGCCTAAAATTAGGTGTGATAGCTTAAAAATAGGTAATGACATACGCTTTTAAATGGATAGGTCAATTCACCCCTAAAACAGTAAACAGTGATTTTACAGGGGGTAAAAGGTGTTAAACGGGTAAAAATGATAAATGAACCTAAGATTTTTTGTTTTTGACGAAAAATGGTAGGCGGGGTGAAAACTACCCCCAAATTGAAAAATCTATACCTTGGAAACGAAGAACCCTAAAATTAGGTCTGATAGCTTAAAAATAGCTCATGACATACGCTTTTACATGGATAGGCCATTTCAACCCTAAAACAGTAAATAGTGATTTTACAGGGGGTAAAAAGGTGTTAAACAGGTAGAAATGATAATTGAACCTAAGATCCTTTGTTTTTGATGAAAAATAGCAGGGGTGAAAACTACCCCCAAATTAAAAAATCGATACCTTGGAAACGAAGAACCCTAAAAATAGGTGTGTCAGCTTACAAATATGTCATGACATACGCTTTTACATGGATAGGTCATTTCACCCCTAAGACAGTAAATAGTGATTTTACATGGGGTAAAAAGGTGTTAAACGGGTAAAAATGATAATTGAACCTAAGATTTTTGTTTTTGATGAAAAATAGTAGGGGAGTGAAAACTACCCCCAAATTGAAAAATCGATACCTTGGAAACTAAGAACCCTAAAATTAGGTGTGATAGCATAAAAATAGGTCATGACATATGCTTTTACATGGATAGATCATTTCACCCCTAAAACAGTAAATAGTGATTCTACTGGGGGGTAAAAAAGGTGTTAAACGGGTAAAAATGTTAATTCAACCCAAGAACTTTTGTTTTTATGAAATATAGTAGGGGAGTGTAAACAACCTCCAAATTGAAAAAAATCTATATCTTGCAAACTTAAGAACCCTATAATTAGGTGTGATAGTTGAAAAATAGGTGATGACATACGCTTTTACCTCGATAGACTTTTTCACTCTTAAAACAGAGAATAGTAATGTTACAGGAAAAAAGGTATTAAACACCTAAAAGCATAAGCGTTTTGTGAAACCATATTTTAATGGACATGTGTATGGAGGATTATTGTTATTATTATCATGTATTATTATTATTATTAGGTAATTATGGATTAATGTGTGTGTAGATAACTAACCAGTGGGGAGCGTGATGGCGCAGGTTTTTAGCTGCTCATCTTTATCCGGACGGCTGGGGTTCAAATCCCGGTGACAGCGGGGTGGAATTTTCACTTGAAAAATCAGTGGCGTTTGAAAGGGCATCTCGCCTTAAATCCCCGGCCAAAACCAAAATGAGCCTGGTTGGCTCCGGCGACTCAAAATAATTGGGAAAAGCCGAAGAAAGAAAAAGAAGAAAAAAGGTAACTAACCAGTAATAGTTAACATTTGTTTGAGGTGTTGAAGAAGTCAGGATGGCCAACCCTTTGCCATGGTTCACGAATTGACCCCAAAAATTTTACCTGTCAAGACTCAGTGTACCCTGTTGCAGCCTTTAGAAAAAAAATCGAACCCGGGGCCTCTGTGGTGACAGTGGAGTTGTATTAATGATGCTTATTAAACAAACATACGCTTGCATACTACCGCTGGGTTGAATCTGCTCAGAGACACTGGCTTTTGTTTGTGTAGTGAGCCTTGGTGATAACAGCACGGCGATCTTGTCAGCAAGTTTCATATTACCCGTCTGCTTGATAGTGGACGTGCTCTGCACCGTGTTAACATACAGTACATGACTATATAGTTGTTCGGTAAGGGTTGACAAAGGCTTAGTGAACCTTATTGCAACCTTAAAATAAATTTCTTGGTATAGTCGGGGTTGGAAGCCAAGGCCTTAGGGTTGACAACCAAGTATGTTAACCACTACACTGTGAGATGGTCAAATAATAATGTAACAGCACATATAGAAAAGGTTTCTATAGTTTGACGAATTGACTAAGAGCCATACCATGAAAGGTGTAGGTAATGGAAATTGAATCCTTAGCTGATGACCCTACTACATGTAAGCTATAGCAATGCCCGCCTATAAGCTATCATGTTAGAAAAAGAAATTAATGGATTGTTTTAAACGGAGAATAATAGTGTTTACTGTGAAACACAAATCAGAATTTAAAAATAGTTTATGTCCTACATGATGTTTGAACTCTTTTTTTATTTATACTTTAGACAAACGCTAACATAGTTGTAATTCAGAAGCCATGGCCGCCTCCTTTCCAATCCTAACCGTACACTGGAGTTAAAATGAATAATGATCAAGTTACAGACAGCCAGTTTCAAAGCCATGAGAAATAAGTAAACAAAGTGTAAAATTCATGAGCCAGTGAGGAATTCAACATGATGTCCTATAGACAAAAGAGAAGCGTTCTATAAACTTAAACACCAAGCTGCCCTTTCGACCCCAATGGTTTGGATCATCGTAAAGATGGAAATTAAATCTAAGCTATAACTAAAATTAACTACACACTTATATACTAGAAGAAGAAATGGAAAACAAAAGGACAATAAGCCAAATAATGGACAGAAGGAATAAAAATGGCCCTAAACCCTCAAGAATGTGGATTGAGGGAGTTGGAAGGAAGGAGAGCCATGAAACGCAGATAGAAAAGTAAATAGGACAGGCCCTGCCCCAGAGGTAATGGATAAAGAGGAGGAAAACTGGACTCAGCTGAGAAATCCCTTGGGGTCGCCAACTTCCAAACTGATCAGCCATAAGCCCCTTGAGGGTGTAGCCATATGCAGGGTGCACCATAAGTGGTGGGGCTGTATACAACCTACCTTCTTGAGGGGCTTGAGCAAAAAGGCAGGAAATAACATGAAAATAAAAAGAAGGCTGCCTCCTCACACAAGTAGGATATCAGAAAAAATAAATAAACAAGGGCCAATTAAGTTGCAAAAGGAAGAGGCCTCCTAAGCCTCGGATACCCTAATAATGTAGGGGTCGGTGGAGAACAAGTGTTGAGCAAGTGTGGTCGACAGGAAAGAAGACAGAGAAGAGCCTAACGCAAGTCAGTGGAAGCAATGACGAACTCAGCTGGGGCTCCGTGGTCGTCAACCTACATGACACTAGATATGACTCCCAGGGATGAAATTAAAGACCTCTTTTGTTTTATATCTCTGGCTTTAAGGACGGTAACACATGCCATGCCTTTATAATGCGATACTGGTCCTAGGGTATGCAAAATTGTATTAGATACTCAGCTAATAATAGTGTGCAAGACCATTATTATTTTCCCTAAGTATAGTACATGGGAATGATAACCATGATTTCCAATACCCTAAGTAAGACAAAAACAAATTATTTTCATTTTCCAATGAGTTGGGGTGATGTGAGTTTTCTATACATCAAACTGATGTGGTTTCCCACTTCTACTCCAGGAAAATGCACATTTGAAGTTAAGAATAGTGAAATGGTTTGCAACTGTCCAATGCCAGACCTGATTAGTGGCTTTTAAAAATGGAATGGAATGGAGTACACTTCCCCAAAACCAACAAGAGGATTGTTGGATCCCCACAACAGCAATTCTTAAAGTCAATATAAATGGCTATGCACTTCAGGTCATGACGGTCTCCTCTCTCCAATCCTACCCCTTGGTGGTGAAAGGCACAATCTAATACAACCTCATAGTGACAGGTTATGTGTTAAATACCTTACTATCCCCAGATTTACCTTGAATTTTCCTAAAATCCACTAAATTTTCCGCAAATTGACCAAATGACACAAAATTCCAGCAAAATTCAACAAATGACTACCAGATTTATTGAAATTCCATTGATTTACCTAAGAATGGTTTAAACTACCTCAAATTGATATAAAATTAGACGAATATAGATGAAAATTCACTAAAATTTATCAAATTTAGCCAAGTGGTGTACAAACCATGAAATTTAACCAATTTTTTATATAAATTGACTACAAGTACTCGAAAATTCCATAATATTCCCTTTACATGTATGCTTTTTTGTTGTTGTTGTTTCGTTACCACACTCCCTGCAGACAAATACCTCGACATGACTTTCTCCTAGACTAGGAGCTCCGCATTCGACATGATAGCTGAGTTCCATTTCCCATAAACTTGTCTCTGAGGTGGGTGTCAGGAAAAGGCATTCAGCTGTAAACACCACACCCTCACATAGACTTTCATAACCTCTTACGTTGAGGTTCCTAACACTAACAACATTGAATGATTGAACGGTTTCCTTTTCACAATTCCTGTCTATACCTTCCCCTTTAAGGTTGCAAGATGCTTGCAAGATTCCTAAAATGCAATTAAACTTAATAAATAACTTAAGATGGTTTGATTTGTTTAATGATAATGGTGTTGATGATTGTTATATAAGTTAAGACTAATTTTTTAGGTCTTGACTGGCCTTGCAATAAGAATTGTTTAACCAAACATGAGTTACCTATGAGGGAAACATTTTAGACCACTATGTTGGTTATTGACCAGTGAGTACAGTTGTAGAGAGCTGTTTATTATTTTTTGAAATCATATACAACAGAGGCTTAAACCTATAGACAAACCGTGTGACCATGTTTGTTAAACATGACATTATACCAGAGACAATTAGGATACTTATGTAGAGCTTACCAAAAATTATGTTGTGTAACAATAAATGCTAGTCAACAAACAGTTATGCAGTACTAAAAATCAGCATACAATACCTGAGAGAGCTCTTCTAAAATTATTGATGCGTAACATGTTTCCACTCGGTTGCTATATATTTTTCAGCGTGGGAATGTTTCTCAAGAAATGAAATGCAAATGGAACTGAAATGCAACACAAACAAACAATGAGCGCGCTCGGTGACTTAGATTGATAACATGACGTACTGTCGGTTATGTAGCTATGTCGAATGTTTCACACATATGGTTTACTTAAAGGTTTGGAGATCGCATTGAAGACATTCCTACAATAAATGATCTTGAAATGGTCATTCTTTGGTGTGAAAATATTTATTATATGATATTTAATGAAAACTATTATGATTTATTACATTTTTATACGTTTACTGTATTCTTATTTAATGTAAGCACTCGAGGCACTATCGACCAAAATACGGCACTATGTGGAATGTATATTGCATACGGTACTTGAAGGTTTAGTGGTCCCATTAAAGTTATTCCTACAATAAATGATTTTCAAGTTGTCGTTCTATGGCGTGGAAATATTTAATATATCATATTTGCTAACAGGATTTGCCACTGGAATTATTTTACAAGTAGTTATTTTATTGACCAACAGAGTTTAATGTTAACAAGGCACATCTCTATTTGAAATTTTCAATAACATGTTACATGTTATACATCCTATGCAACTACTGTAAGGCTTGTGATTTATTTAATGCCTTTAGCCCTATATTAAACACTCAGTTTATAATACTGATAACTGCAATGATACGGAAAAAATTGAAACAAAACAAAAATCTGCATTGAAAAATCAAAGAGTGGTTGAGCAAATATACTGGGGAAAAGAAAAGTTTTGTAAACATTGAAGTGCAACAAGACTAATTAAATCAGTAACTGTCAGGGTGGCCGAGTGGTTAAAGCGTTTGACTTAAGATCAAATTTCCAAATATATAAGAAAGCAAGGGTTCGAACCCCTTCCCTGACATAACTATTGCTTGAACATGCAAGAAAACAAGAAATATACACAAACTATTTTTATCAATTTAATCAATTTTTTTATAATTTTTTACAAGACATAGACACACAGAATGCAGCTCTTTTTGTTTATCATTTCTTTTAAACGTAACACTTGTTGAAAATTATTTTTAGGCGATGGGGGTGTTGCTACGTTGACCCATCACACAATAATAACAGCTTTACAAAGTTCATCTTCTATATTTAATAGCTCTTCCTCATAACCAATATGACCAACCTGTTTACAGGCATGCAAGAGCTGTAGACGTTCGACTAATATATTAGGATCGTTCCATTTGCTATTTTTTATGAATGGTTTCAAAAACTCGGGAAGCCGTTCATCATTATCACCATCATTATGATTATCATCCTCATCATTATAATCATCTTCATAATGATCATCATCATCGTCATCTTTACCATCATAATTTCCACCTGTGTCCACAGTCTGTTCAATGGTTTGAGTTGCCTTTGATAGTGATGAAAGCTTATTTTTAGATGTGCAAAAGTGCTTTAACATTGTTATGTTATTATTATCATCATGACCATTCTTTTCACCTTCCCCCACCAACTTCTTCATGGGGTGTGTAGTCTCAGATAGAGTCGAGGGCTTTTGAGATGTGGGTGTGTGTCTCAACATGGGGTTTACAGGAGGTGTTAAAGGTTTCTCATTAAACAACTCCCTAGCAGCATGAGTGCGTTGTACTGTATTAAACTTGAGGTTAATATTATCTTTAGCAGCACTATCTTTTTGTTGGACTTGGTTTTTTGCTTTGGTTTGAATTTTCCTTACATTTAAACTAGCATGATTATTAAGTTTCCAATCATGATTGTTTGAAGAAAGTATGTCCAATTGTTTTGTCTTAAGCATTCCTCGACATTGTTTCGATCGTTGCTTTGAACAGTGCCAAATAACAGTTCCATTTTATTGCTTCGTTTCCAGTGTCGTCTTCAATCCTATTTTATACGTTGTGATACGTGTAAGGATTTACGACGACACAAACGTCCTTGGTGTGTCGTCTTTTAAGTTTCGTGGTAAATCCTTGCACGTATCACAACGTAAAAATAGGATTGAAGACGACACTGGAAACACGTTTCATATTCATTAAGTCCGTTATTATTAGGAACCATTTTCTGCCAACAGGTGCTTACTGCATATGGCAAGGCTTTACACTCCTGGGTTAGTCAGTCTTTCTTGCTAAGGATCCTCTATATAGCCTAGACAAGGCTATACATGTTAGTTCTGAACACTTAGTGTTAATTGTATATTGAAATAATGTGCACAGCTTATACAAGCACGTTTTGCATGCAGTCAAACTTTGTAAGACAGTTACATACAACAAGCAAAGTATGTTCCCGCTACCTAGCGGTGGATATGAGTACTCACTGGTGATATCTGAGGTGAGCTGATTTTCTCACACATTTCCTCCCATATTTGCTCCCAGATTGGCTCCCATATTTACTCCCACTTTTGCTCCCATATTGGTTCTCATATTTGCTCCCACTTTTGCTCCCATATGGGCTCCCATATTTGCTCCCACTTTTGCTCCCATATTGGCTCCCACATTTGCTCCCATATTGGCTCCTATATTGGCCCACACATTTGCTCCCACTTTTTTTCTCCCCATATTAATGCCAACTCTTATAACTATAAGCAGCAACAAAATGCAAATGGAATAATATTTCTGATAATGTTCAATACAAAAGTCCTGAGGTCTTGGGTTTGAATTCCAAACTATGGTTTTCAGCCAATGAGTTACAATACAGAAAACTTTTATTTTTATGCTGTGTTGCATGATAATTTGCCCATCTCGTGGTGTAGTGACTAGTATACTTGGGTGTTATCCCTGAAGTCTTGGGTTCCAATTTAACTATGCCCAGAATTTAATTTTGATCTGAGAGTTGAAAGGTTAGGTTAGGTGAAGTTAGGTTAGGTTAGGTTAGGTAAAGTTGGGTCAAGTTAGGTTAGGTCCAGTTAGGTCAAGTGGGGTTAGGTTAGGTCAAGTTAGGTTAGGTGAATTTAGGTTAGGTTAGGTGATGTTAGGTTAGGTGAGGTAAGGTTAGGTTGGGTTTGGTTAGGTTAGGTTAGGTTAGGTTAAGTTATGACTAAGTTTGTTATGTCTAGTTGTTTTTAAAAAATACCACTTTTGCTCTCATATTTGCTTCCATATTTTCTTTGCACTTTAAACTATCTTGACTTGTGTATTTACTCTTTCTGGCATATTTGTTGAAATATTTGTTAGCACATTTTCTCCCACTTTTTATATTTGCTTTGCTCCCAAATTTGATCCCATATTTGCTCCCACTTTTTGCTTACAGTTTTTGCACCCACATTTGCTCGCACTTTTGCTGACACTTTTTACCCCAACTTTTGCATGTATATATGCTCCCACATTAAACTATTGTTGTTATTACCAATTTGTCTTAACTTGAGATTAGTTTATGCATGACAGTTGATATGGAAGTATCAGTGACTAGGTATGGTAGGCCTTATGCATACTATAAAGGATATGCATATATTGTGAAACGAAGCAATAAAATGGAACTGTTATTTGGCACTGTTCAAAGCAACGATCGAAACAATGTCGAGGAATGCTTAAGACAAAACAATTGGACATACTTTCTTCAAACAATCATGATTGGAAACTTAATAATCATGCTAGTTTAAATGTAAGGAAAATTCAAACCAAAGCAAAAAACCAAGTCCAACAAAAAGATAGTGCTGCTAAAGATAATATTAACCTCAAGTTTAATACAGTACAACGCACTCATGCTGCTAGGGAGTTGTTTAATGAGAAACCTTTAACACCTCCTGTAAACCCCATGTTGAGACACACACCCACATCTCAAAAGCCCTCAACTCTATCTGAGACTACACACCCCATGAAGAAGTTGGTGGGGGAAGGTGAAAAGAATGGTCATGATGATAATAATAACATAACAATGTTAAAGCACTTTTGCACATCTAAAAATAAGCTTTCATCACTATCAAAGGCAACTCAAACCATTGAACAGACTGTGGACACAGGTGGAAATTATGATGGTAAAGATGACGATGATGATGATCATTATGAAGATGATTATAATGATGAGGATGATAATCATAATGATGGTGATAATGATGAACTGCTTCCCGAGTTTTTGAAACCATTCATAAAAAATAGCAAATGGAACGATCCTAATATATTAGTCGAACGTCTACAGCTCTTGCATGCCTGTAAACAGGTTGGTCATATTGGTTATGAGGAAGAGCTATTAAATATAGAAGATGAACTTTGTAAAGCTGTTATTATTGTGTGATGGGTCAACGTAGCAACACCCCCCATCGCCTAAAAATAATTTTCAACAAGTGTTACGTTTAAAAGAAATGATAAACAAAAAGAGCTGCATTCTGTGTGTCTATGTCTTGTAAAAAATTATAAAAAAATGATTAAATTGATAAAAATAGTTTGTGTATATTTCTTGTTTTCTTGCATGTTCAAGCAATAGTTATGTCAGGGAAGGGGTTCGAACCCTTGCTTCCTTATATATTTGGAAATTTGATCTTCAGTCAAACGCCTTAACCACTCGGCCACCCTGACAGTTACTGATTTAATTAGTCTTGTTGCACATCGATGTTTACAAAACTTTTCTTTTCCTCAGTATATTTGCTCAACCACTTTTTGATTTTTCAATGCAGATTTTTGTTTTGTTTCAATTTTTTCCGTAACATTGCAGTTATCAGTATTATAAACTGAGTGTTTAATATAGAGTTAAATGCATTAAATAAATCACAAGCCTTACAGTAGTTGCATATGATGTGTAACATGTAACTTGTTATTAAAAAATTCAAATAGAGATGTGCCTTGTTAACATTAAATTCTGTTGGTCAATAAAATAACTACTTGTAAAATAATTCCAGTGGCAAATCCTGTTAGCAAATATCATATATTAAATATTTTCACGCCATAGAACGACAACTTTAAAATCATTTATTGTAGGAATACCTTTAATGGGACCACTAAACCTTCAAGTACCGTATGCAATATTCATTCCACATAGTGCCGTATTTTGGTCGATAGTGCCTCGAATGCTTACATTAAATAAGAATACAGTAAACGTATAAAAATGTAATAAATCATAATTGTTTCCATTAAATATCATATAATAAATATTTTCACACCAAAGAATGACCATTTCAAGATCATTTATTGTAGGAATATCTTTAATGCGATCTCCGAACCTTTAATTAAACCATATGTGATAAACATTCCGCATAGCTACTGTACCCATGGTACTTGTGCTGACTGACGTCGAACCTGAGACTCCAGAGAAGAAAAATCACGCAGAGGATTTTTCGGGGTATCGAACCAAACGTCTTTTGAGGGGAAAAACCTAGTGGTAACCAAGAACTACATGATATAAGGTTATTCATGAAATTTCAGCTTAATTCCAGATTGTGTGCAGGAATTATAAGCAATTTTGTAAAGTAAAATATCTCCATACCACTGTAAGATACAGTATTGGAACTAGAAAGCACAGTTTCGAAGCAAGGTTGACATTTGACAAATTAGGAAAGTCAAAGAAGGCGTGTCAGATGGCGCCTACGGACTATTTATGTCTGCAAGGGGGAGCCAGGACAGAGACTAATTGCTCTGGGATTCACCAAGACATAAGGAAGAAAGAATGGAAGGGGAAAGAAGCCGCATGATATTAATTGATTACATCAAAACCAGGCAGCCCAGAGAGGTGAGATCAACACCAACATGAATATAATCCGGAGAGAATAATTATAAGCCCAAGAAATATGCTTTTTGGAGCTGATTAAGCATTTCACAGACGGAGAACCTATGAAAGCGGATGCTTGACCATTGGAGTAATACGCCGCAGGGGAATCCCCAGGGGAGCGTGCCCACGCCATCACCAAGATCAATTAATATTTATTAATTGTACGATCAAATCACAGGCACGAGACTGAAAATGGAATCTACGTGAGAAATTGGACCAGATGGAGGCAGTTATAGCTCTCCAAGCTGCAGTTTTAAAGGAAGGGTCGGTCCGTGAAGTTGAGTGAACTATGTTGCGAGAAGAAAGCCTTAAATAGAGCATGAAGCCATGAAGAAGTCAGTTGACTCGGAGCACTCATATGGGGGAGATGCTATCCGTCTGCTCAGAAATATAAACAAAGACCGCGCAACTACAAGTGTAGAATGTTATACCAAGTTAACGTGAAGGAATTAGACCGCGCAGTTATAAGTAATGTACAAGTGCGTACAGAAACATTTTATGTGTAAGGTTTATAGAAGTATTTCAGTCAGGAATATGCTCGTTAGTACTGGACTGATTGAACGAGATTACGAGTGCGTAGACGCCGTAACAATAAACGCCAAGTAAAGCTGAGACTTATCAAGCCGCGCAGTATAGAATAAAGTGGTATTGATCAGTAAATTACACCATCACAGTTGGTAGTATGATAAAGCACGCAAGTCATGATCTAGTAATCAACAATGGTCACACTATATTCATTAATATAGGTCATGGGAATGGAACCAGGTCACTGTTATTGTGATATTATGCCACTACAGACAAAGACACTGAGTAGAAGGGGGAATGCACACTAGCAGCCTTTGGAACGAGGATTAGCCAGGATCGCAGTTGATAGAGACTTCCATTGGAGTTTGATGTCAGAAATCGCGTCACCTGCAGCTCTGTTATTGCGAAATTGTGAAGTGTATGAAACATGTCATGTGAAAAGTGTTTGTAATATAAATAAGTGTATGCCAGTGTTAAAAATAATGTATTGTGTGATGAAATTGTAGCAGGAAGATGTGTAAACACGGTAAATTGAAAATGTGTCTTACCGAAGTGAAAAGTGTATTGTGTCAACTAAAGGAATACGTCATATCCATCATGATGGTCTGTAAGCAACACGATGGTGGGCATAAGATGGTAACATAAGAGTCGACCACCAGAGCAATGTAAGTACAAGTTCCCATAATAGCATGTAGAAGCTAGCGATACGATACGTTGGAGCGACTGGGTCGGGGGAAGCCATTGGTCTGGGCGAGCGCTCCTCCCGGCTAGCTTGATTACATGCGGGACTCTATGTCGCTTGGTCAAAAGTCAAGTAAAAATAGGTATTGTGAAGTAATATTTATACGAGCTAGCAATCCTCGTATTTGATGTAGAAGTATTTGCCATTTGAGAATGAGTTGGCTTACAGCTGTTGTGCGTAAGACCAAAGTAAGTCTAATATTAAAGGTAAACAATAACTTTAGAAGCAAAAGTCGAAAGTAATAAATATCCAACATGTTTGCATGAAGTGATAAAAGTTGCATCAGATCCCAGATAATTACAAAAGTAAAAATTATATGTAAGAATGATATCATTATGTGTCAGCAATGAAAGTCATACATGATAGAGGTAATAAGTGAAACTATTGTAATGTAATGCCAGTAAACCAAATACCAGTAAGGATAAGTAATGAGTGAAAATCAGTAAACACGCCATATAAAAGGGAAACTAAAAACGTCATATGATCTGCGGTATGCCAACAGAACTAGCATTTGTACTGCGGATATGCGAGCAGTTTAAGAGTAAAATCAAGATGATTAAGTTAATTAATGCAAGGAACGTTTCTAGGACAATTGTAGGACCATACAGGCTATTCTACGAAGGTTTGTATTGTTGTATCGCCATAGGACATACCATTGTATTATGATAGCGGGTGGAGACAGACAGGTGTCTGGGCTACCATACCAGTTTCATTGGGGCAATTGAGGATTAACATGTGCCAACTCAATTAGCTAGTCCATTGTATTGATCCGCACTGTGACGCGAGAATCTATTTGTACGGAAGGGTCGAGGACGCCTTACCGAGACTTCATGTGTGACAGTGGCGAGCAGTAAGTCCACTAAACCACGCCATAAAAAGCCGTATGCAGTTCCCCAGGACTTTTGTGCCTAGTATAACCATTCCTTTGCTATACTAAGTTATTGAGCTATTGAAGCCAATTAATGTTACCCTATCGATAGGAAGTAAATATTTGGACATCCAGTTCATATGATGAATAGTTTCGCCTTAATCTAAACAGAATCAGAGTGAGAATTGTGAAGTATGGTTGGTGTGTATGAATAGTAATGAGACAACTGGTAAAGGGACTGGACGGCAAGGGCCGAGCCACAGCAGGGGGTCTCTGGCAACCCGAGCTATTGAGCTATTGTATTCACTGAAGGGTGGTAGATTTATGGCCGACCCTTTAATAAAAGTATACTGGAGACTGCGATATCATGGTCTGGCATATTAATTAATAAGAAATTGTTTATTTTGGCTACAGAAATGAATTCGTAGCATCATAAGGATGTCATATCCGTTTTTAATTGATGAAATCAAGTGATATTTAGCAAAGTTAGCTGTTCTGGACACTAACTGCGCTAAGAGTGACTGACACATTATCTGAAGTTAAACCCCAGTTTTGAGATGCATATTTGCACACGGGTACCGTGAATGTGGATTTGATGCAAACTAACTATAAATCGACTTATATCTTAAATGACTTAGAGACGTATTGTATCGTTACAGCGAACTAGCATTGTTTTCGTAGACTAGGAATGTACTGTTGTTAGCGTTTATGGGGAAAGCGGACGAAGGACACAATACACAGAAATGAAAGTACATTGTTGTACAAATAATTTATCGCAACAATGGCTAACGCATTGTTGACACATGAAATAAAGTAAATATTCCATATGCACTATGGATAGTCGAGCAAATAATTACTGTGACGTAACTAATATTGAAGTGCTATTTGTGTAAAATATTGATGTCATGTTTATTTGATTCATTTTGATTATTATTTTATTGTTTAAGATTGTGCATAAAATATGAACATTTGTCAGATGACAATAAAGTGCATTCCCAGAAACGAATAGTTAGTGAAGTTCAGAGTAGGGTGTATTGTGACACCAGTGATAGACTCATAGACTCACAAGAAGAGATGTGGCAGTATGCCTGGTGAGATCGGTTCATGATCTCAGCTGCGGACCACAGATGATGTAGAATACTTTCATTGTCCATTTTGCCATGTTCATCTGTGCGATCCAAAGTGTATTTTGTTGTTTGTGGGGTTATTTAAATGTAATTGGATGTTGTAATTGTTGTATGATAAGCCATGATTTAAAATTAAATAGTATTTCTCGGAAGTTGTTTACCCTTTCTTGTAGAGTAGTACATGGTAGCCTTCGGATCCTGAATATGTGTTTGCACTGTGGGGAGACGCACCACACCCTGAAAGGACAGAGCCAGTCGGGATGTGAACACATGTTCTCCACATGACGTCATATGGGTACACTACATAACCGACAGTACGTCATGTTATCAATCTCAGTCACCACGCGCGCTCATTGTTTGTTTGTGTTGCGTTTCAGTTCCATTTGCATTTCATTTCTTGAGAAACATTCCCACGCTGAAGAATATATAGCAAGCGAGTGGAAACATGTTACGCATCAATAATTTTAGAAGAGCTCTCTCAGTTATTGTATGATGATCTTATTTAGTACTGCATAACTGTTTGTTGACTAGCATTTACTGTTACACAACATTATTTTTGGTTTAACAAACATGGTCACACGGTTTGTCTATAGGTTTAAGCCTATGTTGTATATGATTTCAAAAAATAATAAACAGCTTTCTACAACTGTACTCACTGGTCAATAACCAACATAGTGGGCTAAAATGTTTCCCTCATAGGTAACTCATGTTTGGTTAAACAATTCTTATTGCAAGGCCAGTCAAGACCTAAAAAATTAGTCTTAACGTATATAACAATCATCAACACCATTATCATTAAACAAATCAAACCATCTTAAGGTATTTATTAAGTTTAATTGCATTTTAGGAATCTTGCAAGCATCTTGCAACCTTAAAGGGTAAAGTATAGACAGGAATTGTGAAAAGGAAACCGTTCAATCATTCAATGTCGTTAGTGTTAAGAACCTCAACGTAAGAGGTTATCAAAGTCTATGTGAGGGTGTGGTGTTTACAGCTGAATGCCTTTTCCTGACACCTACCTCAGAGACAAGTTTATGGGAAATGAAACTCAGCTATCATGTCGAATGTGGAGCTCCTAGTCTAGGAGAAAGTCATGTTGAGGTATTTGCCTGCAGGGAGTGTGGTAACGAAACAACAACAACAAAAAAGCATACATGTAAGGGGAATATTATGGAATTTTCGAGTACTTGTAGTCAATTTTAATTTTAAAAAATGGGTTAAATTTCATGGTTTGTACACCACTTGGCTAAATTTGGTAAATGTTAGTGAATTTTCATCTATATTCGTCTAATTTTATATGAATTTGAGGTGTTTTAAACCATTTTTTAGGAAAATCAATGGAATTTCAATAAATCTGGTAGTCATTTGTTGAATTTTGCTGGAATTTTGTGTCATTTGGTCAATTTGCGGAAAATTTAGTGGATTTTAGGAAAATTCAAGGTAAATCTGGGGATAGTTAGGTATTTAACACATAACCAGTCACTATGATGGTTGTATTAGATTGTGCCTTTCACCACCAAGGGGTAGGATTGGAGAGAGGAGACCGTCATGACCTGAAGTGCATAGCCATTTATATTGACTTTAAGAATGGCTGTTGTGGGGGATCGAACACTCCTCTTGTTGGTTTTGGGGGAAGTATACTCCATTCCATTCCATTTTAAAAGCCACTAATCAGGTCCTTGCATTGGACAGTTGCAAACCATTTCACTATTCTTAACATCAAATGTGCATTTGCCTGGAGTAGAAGTGGGAAACCACATCAGTTTGGTGTATAGAAAACTCACCTCACCTCACCTCACCCCAACTCATTGGAAAATGAAAATAATTTGTTTTTGTCTTACTTAGGGACTTGGAAATCATGGTTATCATTCCCATGTACTATACTTAGGGAAAATAATAATGGTCATGCACACTATTATTCGCTGAGTTTCTAATACAATTTTGCATACCCTAGGATCAGTATTGCATTATAAAGGCGTGGCATGTTTTACCGTCCTTAAAGCCAGTTGTATAAAACAAAAGAGGTCTTTAATTCCACCCCTGGAAGTCATATCTAGTGTCATGTAGGTTGACGATCACGGAGTCCCAGCTGAGTTCGTCATTGCTTCCACTAACTTGTGCTAGGCTCCTATCTGTCTTCTTTTCTGTCGACCAGACTTGCTCAACTCTTGTCCTCTACCGACCCCAACATTATTAGGGTATCCGAGGCGGCCTAGTTAGTCTCTTCCTTTTGCAACTTAATTGGCCCTTGTTTATTTATTTTCTCTGATATCCTTCTTGTGTGTGGAGCAGCCTTCTTTTAATTATCATGTTATTTACTGTCTTTTGCTCAAGCCCCCTCAAGAAGGTAGGGTGTATATATCCTTACCACTTGTGGTGCACTCTGCATATAGCTACACCCTCAAGGGGCTTATGGCTGATCAGTTTGGAAGTTGGCGACCCCAAGGGATTTCTCAGCTGAGTCCAGTTTTCCTCCTACTTACTTACTTACTTCCTCGGCGCTACAGCCTGGAGTAGGCTTTGGCCTCTCTCACGATTCCTCGCCATTCGTCCCTTCAATGAGTTTTCTCCCACCATCTTCCAACCCTCATAGTTCTCAGGTCTTCTCCTAAGTCTTGTAGCCATCTTTTGCGCGGTCGTCCACGTCTCCTCTTCCCTTCCATAGTTCCATGTAATATCTTCCTTGGTGTTCTTTCTTCACTCATCCTCTCTACATGACCAAGCCAATCCAGACGTCGGGACTTAATAAATTTCACAGTATCTTCACCCTTGATAATCTCTTCAATTTCTTTGTTTTTCCTGATTCGCCACCCTTCATCCTCCTTTACCGGGCCATATATCCTTCTTAAAACTTTCCTTTCAAAAATTTTGAGATCATTCTCATCATTTGTTGACATTGTCCAAGTCTCAGATCCATAGGTCACCACTGGTCTAATAAGGGTCTTGTAAAGTTTAACTTTCAAGTTCCTACTTAACAGTTTTGATTTTAAGAGCTTAGTGTTAGCATAGTAAGTCCTGTTTCCATTCATGATCCGTTTATGAATCTCCTCTGATACAGAATTCTCACAATTTACTATAGTACCAAGGTAACTGAAGCATTTTACATTCTCAAACTTATACTGACCAATTTCTACATTTTCTCTTGATCTTCTATTTTTTCGCGCTGACATTTTCATATATTTCGTTTTCCTTTAATTAATTCTCATTCCCATCTTTCCACTCTTCTCCTCCATAATCTTGAACATTTCTTTAAGAGATTCCCAGTTCCGTGCCATCAACACAATGTCAATGTTTTCCTCCTCCTTATCCATTACCTCTGGGGCAGAGCCTCTCCTATTTACTTTTCTATCTGCCTTTCATGGCTCTACTTCCTTCCAACTCCCTCAATCCACATTCTTGAGGGTTGAGGGCCATTTTTAGTCCTTCTGTCCTTTATTTGGCCTATTGACCTTTTGTTTTCCATTTCTTCTTCTAGTATATAAGTGTGTAGTTAGTTTTAGTTATAGCTTAGATTTAATTTTCATCTTTACGGTGACCCAAAACATTGGGGTCGATAGGACAGCTTGGTGGTTAAGTTTATAGAACGCTTCTCTTTTGTCCAAATTTGAATTCCTCACTGGCTCATGAATTTTATACTTTGTTCACTTATTTCTCATGGCTTTGAAGCTGGCTGTCTGGAATGTGATCATTATTCATTTTAACTTCAGTGTACGGTGTAGGACTGGAAAGGAGGCGGCCATGGCTTCTGAATTACAACTATGTTAGCGTTTGTCTAAAGTATAAATAAGAAAAGAGTTCAAACATCGTGTAGGACATAAACTATTTTAAAATTCAGATTTGTGTTTCACAATAAACACAATTATTCTCCGTTTAAAACAAGCCATTAATTTCTTCTTCTAACATGATAGGTTATAGGCGGGCATTGCTATAGCTGACTTGTAGTAGGGTCATCAGTTAAGGATTCAATTTCCATTACCTACACTTTTATGGTACGGCTCTTAGTCAATTCTTTAAACTATAGAAAACTTTTCTATATATTCCGTTACATTATTATTTGACCATCTCACAGTGTAGTGGTTAACATACTTGGTTGTCAATCCTAAGGTCATGGCTTCCAACCCCGACTATACCAAGAAATTCATTTTAAGGTTGCAATAAGGTTCACTAAGCCTTTGTCAACCCTTACCTAACAACTATCTAGTCATGTACTGTATGTTAACACGGTGCTGAGCACGTCCACTATCAAGCAGACGAGTAATATGAAACTTGCTGACAAGATCTCCGTGCTGTTATCACCAAGGCTCACTACACAAACAAAAGCCAGTGTCTCTGTGCAGATTCAACCCAGCGGTAGTATGCAAGTGTATGTTTGTTTAAAAAGCATCATTAATACAACTCCACTGTCACCACAGAGGCCCCGGGTTCGATTTTTTTTTCTAAAGGCTGCAACAGGGTACACTGAGTCTTGACAGGTAAAACTTTTTGGGGTCAATTCGTGAACCATGGCAAAGGGTTGGCCATCCTGACTTCTTCAACACCTCAAACAAATGTTAACTATTACTGGTTAGTTACCTTTTTTCTTCTTTTTCTTTCTTCGGCTTTTCCCAATTATTTTGAGTCGCCGGAGCCAACCAGGCTCATTTTGGTTTTGGCCGGGGATTTAAGGCGAGATGCCCTTTCAAACGCCACGTGATTTTTCGAGTGAAAATTCCACCCCGCTGTCACCGGGATTTGAACCCCAGCCGTCCGGATAAAGATGAGCAGCTAAACACCTGCGCCATCACGCTCCCCACTGGTTAGTTATCTATACACACATTAATCTATAATTACCTAATAATAATAATAATAATACATGATAATAATAACAATAATCCTCCATACACATGTCCATTAAAGTATGGTTTCACAAAACGCTTATGCTTTTAGGTGTTTAATAACTTTTTTCCTGTAACATTACTATTCTCTGTTTTAAGAGTGAAATAATCTATCGAGGTAAAAGCGTATGTCATCACCTATTTTTCAACTATCACACCTAATTTTAGGGTTCTTAAGTTTGCAAGATTACGATTTTTTTTTCAATTTGGGGGTTGTTTACGCTCCCCTACTATATTTCATAAAACAAAAGTTCTTGTGTTCAATTATCATTTTTACCCGTTTAACACCTTTTTACCCCACTGTAGAATCACTATTTACTGTTTTAGGGGTGAAATGATCTATCCATGTAAAAGCATATGTCATGACCTATTTTTGAAGCTATCACACCTAATTTTAGGGTTCTTAGTTTCCAAGGTATCGAATTTTCAATTTGGGGGTAGTTTTCACCCCCTACTATTTATCATCAAAACAAAAGATCTTAGGTTCAATTATCATGTTTACCCGTTTAACAAATGTTACCCCCTGAAAAATCACGATTTACTGTTGTAGGGGTGAAATGACCTATCCATGTAAAAGCGTATGTCATGACCTATTTTTTAAGCTATCACACCTTATTTAAGGGTTCTTCGTTTCCAAGGTATCGATTTTGCAAAATTTGGGGGTAGTTTTCACCCCCTGCTATTTTTCATGAAAAACAATAGATCTTAATAATAGTTAATTAATGTTATTGGTTTTACGTCCCTTTTAACTACGTTGCCTTTTAGAGACGCTGGGGTGCCGGAATTTTGCCCCGAAGGGGATCTTTAACGTGCCAGTAAATCTACTGACACGGCTCCCTCGCATTTGCGCACCCTCAAATGCCAGCTGACTGCGCCAGGTTTCGCAAAAGATCTTAGGTACAATTATCATTTTTACCCGTTGAACACCTTTTTACCCCCTGTAAAATCACTGTTTACTGTTTTAGGGGTGAAATGATCAATCCATGTAAAAGCGTATGTCATGACCTATTTTTTAAGCTATCAGACCTAATTTTAGGGTTCTTCGTTTCCAAGGTATCTATTTTTCAATTTGGGGGTAGTTATCACCCCCCTACTATTTCTCGTTAAAAACAAAAGATCTTAGGTTCATTTATCATTTTTAACCTTTTAACACCTTCTTACCCCCTGTAAAATCACTGTTTACTATTTTAGGGGTGAAATGACCGATCCATGTAAAAGCGTATGTCATTACCTATTTTTAAAGCTATCACACCTAATTTTAGGGTTCTTCGTTTCCAATGTATCTATTTTTCAATTTGGGAGTAGTTTTCAGCCCGCTACTATTTTTCGTCCAAAACAAAAGATCTTAGGTTCATTTATAATTTTTAAGTGTTTAACAGGTTGTTTTCTCGTAAAATAACTATTTACAGTTTTAGGGGTGAAGTGACCAATCGAGGTAAAAGCCTATATCATCAGCTATTTTTTAAGCTATCACACTTAATTTTAGGGTTCTTAGTTTCCAAGATATTGATTTTTCAATTTTGGGGGTTAGTTTCACCCCCAAAAGGGGGACGTCGCCCCAAGTGCTAGGACCCCTCATACAAGTCCCTAGCATGATTGATTTGCGAGATATTAACAAAAGTGTAGTTAGGCCCTTTCGACAAAAATGAATCATACATTCAAAAACGGGGCGTCACCCCCAGGGCAAAATCCCATCAGGGGTTCAGAAATTATTAACAAACGTGTAGTTAGGTCCTTTTGACAAAAGCCGTCCGTGTGCGCACATACAAAAAAAATATTATTTACCCCCCGGGTAAGGGTAGTTTTTATTTTGGGGTGGATATATACCGTCCATAGGAAAGGGGAGTTCACCTCGAGTCCTACGACACCCCTTATGTTTAAATCCCATTATTGGTTAACGAGATACTAAAAAGCCAATGACCTATTAGTTTCTGAGTTTATTTAAATAAATATATTAAAAAACTCATCTATAAATAATCATTTTAAAAAAGGCCCGGCCTCTTACAAAAGCCGTCATGTTCGTAGGCATAAAAAATAAATACTATTTCACCCCCGGGTAAGGGTAGTTTTTATTTTGGGGTGGATATACCTCGTTCATAGAAAAGGTGAGTTAACCACGAGTCCTACGACACCTCATATGTTTAAATACGATTATTGGTTAGCGAAATACTAAAAAGCGCATGACCTATTAGTTTTTTGGGTTTATTTAAATATTAAAAAAAAACTCATCTATAAATAATCATTTAAAAAGCCCGCTCTCTTACAAAAACCCTCAAATGCGCATGCATACAAAAAAAACACTCATCGCCAAAATGTCAAAACAACATGTTTACCCCAAATGGCGTTTCCAAATTCCATCCATTTACAAAAATAACCTCACCACCAAATAGAGCGGAAAAAATACCATCTAAACGACCTCTCACTCGACCCTACTCGTCTCCCACCACCTAACCTTTTCCCAACATAGGCATACATATTTAAGCACGCGCGCGACTTGAGAAACCCTACACTACCCCACTACTCGTGAATGACCTTTTAATTTTGGTCTTTTAATTAAATAAAGAGCCTATAGGAAAGTAGGGGGCATCACTATGAGTGCTAGGACACCCTGTATGCACAAATCCCATGATTGGTTAGCGAGATATCAGGTTCGGGGCAGCTACGAAGGTGGCTCAATAAAAAGTGCCGCAGAACGAACAAGCTAGCACTACTCCAGTGCAATAGTTGGAACCCGATGGAGCCAGGTCTTCACTCACCCCTTACCATTGATCAAGAGAGAGTGAACCGAAAAGCGCTTTCTTTTCTGTACAAAAACGTGGCTGATTCCTATTTGAATGACATATCGGAATGTGCATCGGCTAGATAAGCATGGCTGATACTTGAAGAGATCCACACAAGAGTTAGTTTCCTGCAAGGATTGAGATCGTTAAAGGCACCATTTGCGATTGGGAAAAGAGACGATGAAGAACCACATGAGTATTTGGTTTTCAAATATTCCCGAAGGAAATATGATGCCAGTTTTCATTTGAGCGGATGTATTATCAAATAATATGATAAAATGGTCCGGTTAGCTCAAATTACAGTATAATTGCCAGCGTTCGCTGCATGCATTCAAGTGCAATGCCAGGAAATAAGAATGGCTGGATGGGAGTTCACCGAGAGCCAGATAGCGGGACTAATACTGCTCGGACTACCAATGGATAGATACGGTTCACTGCTGGTGCAGCTGGGCCGTGAAGAAAATTTGACCGTGAGACTCATGAGGGCAAGACTACTGGAGAAAGGGAATAAGACCAGAGACCAAGACGATGCCATAGCCTTAGCATCCAGGAGCAAACATCAACAGACAGCTGCTCTACAGTTCCAGGGCCAGAAATGAGATGGAGATGATCCTCAACAGAAGCCCAAGCAGACGACGGAGAAGCTGCGATCAAAGGGGAAGACTCGAGGAACAAATCAAAAAGAATATGCTATCATTGTGATGGATTAGGACAAATCGCTAAACAGTGTGACAAAGTAAAATGCTTCAAGTGTGGAGCGTATGGCTATTGGGCAAGAGATTGTTCGCACAGTGCTCAGAATGACAATAATGTAGGTACGGTACCGGTAGTGAAGCCAAACATAAAGTGCTTGTCGGTGCATATGGACTGGTGCCGCAACAAGAAAAGTTAACGAACTGGGTATTGGATTCTGGTGCAACAGACCATATTTCTAGTGATAGAGGTTTTTTAGTGACATGTGCTTATGTGATGGTGAAATTGCTATGGGTAAGGGTGTAGCTAAAGTGAAAGCGTATGGCACAGTAAAAATTAAACTCTCTGAAAAATAAGGAGGTTGGTTTTTAACCCTTACAAACGTGCCATATGTACCAGAGTTTACATTCAACTTGTTATCTGTTAGAAAATTATCTTTGAAAGGTATGCGTGTAGAGTTTAACGGAGATGAGGCAACAGGGGGTGATGGCAAGGAAATATTTTTTTACGGCTTATGCCTCAGGTGCTCTTTATGTAGTGCAAGCTGAATATATGGAAAGAGCAGCGAATGTTATTCAGACAGAAACTACCAGTGATGAGGTCAGAGATGGCATGGCTTTGAGGAGTGTGACAGTGTGGCAACAAAGGTTAGGCCATTTGAATGAACAAGCTCTGCTAAAGATTCCTATTTTAGATATGAAAGGTACAATGCCAGGCCCCTGTTAAGTATGTCTTAAGGGGAAGGTGACTAAACAAGGGTTTCTTAAACACAGTGAAAGAGAGTCAATGGCACCCTTAGAATTAATTCATTCAGATGTAATGGGTAAACTTCATGTGTCCTTGGGTAATGCTAGGTATCTGATATCCTTTGTAGATGATTATTCACATCAGTTGACAGTTGTACCACTGGCAAAGAAGAGTGATGTATTTAAGGAGAAGGTTGAGTGGTTTCACGATTTAAAGATTAAGGCACTACAAACTGACGGTGGGGGAGTTTGGTAGCACTAATTTTGATGTATATCTAATTGAATGTGGGGTAGCACACAGAAATACTGTAGCCCATTCACCGTCACGGAATGGGATTGCAGAAAGAGTAAATCGTACAATAGCAAATGCTGTCAGATGTATGTTGTCAGAATCAGGGATGCCAAAACAGTTTTGGGCTGAAACAGCATATCAGGAACGTTTGTCCATCCCGTTCAATAGGTTTCAAGGTTCCTTTAGAATTATGGAGAGGGAAGGAGGTGAGTAAGGCAGTGTATGATTCACTCGAGAGTATTTGGCTGTAGAGCATGGCTATATGTGGGAGGTAAGGACAAATTTGATGAGAGAGGTGTAACATGTGTATTCAGAGGGTATGAAGAACATGTAAAAGCTTATCGTTTATGGCTAACCGAAGAAAGGAAAGTAAAAATATCTCATTATGTTGTATTTCAGGAAGACGTATTCCCATACAAGATTACGAAGACTGAGAATATTAGCTCTAGGCCTGTCATGTATCTCGAAGATATAGCACAAAGTGTAGAGATAGAAGATAGCGAGAATGTTTTGAGATTTTGAAATTGATGGGAATGTAGTAGATGAAAATGTATATAATCAAGATGTAGTACGTGAAGGTGGCGTAGGCATAGACCAGGAGACTGATAGTGAGACGAATGATTCACTAAGTAATGAACCCTTCTTAGGATTTGATGAACCCCCAATACCTGACGTTAGAAGATCAACTAGATTAGCTGAGAAAGAAAGAAATAGACTAGAATGTTATTATGGCTGCATTAGTTATCAGATACTGGATGTTATCATGTACAATGCTAGAGTAGCTCTTGAGGGGGGTGATGCTGTGTATTAGAAAGGAGCAATGGATAAAGAAATTAAGAATTTAACGAGTAAGAACACCTATGAAATTGTAGATAGACCAAAGTGTAAAAGCGTACTGACTTGTAAGTGGGTATTGACTGTAAAGCTTAGTTATGATGGAAGAGCGCCAAGGTACACGGCAAGCCTGGTGGCACGCGTGTTCAACCACATTCCTGGAATAGATTTTAATGACACCTAATCACCTGTAGTTAAGAAAAAGACTATTAGATTGTTGTTAGCCTTATCAGTGCAAAAGAGATGGGTCAGGGAATATGCTGATGTGATGGCAGCTTATCTCAATGTGAACCTACAGGAGTATATACATGGGATGGTTTTTTAGTTTTGGCACCTTAGTTATAACTGGATTAATAACTCACTTAGATGGTTCCAAGTTTCACAGGTCCTCGACGTAGTCCCCACCGTTGCGTACAACGTGTTCCCAGCGATGCGGAAGTCATTGGATCCCGTTGGCAGTGCCCAATCTATTGGTGGTACGAAGAGAGCGCTTGGCAGCCTGCTTAACGTCTTCAATGGTACGGAAGCGCTGCCATACTGTTCTCCGAGGGTAAACCGTTAATGCGGCGTACTATTGTTCGTTTCTGCAAGACTATCTCCGAGGAGCTCTGAGAAGGAAACGGCGCCACCACATGGTTACACCGCCCATCGTTCTGCATGACAATGCTAGGGCACACACAGCAGGCGTTGTGTCGGCATTGTTGGATCGCTGGGACTGGGAGGTCCTCTATCACCCTCCCCCATATTTTCCCGACATCAGTCCCTGCGACTATGATCTCATCCCTAAGATGAAGATGACAATGACATTAAGCAGGCTGCCGAGCGCTCTCTTCGTACCACCAATAGATTGGGCAGTGCCAACGGGATCCAACGACTTCCGCATCGCTGGGAACACGTTGTACGCAACGGTGGGGACTACATCGAGGGCCTGTGAAACTTGGAACCATCTAAGTGAGTTATTAATCCAGTTATAACTAAGGTGCCAAAACTAAAAAAAACCAACCTATGTATTAAGGAACAGCCACCTATGTATCAGCAAGGTGGAAGTAATAAAGTATGCAGATTGTAAAAGAGTTTTTATGGTCTGAAACAGAGAAGAAAATAATGGCATAACCCATTAGATGGTATATTACATTATTTTGGTTAAATGAGATAAAAGAAAGACCCTTGTGGTCACCTAGATAAGTCTAAAGAACTAGTGGAGTTTGTATATGTGGATGACTTGGGGATCTAGGTGTTGGAGAAAAATTTGAAGAAATGAAACAGTTGTTGTCAAATGTTTTGGAGATTAGGGAGATGGGGAGGATGACAAATTACTTATCAATGAACATTGTGTTGAGTGATAACTCATTGTTGATTGATCAGAGTCATTATATTGAGCAATTGTTATAAAGTTCAAGTTCACTGATATGAAGGGCAAGTCATTCCCAATAGAAGTTAACAAAAATTGTAATACAAATGCTGAAAGTTTTGACAGTCATGTATACCGTAAAAGCAGTTGGGAGTAACTGCATTTATCCCAATCCACCAGGCCAGATATTAGTCTTGCCGTCTTAAAGTAAGTAAAAAATGTGAAAACCCCACTGTTAGTGATTGGAAAGATATAGTGCATATTTTCCGATATTTAAAACATACTAAGGAATTTAAACTCAAATATGTTAATCAGGATGCACCCATTGTATTATGTTGGTGAGATTCGGCACCCGCCGGTATCGACCTCCATCCTGATCGATAGGCGCAACTAGCGCCCTCAACTAACTTTTAAACAGTTCGTTTTATGATCTGTTCACGGCACGACGCATTTAAAGAGTTCATGTATATTGTGTTAAATAAATCAGCTGAGTTACATTTAAACGAGCGTTACATTTCATTGCCGCTTTAAAACCTCTAATAGGTTATGGGCCCAGAACGATTGGCTCAGATTTAAATTAACTGAAAACTGGAAACAGCGGGATCAAGCGGACACACAAAGAGAAGAACGCGTCGAATCGGCAGACATCTTGCTCATTCGAGAAACTTCTGGACATCGACAAAGCGAGAAGGAACAAACGCCGTCTTCTCGAATGTTGTGTGCTTGATCGTGAGTGAATAGTGAAAATGCCGATCGCGAGTGTTTGGACAATAACACGCGACGCGAATTTTGGCTTATTGCGAGTGTTTTGGACTATAACAAGTGACGCAAGAAAACGTGCTTAACGTGCGAGTTGTGTACAAACGTGCACGACACGAAATTCCATAGGCCTATTTGCGAGTGTTCCGGACAATAGCACGCGACGCAGAGTGTATGGCCGGTTGTGAGTGTTTCAAACAATAACACGCTGCACAGCAAATTTATTGTGAACAATCGTGAGTGTTCCGGACATTAACACGCGGCACGATTGAAGTGAGACAATGAATTCGAAGGATGTAGTGCGCATCGAGGCCTTAGGGCGCGATAATTACGACACCTGGAAAATGCAAATGCGCGTCATTCTGATAAAGAATGACGCGTGGGGTTATGTCAACCGCAAGATCGTCAAACCCGAGCCGGGTGAGGACAATGCAGCCCAAGTGACCGAGTGGACGACTAGGGATGAAAAGGCCATGTCAGACCTAATCCTATCCATCGGACCAAGCCAGCTCAAGTTGGTGAAGAACTGCAGGTCATCAAGCGAGATATGGCAGAAACTTGAGGATACGTTTCAGTCGAAGGGGCCGGCTCGCAAGGCCACGTTGTTGAAGAGTCTTACCTTGCAAAAGATGACCGAAGGTGGCGACATCCGTGAGCACCTCAACAACTACTTTGACTGTGTCGACAAGTTGGCTGACATGGACGTAGTTATTAACCCAGACCAACTTACCATCATGATGCTGTACAGTTTGCCGGCAAGTTTTGAAAATTTCAGAATTGCCATCGAGAGCCGGGACGATCTACCGAAGCCTGAGAATCTACGTACGAAGATAATCGAAGAACACGATGCTAGAGTTGCCTCGTCAACACCGATGGAAAATCAAGGCGCCATGTACGTGAAGAAGAAAGGTCCTTCAAGGAAACCACAGTCGAAGCCTCAAAACAAAAACCACGGCTACTCCGGTGGTAAGAGTGACAAGGAGAAATCGTTTCCATTCAAATGCTCGAAGTGCGGAATCAAGGGACATAACGCAGTGGACTGCAATGTTAAGGTCAACAAAAATCAGCTGTCGGACGCGTCACTCTTATCAGTTGAGGAACCTGATACGTGACAGATCGCGACGAGCAGCGTCGAAAACCTGTGGTGTCTCGACAGTGGGTGCACGTCTCATCTGTGCGGTGATGCGACTGTGTTTACAGAGATGGACAAGGGCGAGACTGGCAAGCTGAAGTTAGCGAGCAGCGCAACCGCAGAGATAAAGGCCCGAGGAACTGCAAAAATTGCAACAAGTGTAGACGGTAAAACTTGCAACGTTACTCTCAATGAGATTTTGCACGTTCCTGAGATCTGCACTAATCTCTTATCAGTCTCGAAGATGACAGACCGTGGTTTCTCGGTTGTTTTTGGCAAAGAGAAGGCGGAAGTTTTCGACCAGAATGGACTGACGAGGTTAGTTGCACAGCGCAAGGACAATCTGGACTATGTACAGGGCACCCCACTGGAAAAATGTCGAAACGCAGTGTCAGAAGACAAGCGTGACGAGAATGTGGCGCAGCTGTGGCATCGAAGGATGAGTCATGTCAACTTTCGTGATCTCGATACGGCAGAGAAGAGCGGATCCATTCGAGGTGTGCAACTAAAAGGGAGATGTGGAGATCTAACGTGTGACATTTGCACGAAATGCAAAATGACTCGAATACCTTTCCCGAAAGAGTCAAATCGTGTGACCGTTAAGCTCGATGTTATTCACACAGACGTTTGTGGCCCTGTGGCCGTTGTGTCGAACGGTGGATCCAAGTACATGATCACATTTACGGACGACTATTCGAGATGGACAGAGGTACGGTTTATGAAGACGAAGTGCGAGGCGTTGCAAATGTTCCGAGAGTACAAGGCTTTCGTCGAGAAGCAGCACGGTCTGAAAATAAAGTGCATACAGTCCGACAATGGACGTGAATATGTCAACAGGGAATTTGACGAGTTCTTGAAATCTGAGGGGATCGAGCGCCGTCTCACAACACCATATACGCCTGAACAAAATGGTGTGGCCGAGAGGAAAAATCGGACCCTTGTCGAGGCAGCACGATGTTTACTCCTGCAATCTGGCCTACCGATGACATTCTGGGAGGAGGCGATCAACGCCGCAAATTATCTGAGGAACCGATGTCCAACCAAAAAGCTAAACGGGAAGACTCCATTTGAGCGCTGGTTCGGCAGAACTCCGACTGCACACTATTTCAAGGACTTTGGGAGCAAGGTGTTCTGCCTGGACAAGACCCCAAACAAGGGGAAGTTTAGCCCTCGCTCAAAAGAGGGAATTTTTGTTGGATATTCGGAGCAGTCGAAGGCTTACCGTATCTGGATTCCTGAAACGAAGAAGATCGAGATCACGAGAGACGTTGTTTTTCGCGAGGAGATGACCGTGCCTAAGAAATCAGTCGATGATCTGTTCCCGCGTGACTCTCCGGACAAAGTACGCATTCAACCAGAGGATCCGATCCATGAACTGGAGTTCGAGCTGGTTTCGAGAGACGAAGTTCTGGCAGAAAACCAACCTGACGTTGCTGAATGGGAATTCCCCGACGGCTTCATAGGCTTTCCTGCCGACGATTACTTTGTTGAACCGGAGATCCAATCCGATGAGCAACAAGCGGCATCATCTAGGAGAAGAGGCGGACGGCCTCGTTTGATTAGAACTGGAAAATCAGGGCGACCCCGCAAGGACTACGGTGATCGACCAGGGGAAGCGGCTAACGTCGCTGAAATCCCAGTGACCCAGGCTATCTCCGGAGAGGACTCACCTGCGTGGATCGAAGCAATGTCAGAAGAAGCAGTTTCTCTGATTCGGAACAATACGTGGACGCTGGTCGACCTTCCCAAGGGGCAACGTGTGATAGGAAGCAGATTCGTTCTCCGGAATAAGTTTAACCCTGACGGCACTATCGGCAAGCGGAAGGCGCGCGTGGTAGCGAGGGGTTTCACGCAGAGACCAGGAATAGAGTTTCACGACACGTTCGCTCCAGTCGCAAGGCTGAGCACAATAAGTACTGCGGTGGCGTTATCTGTACAAGATAATCTAAAGATCCGACAGCTAGACGTCAAGACGGCGTACTTGAATGGAGAAGTCGAGGAGTAAATCTTCATGGAGGCCCCGGACCACTTCGAGGACGTTCTTGCCCATACCGTTCAAGACGAGTCGGTTGACGAGACTGTGCGAAAGACCGCAGATGTGATGCTGGAGAAGTTGACCAATCGAGACATAGTGTGCTCACTAAACAAAGCGTTGTACGGACTGCGACAGGCAGGACGCGCTTGGTATCACCGTCTCGAGGAAGAGATGAAAAATCTCAAGGCGACTCGCTCGGTTGCAGATCCATGCATGTACCACATCGGACCGGTCGAAGATAGGATTTATATAATCATCTATGTCGACGACATGATGATCATGGCTCGAGACGACAAGAAGATCGACGTGGTGAGAGACTATCTGAATACCAAGTTCGAGATCAAGGACTTGGGGGACGTGCGGTATTGTCTGGGGCTGGAGTTCGAGAGGAGCGCCAACCAGATGAAACTCAGCCAGAAAGGATACATAGACGAGGTCCTGGAGAGATTCGGAATGGCAGAGTGCAGACCTGTCAGCACTCCCATTGATCCAAGTACGAAGCTGCAGAAGGAAGACGTGAACCCTGGCGTACAAGCGGAGAGCGTCCCCTACCGACAGTTGATAGGAGCTCTAATGTACCAGTCAGTGGGAACGAGGCCGTACATATCCCATGCAGTCAGTTCTCTCTCTCAGTTCAACGACTGTCATGGACAGCAGCACTGGAAGGCTGCAAAACGTGTCTTGCGATACCTCGCTAACACACGTGATCTCGGCCTCGTGTACTCCAAATCCAGCGGTCCAGCGGTGATGTACGAGGACGCTGACTGGGGAAACTGCCTGGTTGATCGAAAATCGTACACCGGATACGCGTTCACACTAGGCGGCGCTGCAGTGAGTTGGGAGTCCAGGAAGCAGCCTATTGTGGCCCTGTCGTCGACGGAGGCCGAATACATGGCCTTGACAGAAGCAACCAAGAAAGCTCTACACATGAGGAAACTCCTGAAAGACTTCGGAAAACCGATAGATGTTGTCTCAGTGAAGAACGACAATGTAGGTGCGCAGAAGCTGACGTCGAATCCTATGTTTCATTCACGGACGAAGCACATCGACATCAGGCACCATTTCGTCCGAGATGCCGTGGCCAAAAAGGTGGTTTCGGTGGAGTACACTCCAACGGATGAGATGCCTGCCGACATATTGACAAAAGGATTGTCAAGGCCCAAGCACGAGAAATGTGCTCAAAGCCTTGGCTTGAGACCACATGCACCAGGATGACTCCGGCTGTTGGTCGAGGGGAAGTGTTGGTGAGATTCGGCACCCGCCGGTATCGACCTCCATCCTGATCGATAGGCGCAACTAGCGCCCTCAACTAACTTTTAAACAGTTCGTTTTATGATCTGTTCATGGCACGACGCATTTAAACAGTTCATGTATTTTGTGTTAAATAAATCAGTTGAGTTACATTTAAACGAGCGTTACATTTCATTGCCGCTTTAATATATTATTCTGTGATTCAGACTTAAGTAACGATATAAATGACAGAACGTCAATAACTGAATTTTAGCTACTATGGGAGGTGGGCTACCATGTCTGATTTATTCTGATAGTCAAACAGCAATTGACATGTGCAAAACATGGGAGGAATCCGAAAGGATTGGTCATCTTAGAAACAAAACTTTATGGCAAATTTAACAGCTATTGCAGAATATTATGCTATTCATGAGACTGCCATAGCAGCATGATGGTCAACTATTATTCTCAAATGAAAAAAAAAAGTTTGGTGCTTTTCAGTCGGTCAACAAGATTGTACCCAAATGAGATGGGTTATTCCCTAATCCTGAAAAAATTACATGAGATAGTCAATGTGATGTTTTGTTGAGATACTGGAAGTGGAGATTGACCTCCGGAATTTGCCTGTTTGGAGTGGATATGTGGTTGTTGTAAATGGTCAATTCTGATTGTACTGTATTGTACAGGCTACTTATCTGGTTAGCACCAATCTTTTGTTTACTAAGGTAACACTGAAAAATGGCTTCAAACACCATAATCTTCTCAAATGAGTTAATTACTTCTCCATGTCTGATTTATTCTGATAGTCAAACAGCAATTGCCATGTGAAAAACATGGGAGGAATCCGAAAGGATTAAATATTTAAATTTGGAGTACTATCTTGTTAAGAGCATGATTGAAAAAGGGACAGTTAAATTACCGTACCAGGTAATGAAAACCCCGCTGATTTGATCACAAAACCCTCGTACCAACTACCTTTGCAGTAAGCTGGGTATAACCAAACATTATTAAGAGGTAGTTCTTTTGATAATTTTGATTGATTTATGTTTAAGTTATATATTTTTGTGCCTATTACTTATTTTGTTTTTAATTAAGTAAGACACCATAAAAATTATTATGTATACCTTCTTTTGTGTATGGTGGTGTGAAGGTGGCGCATTATCTACGGCCTTGTTGGTAGGCTTCGTTTTTTCTCATTGTGTTGTGCGTGTTTTGGCTCGATAATGTATGGACGTTGTAGTTCTGAATAAAACTGAGATATACGAAGAGAATGTTTTGATTGCCCCGATAAATAACCTTCCGTTCCTCCATTCGACATACTGACTCACCAAATTTTATTTTGTCTTCAAACACCTTCAATGACAGATTTCCAATCCTGGAAAAGTTTCGTAGTTTCTTCAAACCATATTTGCATGATTTTAGTAACTTTTGAACAATTTATATGGAATTTAAATTTTACACAATCCGCTGCCACCTATAGCCATCAACTGCTGTCACACGTGAAGGGTTAAGCCAAGACTCATCCTACCATCAACACTTGCTGCAGCCTCATTTTTAACATAAATACTTGCTTGTTGCAACCTTCCCTCAATCCCATAATCCTTTTTTCACTAAAGCCACACTGGTTTACATTCATCTTACTCTCTGACAATGATTGATCTCTCCTTTCTACAGTGCCTCACTCAGCCTTAGCTGAACGGAGAAGTGGGTTTAATTCCAAACTCGGTCATCCTAGATGTGGTTTCCCACTTCTAATCCAGGCAAATTTCAGAATGGTTACTAGCAAAAGACCATGGTCACCACTTCCCAATCCTAGTCTCAGTTGCAAATACAATACTGCAGATACCACAGTAACACAGGTTATCAGACAAATCCTCTTAGGGATAAATGACCAAAATGTCGCTAGCCCCTAAATTATCAACAAAGTAGGTAAGCATGTTAATAGGATAACATTATATTGGATGGGTGATTTAACTGCAGAATATATTAATGTGTTGACCAACTGAAGAGCAATCAAAATAAAGGATTAGAAGTTTCTATAAGCCTACTAGTGAAGAACACATTTGATTATGGTAAAATGCTCTTCAGTCGGTCAACACATTAATGTGCCTAATTGGGCAAGGAGAAACAACCATCTACCATACTTACTAAACTGGAAAAGCAACATGGATTGATTATATACTTCTCGAAATAAGGGGGTTTAATCGGATAACATATTTTGTTTGACATGCGAACATGATTACATCCTGTTCACTTAAGGTCTTTTTTAAGTTGGTAGATATGTATTGTGCCCGAGAGCCATATTTTGGCCTGTATATATTTTAAGAATATTTTTTGGTTGCTGGAACATGATGGAAAACATTGGAAGGCCATGGAGAGCATCACTTATAAACATGCATATTACAGCCAAGGGAATAGATATATATGACTTTTAAGTGTGTCAGACTATGTTTTTGGGCATAATGAACCATTGATATGAGTTTCATGGCAATCGGATGAGCCGTTTAGGTGCTATACACATTATTGTTTGTACTCGTTCACTGTGGTGTGTAGACCTCGTGACGTAAGCTCAGCGCCAGCGTATATAAGGCAAGCCCTGGCTACAGGGTCTTAGCGGGGCAACTCGCGCCCGCCACCAGGAACGAGGAGGAGCAGCCAGTACCTCAGGCGAGGCCATTAGCGGGGCAACTCGCGCCCTCCACCAGGGAGGACATTGCAGCGGCGGATGGGGCCACCGAGGAGGCCCCAAAGGAAAAGAAGAAGAAGACGAGGCGCCGTCGCCGCAGAAGTCGCAACCCGTGCTCCCAGGAGGGAGTAGCAGGGCACCGCGACGCCACCAGCCAGGGACGCCAACACCGCCCGCGCTCCCAGGAGGGTGCGCCAGGGCGCAACCGTGACGTCACCAGCCGCAGCCAGGACCAACAGAAGCGGCACCCAGGTAATATAGGGCCCCATTCAGAACAGCTATTACAGTGTTTCCGCTGCCTGAGGTGGGGTCACTTCCAAGGGTCCTGTGGCTCCCCAGTCCGATGTAACCTGGGTTCAGGTGCCCATCACCTCACCGGATGCACGGCGCCACGGGACGCGCCGGTGTGCGCCAACTGCCGGGGTGACCATCCGTCATTCCACCGCAGTTGCCCCGCTACAGGTCCATCGCAAGAGCAGAGTGGAAGGCGGCTGGTTCCCGTGGACCGCCCGCTAGGCCCCTGCTTCGGCAGGCGAGGCCCCCCACCCACTCTCCGGTGACGGAGGCTCGGTACCAGGGACCCCATGGAGATCCGGTTATGGCGCAGGTGCTTGTTGAGGCACTTGCGTCCCTGCTCGGTAGCCGGAAAGGCCCGCGCTAGCCACAGCAGTGCCGAGTTAAACTGATTCCCGGATGACGAACTGGCGAGAAGTGTGACGTGAAACTGGTGCATGATACCTTCTCCCACTAACACAACCCAACTATCTCCAATACGCCAGGTTTTACGTGTAGGCAAATCTTTCCTTTCTGCCTATGCGGTTTTTCCCTGGCCCTACGCTTCGACCTAACCCGCTTATTTATCCTCAATCCCGCTTCATGATGCCTGGTAGAGTACATAGTACTGGGACAGGCAGAGGTAGCCTCGCCAAACAGCTATCATACCCAAACCCCTATGCTTTCTCTTCTACTATCGTAGTCTAATTGCATGTCGGAGGCAGCAGTAGTAATGGTCGGCTGCCACGCGGGGGGTGCGGGTACTCTTCCCCCCCCCCCCCCGAAAAAAAACAGGTATTCACTTCTTCACTCGGCGTTAACCTTCGCAGTCACTCGCAAGCTGTAGTCCGGGACAGCTTAATTAAGTTACTAGATCAAAACAGGGTAGGCAACATTAACAGCCGTCCCCTATGCCTACGTAAATGTTGGTTTATGCTTGCATTTCTTGAAGTTAAGTTGATTTCAGGTGCGAGCACATTGTCGCCAACCCTGCTTAAAATCTCACCATCTCCAAAGACCATAATACCAGTAAAATTTCTTAACACACAGTTGCTGACATTTTTCTCCCAGAATGCATTTTCCACACATTCTCCCAACATAATAATTACGAATTTTACTAATGCCTATTATCTGAATAATTTCACAGTTTTCTTCGGAATTTCAAGTCTAATGAAGTTAAAACAAGTTGTACAAGGTAAGTACTACTAATATACATAGATTAAAACAGTTTTTAGAGTTATTATAGACCCTTGATTATGGGATAAGTGCGTGTTCATACCCCCTCGTCTGAGATGTTTGCAAGCTTTTATTTAATTAATTTTTGGATAAATTCTTATTTAGATTTCATCATGACGTCTAAAAACACGAGAACAAGATTGGAGATGGATTGGAGAAACTCTACGAAGATCACTGGCTAATCAACTAGGTTTTGAGTAAGTAGCCTAGACCCTATCTACATAATTAAAAGTACAAAGTTATTTAATCGTTGTTTTATTTATTTTTATATTCAGTCCGAGCACAAATAACGTAATAAAGAACCTTAATGGGCTTTGGAAATTTTGGAAAAGTCTTCTGACTGCATTTTTCGTATAATACACACCAAACATAACCTAAAATATAGCCTATGTCTACAAGTTCACTCCCAGGAACATATTCTTAGGATCAATTCGCCTTGTAATATTGTAATGTACCGGTATCTTATTCTCGTCTTCCAAGTGCCGTCAGCCATAATATTATAATACATTGCATATGTTACTCGTAAGCTTGAAAGTAGTCTATGATTCACACTCGGCTAGTTGTAGTGTGAAAGCATTGGCGATTATTTATGTAGTTGGCTACTGACCTATAGCCTACTTAGTAGTAGGCAGATAAAATATTTATATTAGGCCTATTTTTATTTGTTTCAGTTATGGTTGCGACAGATTAGTGTGGAAGCCGTCAACGAACTTCAAGGGTTGTGCAACATGAATCAATCATCATTCTGAAGAGCCATATGCACTGCGCTTGAGTCACAGATGCACATTTTCAGAGAATACCAACAATATCTCTTGGCTTTCTTTTAGTTCTCGACATAAGTTACTGCACCACTGAATGCCTGGGTGAAAATTACTGATGTACTTAAGTTGGGTGAGACAAAGTCACTGTTCGCTACTTGGTTAGATGACACAGTTCGGGCGAAGCCACTGGTTGCAATACGTTATAAATATTCCTCGCAACTATAGCCTACTTGTATTATTAATTCTGAATGAAAGTAGAACGCGGCGTATACAGTTGCATCGGATATGAATGTGACTTTTACATACCTTGTGTCCTTGTTTCATCTTCTGGGTGATTTTACGTATTAAATTAGGAACCCTGATCACTACTGCACTTCATATATGTGCATAAGTACATAAATATGCGTTTTTATTTATTGCTCTTTAAAAACGGCTGCCATGTTCCAGCGCTTGCATCTCGTTCAACTGTCAACAAGGCGCACTCTAGCGGCACACACCGATGCACACACATTGTTGCCAACATGTGGGATACTAAATCGGCTTCCTTTAGTCATAAATGAATATTTCTAAAAATACCTCCCTCGAGAACATTGCAAACCGCATCAAAATCCATCCAGTGGTTCTCGAGATTACCCGCTTTCTTCAGCTCAATGGATTATCCGCCGAACTGTCAGAACACATCTCTAAAAAACACAACTCTAGAATAGACCATTGGCCACTACTTGGCCAGGTGACTGTGTGGATGAAAATTACTGCTTTTAATACAAGCAAGGGGGTCTGGGGTATAAGCCCCAGGTTAGGTTTGTATGTAAAGCCTTATTCCGGGTTCACCACGCTCGAAATAAAAGGTAAGACCAGTGCCAAACAATAATGTTGGCACTGCTGAAAAATGTAATAACACCCTTTAGCGATAAAATGTTCAACTCTTGTATCTTAGTCACATTACATAAGTTACTGTAGAAAATTGTCCAGATTTTGATGGAGGTTGTCTGTTTTTCAGAGTAGCGTACTCCTAGCATCAAACGCCATATTCTGTTTTTCAATCGCTAGGCAGCGCTGCCAAGAGAAGTAGTGTGGTGGGCAAGTTGGTCATATTTACTCGGTGCTATTTGTGCTGAATAAGCATTAAACCTTTGGAGTAGTGACAGTCCGTAGTTGCTTGTTGTGTTTCTCCTACCAGCTGTGAACACTATTATTTCTGTAATGAATTTGTATGTTAATTGCATGAATCTTAATTGCATGCCTTGTTTTCGTTGCTGGATGGCTGACCAATAATTGTTAAGTCGTTACGCCATACAAACACCATCCCTGGCTTTTGTCACGCACAGTGGGGATAGACACGCATCAATAATATTCATCCAAACCAATGGTTTGTGCCTAGACCAATAATTTTTAGGCACTGAGGCGCTGGTTTTTGCCTTTTAGTTTCGAAACATGGAATCCTTGCGATCAGCGTTCATTACAGTGGTAAATACGGTTCTATATACAAAACAAACCTAACCTGGGGCTTATGCCCAGTAGTGCAATCAGTAATTTTCGTCCAGACAGTCGTCTAACTAAGAAAAGCCCGATTATTTCTTTTTTTTTCACATAATTGCAACATTACATGTGTCGTCTAATGTAGGCCTATTTTGTATCGGATATGTTGGTAACTAATGACGTCAATGTGATCGCTGCAGCAGTTTCTCATACTAAATATGCTGTCGAACATGGCTGTGGTGGTTAAATATACAATAAATAAAAAACACATATTTAAGTGATTTAGCACATATATCCGGTGCAGAAGTGATCAAGGTTAGTAGTTACAATTGATAACCCCCCCCCTGCCAAAAGATGAAATAAGGTATGAAAATGATATATTATCAACGTGAAAGCGAAAAGCAAAAGAGTGATACGTGGTACAGAATTAATCTGAATTTTCCCTACAGTATATGCCTATAAGTCGTGTTGTAAAGGGGATAGCGGGTGGGTTACAGACAGCGAAGGAGAAAACATCTATTAGGACATTATTTCCACAATTATTATTCATCATTACACAAGGTATTTAGTCTAATTTAAGTATTCTACTTGGTTCATCACTCCTGATGTGTTACCTCTATTACGGTACGTATGTCGTTTTGCCTTGAACATTTTTGCTTGAAGACGGGCTATTGTTTTATGTAATTTCTTAATTTATTCCACTAATATGTATCGGTTTTCCAATATTTGCATTATTCATGTAAATTTTAGATGGTTGGCTACAGAAAATACTGAAACCTGTTTTACAAAACGCTTTAACTCACAAATTTCGTTACATTTTGCAAATCATACAATTTTCTATTTTTTAGTAATGTTATTTGGGGCTGTTTTTTTTTAACAAAACAGTGTTAATGTTTGCACTGTACAACACCACTGGTCACTAAAAACAAGTGTTTCCACCCTTAGCGTCTTTGACAGCTTGTAAACACTCAGGCATACTGTTCACAACTCGTCGCATGACATTTGCCGGGATGCGACCCCATTCCTCCAGCAGCGATGTTCTCAGTTGTGCCAAGGTGGTGGGGTCACACTGTCTGACGTTCTTTCCAAGCATATCTCGTACATGTTCGATGGGGTTTAAGTCAGAACTATGAGCTAGCCAGTCCAGGGTTTGAATCCCCACTTCCTGCAGATATTATACAACACAGCGAGTAGTATGAGGGCATTATCCTACATCAACATGAAATTCTGACCAATGAAAGGCGCAAAGAGCGTCACATGGTTCATCAGGATCTCTTCGATGTACCTTTGGGAATTGAATGTCCCGTGATCGATGCACACCAACTCAGTGTGGGCCATAACGTTGAGGCCACCCCACACCTTAACCGAGCCACCTCCAAATGGAGTCCTGGAGGAGAAAGCAACAGGGCTGTACCTCTCCCCGCACCTTCTCCACACTCTTTCTCTTCCATCAGGAGATCTAATATTAAAGCGACTCTCGTCAGAGAAGAGAACAGAGGCCCACTGCTCGTGTTCAACAAATGCCAGTTGTTATTCTTAGAACAACAATAAGTGAACGGCAACACTCATAACCCTTAAATGCTTACAGTGCGCTTCCCGCCATAAAACCATTAAGATAGGCTCGTCGAAGATTGGGGGTAATTGGTGGTTATAAACCACCCTAAGAAATGTCATATTATCAATTACTATTCGCGGATGTTTCAGATGTTTGTTCTGATGCATGAAAAGCTTTTAAAATGTGATTACATCTTTTTCATGGCTAATTTTATACTATTTATATTACATTTTTAACTGTTCCACTTTTTTTGCCGGTCTGTGTATTACTCCGTCGATAAAGCTTGCCTTTCAACACGTGTATTTAACTAGTCAATTTGTCAGTGAATTCAGTGAATTTTCTGCAAGTGGCTTTTAATGTGCCAGGTGACGAAAGGTCAGGAGAGTATTCTACCAACCATCTCGCGCTGTGCCGCTAGCATTTTTTTGGCAGTTGGTCCAGGTTCGATTTCCGGCTCTGCCAAGAAATTTTAATTTTGGTCTGAGGGATGGAACAAGGCACACTAAGCCTCGTGAGGCAAAACTGAGAAGAGGAGGGTTCGCTTTCCATCTTAGCCATCTTGGAAGTGGTTTCCGCACTTCTACTCCAGGCAAATACCGGGATGGTTCCTAATTTAAGGCCATGGCCGTCTCGTTCCCAATCCTCATCTGAATAATAAATGCACACACTAATTCAGCCATCACAATAACACAGGTTATGAGACAAATTCCACATGTCCAAGTACACAGATCTACATGACCATGATGTCGCAAAGCCCCAAAATCAACCAACAACTGCTGCTTTCTACCATTCCAAGAAGAGATCTTAGAGTTGGCATTACAGTATTATGCCCCTAAAAGCCACGACTAGTTCGGATGGATTTAGGCCTAAGCATTGGATCAACCATCTCCTTTCATCTCAATAGGGATTTGCCAATAGGCTTTCGATAGCTTGTCTCAATTCTGCTTCCATATATGTAGGCCTATACATGCAAGAAATGAGTATGGTACTTATCAAAAATAAAGAAATAATAAGCTAATATGTACCCTACTATTCTATTTCTCTCCTACTCCGAAATCCTTCTCTGAACACTCATCTTAAAACAGAATGGTCTGCATTTTTGGACCAATTATAAAAATGTAGCCTATAAGAAGAAATGAACATGTTCATCTTTAGCTCCCCGGCAAAACTGGGAAAAACCTTGAGTAAGTATTAGTATTAATGTTTCTGTTCTTACGCATTTTATATGATGCTTTAAAAATCAATCTAGAAGAGCTAATTTAAGTTAACTTCACTACCATAATACTGCTTAAGAGTTAGACTGTTGAGGACTGATGACCAAGATGTCCCTAACTTGAGCAAGGACTGCTTCACAACTTTATGTAAAATGTAAAGGGCCTTTACTTAGTTTGGATCATTTGCGTACGTGTCACAAGGATGTGTGTGCTGACTTTTTGGTGTTAAATGATGTAGGTTGGCAACACCAAATGTGGCGGCCATGTTGGTTTTCTAGTAACTTATTTAAAGTGTCCCGCACTATAGGCTCCGTGCGTTAGAGGGAGAAATGCTCCGCCACGCTACGAGTGGCCGGAATTGTAAGCTGTTGCGGTTTACCGCGGACCGCAGAAATATCAGCTGTCATCACACAGCGTTTTGCCATGGCAGACTTGATGATAACTGTAGGATTTCAGAGTATTTTATCTGACAATAATTGGCCCATTTCTTCGAAGAAAGGCCGTCTACTTGCAGAAAGTGGGCATGTTTTAAATTTAGTAGAAAAGCAGTTTGCAGGAAATACCAACAGTGTAATAACTGCTAATGTGATAAGAGAAACATCAGTTCGCCAGAAACCTTATCATGTCACGATAGAGGTAACGTATCTATTCATTTTATGCATTAGTTGGGGGTGACAGCATGGCAGATGACCACGTAGTTCCGCCCCTTAAAACATCAATAACTAACTAACTGGGGTGATAGCGGCATTAATATCCATGTACACGCAATTTCTAATACGATATAATGTTATCGTAGGTTAATGCTACTAGAGAGACGATTGCATGTTCCTGTGAATGCCCTGCTGGATCGTCAAAGAAGTGCAAGCATATTTCAGCAGTTATTCATGCAGTTAATTCAGAGTATGTAACTTCGCGAACAGATCAACCCTGTGAATGGTCTAGACCTCGAATCTCAAACGCGGGGAAAGAGAAATATAACAAGGGGAAGAGGTTAGAAGAACTTTTTCCCACGAAAAGGCTGAGGCTTGATGTAAAACCAGCTGAAAATCCCGATTTGAAAACCCCATGTATACTATCCAAAATTTTAAATGAGGAGAAAAAGTCAGAATCAGTTAAAGTTGCCAATGAATTGCTATGAAATTTAATAACAGATGTCACAGTTATGGTTCAGAATAATGCATGTAAAAATGTAATAACATTATTAATGAAACAGGAGACTACATCTGTAATAACGGTAATTGATGTGTGTAGTGTTAGCAATTCTGCACTAGCAAGTTATTTTTATAACAATCATGTTGTAATTAATAAGACTCAAGCAGCTGAAATTTGTGTAAAAACTTTACATCAATCGAAGTCTGACCTCTGGTTTTCAGAAAGAAAGAAAAGGATCTCTGCAAGTAGGGCACATTCAATTAAAACTAGGAGAAAAGATCATGAGAAGTTGGTAAATACACTCTTGAACCCTAAATGTCTTAATGGTAGGGGTCTTAGAAATGTCACATTTGGAAAAAAAGTTAGAAAAAACTGCACTTGCCAAATACACAAATTTATGTGGTAAAACATTTGTTGAGAGTGGTCTCATAATTCATCTCACCCATCCTTGGTTGTGTGCTAGTCCTGATGGTATAGTAATGGTGGATGGGAAGCCAGAAAGGGAACTGGAAATTAAATATCCTATTTCATGTAAAGACAAACCAATCATAGGTGAAAATGAGGAGATTAATGTGCCCTATCTTATAAGAAATTCAGAAGGAAATTTGGAACTGAAACCAAATCATGCCTATTTCACTCAATGCCAGCTGTTGATGTACTGTTGTGGGCTTGATGCTTGTGACTTTTTCATTTATACAGACAACCATAGTTCCATTCTTTTAGAAATTCAAAGAAATGATATGTTCTTAAAGGTCTGTATTGAAAAGTTACAACAGTTTTTCTTCACACACTATTTAAGAGAACTAACATGCAGATTTAATAATGGGCTTCAGACATCAAGGGAGGTTGTACATTTGTCATAACACAACACATATGCACAATGTCATCAACACTACATAATAGCTCACTTGGAATTTTTTGAAGTATGTTATATACTGTCACTCTTTGAATGCACCGTTCAACATGAATTCGCACACTAGCAATATTGTAAGCGTCATCAACTTCTTCAGGTGTCAAATGACCTTCATGCATGAAGGGTGGCATTACCAAAATTGCATTGCTGTCCTCCAATATAGTTCTTATACCAGGGAAACCTTTATCAGCCATTATTTGATCTCCTGATTCTATCAATTTCAAAATTCCACAGTCATTTGTGATAAAACTGTCACTAGCTCGACCACAATAACATTTGGAAGCAAATATCACCATACCACAAGGTGCAATTGCAATATGGAACTTAGCAATATATGTTGACTTATAATTAGAGTACATATACACACGCTGGCTGACCTCAGGAGGCTGTTCTGTTTTAATTTCAGTGCAGTCTATAATAGCTCTAAAATTTGGATAGTTATCTTTAAAAACAGAAGGCAATGTAGCATTATCAGTATCCTTGCTAAGCCAGAAAACCCACTTTTTGTTGCTTGTGCCAGTACAGGTAAAACAGATTGAAATATCCTAGAAATATTACTACGGTGAATATTGAAAATAACAGCAAGGGCAGCAAATGGTAAGGCTAACTTCATTTTCATTAAGAATACCAAGAGTCTATTTTCTTTACTAATTTTGCGAGTATTAGTATCTGGCAGCAAGTTTAAAAATATATTAAAAATTTCTTTGTTGACACCAGCCAGAACATTTAATTGTGATTCATCAGAAATTGAACTATAACCAAAAAATCCTCTTTCTTCATATGGGAAGTCAGGCCCAGACAATTTACTAACATGTCTAGGTTTAGCATGTAATGTGTGAAGGGATGATATATTTGCTTGTGTGCTGACACTGTTTCCATCCAAAACACAACTGAATTCAAAATTGCTTTCTACATCACAATGTTTGTTTGTCTGAGTTTGGGCATCAGCTTTCATGGACACTAGAGCAGGCTCACTAGTTTGCAGATCTGACATATCAGGTGTTGAAATGACTAGATTTCTATTTACACTTCTCTTCTTCAATCTCATAAATCTGCTGAGAGAGCCTGTTCCTGTTGACTTTCTTCTGTAACATTCAGGAAAGATACTTGGTACATATGCTGGACTAGCAGGATGTTGAGATTTACACCCTCCTATGAAATGTGTGCTGCAGATTCTAGATGATTTTGAAGGTGTCCACAAAGTACCATCTGCCCTATAAAACAAATTGTGTAAATGTGGCAAATTTATGTAGACATACCTTTTAAAGTATGGGCAATCTGTAAATGCAAATATTATTTTGAACACATTTTGTAAAATTTAAGTTGGATCTGTATTAGGCCTAGATTTATTTGAATTTCTATTGTAATGTGTTCAAATTATTTTGTGACTATCTGGTTTCATAATAATATGTTTGTAGGACTATTTAAAATACTGTAATGCTCTTTTATTTAAAGTTTATGTATAATTACACATTTCCAAATATTTCTGTAGGCTATTAATATTTTGTTCCTATTTTTTCTCATGTGCCAGGTCCTATTTCTGTAAATATAATATTAATCCACTAGCCTTTCGAATCCACTTCGTGAGGTCGGGGAGGAAATCTAAAAAATTCACACTTTGCTCGGTATTAAGGTATCTGTTATTTATTACGGGGCGTGGTGGCTCAGCGGTCTAGCTGTATGCCTCTCACCAAGGCGGTCCGGGTTCGATTCCCGGTCAATGCATGTGAGATTTTTGAAGTGAAATGCCATGTCCTGTGGTTCGGATTCCACGTAAAAAGGAGGTCCCGTGGCTTATGATCTACAGATTAACGGTCACGTTAAACTACAAGCTTCCTTCCTTCCTTTTATTTAATTATTAAGGCTATCATTAAGACTACTGTGTAATAGAATATCTCTACTATTATGATGGTTGTGCTTTAAAAATATGGCCTACTGGTGCGGACTTTACCTTGGAAGTATAGCATTACTGTAATTATTTTGGTTGTTACTGTTAACCTATTTGTAAAAGTCATGGTTAGTATAGGTTTTGTACTGTGTAATTTAGTATTAATTAAAATATTTGAATTCCCCATTACTTACTTCTTGCGATTTACTGCTAAAATCCACTGTCTTTTCAAATCCATATCGTGAGCTCGTGATGGAAAACTATAAAATTTCACACATTGCTCTGTATTGCAGTATCTATTATTGCAGCCAACAACACAGCACATAACATTGCCAGAACGTTTTGACATTTTTAAATAATAATCTGAAGACAACACTATAAAATATTGAATAAACACATGAAAAAAATCACTCGTACTGCAACGATTTACGATCAGCTGTTGATAAACAAGACCGTGTGTAGTTCACGTAGTATCCACCCGCAGCAGCACGCTGCAGAACGCACGGTGCCTATAGTCTCCAAACAAATTTAAACTTCACTAAACAATCTGATTTGCACGCTTACAAAACTAGACATGCAGATGACATATCACTTTTCCATATCAATTCCAAACAATATGGCAGTAATAGCATTAAGTATAGTGCCTTTGTAAAGTTCAATAGACTACCAGAAAATATAAAAATTGCACCTAGCCTACCAATCTTTAAAAGGAGGCTAAAATAGTTTATGTGGAATGATTATAAAATGTCAGTTTGAAGAAATTCCAAAATCTGAGAAGACAAAAGAAGACTACATTGTGTACAAAAATTTATGAAAGCTACAATATGTTGTATATTTTTTCATACTGAAAACTTTGTAAACTAAACATTGAATTGTAATTTGTCGCCAAAATGTTAAAACTGTACGATTCCTTTGTATATGAGTCCTTGACTCGTTAAGGGATTAATAAAATGCATTATTATTATTATTATTATTATTATTCTGTGTATATCAGCAGATCTCTACACGATAGCGAGGTCGCTACGCTGTGCAGCACATTTAAACAACTCAGCCGAAAAGTACAAGTTACCCGAGGTGTCAACTTCAGACGTTCGAGGAACATCGAGTTATTCATCGCAGGCAAATCATCCCAAGTGCACCATAATCTACAAGTCTGAATGCACAACATACCACGACTTTATTATTTTACAAATTCAAAGTGCATCACTACGTAAATTGAGCTGCATGTTCTATAGGTTCAATTTCATCCAAGCAATCGCTAGTAACTATTGTGATGTGCTTATGAACCACAACAACATGATTGAAAACTACAAAGCAACGATATTCACCATTTTGCAGCATGCTAATATATCCACATCCAGTAACATGTGCTTTGCAATGGAGGACCAGACAGAGGTGGACAGGTGAACATAAGGATGGATGATGCTGACGAAGAGACCTCAAGCTTACCGTACTGTCGACCAAAATATTATGTGCACTCGAGTTTGAGGATTGTTTGTGAAGCAACCAATAGACCTACATAATATCCAATAACATCATCATTTTCGTCGTTCTATTGTACGTTAGGGCATGTAGGTTTGGAATTTGTAATGTATATTTTAATATTTTTATCGCAGTTGGAACACAAAAAGTGTCCATTTTTAAGCGTGTTTCAACCATGCGTCACATTTAAAAATTATTTTCTCAAACACCCGTCATCAGAGCGAATCCAAATTTTAACACAATATACCCAGGTTCATTGGAAAGTTTTATAACTGGTTTATTAATTTCAAAATTGTGTGAGTCCAAGAAAGAAAGTTGTTATCATTTTTGTAAGGTACCTTTTTCTCGGCTTGGGGTGGTTAGAAAATGTAGTTCTTGGTCGCGTTGTAATCCTTATACATCAAAAGGATATGCTGTATGACTGTGAAATACGTAAATTAATTCACTTATTTTATATCGGTTTGCATTTGTACGCGAAAATAAGGCATGGTTCCGCAGCTAGCCGATACGGCGAATGCTGTACAGCGTTCTGAGTGAGGCGCGCCAGGACGCGTTATGGGCTCCATCTCGGCAACGGTGTACAGCTTTCGCCGTATCGGCTAGCTGCGGAACCATGCCTTATGTTCACGTACAAATACAAACCGATATAAAATAAGTGAATTAATTTACGTATTTCACAGACAAACAGCATAACCTTTTGATGTACAAGGATTACAACGCGAGCAAGAACTACATTTTCCAACCACCCCGAGCCGAGAAAAAGTTACCTTACAAAAATGATAACAACTTTCTTTCTTGGACTCACACAATTTTTAAATTAATAAACCAGTTATAAAACATTCCAATGTATATTGTGTTAAAATTTGGATCCGCTCTGATGACGGTTTTTTGAGATAATAATTCTTAAATGTGACGCATGGTTGAAACACGCTTAAAAGTTGGCACTTTTTGTGTTCCAACTGCAGTAAAAAAATATATATATATAAATTAAAAATTCCAAACCTACATGGACTAACGTACAATAGAAGGACAAAAATGATGATGTTATTGGATTTTATTTATGCCTAATGGTTATTTCACAAACAACCTTCAAACTCGAGTGCACATAATATTTTGGTAGACAGTAGTTTATCACCAGAGGGGATCTGTAGCCCAGCAGTTGGACGGAAGCCCGTGGACACGCCAGGATGATGGGATTATCCAGGACGATGGAACTCAAGTTGGAGGCCTTGTCGAACTAGCCAGTCAAGATCCGATGGAGGAAGCAACGTAGGAACGCGGTACGACGTCATAGTTTACATAGGAGCCACAAGCCATGGACGCCCCTGCCGAAGCTGATATTATAAAGGTCTGACAAAACCAACCAATATCCAGTAGTTATAGTCATTTGGGAATAGTTCATGTAGTTAATTTCCGTATAGTTCCACCCCATACTTATTTTTGACGTACACACATCAAAAAAAGTTTTGCATCACCTCGGTTCCCAGATCTCCGGCATATAGACGTTGACTGTGTATATTGTATCCAAGATACAGTCCCTTTGACTGTTCATAGATGTCACTAAAACTGCTCAAAGATGTAAACAACCATGCATGAGCAGGGCCTATTAGACGGAGGGGGTACGACAGCCGATCAGTTCCAGTCATTCCACCAGGACGAAGGTACGCTGCTCATGTTGTCTGTAGTTCTACCATGCCTAGAAGGTCAATACCGCAGTTCGATCGCGTCCGCATTGTTACTTTGTGTCAAGAAGGGCTCTCAACAAGGGAAGTTTCCAGGCGTCTCAGAGTGAACCAAAGCGATGTTGTTCGGACATGGAGGAGGTACAGAGATACAGGAACTGTCGATGACAGGCCTCGCTCAGGCCGCCCAAGGGCTACTACTGTAGTGGATGACCGCTACTTACGGATTGCCGCTCGGAGGAACCCTGACAGCAATGCCACCATGTTGAATAATGCGTTTCGTTCAGCCACAGGACGTCGTGTTTCAACTCAAACTGTGCGCAATAGGCTGCATGATGCGCAACTTCACTCCCGACGTCCATGGCGAGGTCCAGCTTTGCAACCCCGACACCATGCAGCGCGGTACAGATGGGCCCAACAACATGCTGAATGGACCCCACGGAATTGGCATCACGTTCTCTTCACCGATGAGTGTCGCATATGCCTTCAACCAGACAATCGTCGGAGACGTGTTTGGAGGCACCCTGGTCAGGCTGAACGTCTTAGACACACTGTCCAGCGAGTGCAGCAAGGTGGTGGTTCCCTGATGTTTTGGGGTGGCATTATGTGGGGCCGACGTACGCCACTGGTGGTCATGGAAGGCTCCGAAACGGTTTTACGATACCTGAATGACATCCTCCGACCCATAGTGCAACCATATCGGCAGAATATTGGAGAGGCATTTGTCTTCATGGACGACAATTCTCGACCTCATCGTGCACATCTTGTGAATGCGTTCCTTCAAGATAACGACATCGCTCGACTACAGTGGCCAGCATGTTCGCCAGACATGAACCCTATCGAACATGCCTGGGATATGTTGAAAAGGGCTGTTTATGGACGTCTTGACCCACCAACCACTCTGAGAGATTTACGCCGAATTGTCGTTGAGGAGTGGGACAATTTGGACCAACAGTGTCTTGATGAACTTGTGGATAGTATGCCACGGCGAATACAGGCATGCATCAATGCAAGAGGACGTGCTACTGGGTATTAGAGGTAGTGGTGTGTACTGCAATCTGGACCACAAATGCTGAAAGTCTAGCTGTATGATGGTACAACATGCAATGTGTGGGTCTCATGAGCAATAAAACGAGCTGAAATGTTGTTTGTGTTGATCTCTATTCCCTTTGTATTTAACGGTTCCGGAACTCTTGGAACCGAGGTGATGCAAAACTTTTTTTGATGTGTGTATTAGGACGGAATATTACGTTCATTTTCCTTTTGCGCTTCAAGAATGACTGTTATTTTGCCATGCGTTTTTTGAGGTGTGCTACGTGCATACAGATGATTAGATGTCATGCAGCGTGATTGTTTGCGCCTATCAGCGAAGGCCAGAGCCTAAGGTCCATTCGAAGAACTCGTTGAGTTGTTTGTTTACGTCTAGTAGACTGCCTTATTTATGCCTAATGATGTTATAGTAAATTCACTTCTTGAACGACCGATTGAAGCGTTTTTCATATATTCATCCCGTAGGTGCTAGACAAATCTGCGAAATTGTTTATAACAAATTCATGATGTGATAATAATAATTGTAGATTAACTGGTAAACAATCTATTTGTAAAGGAGGTATTTGTTGCTAAAACAGGGAAAGCAGATCCGACACTAATCATGATAATAATCTGTTGACGAAATATAAACTATTATTAGTAGGGGGGGGGGGGGGGGACAACAAGAAAACTGACGCATACGCTATTTTGGACGTGAGTGTACCTAGTGTTTGGATTTCCATTGATATCTCGAGAACCAATGGTCGGATTTTGACAAATGAGGTGTCGTAGGAATTGGGGTGACGCCCTTCTTTTAAATTTTATATTTATTTTCTATTTTTTTTAAACAAAGGGCTTAACTACATGAGGGACCCATTTTATTTATATGCGAGTGTACTTGACGTTGCAACACATGACTAGGGGTAAGACGTTGGCGGGCTTCTTAAAACGAATTATGAATGAAAGAGTTACTCAGCGTACAACATATGCCACGAGGGGCTAATGAGAGGGCTAATGCATAACCTACTTTCACGCGAACTTTGCTGATATCTCGCGAACGCATGGTCGGATTTGGACGTGTGAGGTGTTAAATGGCTTGTCTTAAAGCCCTCTTTATTTTTTTAATAGGTTAAAGTTTTTGAGTATGAGGGAAACCATTTTTTAGGGTAAACCCCCGATTTTAGACTTTGTGTTATATCTTGCAAACCAATAAGGCTAGAGACGTGTACGGGGGGTCGTAGGACTCGGGGTGATGCCCCCTTTTTGAATGTATTTTTGACATTTTGACAAAGAGCCTAACTACACTTTTGTTGAAAAAATAATAATTTTTAAAACTTTTTTTACCTGTTTAAAAAATGTTCATGAAGAGCGGTTGTTGAGAGAGACGGTACTGTTGGGCGTGTGTTTCAACGAGGTTATCACCGGCTACGATGGCCGTGCTTAATAGAACAATCTATATTTTTACGGGACGGTTTTTGACAGGGCGAGGGTTCGTTTTCCTATATTTTTGTATGACGGACGGATGAAGGCTAATATTTGAAAACGTGTGAAGTGTGCTAAGATTGTTTTTACCCCTGAAGGGGGTCTTTAACGTGTAAACGGTGATGAGTGACATGACAAATGATAATTCCATGAACAGAACTTGGTTATAAGTTGCATGAAGCGAGTACAGAAAACAAACTAGCTTTTGGGGGGGGGGGGGGGGGGGGACCACAGACTGGCAGGATGTGAATCTTTATAGAGCTTATTGGAATGTGCTAAGCTGACTTGACAACAGAGCAATGGAAAAGTACAGAGACGCAGAGGACACTTGAAGGTCAACCACTAAGAATAGAGCTGGCAACAGTGCCGCCAAACCAAACTGAACTAAACCGATAAAAACCTAATCGAGAACAAGCCAAGGGTTTAAGTGTAAAACTTGAGGGTGGATGCTGTCATTGGTGACGTCAAAAAGGAAAAGGATAACGCTCTACCTATAGAGGGTAAGGTAAAGCTAGCGCATGGTGGTAATGCACACACCCAAGTACATGAACCACACAAACTATCCTATGCTGTTTTTATAGGTTGATTGTTAAAACTTGCTCAGTGGTTACTGGGACAAGATGGTCGCTACGCACAAGAAGCTTTAAATACTTGAAGCTAATAATCTATACACACACTCGCTTGTTCTAAACTAAACAGTCTTGTTGGTAATGCTCAGACAGTAGGCAGATGGCAAAATGCATCGCTAACAGAAATACAATCATTTCCGGTTGTCTAATGTTACGAGCTAACCATTTTGTGCTGCAGTGGCGAGCACATGCGCCTCTTGCACTGGAGATCTTAACTCGATTTCCAGCTCCAATGCCTAGAACGAATCAAACTAAGAAAGAAGAGCATGGTGGCGCAGTGGTTAAGCTGTTAGCCTTTTCACTAAGATACACTAGGGTTCGATTTCAGGTTAATATGCATGTCATAAACATACACACATCAAAAAAAGTTTTGCATCACCTCGGTTCCCAGATCTCCGGCATATAGACGTTGACTGTGTATATTGTATCCAAGATACAGTCCCTTTGACTGTTCATAGATGTCACTAAAACTGCTCAAAGATGTAAACAACCATGCATGAGCAGGGCCTATTAGACGGAGGGGGTACGACAGCCGATCAGTTCCAGTCATTCCACCAGGACGAAGGTACGCTGCTCATGTTGTCTGTAGTTCTACCATGCCTAGAAGGTCAATACCGCAGTTCGATCGCGTTCGCATTGTTACTTTGTGTCAAGAAGGGCTCTCAACAAGGGAAGTTTCCAGGCGTCTCAGAGTGAACCAAAGCGATGTTGTTCGGACATGGAGGAGGTACAGAGATACAGGAACTGTCGATGACAGGCCTCGCTCAGGCCGCCCAAGGGCTACTACTGTAGTGGATGACCGCTACTTACGGATTGCCGCTCGGAGGAACCCTGACAGCAATGCCACCATGTTGAATAATGCGTTTCGTTCAGCCACAGGACGTCGTGTTTCAACTCAAACTGTGCGCAATAGGCTGCATGATGCGCAACTTCACTCCCGACGTCCATGGCGAGGTCCAGCTTTGCAACCCCGACACCAAGCAGCGCGGTACAGATGGGCCCAACAACATGCTGAATGGACCCCACGGAATTGGCATCACGTTCTCTTCACCGATGAGTGTCGCATATGCCTTCAACCAGACAATCGTCGGAGACGTGTTAGGAGGCACCCTGGTCAGGCTGAACGTCTTAGACACACTGTCCAGCGAGTGCAGCAAGGTGGTGGTTCCCTGATGTTTTGGGGGTGGCAGTATGTGGGGCCGACGTACGCCACTGGTGGTCATGGAAGGCTCCGAAACGGCTTTACGATACCTGAATGACATCCTCCGACCCATAGTGCAACCATATCGGCAGAATATTGGAGAGGCATTTGTCTTCATGGACGACAATTCTCGACCTCATCGTGCACATCTTGTGAATGCGTTCCTTCAAGATAACGACATCGCTCGACTACAGTGGCCAGCATGTTCGCCAGACATGAACCCTATCGAACATGCCTGGGATATGTTGAAAAGGGCTGTTTATGGACGTCTTGACCCACCAACCACTCTGAGAGATTTACGCCGAATTGTCGTTGAGGAGTGGGACAATTTGGACCAACAGTGTCTTGATGAACTTGTGGATAGTATGCCACGGCGAATACAGGCATGCATCAATGCAAGAGGACGTGCTACTGGGTATTAGAGGTAGTGGTGTGTACTGCAATCTGGACCACAAATGCTGAAAGTCTAGCTGTATGATGGTACAACATGCAATGTGTGGGTCTCATGAGCAATAAAACGAGCTGAAACGTTGTTTGTGTTGATCTCTATTCCCTTTGTATTTAACGGTTCCGGAACTCTTGGAACCGAGGTGATGCAAAACTTTTTTTGATGTGTGTATTAAAAAAAAGCATAGATAATGTTTAAAACCGATTACACTTGTCTCTTTTCAAATTATTATTTGGATTACAAATACAAAGGTGGACTGGGTTTGATATACAGTTAATGCTGCCTATCGCACACTAGACTGTAAGAAATTGATAGATAGATAGATTTTATTAATTCCATTTGATCAAATACATGTATAAAATACATTTTTGATATATGACACGTCAGAATTTACATCTAAAAAATAAAAGTAGAAATAGGTATATAATACTAATACTATAACTATTTATAACTTATTATAATAACAGATCTTAAGAGATACAATCTTATTGGACAACTATTTACACCTAACTCTATTATCATATTATGAAAACTTAATTCTATAAATACAACAACGTACAGCTAGGTATTACAATTAAAATAGAAAAGTAAAATATAATTATAGATTTCATCACTCCTATACACTAAGATATTCAACTACAGAGTAAAGACAATGACACCGCAGATAAGCTTTCAACATTCTATCAAAGGTTTTTATTTTTGGGGCAAGTTTTATATACTGGGGTAGTTTATTGTATAATTTAACTCCTGTGTGAAAAGTTCCTTTTGGTATATGCTTGTGTGTGTGTGTGAAATATGAATGTTTTGATTTTGTCTTGTGTTATGCCTATGAACATCATTGTTTGTTTTACGAGAAACATCCTTATTCATTAAATTCTTTTTAAAAACATAATACTTTCAAAGATATATATGCAGGGTAGTGGGAGAATGTTTAAATTTTTATCAGAGGTCTACATGATTCTCTAGTGTTTACATTTGCCATAATTCTAATCGCCCTCTTTTGTATCCTAAACGTGCTTAGTACATCTGGCGACATACCTCAAAATATGACCCCATATCTTAAGTAGGCCAACGGCCTAGCCGTGTTGAAACACCGGATCCCATGAGAACTCCGCAGTTAAGCAACATTGGGCGCAGTCAGAACTTGGATGGTATGCCGGTTCTAGGCACTGCGCGCTGTTGGCCAACATAAGGAGGAGCGGAAAGGCCCTGGCCACCCTACCGCAAGTAAACTCCAGCTGGGGGTAGCCTCTTCGGAGGCTCGGACCTGCCTTCGGGCAGAATACCAATTAATTATTAATTAATCTTAAGTATGAATGGAAATAAGCAAAATAAGTATTCCTTAATGTGTGCATGCTAGTGCAGGTTTTCAAAATACGTAACGCAAAGCATATCGAGTTCAGTTTAGTATTCAAATATTGTATATGTTTATTCCATTTCAAGTCATGTTGTATCCATAGTCCTGAAAACTTTGTTTCTGATTTATTTTCTATTTGATGACCATTTAATGTTATATTGGGCTTCGCAGGATTCCTATTCTGTATAGTGTGGAAATTTAGCCATACTGTTTTTTTATAGTTTATTATGAGGCGATTATCTTGTGACCATTTGGTTAACTCTCCTGTAACGGAGTCAGCAGACTGCTGTATGACCTGCTTAGTTTCACCTTTTATTACGAGTGTTGTATCGTCCGCAAACAAAATTTCCTTATGTGAATGAACGATCTGTGTTATATCATTGATATATAGAAGAAAGAGTAGTGGGCCCAAAACCGATCCCTGGGGTACTCCAAATTTAATAATTCCCTCATTGGACAATGTTTCATTAAGTAATTTGGTTCCATCATCCTAGTGTCTCACGCTTACTATTTGTTTACGCCTTGTTAAGTAAGACTCTATCTATTTATTAGCTAGACCTCTAATACCATATTGATTTAGTTTTGTGAGGAGGATTTTATGGCCAATAACATCAAATGCTTTCGATAAATCCAAGGTTAGGCCAGTTACATGTTCCTTATTGTCAATTAATTTCAGTATACTATTAATACATTCATAAATTGCTGTCTGTGTAGATTTTTTTGTTCTGAATCCATGTTGTGAGTTTGATAATATTTTATTTTTTTCTATAAAACTTATCAGTCTCTTATACATGATTTTTTCCACAATTTTTGCAATACCAGTTGGTAAAGTAATAGGACGATAGTTATCTAATTCATCTTTTGAACCGCTTTTGTGCACTGGAATTACTTTTGATAACTTCAAAATATCCGGGTAAGTTCCTGAGAGAATTGAACTGTTTATTCAGTGTGTAAGTGGGGGGAGCGTGATGGCGCAGTGGCTTAGCTACTCGCCTTTCACCCGGACGACTGGGGTTCGAATCCCGGTGACAGCGGGGTGGAATTTTCACCTGGAAAATCACGTGGCGTCAGGAAGGGCATCCGGCCTTAAATCCCCGGCCAAAACCAAAATGAGCCTGGTTGGCTCCGGTGACCCCAATTAATTGGGAAAAGCCGAAGAGGAAGAAGAAGAAGATTAAGTGTGTAAGTGGATTTATTATATTTTCTGCACATTTCTTTAAAATTCCATCAGGGATGCCATCAATGCCAGCACAGAAATTATTTTATATCTCTTTTATAACTATTCTTACCTCTTCACTTGTGACATGATTTATAAATAAAGAATCACTACATATATTTATTTTATTATTAGAATTTAGTGTATTTACCTGTGATTTATTTAATAATTTTTGTGGAATTTCCAGAAAATAGTCATTAAAAGTGTTTGCTATTTCCTCAGGACTATTAATCACTTTATTATTTCTAGTCAGTGTAATGTTCCTTCGTATTTTAACAGATTTTCCAGTTTCTTTCTTTATCACAGACCACATAGCCCTGTTTTTATTAGATGATTGGGAAATAAAATTATCATTATGCATTTTCTTTGTTAGTCTTATTACCTTATTTAATGTGCTAGTGTATTTTTGTAGTATAAATTGAATTCAGGTGTTGTGTGGTATTGTTTATATAATTTGTGTAGAAATTTCTTTCTTTGACATGAATTTATAATCCCTGTTGTTATCCAATTGCTAGTTTTGTTATATTGAACAGTTCTTTGTCTAAAGGGGAATGCTGTTTCAAAATAGTGTTTTAGGGTACTGTTAAATGCATTAAATTTATCATTTACATTTTCCAGTTTATACATTTTTGACCATGTTTCCTTATTTAATAAGTCATTTAAATATGTAACATTTGTTTCAATGAATGACCTGCACTTTAAGTTTACTCCATTATCATTATTATTGATTGTTTCGGGTACTTCAAAGCTCAGTATTTGTCCATGGTGGTCACTAAAACCCGGACAATAGACTTCTATTGAATGGTGATATTAATCTGTATTTAAAAATAATCGATCAGGAGAGGTTTTACTAAATTTTGTTCTTCTTGTTGGGGTATTTACTGTAGGTTTCAGTTCATAGGAAATTAGTAACTGTGTTAATAATTCACAAATTTCTATCAAATTTTAAGAAATCCACATTTACATCCCCACAAATTATTATATCGTAATTTACATTGCTCATGTTATTGAGTAACAATTCTAATTTATCTATAAATAAAGGAAACTTTCCTGACGGAGAACGGTATACGCATAAAATTATTAACTTAAACTGCTGCATTTTTACGGCAGAGAATTCAAAATCCTGTTCCATAATTAGATAATCATAAGCTGTTAACTGTTCATGATCTAAATTATATCTTAAGAAAATACAGGTACCACCATGGCTAATATTAGATCTAGAGTATTTACTAGCTTGTATAAACCCTGGGAATTGAATTAATTCGAGTTGTTCCTCTTTCAGCCAATGTTCTGAAATACATAGTGCTGAGATGTCTTTAATTTCTTTTTTAAGCATTAGATTTATGTAATCAATTTTATTATAGAGAGACTGAACATTCAGGTGGAAAATTTTAAATTTGTTACTTTTGCAAGCTTGTGTTGGTGATTTATTTACATTATTATTATTATCATAATTGTTATTATTATTGTTGCTAAACAAATCCGAAATACCATTCTTGTACTCTGTTAAATTTGACATCGAAAGATCTGAATGCCAAACCTCACGTTTGGCTTCTTTTATAAGTTTCCCTGCTTCCACTCTAAAGATATTACTGTTGAACTATTCTTGCCATTTGAATTTACAATTTTGCAGATTTCATCACTAAGATACTCTTTTCCTAACCTTTTTAAGTGTAGGCCATGTCGAGTGTGGAACTTCCTGTCTAATTTACTTACATCTATAATTTGGACATTTGGAAAACTCTTACAAATTTTACGATTTTTTCCATTTGTAGCCTCTATTTCTACATTTACACATGATTTGGGAATTAAATCGTATCTCTGCGGAATGTTTACAATAATGACATTTGTGTTATGCATGGATGGCAATGTACCCTTTAAATCTTTGATTACCTTTTTACTCTCATTTCTATAGACGTCGTTTGCTCCAGCGATGATTACTACATAGTCCTTTGAAGTGAGGGTCGCACACTCTCCAACAATCCCGCTCGTGAACGCTGCAGTTTGTGCTCCTGGCTTTACTGTCGAAGTGACCTCCATTTCTCCGCTCCTCTCCAAGTCGGTTGCTGCTACATCTCGCCCGTGGCTATCCGAAAATATCCGCATCTTCCTGGACTTTCTCCTTATCACTTTCTTCTTGAAGAAAGTCATCATTTTCTTCGACGAGCGCTCCAAATGAATTTGAGACGGGAATTTCAGTTACATGTACTCCATTGATAGGCCTAGGCTTATTCAATCTTACCTTACCAGCAACCACTGACGACCAAGTTTCCTTGCTTTCCTCTCTGTTTCCTTTTAATTTATTCATCTCTCCCATTAACTTTGCAAATATCTTCCTTTAGCAGCTTTATAATTTCATCTTTTGAGGACAGTTCGTTTCTCAGGTTATGACATTCGCATGACGGTACCGGTAGGCCTACATTACGACAATCGGTTTCACTTTTCTCCTCACTCAATTTTACCTGAGATCTTGTTATTATTATTTTATTTGCATTTTTTACTTTTATCTTGCACGACGAGCATAAATCCGTAACGGTTACACTACCTGACGAGACACTAACACTGTTAATTGTCGACATACTAGAGATCTAAGTTAGCCTAGATGTTTATACCAAATTACACTAAATTTATTTTAATTATTACTACCTAAATGAGTTAATCTAATTACCTACCAATAAAGAAGAATGTGAAATTCGTATATCTTCCAACCGGGTGAAATCTCGTGAAAGCACCACTGCTCTACTTGGTTCAAACAGTGATTGAAGAAGTCACCGAATCTTTGGATACACGTTCCCACAACTTAGTTCAGGTTTATTAAATTATCAATAAGAATTTCTAAATACCGTGCTATCAATATTCCATATTTCACTTGACCTAAGGAAAGTAACTTTATAGATTTTATACCTCTGTTATAATATTTTACCACTTTTATCAAATATTTAAACTAGCTGCTATTTCACTACACTTTCACTGTGACGTCATCTTGCCGCAGGCAAGCCAAAAGAGCAAAAGGCGTAGGTAGAGCAGAGGTAAAATCGCTATGTGAAGACAACTACCTAGCGGTTTTATGAACTGGCAAAGCTATGTCGCATAAACAGTGCATGATACAGTCCATCAACCATAATTTGTATCTTGTGGAACAGAGAAAACGCACTCTTGCCTCGATGGATAACAAATGTGTGTAGACGAATGACCTACTCATTAGCCTACCATGGGGTTATGACCATGAGGAGGAGGTGTGATTTCTGTGTTTTATTGTTCAGACATGGCTTTTTGTAACTAATAGATTTTGTATTTTGTAAATATTTGTTTTTGTAATTGAAAATAGTGGATTTTGTAGATAGTGGAAACTACTTAGACCCTCTGCTCTTTAAAGCCCTATGCAACCTTATATATATATATATTTATTTATATTTATTTAATTTGAATGAGTTGGGAATTTGAAAATGGTAAATATTTGTTTTTAAGGCTGTACAAAGGTGCTATTTTTTTAGTAACTTAATTGATTTTTCTTGTTTTGTAATGGTAAATGATAAATTTTTAGCTAAAAGTTCTTTGGGGCGAGTGAGCATGTCAAGGATGTTCTTTGGAAATAAATAGAGTGGTTGTATTTGTTTCCAAAGACACGTATGGTTGTGCGAATGTATGACTATTGGCAACTCCAGCTATCTGATATGACTTCTAGCGGTAAAAATGAGAAACTTACCAAGTAGGGTACATTTGTCACGTGGTGACTGTTTGTATATGGTTTCTTGTATTAGTAAGCAGATCGTGTAAATTCTTCGTGTCTTTATACATAAGTAATACGTTTTTATCGTTGATAGAGTGCAAAATGAGTAAAAGCAAAGTATATTGCTGAGTTTACGGCTGTAAGTCGATGTATATTAGGGCTGAGGATATAAGTTTTCATCACTTTCCAAAAGATGCAAAGAGCAATAGCCGAAATGTGACGATACCAAATAAATACGCGCAACAGGAGCGGGTTGGACCACTCACCACTACACTCACCGACGACAGGAAGGGATGTTCACTGTTACGCCGAGCTAAGCCGCACCTAGACAGCCAAGCACAGTCTCGCCGAGCCAAGCCGTACCAAGACAGCCATGCCTACACCAGCCGAGGACAGCCAAGCTACATCAGTCAGGTACCGTACCCCTCCCCGCTCCCTAGTTCATTTCCAATAACCCTAACAACCGCCATCACCTCACTCTGCGATATCCGAGCCATTCCACTACGAGCCATATAGGCCTAATTTGACTTAGCATGGTAAATATCTACTCTGCGAGAACCTGCTTACTTACTTACTTCCTGCCGCTCCTTCCGGAGCACAGGGCCTTGGCGAAATTTCTCCACGCAGTACGGTTCCTGGCCATTCTCTTCACTTGACTCCAGTTCTTGTCCACCTCTGCAATTTCATTTTCGATCGTCCTCTTCCAGGTCTTCTTAGGTCGACCTCGCTTCCTGGCGCCTTGAGGATTCCAGTCTAGCGCCGCCCTCTCAACAGCTCCGTCCGGCTTCCTTAGTGTGTGACCAATCCAGCGAGAACCTGCTACCAGTCCGATATTCAACACCAAACCCACCTGCTAACCATCCAAATCAATCAATTCCTGCCTCCCCCGAGTTTTAATACAAGTTAAACTCATCCCTTCGCCCTACCAAGCAGCAAATAATTTCTAGAGTCTATGGTACAGTGAGCAAACTCAAATATAGCTTTTAAACGTAACAGCGCCATGACTCGAACTGCACAAAAACAAATACCAGCAGACAACCGATGTTTGATAATATGCAATTGACACATAAAGTCCAGTGGAACACACAAATTAGATCACAGTCCCAAGGGTGTCCGTTATAGAGAGGTTTCACTGTATCACTTATGTACAACAATATGCCTGTATTATTTTGTGAAAAAAGTAATTTTTTATCTGTCAAATATTTTCACTTGTTAATGGCACTCCTTTAATTAAAAGACCTAATCAGAATTTGATATCGCCAACCACCTAAAGCTACAATTTTATAAAAAAAGAAAAAAAAGTCCTATGCATTTTCTTCGTAATACTTATTATTGAACTTGCTCATGTCGTATCTACTAAAATCTCAAATAATGGGTAAAATGGTTAGTCTAATCACAAAATGAATCTTACCAAGTGTACTTCAAATTATATTTTCTTTAAGGCCTTTTGAATGCTGTACACAACTAAAATCGATCTTGCATGGCAAAATTGTATTCCTAAGGGGCGAAAAAAGAGGCATATTTGGAAACGTCTCGAGTTGTATGTTATTGAGACCAACTAATCTGCAGTGAATTGAGGAGCATAGTTAGACCTAAAATGCAGAAAGTGAGGCCTGTTTGTTAATGGTTTAGAGTTGGAAATCTCCAGGGTAAGGAACTTCAGAAATGGATGGCAAAATATCCCAAAGTGTAGATGGTTAAGAATTACAGGACAATGTAATGGAGTGGTCACGATATGGGGATGCAGGACTAAAATTAGTAACGATATGTACTGGGACAACAGTGTGTAACGGCAGGCAAAAGTGTACATCCTGGTGGAATTGCCCAGTGAAGTCAGCTTGTAAAAGTATAAAAGTTAATCAAAAATTACTCCAAACAAGGAATTCAGCAGTCAGGGAGCATTATGTAGTAAAAATGAACAGAGCCAAACAAAATAGCAATAGAATACAGTATAAAAGAAAATCATGAGAAGAATTGGAGATAAATTTGTAACGTTACGTCAGGCGGCAGTAAGGCCCACTTGTACTGATATAAAGAATCTTAGAAATGAGCAGTGTTTTCTATAATTCTGGGAAACTCACTATAGATGCCAAGAAAGTGCTGAGAAGATGCCAGAATACTTTGAAAACTTGCATGGCAATTGGCAAAGTTTGAGATTATGCAGGAGTAGAAAGAATGACGAAGGGAACAGGATCACGTTTGGGGAAGTGGAGAGGATGATAAATAAAGTAGTATCACAAAGCAGCAGAGGTATATGAAATTTGACCAGAAATGGTAAAGTATAGTGGGAAGGCATGGATGAAGTGGTTGCAGTGGGTAATGGTATTGGCCTGGGATCAGGCAAGTACACATAAATATTGTGACGGGTTGCATGATTCCCTTTTGAAATAAAACACAAACTGATAGTGTGTATTATTAAAAATATTTTTTTTCTAAGTCTACTGAACACAATCTGAGAAGTCTGCACAGTTCACTGCTTATCACTCTGTTGACACAGGATCCCCCAAGAGGTTGTCTCTCGTGCACTTTTGTCAGTTCACACACCTAACTCCAGTGTGTCCATGGAACACCCTTGCACAAAGCTATCCCAGGATTGCTTGCCACTGGTCCAATGTGCTGACAGATTGCACTTGACTCAGTACAATCACTATCTAACGACTTAACACTTGGCTCGAACTGAACTCGCGTATATGACTGGCTCCCACTGCTAAGGGAGTCCTTTGGTCTCAAGCTTTCTATAGCCTTCTAGACTAATTGAATATCAAGGAAATGTCTCTATTGCCATTCCTCTTGCTTCGTGAACTGACGCAAAGGATCTGAATTCTTCCATTGGAGAGCCTTGCCAAGTTTACTCATGGCCTAGCTGCTAGTCCGCTCACCTGTCGGCTATGGGTATCTGTGCTACGTCGCAGCATAAACAAAATGGTGGACTTAATTGCAACATTAAAAAAACTGAGCCAAAGTGCAGAGAAAGGTGACAAATCTCTTGTCAAAAGTGCAATTTCAAGTGAATTTGGGAAAATTCTGTAAATAAATAAAGTTGTAAGCATCACGTAGATGGTAAAAATAATTTTCTATTTCTTTTATGTTATTGTAAACCATATCAATATCCATGCCAGAACTTACCTGATTTTTCTCACTCTCTCACGTCCAAATAAAGTGAAGATACAACAAGATACTCTGTAACCCATGGAGGCAAACATAATATTTCTTCCTATGTTTATCAACAAAACTTTCAGCAAGTTATCTACGGTAATTATGCATCATTTCAAATACAGTACTGATAACCTTTTGGATAATCAGTGTTTTTCTGTATATCAAAGCACATTTAGAATATGCTGAGTAGATTTCGAACTATTTTTATAATTCTAGGGAAGAAAAATTAACAACTTTATTAGAAGGGAGAGAAATACATGGTTATGATTTTCAACAAATCAGTTGCACGCTTTAATATCATTACCTCCATTATCACAATTTCAAAATAGGTCTGGATGAACCCATGACAGATGACTAATGGCTACCTTTCAAATACAATCTTATTAAAAACAACAATGATGATGTATAACCATATTAAAAGAGCACATTAAGCAAAAATGATCCAATAGGAAACTCCCTCTCATAAGTAGTCGACCCCCTCTCTCCTTGTACAATAGCTGTGACAGTGAATTTGTGCTGACCATACAAAGCTGCTCATAAAAGACACTATAGTTTTATCACAGAAAGAAATCCCATCTGCAGATCACAGAAGGGAGAGTAAAATTATTGCTGGTTTGCCCAATGAGGTATTAGTTCTTGGTGCTCAATTCTATTTTCTGCATGTTTTTATTCAAATCCCTATCATGTGGGGTTCCATACAAAGAGTAGCCTACTAAAATTGTGGAAGTGCAGAAATGCATTGCTTCCTTATTACTAAGAATATAGAATAAATAATGAAAAATAGCCCTTCAGAAAGTTCAAAGTATGTAAAATTCTTCAGTGTTCTAGTGAAAGAATGCTGAAACTCACCACAGCAAGTGCAAGGCATATAAAAATACAAAATGTACACTGAAAAGCCATATGCCTATGTACACCATTGTTCGTTTAATGAGTAGGCCTACTCGCTGAAGTGAACTTCTGCTGTCTAGTTACATGTTCCTTTTACATTAGCAAGAATGCATTTGTGGAACACTAAGGGGACAGATTCAGAACAAATGTTAAATTGCATGCACACAATTACTATTTCAATATTTGAAGTGTTTGTACATGTCAACAAGTGCAACAATATTTCCATTCTTCACTAATGCATTCTTTCTCCCATCTGTCCCATGACATACAGGAATGTTGAATGTCTTTCACACTTATTGAGCTATCTGAACAGTTTCTGTTCTCCACACACAGTAAAATATTTATTCTTACCTAAAAAATTCACACTGATTGTGAAAGAACCACACATATGAACTGCCACTAAACATTGTATGAATAAGTATTATTAAGTTGACCTGATATTTACATTCATCATAAATGCACAAAAAAAAATGCAATTCTTAAATAAAAAATTATTCATATTTTCATTATTTGTCTGGCATGTAAACTGCCTTGCAAATGATTTCATTCTGCATAAGGAAATATGGGGGGGGGGGAGGGAGAACAATTTATTACTAGCACATGCACATTGTGTGATGTGCATGTTTGTCATGTGCTTGTCCTTTTCCAGCAGTATGACAATGCAATTTTCATTCTACATTGTTTGACTATTCTACTAGCTACTCAATTCCAAAGCAATACTAGGACTATTACATTATACACACTTTACAATAACTTTATGACTGAACAATAAAAACCATGTAGCAATCATAATGACTATAAAATACAACAATAAAATCTACTGTATACTGAGCATCTAGCAGATGAGATTAGAGCATGCTCTGAAAATCTGCAGTACATGGAATATTTGTAAATGACAAACAGCACTTCTTGTAGTTCCCGTCATCTTCTGTAGTTACGTTAATATACTTAACCTCCAATAATATAAAGCTTGCTCAATCACAGTGTTCGCTACATAAACAGTGTCCCCCTAGCAATTCGCATCTTGATCACTGCAGTGTTAAGTTACAGCCTCACATTAACAGGCACTAGGAGTACAAGTTCGTTTTGACTGCGGATTTCCCTCATCAGATAGCATGTACAACTATCAAAACTAATGTCTGGCATTCACAAGAGTATGGTTGCACTGGGACCCCATATGGATTCTAAATACAACTAATTTTATCGAGGCACTCTAGACATGGGAGACAATTCATATGATTCCACACAATATATGCCATTACAGCACTCGTCATAGAAACACAAGGCAGCTTCCTTTTTGATGCTTCCAATTGTGTTTGAAAATTTGTTGTTAACTTTGGATTTGTTGCTGCTTGTTCACCTGCATGAATCATTGAGTTGGTATTGTCTCCCTGTCACTACAGGCTAATGCAGGTTTACATTTCCCATGAGAGACCCATTAACGACTCCAGTTGTCAGAATTTTATGCCGAGTCTGAGGAACACTTGTAGCATTTGTTTGATTGTGGCCTCCAAGTTGTCTGATGCAACTAACAAGCTAACTTCTTCATCAGAAGAAAATTTCCTGGTCAGCACGAAATGGAAGTCATTCTCAAGCAGATACTGGACATGGAGGGTGGCAGATTTTGTCGTCAGACAAGCTGCTCCATAAGTTTATTTACCTATGAATTCTGCTAGACTTACTGATGGTTTCTCCCATAGTTCTAAATAGGAAATGAAGTCATTCTCCAACAATTCCAGTCTTTCATTGTCAACTGAAAAGAAATGCATCGAGTTTTCATTCAGATTGAATATGCTGCAAGGTGTTTCTGTTGAGGATAGTGAACCATTTGCTAACTAGCTTCAAGAACTCGATAGTGCCTTCAGCATCCTGAACTGAGATCCATATTGCCTCAAGTACTTGAGCACTGACATCTGAAGAGAAGATGTTGATGGCTCTACCCACGTGCATCTTCTCAAAGGTTGTTGGGTAGATATGTTTGTGTATCAGTCTTCTCACTAGTTTCACTTTTATGTCTTTTGCAAGTTGTACCAAGTGCTTCTCCATGTCTAATTATGCATATCTTCAATTTATCAATACATGGCAGCAATCATAAGAATGAAAATACACTGCATGAGTTATCAAAGTGGTGTGACACGAAGGGAGAGGTGAGTTACCTCCAGAAAGTAAACGGAATAGTTTCATATTAGTAGAATGTTTAACAGCCACTACACGTACAACATTAAATAAGACTTTTCCCCTTTATCAATAATTTCATTGGTAAGTTGATGAAGTACTTCACCCTTTAGGACCTAGTATAAAAAAGTATGCTACAGGAATTTTAAAATGTGATGCAAGTCCAAACAAAGAGGTATTAAGACGAGTGGGAGAGGAGAGATGTTTCTGGCGACTGCTAATGAAGAGAAGAGATAGGTTGGTAGGACACATACTAAGACACCCAGGAATAGCAAGCTTAGTTATGGAAGGAAGGGTCGAGGACAAGAACTGTAGGGGTAGACCAAGGTTAGAATATATTAAACAGATTGCCTCGGATGTAGGGTGTGGTAGCTATGTAGAGATGAAACGATTAGCTCAGGACAGGGAGGCATGGAGAGCTGCATCAAACCAGTCAAAAGACTGAAGACTCAAACAACAACAACAACAGTCCAATGAACATAAACATGGTGTCGAGTGGTGACCTGTTTTTAAATTCCCGTATTTCCCGAACGAAAATCGACCAAATTCCCGTACATTTTAGAACTCTCTGAAACTAGAGTGCGCATACCGAATGGTTGAAAAATGAATCTTAAAGCGCGAATCAAGTTTTTCTAGCGTAAGTGTAACTGCATAGCGACAGTGTGTTGTTGCATGATGACAAGCGCGGATTCAAGGGGAAGGGGGTCACGACCCCCCCCCCCCCCCCCAACGGAGACAATTTTTTTTTTGCAAACTCAAAAAATGAAAACACAATAACCAGACAAATAAAACTTAACGAATTTTAACTGAAAAACAGGTTTTGTTTTTCATTTTATTCAATACTGAAAATATCTTTATTGCAATTATTACGTTCTGTTACAACTGTACATATTTTCAACTTAATACCTGTTATATAAAAACGATTATTTATGTAACAAAATCAACTCCTCTATTTTGTTTAGCAAATCTTATGATTACCGAATCGATGTTCATAGTGATGTCACGATGAATGTGTAGCAATGCAACTTCGGCGAGCCTGTCTTCTGCCATGGTTGCTCTTAGCAAATACTTTTTGTTTGTCATATATATACACGGATAGAAATTCGGTTTTTTTTTCGCACCAAATATTTTTCCGACGTCGAAACTACAAGCTTGATTGGCAATTTAAGCTGTGACTTTCTCCCTTTGTCGGTACCAAATCGACTTGCCGAAACTGTAAGGTACCTTGATACTTTTCTCGAAGCTCGATGTAAAAGTCGTAAAACACGCCGTTGCAATTTGTACGAATTTTTTTGGTGCGCTAGATACATCAAATTTCTATCCATATAGCTTGCAAAAAAATTGGTCTGGTTTTGTACGTTTGGTTATTTTGTGATTGCGTTTTTAGTGATACCTTTTTATCTTACAAATTTCGATTCTCTGACCCCCTCCAAAGCCAAACTCTAGATCCGCGCCTGCATGATGAGACGTCTAAACACATACTAGATACAAATAAAGTCCATCTGGATTAGTCATTATCAGAGACTATCCAGATTACGACGAAGTATAACTTGTGATCTTGAAAGTCATGGAAAACTTGTCATACACGAACGGCGCGATCACAACCAATTGCGTACCGTACTCACGACTTTCCGCAAGTCAGACTGCGCTCCACCGTAAACTCGCGACCACAGAGTAGAAACTGCGAGAATTAAGTCAACCCGCTTGCGAGTGGTGCCGATACCTACTCGCCACATTCGACCATGCCCGGCTGCGAACTTGCCACCTTCCACTTTGCTAGGCCAACGGGAATCTCGTCAAACGGCCGAGAGCAGCATTGATAACATACATAGCGACATTTCTCCGTGTCTGTCAGCGAGAACAGAGATCTCGTCAAAAGGACGGCGAGCGATGTGGATTGCGTAACATTGCAATATTTCTCTGTGTCTAACCGCGAGAAAAACGGGAATCTCGTCAAACGGACAACGAAAGGCGCCGATTGCGCAACATCACAATACAGTACCTTCCCGCATTGTTCCCCAGAACCCAGCCCCGACCTCGGCTGTAGAAACAGCAGACATCTCGTTTAAGTGACGGACGGCGACGTAGGCGAATGGCAAAGTAGCATAATGGTTCCTACTTGTGCTGAATATCCTTCCCCATCACACTGAGCTTTGCAAAGATTGGCAAACATACCAATTGACATAAAAATATCTGCTCTGCTGAAAAACAACTGGCCTCCTCTGTGAATAACAATGCAGGCTGAGTCCTGTCCGTCATTGTCTAGCAACGAGCGCGGCGCGCGCAGCCCCTCATGGATGGGATACGGCCGGCGGTCGGCCAGATAAAGCAGTCCAATTCGAAGCGACGCGACGATGCTGTCGTGTCGTGGGCTCGGCTCTCACCCCGCTTAGCGCTCTAAGCGGTGGTGGCGCGGTCTGCAGACGAAACATAAGGCCGAGCGGCAAGACTCTACCGAGCGTTCGAAGGCTTAAGATTTCGGGCATTTTGAGACTTTTCCCGTATATTTCCCGGGTCACTAAAATTCTCGTACAGCTCCACACACTGATAAAGCACAGCAGTTTTGTTGTGATCACTTTTCTAGGCCTAAATACGTTTCCAGTTCACCCAGTGATATTTCATTAGCTGCTTTACAGTAAAGCGCATCTCATCTACAATCGAGCCAAATAAATGTATTTCCTTGGCGAATTTTGCTTCATCGAGCAGTCTCTTTAATCTGGAACTATTAAACCAGTAGTGACTCCAACATAATGTTAGAAGGCAAGCTAAACAGTTGCTATTTCATATAAATCTCTACTTAGTATAAATCTGTAACCTGCTGGTTACTTACTCTGCCAGATAATACCAGTACAATTCCTGCCAGTTGTTTCACCCCAGCTGGGTTTTTCCTGCAGAAATACTTTGCACTGTTCATGTAGAAATTTGATGTTTAAATTTCTTCAGCAGTTGAGTACTCAATTGCATCCAAATTGTAGTCAACCAATTTTTTCTTTAGCCAACTGATTTGTTGCTTGAATAGCTCTTGGCGATGTCTGAGCGCACTTTGAAGTGACCTACACAGGGTTCGTAATGTGTTGCATATTTAATTTTGTTTGCGTAGACATCATCAGCACAAGAATCAGCTGAAACAAGACCAGCATTGATACAGTTAATTTTATAATACTTTTTCTCGCACTAATACATTACTTTTCTTACGTGGCATGTAGTTACCGAAGGTATTGGGCACTGCATCAGGTTTTAACTACTTGCCCTTAATTTAGGTCTGTAGTAACATTGGATAAAGGGATTACTGTACATGACAGAGTGGTCAAAACTTATCCTTGATATCACCTACACAACAGAATAAGAAGATTATCGACATCATAGCTGGAGCGGTTCTATAAATTAGCCTAATTTCGAGAAACATGGTTTGTGTAGGCTACATACTTGCTCTACTTATTGCTTTAATTCAGATTTTCCTAGTTGGCTCTTGATAAGGAAATTGATGAAATCTAGTTCCAGGAATTTTATTTGTAAAGTCTTTTTTGTAAAATGTCCTGCAACAGTACACCACTGTAATATGATTGATTTCTTTCAATAACATGACCACTCGTAAGGACACAATATTTATAAATACTGCTGGTCCAATTCCTGGTGTAGTGGCTAGCATTCTTGGCTGTCGCCCCGGAGGTCTGGGTTCGATTCCCAGCTCCACCAAGAAATTTAATTCTGATCTGAGGGCTGGAATGGGGTACACTTAGCCTCATGAGGCAAAACTGAGAAAAGTTGGGTTTGATTCCCACCTCAGCCATCCTGGAAGTGGTTTTCCATGGTTTCCCACTTCTACTCTATGCAAATGCCAGGAACAAGGATGGCACCTTCCATGTCATTGTTATTGATGTAATGGTGACCAGACAGCATCTTCTTCAAAGTTGAGAACAACTTAAGGCAACGGCCGCCTCTTTCGCAATCCTCTCCTGAATAACAAATACACACACTACTACAGATACCGCAATAAGACATGTTATCAGACAAATTCTATATATATTCACACACACTCAAGAGCATAAGGTTAAATGATCACTATGTCACAGACCCTAAAATAAATCCGCAACAACAAACATAAATACTGTCACCTGAGTTGATCATATGAGGCTGAAATGCAACAACTCTTACAGCAAACATAGCATCTGCAAGGCGGACAGCACCCAGAGGCTATTGGGCAGGCTTTCTTAAATTATTATTATTATTATTTGGAGGCTAAGGTTAATATCGCTGCAGGACAGAAAGCAGAGTGTAAAATTCCTGAATCAGCTGTCACAACCTTTTCCAATCGTTGGAAAGTATAGTGGTGCTGAACTTAAGTACAAGGACAGTTCCAAAAATAAATTTTGCACAGTAGCTTTTATTCAATAAATTAAATAGAATTGGCAGAAAGAAACATACTTCTTCCACTTTTCCACACTATTTCTGTGAACTTTCAGGCATTTGTAACATTGCATCGCTAGGTGAAAAAGTACTCTGGCCAGCTGACAAAGATTACACCTTCCATGTCATTGTTGTTGATGTACCGGTAATGATGACCAGACAGCATCTTTGCAAGATCAGGAAGGAATACATTCTTGATTTAACCTCCAGAAGAGCTATTGTTATCACACAGAGGCTGTACATCTAAAATGAATAGTCTTAGCCTCGTTCAGGCTTGGCATATACTCCAAAGACTACACAACCTTAAGTAAGATTCAAAAATGTACCATGACTGCTGACAGAATAGATTCCTATACAAAAAAAAAAACATATTCTCAGAATCTACAATGTAACACTGCAACACTAGAAAGTTTATAAAAACACATACCAAAAGTAGAATACATTATATGAGGCTGTGAGTGCAGAATTCTTTAAAGGCTACTTTCCTCAGTACATAAACATAGAAAAATAGCCTTTAATGAAATGTAGATTAGTCTATTATTTTGCTCATATCCTCATGTAGAGGCTTAGTTTTTCCTCACTAATTTCTGAACGATTTTGCGAGGATACTATTTTTCGTGTTATTCCAGGAAATAGATATTGCCGTATTGCTTAATTTCACATTAATGAAATTCTAACATTAATCATTAAAGGTTTCATTGTTGTGATTCTGAATTATTTATATAAATGGTAGATGTATAAATAACTAGTAACCATCCAATATTATTTTATTATATTCCTGATTATGATTGCACAGCAAGGTCGCCTCCATTGTGCAGTGGTCAGCGTGCTTACCTGCCACCCCGGAGGTCCGCGATTCAATTCCCGGCTCTGCCACGAAATTTGAAATGTGGTATGAGGACTGGAACGGGGTCTACTCAGCCTCGGGTGGTCCAAATGAGTAGAGGGGGTTCGATCTCCACCTCAGCCATCCTCGAAGTGATTTTTCGTGGTTTCCCCACTTCGTCTTCGGGCAAATGCCGGGATGATACTTGCCATCAGGCCATGGCTGCCTCCTTCCTTCTCTATCCCTCCCATTCTTCCCATCCCGTCTCATCCCTCATGAGGCCCCCTGTTCGCTTTGCAGGTGAGGCCACCTGGGCGAGGCGCTGGTTCCTCCTCCCCAGTTGTATCGTACAATGTCAAGCTGCAGGACACTGCCCGCAGAGACGGTAAAGGTGGGATCCTTCACTGAGTCCGTGGGAAAAGCCTACCTGGAGGGTAAACTACAAAACGAACGAAAAAAAAAAAAAGATTACACAGCACTTACATTACAGTATCATTGGGCCATCCTACCAATTCCTTACTTTGTGAAAAGATAACAAAGCACATGTTACAATGGAGCTCCCCTTCATTAGTCGTCTCCGGTCATTAACAATGAAGTTGTACTTCGAAAAAAATCGCTATGCATCAACGGATGAACAGTGAATTCAAATAGATTTTAAAACAGAATTTGCAAAGTTCAGGTGCATTAATTTTAATACTAGCAGTAACTTAATTATTTCAACTTGTTGACTGGGATTTTCTTCCATTTGTTTTCGCAGAATATCTTTAAAAGTAAGGTACCCAACAATAATATCAGACTGCTTCAGCATTTTAAAGCCAGACAATATTTGTACTTTATCACTCAGTGACGAAACATTTGTATAGTTTGATTGAATTAAATTAGTTGGATGAAACAAATCATTCAAAAGTCCAAATAAAATGTTAGTTTCGATTTTCTTTACAACTAAGACACTAACATTTTGGAAGAGGAGAGTCGCTTCACTTTTTCATGATTCACTAAACCCTTCAATAATCTTACTAGGGGAATGTCGGGAGGTATCGGACAGTTTAACTTTTTTGCCATCATTTTTTTATTGAATAGGAAATAAATCATGTAATGCATTTTATAGGCATCTATATTCTTATATTAACGTACCCACTAGACTATATTACATCATAATGAAAAACACGGACAATATTAACAAATTATGAGGTCATTACACCCACGCGTGTTTGAAAAACTGGAGGGTGAATCTTTTTAACAAAAAGAGATTTTTCACATTCATAATACAAACAATTTAACGTTTAGCCATTCTGCAAATATCACACTTGTAGAATTATGCCTCTCCTCCAAGATTTGTACAGTTTTCAGAAGCTCAACCTCTACAAACACTACACTGAATCCAATCTTCATTGAAGCACTCTCAAATGATGCAGTCAGTTTTCCCATAATTTCCTGCATTGTCTTCAGTGAATGCAAGGGTTCTTCTTGAAGTTTTCAAGGATCTCTTGGTGACTTTGCCCTTTCTCTTTTCTTGTTCAGACAAACGAGCTTGTTTCTCCTCCAGTTGGTGTCTATATGGGGTGGAAGTCAAGACTTCGCTTTGCTCACGACGTCGTTTCATTGCATCTAATTTCTCCTTTGCAGTGCTGGGAAGGGATGAGATTTTCTCCAGTAGCATCTTGGATGTAGAAGTCCTGCTGTTGAACTCTTCAACTTCAAGTGGTGGGGATGGCTGTGCAACTGGTGATGCTACTCGTCTTGAGGTTGATGGGAAATCTTGATTTGAGGGTACAGGTGAAGTTTGAGGCAGAAGAGAAGAAGGTTCTTCAATAGAAGCCAGTGGAGGTTCAGAGAAGGATGATTGAAAATCCAGGTCCGTGAAAATATTACGGTTGAAGGAGTCCGATACCGCATGCCAGTTCCGTGTCCGATACCGCCAGAAAAAACAGGAACTGAACGATAAAATTCGAAACGAAACTGATTCTAAACCCACGATATTACAGAGTAAGGAATACTGTTTCTGCTAATGTACTTAAAATTCAATACAACTTACCCTTGTTGCTGCTACTTCTTGGCAAAAATAAATCCGTGCCGGCCGAAAATCACACAAAGAACAGAAATACACCACCGCTCATAAACGACCCTGCCTCTCGACTGAATAGGATGTTCCCACCCTTCAAACATGCATGTGGACCTGTGAATAACAAAACACATTCTGCCACATGCTGCTAACAAAGACATCTGTGATTGTCCGACACCAGCCGCCGTCCACTACCACCTTATCCTCCCCTAACTAGTTCACCAACATGGCCAGAACCAATTACATTCATTATATCCTTCAGTTCTGTTATTTTCGAAACAAGCAAGTGAGAATATGGATCATTAGACCCTTCTAATTCCAAAACAATGTCTGCAATAAACTTGCAATTTTCAAAAACAAATGCTGCTTGGGATTTTACCAGGTTGCAAAATCTGGAATCTTCCATTTCTGGCAACCAGTTTATCACTGGTAGAGGTTTCAGTGACAACTGTTTGAAAAATGAGTGGGGGGATATCTACATTTGCATTTATGTAAGATGCAGCTTTAAACCAACTTCCCCATCTACTCAACACAGGCTCGGGATACAATGAAATTGACATATCTGGGAAGGTTTCGTCTAGGTATGAACGAAACATGTGTTTGATTTTCTGTGACATATGAAAACAGTTCTTTGTTTCTGACACAATGACATTATGTATGTCTTTGATTTTCGTCATTTTTTTGCCCGTATTGAAATCAACAATTACAATTATAAGTTCCACTTTTCAATACATTACATTAGATTACATCATCATACATGTTTCGGCTTGTATGCCTTCATCAGTCACTCCTTTGTCTTAATTCCTATTTACAAAATTATGTCAAACATATTTTTATTTATTTGTATACACTGAGTAAAATATTTTATTCATATGACTTTGGAGTGTCATTTCACTATTATCAGTAGGGTTAGGATTTTTAGGTGCAAATTTCAGATGAAAATAGGAAGGGAAAAGGTGCTCAAATAAGGTATAAAAAAGGGGCAAAAAGTTGCCGGTTTATTCAACTAATTTTCTCTTTCCTCTATTATAGTTTATTGAACTACAAACAAATGCATCAAATCACTCATCAAAAGAAGAAGAAAACATGAAGCTGTTGTACTTCAAGACATTAACCATCTCTACATTTTTATAAGTAAGTCTGTTTCTATTAGAAGATAGAATGTCTTTGTAGATGCTAAAGCTTCTTTCGACATCCACAGAAACCAGTGGGGCAAACCTTGTATTCACTCGGAATGGCAACTCGACAGATGTGGTGAATTCCAGAATGTCTGGTTTCTTCTGAAGACTAGACTCAAGTTTGTCTTGGGCAAAGCCATCTAACTGCTCCCTCATGGAAGTGAAAATATCCCGATGTTTTTCCTTTTCCAGACCTTGTTCTTCTAATCGTTTAATGACTGCAGTCAGGTACTTGTAACTATGGGCACAATATAGTTCTGTCTGCAAATTATGCATTTACTCCGGTAACAGAAGTTGCTGCTCCTTGGAAATTGTACCTGCGTCGGCTGGATGCAAAGAAAGCACAAACTCTCTAATTTTGTCAAAATTTGCACACTCAATCCAAGATTTCCAGCGAGTAACGACCGGGAAATTTGGAAGGGGCAGGCCAGTGGTTTCCCTGTACGTAGGCAACAACACGATTTGGAGCTTTCAGTAGAATCCTCTTCAGGGCAGAGATGAATTGATTAGCGATGTCGTATTCATTCCTTATGGATTCACAAACCCTGTGAAGGGCATGAACCAAGCATGTCACATGCTCCAACTTAGGAAATAAAGGTTTCGGTTGGTTAACAGCTGAAACCATGTATGGAGCCTGGGCTGTAACCACATGAAAAAGTTTTTCAAACTCGATTCCAGTAGACCCAAGTTTTTGGCAGGAGTCCATAATTGATGCATTACTGTACTGGCATTGGCTTTCTGCAGCTCATACATTTTTAACAACGTGGGCTTAACATTCTGGCATTTTGGGAGAGTCAGTGGCTAGTTGACCCAATACCCAGTAAACTGAGAGCGATCAAGGGCACTACTCGTGTGTGGTGGAGCTCTTTCCGGTTACGGAGGGAGTCCGTCATTTTGTGTAGGCTGAGGATAGGTCATACAACAGGGTGTCTAGTGTAAGGATGAAGTAAAAATTAGTTACTTTTTAGCTACCTTTTAGTCAATTTTAGTTACCTTTGAATTCAAGATACGTCTGCGGTCTGCAAGCAAAGGGGGCTCATCACACGGTGAAGAAAAACAATGAACTTTGTTAAAGCGGTAAATAAATTTCACTTAGGGTGTTATAAAAATTTAAAAAATAATATATAAATACTAGATATTTATTATCAAATGAGTTGTTTCAGCAAATATGTTATCTTGTGCACAAGGCGTTTTTATAATTGCCAAGAGGTTGCTCTGCTCTTGACCGTTTGGCGATATTTCCTCTGTCCTCGCGGTAGATCACGAATAAATTTATGGGACGTTACATGATTGTAACCGAAATTGTCTTCGCAGTCAAGTACGGAGAAATATCAAGATGTTACACGATCGGCACCGGTCTCACCCGTTTGTCGAGATTCCCGTAGTTTTCACAATAGAACACTGATAAATATCGCGATTTAGATAATCGGTGTCACTTTTAGTCGTTCGACGAGATTTCCATTATCCTTGAGGTCGGGCACGAAAAAATATAGCATTATTACGCAATCGGCGCCACTTGCTGTCCATTTGACAAGAATCCAGTTGTCCTCGTCATTGAATGCGGAGAATTATCGCGATGTATCGCAATCGCTGCCGTTTTACGAGATTCACGTTGTCCTCGCGATATTATGCAATCCGCGCCGCACCCGGCCGTTGAACGATTGTCTATCTGTCCTGACAGAATGGTGGAGGCAAGCTCAAGGTTGGGCATGGTTAAAATTCACGAGTAGTTATGGACATGCATGGCCGCGCGTGATTCCCGCTGTCCCTATGCTGTGGTTGGGAGTTCATCAGTTCAGGGTGGGTCACGAGGAGAAATTAGTATCGCGATGCTACGTAGGCTGCCATTTCTAAGTGGGTTGATGCACTTCTCGCTCCCCATACGGTTTTAAGTATACGGTCATGGGAAAAGTAGCGAGTAGGTTTCGGAACGTTTCGTGATTGGTGCCCAATCACCTTTGACGGGATTCCCGCAGTCCTCGTGGTCACAAGTTCACGATAGGGGACGGGTTTTATGATTTTACGCAACTGACGTGGATCTCGGTCCATTTGACGAGATTCCCGCAGGCAAGTCATGCGGTCAGCCGGCCATCTTGAGGATGAATGTTCGAAGTAGGTACATCAAATATTAAGAATTATTCTGAGAGGATTGCACGAATAATACGACAAGAGGACACGTTTTCTTTCGAATACGAATCACGAATTGCATAAGTTTTCGAAATAACCGGTTAGATTATAATATATCCGATGGAACCAAAGTTCGAAGGAAAAATCGACATATAACGGAATTTCGAATTAACCATACTGGATGTCGCAAATTTACGAGACAGATTTTAAAATAAGTTATTGCCTACGTATTTCGAAGCTTTTTCATAATTCTTTTTCGAAACGGGAACATTTCGCAAGATTGCGACATTAAATTATTTCGCCTTATTTCTGGACTTCAATTTGACATAGTCTCCAAATAAATTAGAGAAATGCGAGGTTTCTGATTAGTTTCAGAAGTTTTCGCGAATAAACGTCTCGCGCAAAGTCAGGTTTCCTAATAACACAGAAAAATATTCCATACAAAACTAAAAAAGTCTACTTGATGCCGAAAATATACGCTGAACGATGTAGGGTGTGTTTCTATCTCCCAAAATTTTAATAATGGCACCCCGTGGCGTTAACGAACAGCTGATTCTTCACCTCAAGTTAAAACGGCGGTTGCGTTCACGGTAGCAAACAGTTGATCAACTGCTCCAAAGTTGATGCATCGGGAGCGGGATCAGGTTTTGCGTGTACTTGTGAACGGTTTGCTCCATCTGATCTGTAGCAGCGCGCGTTGTTCGAAAGTGGACAAGGGCGATGTACTATCCTCGAGCCTGCGATGTTGAAATGATCAGATAATCCTGTGAGAGTGAATGCTGATTTAGATCAGTATCTAATTTACCTTTAGTTTTGCAACTCGGAACGAGTTTGGTCTGAAACTATGTACCGAAGGCTGTGAACATGTATCAAACTATTCCTTGCTCCCGATAATATTAGGCCTACGTACGTAAATTTCTTGCCTTTCTGATACGGCATTTATTGTGTTATGCTAGTTCGGCTACGGTAAAGAAAACTTAACAGTTTAACGTATGGTACGGTATATAAAGGTGGTATATCCCAAGACTTATGATAATTGAAGTAATTTTAATCCCTTCAAATTGAACAAGGTAGGTTAGGCCTATGTCTCAATAGACCGAATATTTATTCAAGAATATCAATATAGCTTTGATTTTATTAATCTAGGGTTATAACCTATGAGAAGGGTCAAGAATCTGCAAGTCTAGCAGTAAACCTCTTACCAATCATCCACACATGATGACTTCATTATTTGTTAGCATGGCTTCATCTATTTAATTTGTTCCTAGGTATCCTTCATGCTGATACTTTCCTGCTTCTTATATCTTTTCTTTTTCACTCTAGTTTTCTTCTCAAGGATTTGAAGCTTTTGGATTTATTCATCAGCTTGACTTTTTTTTTTTAAACTGTGCTATACAGATTTTAGTTGCTGTACTATAAAAATTAATCGTATTTAGAAACAAAATCAGGTTAGATAGCAGAATTAATTTGAAACATTACAAGAAAATAAATCACATTGTCCCTACCTGTCAAATAGAGGTATTTATCTGGATCATTACCCTTCCCCTATTTAATAAGGTCAGATGACCTCAAGGTTCCACCCTTTAAAATTATAACCAGCATCTAGAAATAAAATCTCTGGGTCCCTCATTTAAAGCAAAGGAAATCATGGTATGAGCCTGTATTATCCTTGTTATGCCTTACTTATTTACACCCCAGTATTAGTACTTAAAGAGAAAGGCACAACATGAACTGTTGATGGATTAACTTAGTCTCTTACTTGGCAGTCCATTCTCCTCCTATCAATACACAACTGGTTTCCATACCATATTCCCTATATGCTACTGTTCATCTAATGAAAATGAAAAATGTTAGGCTACAGATTTTTGGTTGAAAACAGTTGTCTAAAAGATGCTTTCACCATTTATTTTTTAATAGATCATGTCATCAAATGATCCACTAACATAGAAAGAATTAAAAAATAGGGCATTTTAAAATTATTGGTACCTAAATCTGGACAGTACAGAATGAGGTAAAGGAAACTACACTGCAAAAATATAAACTGAAAAAAATAAGATATAAAAATCAGGAAAGTACCAGGATGAATGACTCCTAGGAACAAAGATAAATGAAGCAGTGCTAAGGAATACATATTTTCTGTGATAATTTGAAGCCATTCTTTTTCTTTTTTTCAGTGTTGCCTATACAGATTGTCTTTGCTGCTTCTCAGTCAGTCAACATGGGGTACAAAATTATAAATATGTAAACCCACTCCTGGAAACAGTTAAATGTATAAGTTGCCCATTTAAGTGTGATAACTAACTAATACATGAATTTTTTTCCAGGAGTGTGTTTATATATTTATAATTTTGTACCCGAAAAGCAGCAATGACTACATTTTATCTTGAATTTCAGTACATAATCATTACCAGCTGCTTGATGTACGATACTGGTACTTCATTGGGGCTTGGCTAGTGGGCTCGCACAATTACATACCATTACCGAAGGTAACATTCGTGACTCATCTCTCTCTTAAAGGCATTGATACTTGGTTACTAACAATTCCCTTTGTTGCTCAATATGTGCCTGGTAGAGAGATGGTTGGTATGAATCAGCAAACTAAATGTTAAAAGAAGTAATATCTTCCACCTAGGCTCATTTCCAGATTGAATACAAATGAAACTATAGGTGTAGTTTTGTAACAAACATAGTTCATTCAGTCACCGTACAAGAACATCAGGTCTTCTGTGGTCAGCAGCAAATACTGCTGTGTGATAGAATATGCAGATTATAAAGTGAAGCATCACTGTAATGAGGTGTTAAAACTCAGGCAAGCTGCGATAAGGTAAGAAAATATTGGACAAACTGGGTAAGTGCTGTGTTGAACAGTGCTCAATCTTTTCTGCTTGTGTAGGAAGAGAAATATATTATATGTCTTGAGTTGCAGTACATAGGCCTAACCATTACCAGCTTCTTGGTAGCCTACTGCAGTGAACCTAGGCTAGTGAGCTTGCCTAATTGTAGCCTATACTGTACAGTACTAGTAGGTAATATTCATGAAACCTCACTCCCTTTAAGTTATCATTTTACTAACAATTTCCTTTACAGGTTACTAAGCTTGTAACTTAAAGCCTCCTTCCCAATCCTAGCCTCAGTTAAAAATACATGCACTACTGCTGACACCACATTATTTTGAAATGTATCCTGTAGCCTAGGCTACTGTTAAAATATAGATCAATATGTAGCATACACACAAGTGAGTGAGTAAAATAAATTAGCCTTTTGTCACAATTTCTAAATCCATTCTCATAATGCATTTTACTTAATAGTCAGTTCCTATTTGAGTACAGAGACCTAACCTGTCCCCTGAGAGAAAATCATCGCTTGTTTGACAAAAGGAAGTCAAGGATGGGAATTTTGGTGTTGGATTAGTTGAAGCATGGACAAAATACAGTATGTGCATACAATAATTGTCACAAAATGTTAATACTCAGGCATGTTGAGATACCGTGAAGGAAATAAAGGACAAACTGGGTAAGTGCTACCGTATGTTGAAGAGTGCTTAATTTTCTCTCCTTGTGTAAGAAAAGAAATTTATACACAGTATATATATTATATCTTGAGTTTCAGTGCATAATCATTCCCAGCTTCTTGATGTATGGTACTGGTAGCCTACTGCAGTGAACATTGGCTATTGAGCGTGCCCAATTATAGCCAATGGTACCAGTACGGTAGGTAATATTCATTAAATTGAAAGGAATGTGGATGTTTAATCTAGACCTGATCAGCAACCGAGAAGCAAGATAACTGTTAAGATAAGACTGCTAATGCCATGAAAAGAAAAGTAATGGCTACCGGTACTTGAAATGCTTACCAAGGGAAGCTGGTTTCTTTCAAACATAGAAACATATTTATAGGCTAGGGTCTATACAAGACCAAATTAACTTCATTCAGTCCAAGCTGAAAGCCGGGTGGGGGGGGGGGGGGGGGGGGGGGGGGGGGGGAGGAGGTCTTGCGGTCTCAAGAAAAAATATTGGCCTAGTGAAGGAATGTGTATTTGTAGGCTAATCTAGACCTAAACAGCATCCAAGAAGCAAGAGAACTGTTAAGATAAGTCTGATAATACCATGAAAAGAAAAATACTGATAGGCTACTAGTATTTCCCAGTCATTACATTCTGATCAGCCAAACACTCAGTTTTCTACAGAAAGAATCGCCTAATAATGCAGGCACAGACAGACCTACGGTAATTCTTATATCCTATTGCATACTAATCCCTAACCCAACAAGTAGCCTACCGGTATGCTACGGTATTGAAATAATTCAGAATTTGGGGTAGGCCCAGTACATGCAGGTATTTTTATACAGTACCGGTAGCCTATAAGTTTGATTCTCTCTATACTGCCTACACAACAATATATTCGTCGAGGCCGAGGTACTGTATTTAGCCCAAAGCATTGGTTAAAATCGTATTTTCAGACCAAATTATCCCCAGAAAAGTGATGAAAAAACGCTGAAACATTGATTTAAAAAACTTTAAAAATGCACATTGACACTAAAAAGGAAACCACACACCTGAATTCATATAATTTTTAATACTTGGAACAAAAAAAAGGCTGAAACATCCGATATATCAGGTTAAGTTGTTTCACTCGTAGGTTAAAATTTGTCGCAACTGCGGTCCGTAAATCGGAATAAAGATATATCACGAATTTAACACAATGCATGTCATTTTATAGGCTATAGAGGGACCGTGATGTTGTGTTCTTCATTATTATTTCAGTATTCATCAGTTTAGGAACTATTTTGAGCGATTTCCACAATGTTTACATTTGTTTTCAAATCTACTTCATGCTATACGCCATGTTGGTTTTAAACATGTTCCGTGGATGGAGCGAAGTTTTTCTACGCTCCATAAAATGGCGTCCGCTCCATGGAACATGTTTAGGGAGCGCTCCATCACACCGCGTTCACAGCGTACTTTCTTCAACAGTTCATCAACTGTTTGCTACTGTGAACGCAACCATAATGAGAGTGAAACGCGAATTATGATCCGCGTCATCCTGGTTTGTTATTGGCTGGCAATTATCACCAGCCATTGGCTGCCCGCTGGCTTGTTTACAATTATCACCAACATGGCGGCGAGAGGAATAGATTTCTACATCAATTAAATTTCCAGAAATCTATTCCAGTTCATGACAGTATGAAGTGCAAATCACTTATTGATGAGGAATTGTATGTACGTTTATATTTAAATTGCAGCGTGACACTGTTCATCAAAATTTGTGAAAATAAAAGTACGAATCAACACTCTGGCTGATCAACTGAAAGTTTCTACTACTTTGGATGTAAATCAATTGGCTGTCGTTTCCACCGGTTTTATTCATCATTTCGAAGTACATTCAGTACAATAACATTTTGTGCACTATAAAACTACATTATTGACCATTGCGTATTGATGTTGCTGTCTGAATATATGACATGTAATTTGTTGGTTATGCCTAAGGCATATAATTTAAGGTCCTTGCTGTATTTATGTACGAATATTATGGTTTAACTAATGAAGCAAGGATTAAAAGTGCAATTTGCATCGCCACCCTTTTTATAAAAATATTGATAGGCCTATGTAGTTTCTCAGTCTGGTAACTTCTTGGATTTGCTTGAGATAGATTTATAGTAATATACTACCTTATTAACCTGCAGGCTGAGTTTTATTGAAAACATGCCCAGGTGCATACAGTATACGACCTACTGCAGGCTATGTCGATCCTAAATGTAGGCCTATTATAGTGCTCATGTCAAAGGTCGTCCTAAAGCTTGAACTATTGAGGCTTTATTTGCATCAAAGATAATTTCAGCTGAGTCTGGCAAGGCTTCGTAAACTTGGGCACGACTTCACATTTTCATTTTTCTTATACAGCTTTTGATACCAACCACTTAAATCACAGTGTTTCAAGATTTGCTCTCATTAAACATCACCAACAATTTTTTTTCTTTCCCCCTGGTGGTAGGCTGTGTTGGAGTCTACAGAAAATAAAGTTGAGAAATAAAAATACATCTTAGGTTTCTATGACACAGTTGCATTTTATCCTACTATATCTCCACTCAATATACCAATCCTACCAATGTTTCCTAATTCCTCATGCTGCATAAATAAACATGACAGATTACAGCATTAGCAATGATGACAGTAACTTATGATATGCTAAAATGTTTTTAAAAGATGCATAGAAAGTGGCTTGATAAACCCTGTATCATCAATCCATTTAAACATTCCCACAGAGCTCTAATCAGAAGCTCATTTTATGTGCAACAGGTATGTAGAATAAACCTCCCTCCTAATAACTTGTAGGCCTAACGTGAACATAATCCATGTTAAGAGCTGTTTCTTGGTTCACAAAAAAACCTACCATTTAAAATCTTGCACATAGGCTACTAATCATATTATGGTGCAATTACCTATGGTAATTTTAAAAATCCTGGCTATCAGCTACTGATTTAAATATTCCAGACATCTTTCTTAACTCCACTTTTACTGACAGCATGTAAGTCCTTACTACTGTCTTTCAAGCCATTGACCAGTTATTTTTTTCATGAGGTACTATTTTAGTCATTCTTCTCTATATGAAATACAGTTGATGACAACTGCCTGGAAGACTCTGGTGTTTTTTCTTGTGTCGCTTCTCAGGTTGCCTACGACACTTCCTAATTATTAACAGAATGTTTCATTGAATTGTTGTATCCAATTGACCAACTGGTGATATATTATGGCTTGCTTTAATATTCCTATGATAACACTTTTAGATCCCATACATTAATGAAATATACAATAACATAGGCTGACATGTTGAACCAATCTCCCATTCCCTAACACTCCCAACTAATGGGACATAAGCTACCTAGTGGTTGGTTTCACATTGCTTCCAGCTACATGTACCGTACTAGGTCTAGTAGTACCATAGGTATTGTGACTGTTTCTCCAACTCCGTCAAGGAAACTAATTCTTAACTAAGATCTGAAATGGGGTACACTGTCCCACTAGGACAATCAAGGACAACTTGAACCATCCAAGTGATTTTTCTATTTCATTTTACCAACTAACCAGGTGCCTGGAAATGCTAGTGAAGGAGGCAGCGATTTAGGCTAGCCTACTGATATTCACCATTCAGAGAACATTCTCAGTGACTTGTCTATGCATAGGCCTATGATACAATTTCAAGAAATTGATACAGTAGTCACAGAACACTAATGGTGCCCAGTACTCACAGCTTAGCATAGGACGGAGTGGATTCCAGCCACAGATTAACTCGTGATCTGTCAACGGGTTTTCAAACAGATTGAGCACACACCCAAGTACAGGGGTCTTGACCATGATGTTCCAAGCCTCTAAACGAAACACTCCTCTTAAGACTTTCTGGTCTTGCATCCATGGTCGATCAACATTCTCCTGATCTCAGTGTTCTCAAGTTTCTGTTGGTTATGGACATGTTTTTATCCTGACAACTTCATATTTAAGGGGTTGGGGTACATTCCCTATTCTTAATTAGTTCAGCATAAGATCATTGAATCCCCTTAAGAAAAATAGGGAACATCCATGTGTTATTTGCCCATAGGAAAGGGAGAATTAAAAAAAACTGAACATCTAGGGACATTGATGCAGATGACTCGGAGTAAGTAGGCTAGATCAAAATGAACATTTTTCAGTGTTGCCTTAAAAAAGGATGATAACTTTCTACCGTTCAACATGAATAGGCCTATATTGGATGGGAAATATTTTTATTATTTGCAGAGATTACAAGGATGACTTGTTGATGTATCATTATTTTGTTAAGCGAACATAAGTTCCAAGTCCATATTGTGTTGGAACCCATATTTCAGTGTTGCTTTAGTAAACGAAATATTTAATGTCTTTCAGTTGGTCAACACGGTTGCACTTAATGGTAATTAAGAAAAAAAACCTGTACATGCAGGCCTAACATGTCAAATCAATCATACCTACAAGACAACAAAAATGCTCTATGAAAAACTATTAAAACCCCATAATGGTAGTAAAAAATAATCTCAATCCAACACCACTATTTCGCGAAGGTGCAGAAAATCTTAATAAAGTACAGCTATTCGTAATAGTAGGCTACGGTTGATATAAACCGCTAAATGAGTGATAGGCCCCTGAAATAGAACTACACTGACCGGCAAAAAAAGTGGAACACTAATTTTTTATGTAATTTCTTAATTTATTCCACTAAAATGTATAGGTTTTCCAATATTTGCATTATTCATGTAAATTTTAGATGGTTGGCAACAGAAAATACCGAAACATGTTTTACAACACGCTTTTCTCACAAATTTCGTTACATTTTGCAAATCTTACAATTTTCTATTTTTTAGTAATGCTCTTTTGGGCTGGTGTTTATCAAACGTATTGCCAAACAAAATAGTATTAATGTTTGCACTGCACTGCACGAGAACACTGGCCACTAAAAACGAGTGTTTCCGCCCTTAGCGTCCATGACAGCTTGTAAACGCTCAGGCATACTGTTCACAACTCGTCGAATGGCATCTGCCGGGATGCGATCCCATTCCTCCAGCAGCGATGTTCTCAGTTGTGCCAAGGTGGTGTGGTCATGCTGTCTGACGTTCCTTCCAAGCATATCCCATACATGTTCGATGGGGTTCAAGTCAGGACTACGAGCTGGCCAGTCCAGGGTTTGAATCTCCACTTCCTGCAGATATTGTACAACACAGCGAGCAGTATGAGGGCGGGCATTATCCTGCATCAGCATGAAATTCTGACCTATGAAAGGCGCAAAGGGCATCACATGGTTCATCAGGATCTCTTCGATGTACCTTTGGGAATTGAGCGTCCCGTGATCGATGCATACCAACTCAGTGCGGGCCATAACGTTGATGACACCCCACACCATAACCGAGCCACCTCCAAATGGAGTCCTGGAGGAGAAAGCAACAGGGCTGTACCTCTCCCCGCGCCTTCTCCACACTCTTTCTCTTCCATCAGGAGATCTAAGGTTAAAGCGACTCTCGTCAGTGAAGAGAACAGAGGCCCACTGCTCGTGGGTCCATCCCAGATGCTGCCTTGCGAAGCGAAGACGCGCCTCTCTGTGATGTCGTTCGAGCTGGACGAAATATGAGCTTCTTCATACCTTCTTCTTACTGTTTGCTCACTCACTCTCACATTTCTGACATTTTCCAGTTGATTTCGTGCCTGGACTGCTGTGGTATGGCGATCACGCATAACTTGCAGGGAGAGAAATCTGTCATCCATGGCACTTGTGCTTCTTCTACGGCCTGACCCTCGTCTCCTGTCGTATGTTTGGAGCTCTCTGTAACGTTGCACTGCACGATGTATGCTACCGAGAGATGATCCAATGACCTCAGCAACATAACGGAAGCTGCGGCCATCCTCCACCAATGCAACTGCCTGTGCAGCTTCTTCGCGGCTAAGAGGCATGTTTTAGTGTGAACTCCAAATGGATAACTTGCTAAAATGTGTGACAATGGTTCACACGTGTTCAACAAATGCCAGTTGTTATCCCTAGAACAACAATAAGCGAGCGGCAACACTCATAAACCTTAAGCGCTTACAGTGCACTTCCCGCCATAAAACCATTAAGATAGGCTCATCGAAGATTGGGGGTAATTGGTGGTAATAAACCACCCTAAGAAATGTCATATTATCAATTTCTATTCACGGATTTTTCAGATGTTTGTTCTAATGCATGAAAAGCTTTTAAAATGTGATTAAATCTTTTTCATGGTTTGTTTTATACTACTCTTTTAACTGTTCCACTTTTTTTGCCGGTCAGTGTATTTACCTTAATGACTACAAGATAACGAGATTGCCAAAAAACCACAATGCCACCCACAAATCTAGAGAAGACAACACTAGAAATGGCTTATTTAATCCACAAGTCACCCACCCTTCACCAACATTAATATTTGTAATTTAAGTAACTTAGGTTATGTTAAATTGAGGTTAATGGCGGAATTGATTGCGGCTGTGTGGCGGGAAGGACCCAATAAGTGCTCAGCCAATCAGGGACGTTTTGATTGGCGACCATGCTCGGAAAAATTTTAGATAGTTTTGATTCACTCGTGTTCGTTAAGCCCCCAACCTAGGCCGTCCCGGCGACAAAAATGGCGGCTTAACGAACACGACAGGGTGCCATTATTAAAATTTTGGGAGATAGAAACACAGCCGTATACTACTCAGAGCATCCTCAGTAAGCATTTCCCCGAGGTACGGCACGGGGAAATATTATTATGCAATAGGCGCCGCTTGCGTAAAACTCACTCATCGCAATCTCTGAGCCGAGTGGCGCGAGTTTAGACGATTCAATCCGCCTTCAGAACATTTTCGTTACCCGTATGTAAAATTCGTTACTTTCGTTACCCATTTGTAAAATTCGTTACTTTTTCGTTACTTTCGTTACCGGTAGACACCCTGTACAAGTTCCCCCCACTTGTACCTAATGAGAAGGGAAGACCCTCCACTTTGTACCTGTGGAGCCGTTTTCACCGTGGCCCACATTTTAACCGAGTGTGTGGATCATGCTGACTTACGAAGAAACCTTGGTTTGCAGACGACACTCAAACTTATATTAGCCGATGACGCGGTGGCTGCTGATCGAGTTATCCGCTTTATAAGTGAAAGTGTGTTAGGGTTAGCAATCTAAATTTTCCAGTGTACATTGACTCAACAACTTGTTCGTTTTTGAATGCAGCTTTTTTTATTTTTCCGTAATTTTTGTTTAGTTTTATAATTATTTGTTTTATTAACTTTCGGTCCTTTCAAATTTTGGTGTCCACCTCTAAATTTTAAATTCGATTCCAAATTTGTATACTTTAATATGCGTTAAGAGGGGCAGATGACCTCGTAGTTCCGCCCCTTAAAACAACAATAACTAACTAAAACGTTCTCCCCTGCTAGGGGAAATACTGAAATGAAAATCCACAGCCTGCTTCCAGTCTCCGACTGGGTCAGGAATGGAATGAATGAAGCCCCCATCTAGCGACGAGGATATGAACTGTGCCGGCTGCCGAGGCCTGACGCATTCCTCTGGGGCAATGATTAAATGAATGACAGATGAAATGAAATGATAGTGGAGAGTGTTGCTGGAAGGAAATTTTGACAGGGAAAACTGGAGTACCCGGAGAAAAACCTGTCTGCCTCCGTTTTTTCCAGCACAGATCTCACATGGAGTGACTGGTATTTGAACCACGGACCCAGCGGTGAGAGGCCGGCGTGCTGCCGCCTAAGCCACGGAGGCTAAGGGAAATACTAATATGTTCAAAATATATCGTTCCATTGAGTCTATTGTTTCAACCACAATGATTCCCACATCAAAATCAGACACTTTCTCCTTGATTCTTTGCATGGTTTCTTGTTAAACAGGCTCCAAGTAGTTTTTTCATGAAGTACTCTCGTCGGGCATTAACATCTTTGTGTATTTGTCAAGAAATCCCTTGAAGACTGGATGGTTCACCATATTGAGTGGAATTCCTGCTTGTGTAAGATCTGCACACAAATCAATCTTTAATTCCTTCAAATTTTGGCTTTTTGAAGAACTCTGTAGAAACGAATTTCGTAATAGAAGTTGCCGCGACTTGTTTGCTTGAAGAGACTTATTCATTTAATGCTTAGAGCTGGAAATGTGTTGTTTAATGCGATCTCGCTGGTGTTTTTCATCTAAAAAAATTCCTGAATCACAAATAGTACATCGCATAACAGTTCCATCAGTGTCTATGAAATCTTGTTTGAATTCCTGAGCCAGAGCAATAAATCGGGCACTGGACACCTTTGGCATGGTAAACTCTAGTAGTACACTCGTTTAGTAATGTAACAAAGTGCTAACACCAGTTCACTTGCTAACTCAGTGCGACTATCACACAACTCACTCTTGCGCTCACTTGCTGTCCACACTCTATTATAACACCGCGACAATTACCAGAATGTTCTCATTCATGCTGGAACTGCAGTCTCAGTGATTTCTAGTAGCTTCGAGCAGAACCAGTGTCAATTCTCAGAAATACGCGGGTGCGGTTGATGATATCCCTGCGTCACCAGCCTCCGTCTCAATGCGAACAGATTACGTCTCTCACAGCAACAAACTCACATTCACGAACAGCAGGCTACTGATTCTGGTGGGATAGAAACACTCATTGTCAATTGCATTTTTGCGGGCTACATTATAGCGGTAAAGCCAGAGAAAGAGGTTTTGTCGAACACACAATTATTTTCCTTTGTTGGAGGTGTGCTTTCAACTCCCGCACAGTGTTTACAGAAAGAGGTCGGCTTACTATTCACACGTACACTGCAAGCTGAACTTAAATATTTTATATTGATTAGAAATCTTATAGAATAAATAGGAATTAAACTTAAAAAAAAAAAAAAAAGGGCGGGGTCTTCGGTCCGGCTCTAGACCTTTATAATCCTTCATTATAACTCCAACCTTTCATTATTTCAAAATATGTTTTCTCTCAACAATGGAATCACAAAGTCTATAAAAATAAACAAGTTTTAGAGAAGTGGTGGTGAGTGTGTGAAGTTTTTTTCTTTTTGTATAATATAGAGATTATTATTATTATTATTACTTAAGCCTCCATGGCTTAGGTGGCAGCACGCCGGCCTCTCACCGCTGGGTTCGTGGTTCAAATCCCGGTCACTCCATGTGAGATCTGTGCTGGACAAAACGGAGGCAGACTGGTTTTTCTCCGGTTTTCCCTGTCAAAATTTCAATCCAGCAACACTCCCCACTATCATTTCATTTCATCTGTCATTCATTTAATCATTGCCCCAGAGGAGTGCGTCAGGCCTCGGCAGCCGGCACAGTTCATATCCTCGCCGCTAGATAGGGGCTTCATCCATTACATTCCTGACCCGGTTGGAGACTGGAAGCAGGCTGTGGATTTTTTTTCACAATCTCAGCATTCATAGTTTTAACCGTCCGCCTCATTGCGGTGGCTTGCATTCTTGGCTGTCACCACGAAAGCCCGGGTTCGATTCCCACCTCAGCCATCCTGGAAGTTAATTTCCGTTGTTTCCCATTTCTACTCCTGGCAAATACCGGGATGGTGCCTAACTTAAGGCCACGGCCACTTACTACCCAAATCCTACTTTAATTATTACAAATGCACACACTAGTACAGACATCAAAGTGACACAGGTTATCAGACAAATTCTACGCACACCCAATTACACGGGGCTGCATGATCTTGATGTCGGAAAGACCCGAAAAGCATTAATAACAACAACCTATTTAACCAAGCGAGGAGTCACTCCAAGACAATCAACAACTTGCTGGAGCACCGGATATCGCTTATCGCCATCTCACCCTCTTAAAGAAACAAATAGCACTCAAAATCATACGAATTCCTCATTCTGTAAACAGGGTTCCAGAAGACATTGTGAAGGTATCTACTGGTACTCCACAATTTCCTGAGTGAAACTGGAAACTACACATTGACACAATATCCGAGATACAAAGATAAACAGTGACTCACTGATGTGTGTACTGACTTCCTTTGACACATCTAAGGGCAGAGTTGAACAGTGAATATTGAAACTGGCAAAGATTGCGAGCTTCATCAAAGGAAGAAAAAAGTCTCTGATAATTTCTTTAGAATTTAATTATTTTTATCGGTTTATTTTGTACTAGTTAAATATTCAGAGTTTGTTTGAGCTAAATAGTTTCCTTTTAGTAAACATCAATAAAATCATCATCATCATCGGCTTTAACTCGAATCGAATCCTTCAGTCCAGTTTGTGGATGTGTTTACGGTGACTAAAGAGTCCAATCCTGGCATGGAACAAGCGACCACACAAGTCACATAGTATTGCTGGAGGAGGACGTGGTTGGGCTGCTCGAAGTTTCCTAGCTTGACGCTTTTCCTCTTCATGTGTGCGTCGATCCCTTTCAAACGTCTTTACAGTATCCGAGATGGTACGGCGCCAAGTTGAGCGGTCTTCAGCCAGCATGTCCCAGGTTTGTGAATCAAGACCTGTCAATTTCAGGGTCTGCTTAAATTGGTCCTTGTAGTGCCTCTTAGGACCACCATGAGGTCTGGTGCCATGGCATAACTCACCATATAGCATTTGACGAGGTAATCTCACATCATCCATCCGATGGACATGACCAATCCATCTAAATTGGTGACCTATTATGGATGATTCTATGCTGTTGATTTGAGCCTTTTCCAGAACAGCAATATTGATAATGCGGTCTTCCCATTTAATCCTCAGGATTGATCGAAGTTTTTGTAGGTGGAAACGCTCAAGCTTCCTAAGATCACGTCGGTAAAGGGTCCACGTTTCACAACCATACAACAATGTAGAAATGACTACTGCTTTGTACACCATAAGCTTTGTACTCATAGACAGATCTTTATTCATGAAGACCCGGTGCGCGAATCGTCCATACGCTGCGTGGGCTGCGCCAATTCTCTTATCCACATCCTGCTCACAGGTACAGCTCACAGAAATGGTACTGCCCAGGTACGAGAAGTGGTCAACCTGTTCTAATGGCAAATTTGAGATGGAGATATTGAACTGAGGAAGAGGTGTGCCTGGTGAAGGTTGTGCCAAGACTTTAGTCTTATTGACATTTATGGTAAGACCAAAGCGATCACATGCACTTTTGTAACAATTAACTGACTCTTGCAGCTCTTCTGGTGTGAGAGTTGGTGACGCAGTATCATCTGCATACAACATGTTAGTAACCTTAGTAACCTGAGTTTTCCTCAAGGAGCGGAGACGAGTTAGGTTGAAAAGCCCTCCATCAAAACGATACTTGACCTCCACACCTGGGATGTTTGTGGGTGAATCATAAAGCATTGCAGCCAAGTACAGCGCAAAAAGCGTTGGAGCCAGTACACATCCTTGTTTCAGTCCATGGGTAATGGGAAATTCATCGGACATCTTATTCTGATGGCAAACCTGACCTGTCATGCCATCATGGAGAGCCTTGATTAGATCTACAAAACGCTGAGGGCAACCAAACCGCTTCAGCACTGCCCACATGGCTGGTCTTGGAACCGAATCAAATGCCTTTTCCAAGTCATAAAAGACTAAGAAGAGTGGATTCTGTTGTTCTCTACATTTTTCTTGTAGCTGTCTCACACAGAAAATCAAGTCAATTGTGCTTCTGGAAGTTCTAAATCCGCATTGTGACTCTGGGAGGATCTTCTCAGAGATAACCTTGAGGCGGTTAAGTAGAATTCTTGCAAGAATCTTCCCCACAATTGATAGCAGTGATATACCACGGTAGTTGCCACAAACACTGCGATCACCCTTTTTAAAGATAGTGACGATAGTGGCATTTTTTAGGTCTCCAGGTACTTTTCTTGATTCCCATATTCTGAGGATAAGGATGAAAATTCTTGTTTTGAGGGAATGACCTCCGGCTTGAATTAGTTCCAGAGGGATGTTATCTGGGCCAGGTGCTTTTCTGGGTTTCAATTGGGTGAGAGCTGCACTGAATTCATGATAAGTAGGAGGTACTGCCAACCACAGTTGTTCAGGTTGTTGCGGCACATCACAGAGGAAGTCTTCAGCAGCTTCTGATGGACGATTTAGGAGATTGGAGAAGTGCTCCTTCCAGCGTTCCAAGATTTCTTGACTATCAGTAAAGGTAGTAGAATTATCAGCGCTTTTCAGTGTACCTGATGATGAGCGAGATGGTCCATATATTTCCTTGAGTACGGCATAGAAGTTCCTCAAGTCTCGAGCATCCGATAGTCACTGCAGTTCCTGAGCCTTCTGTTGCCACCAAGTATTTTTAATCTGCCTTATCTGCGTCTGGCATTTACCCTTGAGTTCCAGTAGTTTATCTCTCTTTGTGTTGGAAGTTGGGTCTTGAAGATGGGCAAGATAGGCATTCCTTTTGGCATTGATGAGAGACAGAATTTCCTCATTGTTGTCATCAAACCAGTCTTGTCTTTTCCGCACTATAAAACCAATGGTTTCCTCAGCTGACTGTGTGATAATCTTCTGTAATGTGGCCCATTCTTGCTGAATATCATTTGTTACTGGGTTTTCTGATAACTGGGTGACGATCCTGTTTCCAAAATGTTTGTACATGGATTCATCCTGAAGTTTGGATGTATTAAACTTCTTTCTTGACAAATTTTTGATGTTCCTAGGTGGTTTAGGTCTGATGGATATCCTGAGCTTACATATAAGAAGTTTATGATCTGTCCAACAATCGTCTATATTCCTTGCTGTTCTGGTAATAAGAGTGTCCTTCTTATCACATTGCCGGGTAATGATATAATCAAGAATGTGCCAATGTTTGGAACGAGGATGCATCCACGTGGTTTTGAAGCGGTCAGGTAGCCGGAACTGCGTGTTGGTAATGAAAAGTTCGTGTTCTGCACAAAGACCAAGAAGCAACAGTCCATTGGGATTACATTTTCCAAGTCCCTGTTTGCCCATCACATTATTCCATAGCCTGTGATCTTTCCCAACTCTGGCATTGAAGTCACCGAGGAGCAAGAGTTTATCTGCAGATGGTACCTTGGAGATGATTTCACTTAGCTGATTATAGAACTGAGCCTTTACATCATCATCAGAATCTAAGGTAGGAGCATAGGCAGAGATGAGTGTCATAAAGGAACCTCCTGAGAGTGGTATGCGGAGAGTCATGAGCCTTTCGCTGATTGCAATGGGCGTAAGTTGGTGATAATTTACCAGTTTGGTCTTCACAGCGAAGCCCACACCATGAATACGACATTCACCCTCCTCCTTTCCTTTCCAGAATATGGTATATCCTGTTCCAGATTCAGTAATCTTGCCTTCAGCAGACAGCCTAGTTTCACTGAGCAGCAATGTCAACGTTGAGTCTTGATAACTCATTTTGTTATGAACAGAGAGGAGACAATATAACAACATATAATTCATTTTTCTTACTAATTTTATCACGAGCTTGTGAATTAATTTGTAATTATTAATCATAATTTATTTATTGCCACTACATGTTTCTGGGACTAGCTTTCTCTCTGTTTTAAATATTTTATCACCACCGAGAGTCCTCTTATTGTGATGTACTGTATACCAAATTAAATTTAAAAAAAGTCTCTTTAACGTCAAAATACACGAAACACAAGGACAGATCTGAAAGGTATACACAAATCTACTTAATATGAATGTACTAGGCCTACATTCCAACAGATGTATTGCATTATGAAGCAGTGCGAACGGAGCGCTGATCAGTCAGTGACGTTCTCTGGCGCGGCAGAGCAAGGGAACGCGGCAACAGCGCATCAACTTTCCTGCGGAACTCGCCCGGCGACAACAGGCACCAAAATCATAATAAATATCAATCCAAATTAAATAAACTCATTTATTTACATTATGGATAGTTACATATCGCAAACGCTTAGTATATGTGGATTACAACGCACCCAAGAACGAACTTCTACGGAAGTCCATTTTCGAAATGCAAGCCTTTCACATTATCAATTTTTTGTTGTATGTGTTAGAGATAAAAGTTTGAAACTTCACATACACACAAACAACATATTTGACTAACACATATTTAAATTTGGTTACTGTAGCACAACGGCGTTGAGAGTTGTGAATCTCTTAAATCGACGTTTCCCTCGAAACCCGCCAAAAACCGGTACCTTTTACATTACACATGCCATAAAAGATATTAACCCTTTGACCGCCAGCCATATACGCGGTGTCCGTACCCTATACTGCCAAGGCCTAATCTGCACTTTTTACCCTGCGGTAAATTATACCTTATACGTAATAACTTCTGAACTATTTATGTATATTGGATGATCGTTTTTTTTGTTTTGAAGGTAATGCTCTGTGCGTTTTATTAATGTAACTTAATGTACTCTTATTCTATAATTTATGTTAAATGGAGTGATAATTGAAATAAATATTTACTTTAAAAATTTTAAAAGAAAATTCATCATCAAAAATCGTTAAGAATAAAAGATATTTTTACTATCGAAAACTGCTTTATTTTAGCGAGGTGATGTTTCCAATATCACATACCTGGTAATCTATAAAAAATTTGATCTTTCTTTAACATATTACAGCTACAATAATTTATTATTATTTTTATTACTGTAACACGAAATTTTCTAATTCTTATATTATATGCAAATGGCTGCAGTTCCAGGCTAGTTATGAGTAAAAATGTTTACTAATGTCTATTTCACTACTTCACACAAACTGAACACTCCAGAATTCACTTTTTGGATGAAAAGAAACTAATTACCTAATGTTTACACATGTTTATTACGCGCCCTAGCAGTTGTGATTAGAGAGGCACAAAGGATGTACACTCTTATTACATTCTTTACAAAATGTATCTGGTCTTTTTCCTTCTACCACTTCGAATTGTACTAGCCTTGCTGAATACAGAACAATTGCATTCATTTTTTCCCCGGTAAAAGGTGAAAGGGTTCATTGCCCGCCCCGGATAGCTGAATTTGCGCTTGGTTACTCAGCAGCAAGTTCCTCAGTGTGACAAACTTTAAAACTTGTTGTATATAGTCTTATTTAATCCACTACTAGACCAAAACATATATTGTGAACTATTAAAACGAATAAGTAACTTGGAAAATACATTTTTTTCAGAATGTCCGATCAATCGGACGTTGGCATTTTTCAGCTGAACTCCGAACGTCCGATCAATCGGACGTTGGCGGTCAAAGGGTTAAAATACATTTCTAAAAGTTACCTTTATCATCAATCAATGCAGAAATAAACAAGGAAACTGGTGATGTTACTTGTTTTCCTGTAGGCCTTTTGGTTATTTTGCTAATTATCTCCAAACTCGGGTGCACATAATTTCTGCGCCGACAGTACATCACCTTGTGATGATAGTTTGTTCAGGAGCTTAACGCTCAGCACTGGTGACACACAAGCTTTCAGTGTGACACTGGCAGTAGTTGTGCTGGGATGTACTTGTTAAGGTTGACCATAGTAGTAATACAAAGATTCAGAAGAACACCGAGTTTATGAGATCACCAGTGTTAATAGTGTAATGGGTCAGGAAAATGCTGTATCTCTAACTTGAAAATGGGAGATGACAAATCATTCGCCTGTTCTGGAATGAGATTTGATGTAGAGTAATTACTTAATGTTATTGCATTGAAACTGAACAATTACAGAATTGAATATCACTATGAAAGTAAACCCAATGTGCTTTGTTATTACAGCACCCAGCAAAGGAAGTAATTTCACTGCCATCTGGGTCATGGCAGATGACAAATCATCGCCCTGTTCCAGAATGAGATTTGATGTAATTACACGATGTTCTGGGCATTGAAACGGAACAATTACGGAATTGAATATTGCCATGAAAGTAAACCCAATGTGCTTTGATACTACAGCACCCAGTGAAGGAAATACATTGAACTTCCTAAATGAATCTATAACACAAGCAAAGCTTTTCACGTATTAATAACCTCATATCATTCTATTATTCTTTGCATTTCTATTTTAGAATAACAGAAAAGTGTATGTATTTCTATCAAACAATTACTTGAAAGAGAATTGCCATACTTAGCTGGTAGATATCACATATTATTAATTCTGAAAGTTTATTGTATTACACATAAGATGACGAATCAGTCAGTTACCGATGATCATGCTGAAAGTGCAGTGGGTTGAACCAAGAAGTACGGTAAATGACTTGATCACCACATTGAAGGGACAGAAATAGAATTTGTTGCAAATTATTGGCCCTGAGGTAACTAAAGAGTACACAAAGTAAGGAATATGGTCTTGTATACACATTTTGTAAAATGTAGTGTTAATGTAAAACTGTGTTACTCAAGTGGAAGGTTGGGTAAGTTACTTTTTGAAAGTAGCTGCGTTACAATTACAATGGTTGAAGTAATGCACCATTACTTTTGTACAGGGTCTTTATTTTTGCTTGGTAAGACAATTCCGCTCGACCTTGGCCGCCGGTCCCCGGCCAATAGCCGGCTGTTACAAGTTGGCACGTGCGGTCTCTGGCCGTTTTCCCACGCTCTTGCTGCGGTAGATGTGTGAGCTCCAAGCTAATTGGGTGTTTTATAAAGCTTCTGTGTACTGTATATCGTATTGAATAGTATTTTATTGTGATTGTGTATAGTGCTGTAATGGCTTATATGAAATATTCGTGCACTAGAACAAGACAAAAGTTTCGAGTGAAATTTCCAGGGAGACCCATTCCTATAAATCGGACAATAAAACAACTGGCTAAGAGATTGAAAAGTACAGGTAAAGACGTAAAGGTTGTTATTTCCTTAGTGAAGCTAAATTAACCGGAGTAACCAGAAACTTCATAAGGAGATGCCGATTATGTTTGGCAGCGGATGGGGAACATTTTCAGCATCTACTGATTTTAAGCACCATATTCTGCCGTACATATGCGCATGCGATTGCCGGCAACTGAGCCGTCACTGGTGGAGCGCGTGAGCGAGAATGTCCTTGCCAAGCAAATATAAAGACCCAGTATAAAAATATATTTGCTTTCTCTATTCTACAATCTGACATCAATTTGTATTTGCCAATGTTAATTTAAATGATAGGTTTTTAAAAATAATTACTATAATTTGCTTGTTTTGAACGGAGTAGTGGATTCTAGTAAAATTGAAATAAATCAAAAAAAGAATGATTTGACATTGATTAACAGATTTTCACGAAGATGGCCTGGGTTTGATTCCTGGCTTTGTAACTTATTTTAATCCTAGTATGAAATAGGTCAGCCTCTAGAGGACAGTTGAGAAGAGCAGTGAGTGGTGTGTTCATAGAAGTGGTTTTCTGTGGTTTCCCAAAGTAAATTCAGATCACAGCTGCCTCCTAACCACTGGTTAGAAGCACACACATTCATATGGTCACTACAATAATGCAGGTTATCAGTCAGATTCCACACACATATTCAAGTACCCATTCTGACAACCATGAAGTTGCAAGCCTTAGATGAAGTAACAATAAATCACTTGGGCCAGTTTACAGTTCTGTCAAGTAATAATGTGTTCTCTCTGACCATTTCATGCATCCAAGATAATCCTGAAATTACTCGATCTTGAGAAAGTAACTAGCAATTTTGTTACTGTTAAAAGTAGCAGCATTACAGTTACGGTACTTCATTTAATTAGTAAGATCATTACCCTCTTGTTACCGCTTAAAGTAATGGTGGAACAGTAACGCATTACTCCCAACCATGCTGAAGTGTAATATTTTAAAAATATCCAACAGACTTGTTTAAGTAAGAATGGACATGCATTAAATATATAAAATTGTTGTTAATTTTAAGTTTCCTAGTTTTGATGTACATACATATCTCACTTGATTATATAATTAAAATTTGAAATGCACCATTTAACTAAATATTTAGATCCAATGAGCACCTGGATAATTTCAAGCTATAATTGCTAGATTCTACAAAACTTCTTAAAAATGAGTGGTAATAAAATAAACAATAGTTGCAAAACTAACTTTTTATCAAAAATTTCATGTCCTTTAAGTGCCTCCCAATATTCAGCTCTGTGAATATAGCTGAACACCACAAGTTTTCATAAAATAATACTTAATTTATTTATTATTAAGCACTACATTCTATATTATCAATAGAAGATTTACATGTATTAATACTGTATCAGCAAGCATACAGACATAAAAGGAGCCTTCAGCAGACACACCATATTGGCCAGCTGTCCGTGCCATTGTAGCAAAACATTCATTCAACAAAACTCCTATCAACATCATTATACTCCTATATTTTATCAAAATTCCTGTCCGCTTTGAATAAATTACCATACAAAACCATAAGCAGCAAGAAAAAAAATTGCAATAATAGTTCTATCTAGTAATCTTACATATGTAGAGTAGGGAGGTGTACCAAGTGTCTTCATGTCAATTAGTGTTGACCGACTGGAAAGATTTCTTTAATAGAACTAGACAACACTGAAAAATGGCTTCTATCACTTCAATTGGATTAAAAATTACACAGTCCTTACGGGCAGGTAACAGCAAATCACATCCAATGGCAGAGCAAATATCTCTGATATTGAATTTGAAAATGATGATAATATTCACGATCATTAGATGAATTTAGGGAGATCCAATGAAAACAGAAGCAGTGGCGGACTGGCCCGGGCGGGCACTCGGGGATCCCCGAGTGGGCCCTCGGTGGGTCGGGGGTCCTTGGGCCCCCGGCCTACCGAAAATTTGTATTGAGCCGCAGCACTACCTTTCGGGATTTTGTGTGGGCCGTAATGATAGCCGCAACTTAAAGAGTCCTTGGGCCACTGGTTGAAGCTAAAAAACACACCACCTCCCTATTGAAATAAAATGAATCGATCGAGGTCTTTAATCGAATTAGTGTTGTTTTAATTTATTTTGGTCCTTTCATTTTTAAAACAAATTTTTGGCTTTCTAGGGGCCCCTTTCATCTAAGGGCCCCTTTCAGCTAAGGGCCCCGTTCAGCTCGCGGCCCCTTTCTGTTGTCTCAGACTAAGACCCAAGCCCTCTCATATTGAAACGCATTCTGTTACATTGAGACGCCAGCGTTTGGATGCTTCTGAGGAGACGGCCAACGTCTCAATTTGATTTTTTAAAAATGGATGTCCCCTACGCCGCTCCAAGTGGCTCTTTTGTTTCCTGTTCTGTTTTATTAAGACAGAACAATCACTACTCCAAAAAATGCAAAAGCTTATGTTCCGGAAACACCCGCCTGAGTAGTCGCATCGCCTGCCAGGACGGTGCACTGTGGTCTGGAGGAGGGAAAATTGGGCGTTTGCGAAAGTGTTAATTTTAAATAAATATCGATCTTATTTGTTTCATAAAGGTCCAAAGCTTCATGTGATGACAAAAATTTTGAAACAAAATCATTATTTGAGGGCAGAATAAGCGTTCAAAGTCGACTATTTTTCTTCAAAAATAAAAGCCTCTGCTAACAGCTAGGGTTCGCGTATTTTCAATTTTTCGTGGGTTAACGTTACTAAACCCCTATAACCATGTACTGAACCCTTCAGAATAGCAGTGTTTTATGCAAGAATCTTAGATCAAGGGGTCGCGTTCAGTTCATAGTGTGGTGTTTACGTCCGCCAAACAACGTGCTTTTCTGAGGCAAGGGTTATAGGATAAAAACTATAATTAAGAAAGTAAGGAGACAAAACGTAAGATAATAACAAGGTTTAATAACTAATTTGTGCATAAAAGAATAAAACAAACAATAATAAACAAATCCTCCCTGAATTTTTCCCCTGACAGGAATATTTATCACTTTGAGGAGTCAGACAGATCTCCCCTTTTCTAATAAAATGTGGATCCAAGTTCCACTATCTTGCATGTGAATTTATGTTCGCGTGATGACTATCTACGAGAAATGAGTACTTGGATGATCGTTCGTTCACAACGGGTTAACAGCCACGATGCTCACGAACAATCATCTCGTAAATCAACGTTTATGGATATGGGCATAACATTAATAAAAATCCTTAAATCTAACTCTGACACACATATTACAACTCTACTATTTACAGGCATCTCTCTGAGACCCTTATTAGTGTGGTGACACACTTAACCAAATGAGCTGCCACAATGGCCAGATACTCAACAACAAGGAAAAACAGCGCCGCACGTGACTCACGGGTCACTGACATGGAAAATAAACATAGAATAAACCAACAACAACAAACAACCTGAGTGGTTAAGATTAATTTATATTAACAAAACTGCATGTTAAAGAAAACGCTTCGAAGATTATCGTGTTTCGTAGGCAACTCCCATTTATTTAAACAATTTTACCATTGATCAGTTTCTCACATTTATATTTATTTTCAAGTAATTGGGAGCCAGACATGCACTCCACTAATGATGAGCTTGCTTGCGAAACTCAGCCAGCCCTTGTGACAACAACTCACCCTTTCCACAGTACCAGTCATGTCCCCCTTCCAGTGTATATAAATAGCCGACCAGCTGGACTGTTATCTCAAGGAATCAACAGCAACTAACATCTCCTCCAACTCAACATATGGTCAGACAATAATCACATATCCATAATTGTCCTCGCAAGGATACAATATGAATCTGGTACCAAGCTGACAGAAATCAGTCTCTGCTGAAATTCCCGCTTGTAATACCACAAAAAATATACCACAATACACACATCTGGGACTGACATAACGCCTTTCACACGGGTCTGCTGAATTAGAGCTCGCAAACATTTAACACCATATTTAAAACTTACGATAGAGCTGAAACTCTTCGTCACAAATTACATTGCTCCAAAGGCAAAAATCACACTGAATCTGATCAATAATAAATCTCAACAAATTTTAATTACCCTCCAATCTACTATATAATTATATTAATTCAGTCCTACTTCTGAAACACGACATATCTCCGAGAGACGTTTTTAACCGCACTTCGTAGCCTAGGCGAACACGGCCGTTCACATAGCTACGTTAGTTAACACAACACAAAGAAAAGAACCTTCCATCACTTACAATTATGCGAGCTGCTTCCAAACAAAAGTGTGTCAGATCAAAACTAAATATACTACATTAATCACACAAGCAAAGTATTTACAAAAATATGTCCCATAAACCATAAGTTAATTTAACAAATAATAAAATATTATTTTGTACTCATCTCTTTTGTAGTCACCCGTCAAAGAACATCAGACGCCATTCCCCAACTGGATGGTTCTTTATCTCATATCAGCCATCTGGACGGAGTGTTGAGAATTCCAAACTTCCTCTGCATTCATCGATGTCATCCTTGCGCTGATACAAAAATTAGGTTATTATACACTTTATGTCTGACTACTAAATTCGCTTGTTCAGGTACTAAATTCCCTGTCACTGTTCGTTGGCGAATTATCGACGCTACTGCCCCTATAACTATAGTACAATGACTATCTATCACTGAATTTAACACTTTACAATGAATATCTTGTGTCCTCGACACACAAAATACAAGTCTTGTGTCCTCGACACACAGAAAAAAAGTCTACGTCCGTAGACGCACAGAATAATAATAATGTCTTGGCTCTTCGACACACTTATAAATGAACTGGCCCTTGGGTCTAGATGGAGGGGGATTTTATGTAAAAATTTATCGAAGTAATTGTGGTACAGGAATGAAATAAATATCACTGAACTCGTAATATTGCACAGGTCAAGAATATGCCCATTAATCCTAGATTCGATCGTAGAGATTTTGTCTAGGCGATTTCCCGCGTGAATGCTAGCCGCCGCGTACCCCAGCCGGAGTTGGCGCGCAAGTAGGCATTCTCTTCTCATTGGTTCTCCATTTACTGTAATTTGGCGGTTTCTAGTAGATCTTGGCGTCTTGGGAGTGTCTATTTTCTTCATCAGCCATTCACGTTACTGCATCATATTTCTTCTAGGCGCGAATATCACAATGAACATACCAGAACCATGTCTCACCGCGCGTCGCTTCTAAAATTGAGGTAGCCACACCTGTCCCTGTGATACATAGCTATGCTATTTCTTTTCATAGCTCAAGTATTTAGCCTTTTGTTAAACTGTCGCAGGTATGTCCCTACTGTCTCCAACAAATGCTTGAAATTTCCTCATCGCTGTCTGGCTACTTTCATGATGCTGGTTGAAATATTTATTAATTGAAGAAATAAAAAGTAGAATCATTTAACCAACATAGGGTAAAGGGTTCACAACTCTCCCACTCACAAAATTTCGAACTTAGGAATAAAGTCGACAATTTTACAATACTCCCGTAGGCCAATTTGTTTTATTTCCAGAATCACCCCTTTTTCTTACTTGGTCTAGGCGCTCCTGTCTTCAATGGCATTTACTCGTTTTCATATCCTGCTTGTATTTCCCCTTCCAATCTTGCGTGACGCTCGGATGCCTGCGGCAACACCTTACTCGCCTCGTTAATGTTTGTCAACAACAAGTCTATTTCCTCCTTCATCACGTGCCGTACTCAACTGCTCCCCGTTGACTTTGTTGATAGTAGGACGTCCGTATATTCAAACAGCGTCATTATTTCGGCGCTACCATGGTTCACTTCGACGATATTTTTTTAGGTTGGCAGCGTTGTAAACTGACATTGTTCCTGTGCTCAATTCTTTCACTCTGTAAGCATTATTTCCAAGGTTTCTTACGATAGAATAGGGTCCTATGAATTTCTCGCAGAATTTACTAAAGATTTTCTTTTCTGGGTCCGATGTAGCAGGTCGTTTCACCAAAACGAGCTGGTTGACTTCAAGATCGCCGTGGAACCTCTTATTTCTTACTCGCCGTAATCTGCGGTCTGCTTGTTTTCTCATGTATGCTCTCGTTCTTTCAATTCGCAGGTCTGGTGCTATCATGGGATCTTGTGGACAGTTAATGATGCTTTTCCACGTTCTTACTGGATACTCGTTCTTGTGTAGGACCATAGGGATTTGTCCTGTTGACTCGTGCCTGGTAGAATTCATGCATGTCTCTACGTCCTTAATTTTATCGACCCATTTGTGGTGTTCGTTCGGAATGAAGATCCTCAAGTATGCAGTTACACATTTAATTACTCTCTCGCTTGGATTTGCTTGGGCATGTCGGATACTGCTTAAAACATGTTTTATACCCATGTCTTCCATTCCTTTCTTGAATTCGGCGCTTGTGAAATAACTGCCATGATCTGATAATATAAACTCTGGTTTTCCAAGGGTTGGAATAACTCTATTACGAATGCGACTGAGTACCTGCTTCGATGTGGTTTTCTGAATAGGGCATAGTACTACAAACTTAGAAAATACATCAATGCACACTAGCAAATGACGGCAACCTCTCCTTCCCTTCGGAATTGGACCAAGACAGTCCACCGCCAGTAGCTCACATGGTTTCTGAGGTAGCAATGGTCTAGGATATTGCCTCAGTAAATAATTATTTGGCTTTGTCCTCTGACACGGGTCACAAGTTGTAATGACGTCACATATAGTTGTTCTCATACGTGGCCATGTAAATGTCTCTCCTATTGTCGCTTCGCACTTGTCTAAGCCCACGTGACCGTAACTTTCGTGCGTATGCCATGTCAATCCTCGTTGTAACGATGCAGGTACTAATATGCGTAACTTGGTGTGGTCATTATCTATCCATTTGTGCAGCAAATTGTTGACATAAACATATCTTCCTTCTTTGGCTTTCGCTTCTCGAAATGCAGGTGTTCCTGTAGGTAGTTGCTTTTTGAAGTATTTAATTAATAGCATCATCCATGGTTCCGCTTCCTGTTCTCGCTGTATTTCACGTAACTCCTCCAAGAATTCCCGGTCCTTCGGTGTTAACTCCAAGTGTTGTACCATCGCTGTTTCTTCATTATCAGGCTCTGGGTTCCTGCTGAGTGCATCCGGTATCACGTTCATCTTCCCTGGACAATGTTCAATTTCAATGCTGAACTGCTGAATGTATATAGACCAACGTGTCACCCGTTCGCTTGCCATTGACGTCTTAAACAAGAATGTTAATGCCTTGTGGTCAGTCCTGACAACAATCGGGTAACCATAGATTATTCGTTTCCATTGTTGGAGCGCATGAAGGATGGCCAACAATTCTAGCTCGGTTACAGTATAATTTCGCTCGTGCTTACGCAATTTCCGGCTGACAAATGCCAAATATGTTTTGTGCTGCAGGTTAGCTGGATCCGCTTGGTAGAGCATAGCACCTATCCCAATTAGTGAAGCATCCGCTTGGATTATAAATTTGAGCTTGAAATCTGGATAGCCTAATTTAATGCAGTTTTCCAATAGCTGTTTTGTTGCTTGGAATGCCTTCTCACATTCCGCGTTGCATGACCATTTGTTATTTTTCTTTAACATTTCCTGCATTGGAGCTACAGTCTCCGTATAACCTGGACAGTTTTCTTTAAAGAATCCCGTTACGCCTAAGAAAGCCCGAATGTGCTTGACTCTCGTTGGTGTAGGGAAATTCTTTATCGCTTCAATCTTAGCTGGGTTTGGCTTCACTCCCTCCTTGTCAATGACGTGACCCAAATACAAGATCTCGCTCTTGAAGAAATGCGATTTCTTCAGGTTTACTTTGAAATTCGATGCATTCAAGTTGCCCAATACTTTATCTAAATTTTCCATGTGAGTTTCAATGTTGTCAGATGCCAACAGAATGTCGTCAATGTATCGCACCGTCATCTCCTTTACTTCCTCGGTTAGGTTCCGGTCCAGTGCTCGGATTAAAGCACAGCCCGCTGTTTTGACTCCAAAAGGCATTCTGACGAAACAATATGTCTGGTTATCGAATAAGAAGCCAGTTAGAAGCTGTGACTTCTCATCCAATTCAAGATGGTGGAACGAGCTCGTCAGATCGACTGATGAATAAATGCTCTTGTTTTTAAAGCCTTTTAATACGTCTCTGATAATTGGCGCTCTGTCATACTCAGGAAAAATGAGTCTCATGTTGAGATTTCTGGCATCTAAACAAAGTCTAATAGATCCATTTGGTTTTGTGACTGCCAAAATCGCATTTAGATAAGGTGTAGGTGTCTTCCTTATCACTCCAGCTTCTAACATCTCATCTATAATGATTTTAACTTGACCACGATATTTTTCAGGAATTGGGTACAATCTGCTTTTGAACGGTGACCAGTCCTCGACTTGCATAGAGTACTTGAAATTTAAAATTTTCCCAGGTACTGTATCAAATACTGTTTTGTGCTTCCTTAAAATCTCTTCCAACTGTTTTCTGTGTTCATCCCCAAGTTGAATGTCATTGAGCCGCTCCTGTAGTAACTCTTCAAATTGTGCATCGCTGTTATCTCCTTCTGTTAATAAAAACCAAATCTCCTGGGATTCTATCTCCTCATCTAGTTCCACAACAGCCCCTTCTACGATGTTATCTTCCGCCTTTCGTACCTCCTCTTCCGTCTCTTCTGATATTGCTTCCAATGCCCAAGAATTTACATCTCTTCCGGTAGTGATTTCATCCATATGCAATCCCACGTTTTTCAGCTGGTCATATTCTCTAAAACTGACTGTATTCTTGTGTAAATCTATCACTGCTTGATAGTCACAAATGAAATTTGCACCAAGAATTATATTGAAATTCATCTTTGCCATGATAATGAATGTTTGCCCAAAAGTGTGTTCCAATATGTTCAGCTCTAAGTATGCCTGACGTTTACAAGTGACGGTGCGTTCAGGAATAACACCCCTCACTTTGAGCTGTGGTACCGGAATTACAGGAATATTCTGAGTCCGTCCCAACTCTCGAACCAAGGCCTCCGATACTAGACTGATCTGTGACCCCGTATCCAATAAACATCTTATATTAATTCCACCAATCCTTGCGTAAATAATGGGTAATTGCCTAATTTCATCGTTCCGTGGTTTCACCGTCTCCTCCAGGCAGTCTTCTGGTAAAGCAATCCATTCTTGTATGTTCGCTACTATCCATCCATCTTCAACTTCCGACTGTTGTGTTTTGAGACTGTCTCCTTGATCCAAAATTAACGTTTTTTTTAGCTCCATTTCGACTCCCATCATCCTTCTGTCGCTCATGTCCTTGATATTCCTCTTGTCTCAGTAGACTTCCAGCTTCCTCAGTATGTGTATCTGGGTTCTTTCTGTTCCCAATGGCCTTTTCCCATCTTCCTAGTTCTCCACCTTGACTAGCGTGTAACTCCTCTAAGTAATTTTGTGATTGAGCGTGCCTATCATCCCAGTCATCTCGATAGTTACGTTGATCTCCTTGATTTTGATCTCTCCTTCCTTTCCATCGTTGATTGGCATTATAATCACCGTATCTTCCATAAGGCCTGTCATTCCTTCGATTATCACGCCATTGTTGATATCCTCTCTGTTGGTATCTATTGTTACCCTGGTATCTATTGTTGTAGTGATTTTCGTTACGCTGATATGGTCTGTTTTCCCCTTCTTCCTGGTTTCGCCTAGGTGTGGAGGTGCTTGTATTAGTACCCTGCGTTTTAGTATTTCCTTGTTTTGTTTTTACGACCTCTGTGGTGTTGACTAATTCCAGCTGTCTTCCTCCTCTAAAATGACTGTGAGATGTGGTCTCATCTATTTGCCGTAATATCTGCTCTGCATGTAGGGCCGTACTAACGTTTGCTGCGACTAGTACTTGCTGTACATTAACTGGCATTTGCCTTGCTATTGTCATCACCAAATCTGCTTCGTTTAATGGGTAATCTAGGTCGCGAAATTTTAGCATTTGCATGTTAAAGAAATCTGAGTATTTTGTCTGCTGGGTAGTTTGGTATTTTCTAGAGTAAAGCTCCATTCTTAAACTCTGTTGTATGGCGGGAGACCAGTATTTGCGCAGAAACGCTAAATTAAAGTCTGACATGGTTCCAAATGTATATTTGAAACTTAAAAACCAGGTGAGAACATTTCCTGATAAAAATCTCTCCATCATTCTCAATCTACGTGCTTCAGGTACCCCAGTGTCATTGAAATGGTCTTCAATCTCTTTGATAAAGGCCTTAGGCGTTACCCCTGAATTTTCTGTGTATTTCTGCGGCTTGTAGTCATTTGAGCGAATTACTTGAATAAGTTGTGTGGGCTGATGACCGTCCTGTGGTGTTGAGCTCCTATCTACGTTCTTGCGAAATCCTTCCGTGTTTGTTGTTAATGGGCTCTCTGCTTGAGTCTGACTTCCTGCTATGCTGGGTTGGGGACTATGTGAGTCATCCTGCTTGTCTTTCAATGCTCCCGTTTTAAATATAGATGATTGTTCTAATGAGCGGAGTTCGGCTTTAATGATCCTGTCTGTCTGCTCTTTAAGTTTATTTTTTACTTCTTGCTCCAAAGCTTGAATACGCGTGTGGTTTTCGCCTACTGTTTTAAGAATGGTGGATCTTTCCTCTCTAGAATCAATATTCATTTTCTTCCAATCTTTCCTGATCTGTTCTTTAATCGTGCTTATTTTTTCTTCAATCTGGCTCTTATTTTCATCCTGATTATTTTCTATCTGGCTTAGCCTTTCGTCTAATGTACTCTTAAATTGTTCTTGTTCCGTTTCTAGGCTTTTCCACTGTTCCGCTGATTTTATCTCGAGACGGTCCATATCTTTAATTATGCCTGATATGTTCTCATCTACTGCTGATATTTGTCGTTGAATGACCCTGCCACTTTTCTCCATCTCCTTAATCCGTCCTTCCAACTTATCCTGAGCTATTTTGACCTCGCTTGTATTCATTGTGCATGCTATTTCAATCTGCTCTAATTTAGCTAACACCGTTTCATCGAGAATGCTAAGTTTTTTATCAAAAATACTCTCCATTTTTTCAATCTGCTCTAATTGTTTCTCATTATTTTTGCTTACATCAAGGGCCAGTAATATCATCTGTTGGTTTGTGTGCTCTTTCATCTCTGCGGTTAACGAAGCTAATTGGTTCGTGTTTTTATTATTTTGCGCCTCTAACTGTGAATTTATAGTGTCATTAATTTCACTCTTTAATAACCTAGCTTGTTCCGCCTGATATTCATTTTGCTCAATTCTACTGTTATTTAACTGTGTCCGCAATGATTCACTTTGTTCTAACAGTTTAGTATTTAGCGATTTACTTTGTTCTGACATTTTCGTATTTAGCGATTCACTTTGTTCTGACAGTTTAATTTTTAGCGATTCACTTTGCTCTAACAGTTTAGTATTTAGCGATTCACTTTGCTCTAACATACTAGTGTTTATTTGTTCAGATAATTTTGTATTCAACGCTTCACTTTGCTCTAACATACTAGTGTTTATTTGTTCAGATAATTTTGTATTCAACGCTTCACTTTGCTCTAACATACTAGTGTTTATAGATTGACTCTGTTCTGCTAATTTAGTGTTCAACGATTCACTTTGTTCCGCTAATTTAGTATCCAACAATTCCTGCGTTCTCCTCGCTGCACTCTCAATGATCTCCTGGATCTGCGCCACCGTTGCCATGTTTTATAATTTATATGAGACATATGGAAAATGGCATACGCCAATGCCCTTTGACACGCACATAAATCCAATGCACATTTAATTTCTTTATCCTACTCAGTTCATTTATTTTTACCTTTAATCCCACTAGTTGATTGCATCTCTGAGTAGTTCTAGTTTTACTCAATTTAATTTTAAACCCAAGCACATATTTAGTCATTAAACAGTTATCCTGATCTGATATTAACACTGACTAATTAACAAAGTATTAATTGTCATTTTAGGCTACAGCCTCCTAATATTTCCATGAGTTTGACTTTCTAAACAAATCTAGTTTTAACTTTATCATTGGGCGCCCGGTATCACATCTTAATTTTACTTTAATTTAAAAGACAACAACGTGAACCGTATTTTACTTTGCAAACTCCTGATTTTAATTTATCTTTCACACATTTGGCGGTATCCACTTCGCCTCAACTACTTTTAATAAAATATCACTTCCCGGTGATTAAATACTGTCATATCTGCCTGCACTTGCGGCATGCCAGTTTTACTCAAATACGCCACTATTGACATGTGTAATCTCCCCGTTACACCACCGTGAATAGCCCCACCGTTGGCCGCCAGTTTTCACCTATGAACCCTTCAGAATAGCAGTGTTTTATGCAAGAATCTTAGATCAAGGGGTCGCGTTCAGTTCATAGTGTGGTGTTTACGTCCGCCAAACAACGTGCTTTTCTGAGGCAAGGGTTATAGGATAAAAACTATAATTAAGAAAGTAAGGAGACAAAACGTAAGATAATAACAAGGTTTAATAACTAATTTGTGCATAAAAGAATAAAACAAACAATAATAAACAAATCCTCCCTGAATTTTTCCCCTGACAGGAATATTTATCACTTTGAGGAGTCAGACAGATCTCCCCTTTTCTAATAAAATGTGGATCCAAGTTCCACTATCTTGCATGTGAATTTATGTTCGCGTGATGACTATCTACGAGAAATGAGTACTTGGATGATCGTTCGTTCACAACGGGTTAACAGCCACGATGCTCACGAACAATCATCTCGTAAATCAACGTTTATGGATATGGGCATAACATTAATAAAAATCCTTAAATCTAACTCTGACACACATATTACAACTCTACTATTTACAGGCATCTCTCTGAGACCCTTATTAGTGTGGTGACACACTTAACCAAATGAGCTGCCACAATGGCCAGATACTCAACAACAAGGAAAAACAGCGCCGCACGTGACTCACGGGTCACTGACATGGAAAATAAACATAGAATAAACCAACAACAACAAACAACCTGAGTGGTTAAGATTAATTTATATTAACAAAACTGCATGTTAAAGAAAACGCTTCGAAGATTATCGTGTTTCGTAGGCAACTCCCATTTATTTAAACAATTTTACCATTGATCAGTTTCTCACATTTATATTTATTTTCAAGTAATTGGGAGCCAGACGTGCACTCCACTAATGATGAGCTTGCTTGCGAAACTCAGCCAGCCCTTGTGACAACAACTCACCCTTTCCACAGTACCAGTCATGTCCCCCTTCCAGTGTATATAAATAGCCGACCAGCTGGACTGTTATCTCAAGGAATCAACAGCAACTAACATCTCCTCCAACTCAACATATGGTCAGACAATAATCACATATCCATAATTGTCCTCGCAAGGATACAATATGAATCTGGTACCAAGCTGACAGAAATCAGTCTCTGCTGAAATTCCCGCTTGTAATACCACAAAAAATATACCACAATACACACATCTGGGACTGACATAACGCCTTTCACACGGGTCTGCTGAATTAGAGCTCGCAAACATTTAACACCATATTTAAAACTTACGATAGAGCTGAAACTCTTCGTCACAAATTACATTGCTCCAAAGGCAATAATCACACTGAATCTGATCAATAATAAATCTCAACAAATTTTAATTACCCTCCAATCTACTATATAATTATATTAATTCAGTCCTACTTCTGAAACACGACATATCTCCGAGAGACGTTTTTAACCGCACTTCGTAGCCTAGGCGAACACGGCCGTTCACATAGCTACGTTAGTTAACACAACACAAAGAAAAGAACCTTCCATCACTTACAATTGTGCGAGCTGCTTCCAAACAAAAGTGTGTCAGATCAAAACTAAATATACTACATTAATCACACAAGCAAAGTATTTACAAAAATATGTCCCATAAACCATAAGTTAATTTAACAAATAATAAAATATTATTTTGTACTCATCTCTTTTGTAGTCACCCGTCAAAGAACATCAGACGCCATTCCCCAACTGGATGGTTCTTTATCTCATATCAGCCATCTGGACGGAGTGTTGAGAATTCCAAACTTCCTCTGCATTCATCGATGTCATCCTTGCGCTGATACAAAAATTAGGTTATTATACACTTTATGTCTGACTACTAAATTCGCTTGTTCAGGTACTAAATTCCCTGTCACTGTTCGTTGGCGAATTATCGACGCTACTGCCCCTATAACTATAGTACAATGACTATCTATCACTGAATTTAACACTTTACAATGAATATCTTGTGTCCTCGACACACAAAATACAAGTCTTGTGTCCTCGACACACAGAAAAAAAGTCTACGTCCGTAGACGCACAGAATAATAATAATGTCTTGGCTCTTCGACACACTTATAAATGAACTGGCCCTTGGGTCTAGATGGAGGGGGATTTTATGTAAAAATTTATCGAAGTAATTGTGGTACAGGAATGAAATAAATATCACTGAACTCGTAATATTGCACAGGTCAAGAATATGCCCATTAATCCTAGATTCGATCGTAGAGATTTTGTCTAGGCGATTTCCCGCGTGAATGCTAGCCGCCGCGTACCCCAGCCGGAGTTGGCGCGCAAGTAGGCATTCTCTTCTCATTGGTTCTCCATTTACTGTAATTTGGCGGTTTCTAGTAGATCTTGGCGTCTTGGGAGTGTCTATTTTCTTCATCAGCCATTCACGTTACTGCATCATATTTCTTCTAGGCGCGAATATCACAATGAACATACCAGAACCATGTCTCACCGCGCGTCGCTTCTAAAATTGAGGTAGCCACACCTGTCCCTGTGATACATAGCTATGCTATTTCTTTTCATAGCTCAAGTATTTAGCCTTTTGTTAAACTGTCGCAGGTATGTCCCTACTGTCTCCAACAAATGCTTGAAATTTCCTCATCGCTGTCTGGCTACTTTCATGATGCTGGTTGAAATATTTATTAATTGAAGAAATAAAAAGTAGAATCATTTAACCAACATAGGGTAAAGGGTTCAGTACATATTTGGAAAGGTCATAATTTTTCCTAAAATATGGTTCTATTACACATAGACATAGCACTCAATATAATTGTTTTAACTGTACGTAAACTAGACGACAAAAAAAAAAAATGAAAATCCGCAAGTTTAAGGCGAGGTATAAACCTTGCACCAACGAGTACCAAGGTGCGACGAACACCTTTACAATCCTTAATATATATAGAATATCACTGAACTTGTCAAAGTCTGCGCATGTCTGCGCAAAAACGAACGCCGAGCGATTAAAATATGCTCCGACATAGTTTTTCCATGCACAGCGCCGACCGAAAGCCGTTAAGAGTTGTACAGTAGGCCCGAACGTTTGATTTTGCGAAGGAACCCATTTTGTTTTCGCAAATTTTCAATATTTCCTTTTTGTGCTGTACTGAGATATTGTATAACAAATTAAAGCTTGGAATCTGCACAATCTTTCTGTAGCGATAGATTTTTGTTTCCGTAAACTTCGTCAGCGACTTTATGCGATCGTAGCGGAGCAGGCGGTACTACAGCCATGTTATCAGCTTAGGTCATCACACTGCCTGCTTCGCTACAATCGCAAAAAGTCGCTGAGGAAGTTTACGGAATCCGAATCCGAGGCCCTGCCTGCACCTGCGCGCGCATGGTGATCGAGCCGAGGCTGGGCTGCGTCTCTTGACGAGTTGGTGACATCCCTATTGTTTTAACCTACGCGCTGCTGTGATTTTTTGTTGCCGTCCCAGGAGCCTTAACAGTGCAATTAAGGTGTGATAAAGCTTTTTGAAGTGCGTACCGCAGTCGTTATAAACAAGTTTGCCATTAAGTGCAGTGCGAATCGAGTGTGCGTCTGATTGTTAACATGAAGCGAAGTCTTACCCTGGATTACTTTGGGGCGGAATAACTACTGACTGCTCTGATGTGTCTATGGGAAAAGGGCCTGTAAATCAGTTGTCAGTTACACACTAAGCCTACGTGTACCTTAATTAAGATACCGGAAATCACCAAAAAATTATGCAACGATAGACCAATGCTCGACAACAATGCTGCAACCAAACAAGAAGCCTCAACAACGCAAAAGCGGACACGAAAAGAAGAAAATACGCCAGAGAAGTGCTCTGGAAGCTGCTGGATCAGATCTTAAGCAAAAGAAACTGTTCACTGTGCTTGATTACGAAGCAAGGAACAAAGGTATGTAGTACTATGTTTAAAATAAGTGCAGTGTTTTGTTCGCATTTACACTCATTACTAATATAATTTATAAATATTATGTCAACTCTAAGAAAACATATGTCGTCAAAGGGTCATACGCAAATCACGTAATTGAAAAGGGGGAGGGTCGAGGGTCGGAGAAAATCTCATCGCAACTTTTCATGGGAGGGTAGGGAAGGCGGCGAGGGAGGTTGGCGTGTTGGCGAGATCTTGCGCGTGAGAATTATTGCTACGTTCTTAAGAAGATGATACCGTATCTCTTACGACGAAACGTGGTGCGGTAATTTGCTGTGGATCTCTTGTAGATAAGTAAATACTTAGAATCTAAATGTATTTTTATTTTGCTGAGTTGATGCGATAATGATCCTTTTTAGTGGCAATATTTTTAAAAGGGGAGAACAGGTAATTAAATTGCAAAGGTCGTAAATTATCGTTGATTTATTCAAGTTTCTCTACGAAACGAAAATCTTGCAAGAGTAAGGGGAGCGGATTCGAGAAAATACTACTGATGAAATATTAACATCTATATGAAACACAACCTTGTTGTAGGGTTGGGGTAGGCACGGATAGCAAATTGGGAAAAAAATGTCTTACGTAATTTGAGTTATGACTTGACTTTCGCTTTGCGCTGTGCAAGGTTAACAAGCTGCAATTTCAACGTACTTCTTTTCTTCTGTAATTTAAAAATTCCTGTGCACAGGGTTTTCTTTTTTAATTTTGTCGTCTACTGTGAAGAAAACACTATTTTTTCCTAATACATACATAAAATATTTTTGATTTATAACGCTATGTTCTAAAACTCGTGCTTTAAAACGTGCACATCGCTCCATTCAGATGTATAAAGTAAGTTTGTTTTTGCTTTCACAGATCGAGAAAGCCGAGGTGTTGTCGACAAACCGCTCTCGGACTCGGAGGACGGCGATAAGAACAAAGGCGACGGACTCGGAACTAATAACCGAGATGAACCTCCTTCTGCTCTGTCAACTCATCCAAAGGAATCCCATGGGGTCGATGGAGAAAACAGTGGAGGCTGCCAGCAGAGTTCAGTGTCATTTCCGAGCGAAGCCTATCGAGAAGCCACAGCCGGGGTTGACGCTCGTACGTCTCGGGAGCCCGTGGACTTACAGGGCACCGCGAGCGCTTCTTCAACAAACGAGCAGAACGCTGGCGACGACGTACCGGTACCGTTACAGGTAGAGGCAGTGTCAACTCCCGATAGTGAGCGTGCCGTGGACATTGAAATCGAAGCAAAAGATAACAGTGCCGAACACAGCTCGGCCTTTTCAGGGAACCAGAATACAGAACAAACTAACAAGGCTAATAAATCTGAAAAAGAAGGTTGTAGTAGCAATAGTTCTTTCCCTCGAAGCAAGCGCGAGCCACATTCAGCGTACGTGCCTCTTATAGATTTTTTACCTCCCGCAAAGGATTCTAGTGTTGATGCCAAATTAGCATTAAAAAAAAATCATCCGATTCAGCCTTCTTCGGAAGAGTGTCCTTATAAGTTGCCTTTTGCAACAAACAAACTTTACTTTTATATGTTGCCATCAGGCGAGAAAATAAAGTGCAAGTGGCTTTCGTATTGCAGTGAGAAAAAGCAAATTTTCTGCACAACATGCATGGTTTTTGGGAGAAACATTGACTTTCGAGGTAACTTATCCAGCTTTGTTACTGGTCATGAGGTAAAAGACGCGAAACATGTTTACAGTTCTGTTGAAAGTCATGAGAAATCCAAGAATGACTTAAATGCCTGTGATGCTTTATTGCAAGCAGCCGTTAGTAGGGACATTACTAGTTGCATTGATGTCAATCTTAGGGAAATGTGTAGGCAAGAGGTTGAGCTGAGGCGCCAAATTGTAAAGAGGTTGACTGATGTAATTGTGTTTGTTGGAAGGCAAGGGCTTGCTTATAGAGGAACGTCGGATGAGGCTGCCTATAGTTTGGAGGATAGGTCTGTTAACCACGGCAACTTTTTAGAGTTGGTGTTATTTCTTAAAGACTATGATGTCGTACTCAAAGAACATATCAATACGTGCATTGAGCTTAGTAAGCGAATGAAGGAAAAACGAAAAGAAAAGGGGGAGAACCTTCAGCAGGGAGAGGGTCTCTGGTCACTTTTCTGTCAAAAACGTTCATTGACAAGTTAATTAAAGCTATTGGTGAATGCTTGCAAGCACAGATAATCTCAGATTTAAAGGAAGCAACGTGGTTTGGTCATCTTGTTGATTCCACTCAGGACGTTTCTGTTTTGGATCAAATGGCTGTGGTAGTGCGTTACGTATTACACGGAAAAGTTCATGAAAGATTGCTTCGTTTGCTCGCTGTCATGACTCTAGAAGAAAAGCTCTCTACAATCTCATCTGTAAAGAATTTTCCGAAATGAAAGTAGAAATCGTAAAATTGAATGGTTGTTCATTTGACGGCGCTGCCAATATGTCAGCTAAGTACGAGGGATTGCAAGCCCACTTTAAAATGTTGAATCCAGACATATTGTTTACGCACTGCATTGGACACGTTCTTAATCTAGTCATGGTAGACGCGACCGAAAGTTGCCTTTCTAGCGAAAACTTGTTCGGTTTAGTGCAGGAAACAGCAGTGTTTTTCTCCGAATCGCATAAGCGTAAGGATGTTCTAAGGGAAGTAAAAAAGCAGGCTGAGTCTGGTCATGGGAAAATGAGCAGGTTACAGGTTATCGGAAAAACCAGGTGGTGGAGCAAGGACAAAGCTCTTTCATCTCAAATAGATCTAGATGTTCACGAGGAATCGATTTCTACTTCAAAATTCGCTATTTTATTGGAAGCCTTGTTCAAAATTGTTTCACGGGGCTCGACTTTTGATGCAAAAACAATGTTTCTAGCAAATGGACGGTTAAAAAACTGGAGCAAGTTTGAGAACATTTTAACTGCTGCTGTGTACCTAGATATTTTTAAGGCGAGTTCAGTTGCGTCAAAATATTTACAATCTAAGTCTTTAAACTACTTGACCGCGTTCAATATGGTGGAAAAATTTGCAAAAGAGATTGAGAAAAAAAAGGAGCGACGAACACTTTGAGTCTCTGTATGAGAAGAGCAAAAATTTTGCTGCCCTTTTAAACCAGAGATTGAATTTACATGATCCCGATGAGGCTGGTGTCACAGAGGATTTTCATTTGCAGGAGGACTTTAAACCAAAGAAAATGAAAAGAACCAAAAAAAATGGCTGGTGCACAAGCTGATGACGAAAGACCAAAAAATCCAAAAGATGTGTACAGGATTGAGACGTACTTGAATATTCTCGATGTAGCTAAGTCTAGCATAGATCGTTAGATTTATTGCTAACGCGGATCTTCTCAAAGATCTTGCTTGCTTAGATCCTAAAAATTTTAATGATGTTATCACAAACGGGTTGCCTGAAAACGCGTTAAGGGAAGTTGCAAAATTAGCTAAGGTAGATAAAGGTACACTATCCAAAGAATTAAAAACTTTTGCGGCGCAGTACTCTTCCTTAACCTAAGATTTAAATGAAACATTTGAGCCTAGCAAAGATGATGTTCCCCTTGAAACTGACTTACATGTTGATGTTGATGAAGAATTTGACGAGATCAAAGAAAGTTATCCTAAATGTAAACGATGTCTAAAGTGTGCGTTTAATCGTCCGGGATATTGTCCAGCAATCAGGACTGTTTCCTAATCTGTATTGCGTCTATCAATTCGTTCTGACACTACCTTGCACGAAAATAACTTGTAAGAGGGTGTTCTCCAAACTCAAGATTGTCAAAACTAAGTTAAGGTCCACGATTTCGCAAGAGATATTTGAACCTCTGTTTTTGATGAACGTCGAGTACGACCTGGTGACGTCGATTGACAAAGACAAAATTATAGATAGTGTTGCTAGAACATCCTCTGAACTTTCGCGATTGTTGCTGTGATTTTATTGTTCAAGCATATTGCCTCTGTAATTAGCTACTAAGCTGTTTTCTGCTTCAATTGTTTATGTTTATTGTGTTTGTGTTCAATAAATAAAATTAAACGAAAAAAACAGGAATTATTTTTTGCCTATTTTCCCTACATTTCCCACTACGGGGGTACGGGGAGGGGGATGGGGGGCCTTCTGTAAGAACTCCCGAGTGGGCCCTCGAGAGCCAGTCCGCCACTGAACAGAAGAACTATAAGAGATATTAATGAAGGTGAAGAACAGAAAAGCAACAGGAGAAAACAATATCACAAGAGGACCATATAAATACAGCTCAAAGATATTAAACCCATATTTTCTCCAATGTCAACAAATGAATTACAGTATATGAATATTCTTAATATGCCGGCCTTGTGGTGTTGGGGTAGCGTGTCTGCCTCCCACCTGGAGGCCCTAGGTTTGATTCCCGGCTCAATCAGGGATTTTAGAAACTAACGCGAGGACTAGAACAGGGTGCACTCAGCCTCGTGAGGACAATCAAGCAGCTGCCTGACAGTGAGGTAGCACCCCAGTCATGAAAACCACGATTAACGGCTGAGGGGACCCGACATACTGACCACACGTCACCCCATATTCTGCAGGCCAAATGGCTGGGTAATGGTCGCTTGGTAGGCCTAGGCCCCTCATGGGCTGTGGTTCCACGGCGTTTATTTTGTTTGTATTGTTGATATTATATCTTTAAGCAAAAAGATAGTTTCTAATGCACCGGTACATAGTTTACAGCTCATTCTATGATTCTTATGAAATCACGAGACATTCAGTTTCCCACCTTATCGAGTGACTGGCTGTGAAATAGCCAAGAGGATGATGCTTCTGTCCTGATGAGTACTATTTTGTCATTGTATTGTGACTCTTAGTGGTAAGGGGCAGATGACCTCGTAGTTCCATCCGTTAAAACAACAATAACCAATAATCTTAGCAGTAAAATGGGATTGTTGCACTATATTTAATAGCAAAGCGAGTCGTTTTAAAACATTTGAAATTAATTCATAATATACTAATTGTTGTGTTTCTCTAGCAGAGCGAAGAAGCTCCCTGTCTACACCATGTCGACAGCGGGTGTAAACAGGATTATCTCAGTGCTGATATCGATTTATTATTCCCAGATTGTTCTTGTCTTAGAAGGATAAAAGACATCCTGCTAACATGCATATAACCACATCAGAATGATTTTCATTGTGATGGGGATAGTAATGGTGATATACTGTAAATGAAACCAAAACAGCATGAGTGGGGAAAATGAAACATTGTGAGCAAACCAAACAAGGAGTTGATTGACCTAGCTTTCTAATCAACGAGTATTCTTGAGCAGAATTGCTTGAACTGTTCTTGGGTAATGAGGTTCATTCATTTTACAGTTCAGTACTCTTTTATGATGGACAAGACAAGAATGTACTAAGAAATGCCTGAAGATGAAGATCATGTTGGGGTAAGCACATCAATGTCACACATTTGGTTTGAAGAAGTTTGTGGATATTTACACATCTGCTATAACACAAAACTAGATTGCATTGACTGTATGGGCAATATTTGTCATGTTTGGAGTAGGCTGAGTGAATGCTGGCTTCGGAATTACCCCGGTGATACACATCTTTCGGTAGACCAGCTTGGGCTGCTGCTGAACTAGTATGTACTGAAAATGCTACAATCTGTGTTAGGGATGGTGTATAGAGTAAAAATTTGGAAGATGGCAAATCAATCCATTTTGGCTATGAAGTATGGGATCTGTGAACTCGTCTGAATATCTGTTCCAGGAGAACCTATCCAGGGAGTGGCTGCTGATAAAAAATTTCAGATTTAGGAGTAAGAGCTCAGTTGTTATGGAACTAAACTTTCTGAGCTCCTAGAAGGTACTCATCTAGGCTCGTTCTTCGATAATTTTTTTACATTGCAGAAGATAAACCATGCATGCCATAAAAAAGTGGAAAATGCTCCAATTCCTGAGTTATCTCTGTAAAAAGAAGAGCAACATTGTAGTTATCACTAACTCACTGAATGTAAATGAGGTATCACACCTGTATGATACTGTTGTTACAGCAGCCTCAAATGTTTCTGGTGTTGATAGCACCCGCAGGACAAGCCAGAAGACTTACTTACTAAATTCTCGACTAATATATTTCTAAGAACATACAATGAAAAAAATCTTTACTAAATAACTTGTTACCCTACAGGTTCACTGTCGACATGACAAATCTCCAGAAAACAGAGTCAATGAAACCTAAAATCATCATAACCAGTTTGTTTGGGTTATTAAAAACTAGCCTAACAAAATATATTGAAATATTCCACAAAAATAATCTGGGCAGATAAGGATTAAGGAAAGACTTCTAAACTTCCTGAACGTCCGGAGGATTGGTTATATCTGAACAGAATGGAAAACAGTTATTAGTATCCCCAAAGAGGGCAGTAAGAGCAATTTCAACAATTACCAGAACATTTCACTGTTAAGTTGTGAAATACTTGCTACAAAATATATTTGAGTCTAATGGGCAAAGAAATTAAATTAAGTCGAGATTTAATGCTTTTCAGTCGGTCAGCACGATTGTACCCATTTGTAATGGGCGTTTCCTTAATATTTTTGTTACTTTGCCATATTATTGGTGCTTTCTCTAACTCAATTCAATACATTGCTAATAAAATTACATCAAACCATAAGATTAATAGAAATTCAATGCACACACAGGAACACTGGCTTTGAATACCTGGCTTGGCTGAGGCACCTTCTATTGCATCTTTCTATGTTTTCTGATTTACATTAGACTGGAACTTTATATGATCATAACTAGAGAACATTTACTTGGGTTGTACTGATTTATACCAATTCAGCAGCCTATATAGATGATAAATGCAATAAAAATACTAGGGTGTTTTACTCCACAACAATCTGTACCTTATGAGCAGATCAGGACAATCCTTAGAAATGTAATTTGAGATTTTTAGAATTTTCCATTGAAGAAATCAAAACACTCCAGATGAAAGATAAAAACCTTAACTTCTGTTTGTGACAGAAAAGATAAATAAAATGAAATAAATTGTATATGAGCGCAACAGAGGCCCAATCCACACGTTGCTAAGGGCTAGTTTTCTATGTTTTTCTTCAGAGGAAAATAACCTTTAAAAGAATTGAGGGTTAGGCCACTATTGCGATCATAGCCTCATATATAATATGTCGTAGGCAGATAGTAAAATCCGTCACTTCATGAAAATACAGCATTTAGTGTAGAACGGATTACTTACACCATCTGACACATATTTTTTGTGAAGTGACGGGACCATTTAGTCAGATGGTGTAAGAATTTATTTTACATTTTCAGCCTAGTGTTGTTGTTGCGACGCTTCATGAAATGACTGACTTAATTGAGCAATAGAAAGTAATTAATTTTTCAGCATCTGTATATACAAAGTATCATGAGAAATAATATAAATGTTGTTCAATTCAAGTGTTTTGATTTAAGCACTTTAAATTAATATCTTCTCATGTATCTATTTACACTACTCCACAGGGAAATTGTAATAATCTAATTTGTTGTATTGTTACTGCATTTGTCCACTGTAAGAGAGAATTATTATAGTAACGCCGGAACATTTTTCTTACTTACAATCTTTCGTACAAAAAAATTGGTAAATGATTGTAACGTGAATGACTGAAGCATACATTACTCTTCTTCTCTTTATTAGATGCCTCGGCCACTTACTTTCAAATCATTGCCAAGTTGAATTGATTTCCATTCATTTAATATCCGATTACCTCCATGGGCATAATTTTCCAAGGACCCAAGTGGATGTATCCATCTCCCCTCCCCAATATTTTACCAGTTGGGGCATGACTCCCTCCCCAAAACAAGTTTTACTATGAGGACTTGATGCAAGCTTGCCATTGTTACTTTCGAAAAAGAAACTTGGTGGATTTTCAGCAGCTTACAAACAACCTGAAATATATCAACTATCTGCGAAGCTGACAGGAGGAATGTGAAACGAAATACAACCCTCCTTGTCTTCGGTCCGGCTCTAGACTTTTATAATCCTTCATTATAACTCCAACCTTTCATTATTTCAAAAATATGTTTTCTCTCAACAATGGAAGCACAAAATCTATAAAAATATTATATACATTATTAATATATTAGCTTTCATTACCCGCTGTTAATAAGTTTTTACTATAAATTCCCCTAAGTAAAAAGAGTTTACTCTTTGGACTTCAACACTTCCGCAATCGGTGTTCATAGGTAAGCCGTGGCTACATTTTTGGATTGAGTTAACCCTTTCTTGGCTATCACCCATGTAACTTCTTAATTCCTACTCTGCATGTACGAGTATTTTTGTTAGAAATATGATGCTCATTAAAAAGTGTAGTTAAGGTGATAACAATAAATAGAAAGCAGTTGTGAATATCAATAAACAACTGCTTAACACACAAATTATAGACCAAGTGAATCTTTATTCTTTCTTGTTTCTTCAGAGTCCGAGGTGAGGTGAGATGAGTTTATATATGACAATGATTTCTTTCAGTGGGATGTCCTACCTGACGGCAACCCCTTGAAAGGAATGAATGAAAAATGAAATGAATGAAGATAAATAAAGAGGGCAATGAATGAGTAGGAAATGGCCGTGGCCTATTAAAAACTACCATCCCAGCTTTTCCTGGAGTTGAAAAAATTAAAAAGTGTAGTTGAGGTGAAAACAATAAATAGAAAGCAGTTGTGAATATAAATAAACAACTGCTTAACACACAAATTATAGACTAAGGTTATAGACTTCAACCATTTCAAAAAGGATCAAATCCACTCGTCTTATGAGTCAGGAGATAGCCTGACCCCATGGCTTTGCATGTTAACCCTTCCTTTGCTTGTGAGTCAAAGATCAGTGAGAACTAAATGATTTATTGCCGTTTCACCTACATGTGTAGTTACAAGGTGGTGCGGATTGAGCGATAGTGGTGTATCATCACCGTCTGCTATGTTATCAAACCATGGACATATTTAATCGCATTATTTCAGTGAGAGCTCATTCCAAAAAACTCTTATTCGGCTTAAAATTTACAATGACTTTTGTAATATGCAGTTACAAAATTAAAACAATCATTTCAAGAAAAGAGCGAAAATTTATTAAGGGCTTCCTCATGCTTTTGGGACTGTATTGATAATTCGTAGCCTGGTTTTATTTTCGAGATGCCTCCTATTTAAAAACGAACTTTCATGCCATTCACTCCAGTAGTTTTGATGCCAGCCCATAAAACACTACAAACACTCAGACTAATCAACAAACAAATGAAAAAATAATCGGAGGGTATATTTGATCATTATATTCCTCACTTGAGATAAGTAAAAAAGCTTTAGCAAAAAATTCAAAATGTTCAGAAAGAAAGCTTACATTATTTACGGAGAATATTGCAACGGCAGTCATTTCTATTACTGAGGGTTGTAAAAATTAAGTCTGAAAATATTTTGTTGGAAGGTATTTATATGCTTCATGGAAGCCTGGTGCAGATCATTCAAGTTAACACCAGTAGGAAGTTAGGGACTAGTTGTTTCCCTGCCGTTGTTTCAATCTCCTTGTGTTTTCAATATGGTCACATCACAAAAACTTCAACAATGCAAAAACGTGAAATACGGTAAGTCAACTACAGTAAACTCTCGATTATCCTTGGGCGGTTTATCCGCTTTGCGGTGCCTGTAGGAGAACATTTTTATAAAAAAGAAAGGTTTTGAAACCGAAAATTATTTCTCAAAAATTGAAATAAAGTTACTAAATACTTAAACGTAATAAAAATCGTAAATCGCAAATACAGTACAGTACACTTAATAATGTACAGTACAAAACGTGTACAGTAGTTCAGTATTACTGTACAGTACTGTACTGTATACCGGTATATACACTGTACGTCGTGTGTACGCAGATGCAGAGGACCGTTACTCATGATGCAGCATTAGGATACATTGACAAGATTCTTCAATACCTTGAAGAGCATGACGACACATCACTTTGTGACAAGATGGTGGTGAGAAAACTCAAATCACAAATAAAGAAAAAGTGTTTCACTACGAAAAAGCAAATGACCGATTTTTTTGTTAAACAGTAAACAAGACTTTTTAATAACACACATAACATCGACTGAGCTTTGTTATCATGTACGTCCTTTTATTGTATAATAAACTTATTTAAAGCACTTGTGTGTTGTTTTTTAGTGCCTTCGACCTTTGTTTAACCATTACCAGCAATTTTGCGGCTTATCCGCGAAATTCGATTATCCGTGGTATCCGCGCGGATAATCGAGAGTTTACTGTATACGTAATGTTAGTTTGTCATATAGCTTGAACCTACCTGAACCAGGACACTGCTATTTCATGAAGTGGCGGGATGAACTAACCGGAAGATATGTACGAAATAAATTAAACCATGTAACGGCGAGAGTAGGTCATTTCATGAAGCTGCGAGGCTTATAATGAATTTTAAAACCGTTTCACTAAAAGCTGGCTTTTTATGAAGTGACTAGGTTTTGCATGAAGTGGTGGATTTCACTATCTGTCTATGACAGATATGCCCTAAACATTGTACCGTTGCAGTCTAACATATTAGAGCACATAAATATGGCTTCTAATGATTGTGTACAAAATTATGCTATTGATCCATTAACCGGTATATAAAATATGTTCATATTACAAATCATGTACATTCTTTATAAAACAGCACATTAATTAATATATATATATTATATGTGTTTAGATCACACATCAAAAGAGCAATCAACATAAATACATACTTTCAGGTTTGGTTACATATCTTTATGAAAATTGGTATATTAATGGTCCGGGGAATGGAACAGCAGAACCATATCCAATTAAAATATCCAAAAGGGATAGGCAATACCAACTAATCTACTCAGTCTTATAAATGTTTACAGGAAGGACTGTGGTCTGATGTCTCATCCGGCAATGCCATCAACACTAATGTTGATCCGTTCTTCCAAGATCATTTATAGTAGGGGAGCCCAAGCGGGGATTTTGGAATTTACTCAAGCGCGGCAGATTAACATAAGGGGGGAAACCTTGCATCCTGCTAAGTACCCCCACCATACATGAACCCTTTATATATGTTCGTATGTTTAGGGCAGCTGATCAAAATAGTAAAAAGAAGAATCGATCGTTAGAAAAACTCGAGTGCATCAGATTAAGGCAAGGTGAGTTAACTAGATGCAGAAAAGTGTGCATTTCAATAATCTGACGATTTGCACGTGACATAAGGAAATAGGATAGTCACAAAGTTGAAAAAAAAAAGTCACCTGGACATTCTTGAGCGCGGTTAACTTTGTTTTTATTTTGAAGGAATAATTCAAGGGATCACGGGAATAATCTGTATATTAATCTGACGTGCTCGAGTATTTCAAAGTCACGATCTTTTTCTGCATTTTCAAGAATTGGCCAGGAGTTTTGGTCGCGTCCAAATCGTCAGTTTTTTTTATAGGAGCACCTTTAGGGTTTACTTAACATCCCTTCTGAATATCTGACGGCAGATTAATATTCAACTGTTATCAGAAACATGTGGGGCGCATACACTATTAATATATCTGAAGCGCCCGGGTATTCTTTGTGGCTATTTTTTTTTTTACTTTTTTGAAAATCTGTACACACTCCCCCACCAGTGAAAGGGCATACATCATTCTTTTTAGCATCTAATCTTCACAATCCAAAGGGTCCCCACGACGCTCGAGTAAATCCCCATTTAGCCTCTTGGGCTCACCTACTATTAGATCTTGAGTGACTTGCCACAGCACTTGCACTCTCAAGAGGTAGTTCAAGGAATATATTGCAGCTGATTATTACAACATACTGTTTGTAGTTCATCTGTTGCACTCGAAACACTACTTTCATCTTCCACTGCTTCACAGAGATCGCAATTCCAGTGTCAATGCTGGATGGTAAACTTTAATGTCTATAGTTCTGGGCAGACAACACAACACTTCCTGGAGTAACGTAATCTCCGATCATCAAGCTGTTGTTCACAGGGTAATGTGATGTATTTCCAAGAACTAACTGGTGTGTTTGCTGAAAAATATGGATAATCAAGTTTGAATATGGAAAAATTAATTCATCAGTTAGAAATACTATGTCAAAAGAAACTTACAGGTGATGTAAATACTGTTGGTGAAATACCGCCACCAATTAGTTGAGCTGCTTGGGTGGATGTTGCTGTGCCAGAAATAATTCTTTGGCGCCCAGTGCTAGTGATTGAACCAGGATGGATGTTAGGTTGGCCACCTGCAGAGTAAGAATATGAAACATTAAACGGAGTTACCAGGATCGAAAAAAGTCAGGAAATTTGGTTGCGAATGACAGGGGAAAGGACCAAGCATTAGTGACAAAAATTAGCAACCATGGGTGTATTAACTGCCTATTAGTATCCTGATAAGAACTGAAAAACACTTTTTATTCACTTAGATCGAGATAGTTCAATTTGATTTATTCAGAAATCTACGGCTATACGAGTTCCACAGAAACCCAGTCAGTCCTGTTACCACAAATAATGTCACAAACACATGTTACGACTCAACACTAAACCGCTATTGTAGAATTTCACTGAGAAAAATCATCTCTCAGTTATTACTAAAGTGGTTTATACGAGTTTTCAGTACAGTTAAGATTAGGTTTACCTGAGTGGTAAAAATGACCATTTACAGTTTTGTTTTTTCTAATGCATTTGCTATACGAGTAGGATATGCAAATCCTTTCGTGACTTTTAATGGTTTTAGGTGTACTCTTTGGCCCATAGCTTAAAATACCCATAGCTTGTTTCTATTTGGTGCTATGAGGTCATTTACATACTTTTACCGGACATTCAATTTGACTGCTACTGCAGTAGCTACATATCGAATATTTGTGGTATACTTTTAGAGCGGGAAATCATTCTAGCTGTATCTTTGTACATTATTACCACAGGATCGATTAGAATGTATTGTTGTGATACAATGAGGCAACTGTCTGCTCTTTCCAAACAATGATGCAAGTACACTGACAAGAAAATACAGTCAGTATTTTTTCAGGAACGAAAGGTGGGCAATCGTAACGAGCAGTATATTGTGGTGTTCAATTGTAACAAGCATTCAAAGTAGATTTTCTGATTGTTTGGAATAAGATGGTCTTGCATCTTCTACTGACAGATTCCAAAATTCTGAACCATTTACAAGACATTTCCCCATCACAATCAGGCGATGAAGCTGGGAGTGATTTTACTTCGATAATTACGAAGCCGTGTATAGCTTTCCAAATGTATTGTCATCGTGCCAGGAGATGGCAGTTCAACACGTTCTGACGGGGTACGGGGTGTCTTGCAGTACGCATGCGTGGCCCACCTATTCCAAACCTAAATATATCAGCTTCCCGCATGGCAATAGTTGTTATTGCAGCAGGCGACACGCAGCCAGTGAAAGAAGGAATGTGCTGAGTGAGTGAAGCAAGTAGTAACCAACTTAATGTTTTTGGAATGCGTGATACAGTGAGCAGGTAGACATCTCCTGGCGCAATATCAATAAGATAGTTAGGATAGTGATTCTAGTATTATGGATCGTATAGGTAAAGCCCTGCGCGGATGCGGATATCCACATCATTTTACGCTTTGCGGATATAGTTTGCACGACTGTACGGATAGCGGATAATGTTTAGAGTAAATTTGCGGGTAGTTTTTAGAACACAATGTTGAACTGCATTTTTTCCCCCAAATAATTTCAGTTTTTGCTCAGATCTGAGTCTTTCACATTTCTTGTTATTTCTGTATTTGCTTTCGCTTGGATTGTATGAGAATAATAGAGAAGTGAGAGAAGCCAATACCCTCAATTACTGTTGACTTTTGTCAAAAAGGAGTCCTTTATACCTGCGCTTGTCTGCGTGGGTATATCCGACAACTAAGTATGTGCTATAATTTTCCACCCGCTGTTTAACTTGCCGTTACTCAGTCAACATTGTCTTGCAATTCACACATACCCTAGGGGAAAGAATTTCTCCTCAAATTTCTAAATGTGTTGCTTTAATGCTTTACCTAATAAATTAAAAATATTATTGTAATGTCAGCGGATTTTGGATAATAAACGTGCGGATACGGATAAAAGTAGTGCAGTTGCAGGGCAGATGCGGATAACGTTTTGTTTATCCGCACAGGGCTCTACCTATAGGAGTGCCAGGTGCAAATGAAATCACCAAAGAACCTTTGACATCAAAATTTAGTGGACAACCAATGAAATGGCAGCGCATGCATACCAGCAGAACAGCTGATGACAAAGGTAAGCCTATTTGATAATCCGTGCGCAGTGCAAGAAAGTTTGGTTCTATATTTTGCACATGAAGGACATACTAAGGCAGGAAATGAAATCACTGGCAACGGGCATGATACCAACTATAGAAGGCCGAGCAAATAAATGAATACACTAGTCTTTCACTTACACTATATGCCTACATGCACTAATGTCACTTTCTGTTTTTCATCTAACTTGATGCTCCGAACACACACCTTTACTTGGTCACCTTTGAAGAGCATTTACCACAGATCAGTTTTCTGCACAGTGCACATCTTTCTTTTGTCTTGTTCTCATTGTACACTGCGACTTGGCACTGTCTGTGAAATGAACTTTCTTCGTAGGCTCCATCGTCATTATTGCATTTATTAGTAGTGTAGACAACTGTTACATGATAATTAAATTATTTGCTACCTAATTCTAAAGATTTCCTGGTACCAATATCCTAAAAGGCACGAATGTGTAAACATCGGTCAAAAGGACCATTTTGGTAAAAGTAGGTAGTTTAAATGCTTGGAAAAAATAGTGTTAATTCTTTCTTAAATCTGCTACATTATTTGCTAGCAGAATCGAGTCAGTAACTTAAAAGCAGTCAATTGTAGAGCAGACAAATAATGTGTCAGTCTTTCTTAGTCCAGTGATCAACTTGTGCCCTGCTATCCCATTGACAAACCAGGGGAATTTGGTAATACCAGATTGTTAACCCAGCAGCATAATAAGAATTTTGTGGTCACCACAAACATGCCAGTTGTGTTCACAGTAGTTCGGTCACAGTAACAGCAGTTTCAAATTTAGAAACAATTCTTTGAGGATCACTGAAGAGGCAGCAGGCACTGTTACTGCTGCAACCTGTGTAGCAGCCAGCTGGGCTTGGTTGCACACCTATTTGAGTAAGTTGTCCCATACTGTCTTTCCAACTGCAGAGTAGATGCATGTGCACTGCATCCCTGTAGACTGTTGCGGGGGTGTGCAGATGTCAGGGGTGTTTAGCATGAGTCTGATTAAATGACTAAAACAATTAGCAGGGAATGAGTGATGACAGAAACATATAAGTTCTACTGGCTAACGTTACACACAGTTTGCTCCACGATAAGGGTATTACTTGAATGGATTTCTGGATGTTGAAAACGATTCATGGTTTTAGTTTGCAGATTTTTAAAGTTAACTTATTTATTTATCCCATGAATATCGACATATAGAATGAGATGCATTACTGGCAGTGAACACTTTGGACTGTACAGCAAGAAGTTTGAGTACTTGTCGCAAGGAGAAAATGTACTGTGGTCAGTATGTGCAACCAGTGCCTAGGCAGCGAAATATGTCTCACCTGTCATAGGTAAAGTCCTGCGCGGATGCGGATATCCGCAACCTTTTTCGCCATGCGGATATACTTTGCATGGCTTTGCGGATAGCGGATAAGCTGAGGATAATGTTTGGAGTAAATTTGCGGATAGTTTTTAGAATACAATCCGAACTTCTTGAATATCATGGGGAAAGTTGGGTAATTGTGCGCAGCGGCTAATCGTGCGCACTTATGTTTTTCGAGTTTGTAGTACAACTAGCAACTCAGTTCATTGCTACCCTCAAGCTGTCATCGTACCTATCAGATAGGGACAGTCAGCATGATGCCAGTTGCTATGTGATAACCGTGAGGCTTGGATGAAGAAACTTAACACGTTGCATGTTATTTTCTGTAGCCAGCAAATAAGAAGGTAAGCCTAGTAGTTGTGATTCAATTATTATTTAAAATTAAATGTAGTTTTTACCGTGGTTTTGCGTGTATTTATTTTTCAATATAATAGATTAGTTTACCGGGATTCAGTGAGTTACGTTTTAAAAGCAGAGTGGGGTAATGGTGCGCAGAACATATATGATACAAGTAAATACAACGCGACATTAATGGCAAAATATTTCGTGTTTGCTCTCCAGATGCCACGAAATTATATGCGGTAAACGGAGAAAAACTCCTACCCAGCAGAAAATGTGCAGAAAGCTCTACGTGCAGTTAGGAATGATGGGAGGATAATAAGGGAAGTGGGGAGAAGTTTCAATATTAGTATGGCTTTCCAACACTCATCCCATGCGCATAATTTCCCAACCCATGCGCATGATTACCCTGCAAATATTATTGTAATGCCAGTAGATTTGGATAACAAACTTGTGGATAAAAGTCGCGTGGATGTGGGGCGGAAGCGAATAACGGTCGTGCGGATGCGGATAACAGCCGTGCGGATGCGGGGCGGACAACATTTTGTCTATCCGCGCAGGGCTCTAGTCATAGGAAGTAATGAGCAGCTGGTAGTACGTGCATGCCCAGTTAAGGGCCAAGTACACTGTAGCAACTACCGATTGCAGCTTTCTCATGTCCGTTTGACTACATTCCCGCTGTCCATATGGCTTAGAGTTTGTGGTGGGGAACAGAAGAATATTGCAATGTTATGCTATCGGCCAGTTTGGTGACATTTCATCTGTACCTAGAGGCCATATGTTCACGGGATCGGACATGGAAAAAAAAAATATTGCACCTACCATGGGTGACCGCTGGAATTCCGAGAATGTTGATATTCAATTGTTCATTGTCACACCAGTTTATTTCATAAATTGAAGTTACTGATAGTCAACTGACAACTGTTACAACAGAAAATTTCTTTAATGTTGCTGATATAAACACTAGACCACCAATGGAAATCGCTCCAATTTTCAATATGGTTATGCCTAGTGTTAAATGCTGTATGTTTCCCCAACACCATCACGAGTGTCTACTACTTTTGCCACCTCACTTCGGCAGTGATGATATGAAAGCACGCTCTGGAGATATTTTTAGACATTGCAACAACCCTTAAAACAAGGTTTTCTTTGCTAACTAGTAAAACACTAGTTCTGTAAGGCCGTGCTTACAATATTGGATCATTTACTGTACTCGGGCCTATATTTATGGGAGGAAAAACTGGGCAACAGGTTTTAGGGGCGGCAAAATGTATTGAAATCTGTACAAAACTCATTGGGCATTAAACGCCCAGTTATTCATGTTTACCCCCCCCCCCCCCAACAAGAGAATATTCATTGTTGCACCTTGGAATGTTGATTATTTAAGAACTTAAAAAGAAAGGATCGACTTAGTCAACTTGGGGTTCTTGCTGTTGAATCTGACTTGAAATTGTACTAATGAAGAAATCCTAAACTTGTTTGCAAATGACGAGGCAAGAAGGAAGCCCCTCGCTATTTAAATAATTGGTGTTTTGGCCACTGGTTGTGTATATCTGTTAACTTTAATAAATCTACATATTCCAAGCCGGAGGCAGCCAAGATTTTTCTTTTTGTTTATGCCCAGGGGGGTCAGGAGCCCTAAATATGGGCCAGACTGTATTATTCTTTGTATTAGTTTTTTTTTCTATTTGTAATTTTAGTAAACGCATATTTATTGTGTTTGCCACTCATAATTAAATACACACTCGGGTGAAGAAACATCCCCATAATGTTAAGGGAACTTGAATAAATCCACATATTCCAAGTCGGAGGCAGCCAAGATTTTTCTTTTTGTTTATGCCCAGGGAGGTCAGGAGCCCTAAATACGGGCCAGACTGTATTATACTCTCGCCTGAGTTTACGCTGTTTTGCCTTATCGTGATTGTCATTCATGGTGCGAAATAGTGTACATTTTTATTTTTAAGGTACACAATAGTTGATGATGATGATGATAATTGTTGTTTTAAGGGGCCTAACATCTAGGTTATCGGCCCCTGATGGTTTGGGTGATCGTGAAGATGAAAATGAAAAGCGAACTTAAAACTAAAACTAACTACTATCCTACATACTAGAAGAAGAAATGGAAAACTAAAGGAGAATAAGGCAAATAAAGGACAGGAGGAAAAGAAATGCCCTCAACCCTCGAAGAATAGGGATTGACGGACTTGGAAGGAAGGAGAGCCATGAAAGGCAGATAGGAAAGTGAAAGAGGAGAGGGTCCGCCCCAAAGGTAAGGGACAAAAAGGGAAAACGGACCCAGCTCAGGAATCCCTCGGGGTCGCCAACTCCCGAACTCACCAGCCGTGAGCCCCTGAGGGTGTAGCATTATCTAGGGTGCACCAAAAGTGGTGGGGCTACATACACCCGGCCTCCTTGAGGGCCTTAAGCAGAAGGCAGGAGATAACATGAAAAGAAAAAGAAGGCTGACCCCTCGCAGAAGGAGGGAATCAGAAAAGATGAGACAAGGGCCAATTAAGGCGGGAAAGGAAGTGACTCCCTAGGCCTCGGATACCCTAATACTGTCGGGGTCGGAAGAGAACAAGAGTTGACCAAGTGAGGTCGACAGGAAAGAAGAAAGAGAGGAGCACGGCATAAGTAAGTGGAAGCAATGCCGGACTCAGCTGGGGCCCCGTGGTCGCCAACCCACTTCCCACTAGATGTGAGCCCCTGGGGGTACACAATAGTACTGTGGCTTACTCCTTGAGAACAAAGCGATTATTGCTACGAATACACAGCAATCTACCACTGTTATTGTAGATTCTTAACCTGTAGTGTTACATCTTCTACAATCGAAGCAACTTTTAATAGTTAAATTGTCCTGCGATGTTGTTACCATTATCAAAGTGACTAAGATTTGCACTCTCAATCGAATGTAGACGGCAGGTCGGTCGAGACAAAATGGTGATCGACTTCGTAATATGATTCTAATGGAACCTTCTTGCAAGACAGACAGTTTTGGATGCGCAACATATACTTATGAGGAGAGGAGGATATAAAAAGTAGGTTAGCAGAGGCAAGGAAAGCATTTCTGCAGAAAAAGAATCTGTTGACATCAAATATAGATTTAGGTATTAGGAAGTCATTTTCGAAAGCGTTGCACTCTATGGAAGTGAAATTTGGACTGTTGGAGCAGCAGAAAAGAGGAGAATTGAAGCATTTGAAATGTGGTGCTACATGAGAATGATGAAGATCAGATGGGTAGATAAGGTTACAAATGAAGAGGTATTAAGACGACTGGGAGAGGAGAGATGTTTTTGGCAACTGCTAATGAAGAGAAGAGATAGGTTGGTCGGACACATGCTAAGACACCCAGGAATAGTAAACTAAGTTATGTAAGGAAGGGTTGAGGATAAAAACTGTAGGGGTAGACCAAGGTTAGAATATGTTGAACAGATTGCCTCGGATGTATGGTGTGGTAGCTATGTAGAGATGAAACGATTAGCTCAGGACAAGGTAGCATGGTGGCTGCATCAAAACAGTCAAAAGACTGAAGACTCAAACAACAAAAACAAGCTTCGCAGAATAAAGATTAAGCTCGACTTGATGCTTAATCATAACAACCAGAAATGTAAAAGGGGTACGGTACTTCAACAAATTGAAAAAGCTATCCGATCATCAGTAATCATGAAACTCATAACTTGCATATTTAGACCTAGTCTGTGCCTTAGCCTGACAATGTTGGGAAATGGTATTTAAAAAAAAAAGAAACTTATAAATGAAAGGTATAAAAATGTACGTTTTAAGTTATATGGCAGCAAGAGTAGCGCCTTTCTTTTCCAAGCACCTATCAAAAATCTGGAAGATCCCAACACCATAGATCTGTAATTTTGCCAAAATACAGGGTCATTATCTATGTGTGCTCCGATAAACACAGCAAGCTAAGCCAACTGTGACTGGTCCAGATTGCGGGTGCGCATACATGGTTCAGCTGGTGGTAGGCGTGCACTTTTACCAAACATGTTCACTAATGTGTACTTACAGTGCTCATAGGCGATGCTGAAAATGTCCTCCCTGTCTTGTAACACACACCTGACATCTTCTGATGAAAGAATGTCAACTCTTTTATTATTTACGGAGCCTGTTTCCTTGAATTGTTTAGTGAGCCTCCTAATTGACCTGGCATTAGGCACAGGTCTTCTTGGAAACTTGATTCGAAATTTTCATCTCGTTTCAGAACAAGATTTTCTGCTTTTCATATACGAATTATGGATATACACACTATCGCCCAATATGAATTGGTGTCTAGGCATGACCAACAATCACAGTAATCACAATACTCACTAAACGTGCAACACTAACGTCTAAGCTTTGCAGATACACGTCCATATGAATGACAAAACACGTGTGAACTAACGATATTAGTCAGCGGACTGCACCGACCACCGGCTGAACCGCGTGCCCGCGATCTGCGCCAGTCACAGTTTCAGTCGAGCGCCAGCACTGTCACTTGAAAATGTGAATGCCGGTAGTAAGAAGTACGTGATATAGTGGTTTTTATTTACAGTATTATAGTTAGTGGTTAGTAATAATCAAACAGGCTGGCTGCGTGGCTCAGCAGTAACGTTCTCGCTTCCTGTGCTCAAGGTTGCAGGATCGAAACCTGGCGCAGTCAGCTGGCATTTGAGGGTGCACAAATGCGAGGGAGCCATGTCAGTAGATTTACTGGCACGTTAAGGATCCTCTTCGGGGCAAACTTCCGGCACCCCGGGGTCTCTAAAAGCCGCAGTAGTTAGGGACGTAAAACAAATAACATTATTATTATTAATAATCAAACAAAACATTTTATTGCTAAAACAAATTTTTACTAAAACCATGGGCTCCATAACCAATGTACGATACGAGTTTATCACTTCGTACAAGTGTTTCACGATTCTAATAAGAACAATGTGAAGTTGTCCTGATTGGTTGTGAAGAAAACTTTCATGTGCCAGTTATGTATATAAGACTGTTTTTCAAATAGCCTAAACTTAGTAAAAGAAAGAACTGAAAATTCTGAGGAAACAGGTGCGTTAATTGACAGTGTTGAACAGAACAAAGGGTGCAGCATTCACAAACCGGAAACTTCACGAGATATACTGTAGATGTGTTGGAGGGCCACGTCCGTTCGTGATTGACACTGAGGATTTTGGTAGTGTTTTGTAGAAAAATTCTGTCTTGTATATTTGTTAGTCTTTCATGGATCTGTTGATGCTCCCTTGATGAGTGAAATATCATCCTTTTAATCCCCTCCTTTGGTAATCTGGGCAATTAACTTTCACATGTAAATCTTTTCAGGTGGTATCACATTTTCTAATATAATTGGGCTTATACGTGTGTTGACCGACTGAAAGTTACAATTCAATGTATATCAATGCGGTGATTAATCAAGGGGGAATTATTAACGATGCGATTCTAAAAGAAGAAAATTACAGAAAATACATTGATAGGTTTTTAACTCGGGAATATATATGTGGGAAGGGATTTTGGTAAGCGAATAAACCGAACATGTCTTGAAGTAATTTTAAGTATAAAAACTGTATTTAAAGATGTGATTGAACAGAACTTCACGTGACATGACTCGACACAAAACTGCAACTGATTGTCTTCCTTCTCGAGACTTCCCTTCGACTCCTCTACATGGCGCCACCGGGACTGGTGGGAAACCCAAAAACGGTTCATCATCTTCCGATTCCCACAATCGGGCATCCTGCAGATCATCCGCCTCGGATGATGAGTCGTCTTCAGCCCAGGGTTTGGGGAACTCAGCACATGTAATTGTTCGGTTGAGGCCTAAGTGATTCCCTTCACGACAGACGTCGTAAGTGTCATTTTGCTTGACTCGGGAGATTCTGTAAGGCCCAAGGTACTTTTTCTTCAATTAAAGGCCTGGTCCAAACTGAGTCCTCTTGATGGCGAATATATCGCCAACTTGGGACTGGCGTGCAAGCCGTCGATCAAACGACACCCTGTTTTTTTTTTGTTGCACTTTCTGGATTTGTGCTCTTGCTTCTTCACGGTGTTCATCTCTCCTGGTCTCAAACTCGTCTACCATCTTTTCATTGATCAACTCAACTATTCTCAGGTCATTTTCACAGCGCATTTTGACTCCTGTCAAAAGTTCGAACGGCGTCTGCTTGATACTGCGGTTGTAAGTGGAATTCATGGCTCTCTGAGTGGCTTCGACGTGTTTGTACCAATCTCCTGGGTTTTCGATGGACAACTTAGCGAGCACGGCGATGATCCTTTCTACCTGGCCATTGGCACTAGGGAGTCTGGTTGTGATCAGCGGTGGGCGATGTTGTTGGCAGTGCTGTACTCTTCGAATTCATGTGAAATATAGGCAGTTCCACGGCAACTGATCGTCTTCCTTTCTCACGACTTTCCCTCGACTCCTCTACACGGCGCCATCGGGCGGTGCCGAGACTGGCAGGAAGCCCTAAAACGGTTCATCATCTTCCGATTCCCACATATATGTGGCATTCTTAAATACTGTACGTATTTTGTACTAGTTAAATTATCCTGTGATGTCGTTGGAGTTTGTAATTTAAAGGTTGGCACTTGTGTGTAAGCACTAGATTCTTTGTAGAATGGCCTGTTGATTGTGTTCTGTTTTTTTTTTTCATATTGCTTCTTACAACCAATGAACTAGTATGGCATTCCAGCAGTGACAAGTTCTGTGTTCACATCATTTTTCCATGCCGATGCTAAAAGGTTATGGGCCCAGGCCATTCCGTGATGTGTAATTATTATAGGAACAACGTGAACATTAAGCTATGAGTATTTTGTGCATTTACATTTCCAACAATGGCTGACAGTGGAAATAGTGGTATGGCGCCACTGCCCCGTTCGGCTTTTAGGGCGATCTAATTATATGGACTGGAAAACTGGAATGACTTTTTATTTGAAAAACTTGGGTGTCTGGGAGAGCATTGCCGGTTATCCGACTGGAGATTCCACGTCCGATGTCAACAGGGCAAAGGTCGCAAAAGCTCTGAACAAAATAGGTCTTATGGTGAACCCAATTTGCTATCCCTATATTAGAGAGGCAAATACAGCTAAAGAGGCCTGGAAAAAATAACAAACATCCTTTGACGACACTGAGATCAACCGGAGGTGTAAATTACTTCGCAACTTTGGTCAATTACGACTAAAAGATTTTGCAAGTATGGGCGAGTACATTCAAGCCTTTGTGCGCATCGGCAACCAACTTCGATCCCTGGGGAAGCCTCATGATAAAGAATTTGTTGGTGCAATGATGCTGGTGGGTTTACCTGAACGTTTCGAGCCAATGAGACAAACATACGACAACTGTGGAGTTGAAATAACCGGTGACATGATTGTGATGAAATTAATGGAGTATGAAGTACTGTCGACCAAACTATTATGTGCACTCGAGTTTGAAGGTGGTTGGTGAAGTAATCAATAGACCTACATAAAATCCAATAACATCATCATTTTCATCATTCTATTTTACGTTATTTCATGTAGGTATGGAATTTTTTATTTATATTTTAATATTCTGTATCGCAGTTGGAAAACAAAAAGGGCCCGTTTTTAAGCGTGTTTCAACCGTGCGTCACATTTAAGAATTATCTCCTCACAAACCCGTCATCAGATCGAATCCCAATTTTAACACAATATCCATTGGAATGTTGTGTAGCCTATAACTGGTTTATTAATTTCAAAATTTTGTGTGTCCAAGAAAGAAAGTTGTTTTCATTTTTGTAAGGTAACTTTTTCTCGGCTCGGGGTCGTTGGAAAATGTAGTTCTTGGTCGCATTGTAATCCTTATACATCAAAAGGTATGACTGTGAAATACATAAATTAATTCAATTATTTTTATCGGTTTGTATTTGTACGGGGAAATAAGACATGGTTCACAGCTAGCCGCTCCGGGGAAAGCTGTACAGCGTTGCCAAGATGGAGCCCAACACGCGTCATGGCGCGCCTCGCTCGGAAGTGATGGGCTCCATCTCAGCAACGCTGTACAGCATTCCCCGGAGCGGCTAGCTGGTGAACCATGTCTTATTTCCCCGTATAAATACAAACCGATATAAAATAAGTGAATTACTTTACGTATTTCACAGTCATACAGCATACCTTTTTGATATATAAGGATTACAACGCAACCAAGAGCTACATTTTCCAACTACACCGAGCCGAGAAAAAGTTACCTTACAAACATGATAACAACTTTCTTTCTTGGGCACACAACATTTTGAAATTAATAAACCAGTTATGCAACATTCCAATGTATATTGTGTTAAAATTTGGATTCGATCTGATGACGGGTTTGTGAGATAATAATTCTTAACTATGACGCATGGTTGAAAGACGCTTAAAAACGGGCACTTTTTGTGTTCCAAATGCGATAAACAATATTAAAATATAAATTAAAAATTCCAAACCTACATGAACTAACTTAAAATAGAACAATGAAAATGATGATGTTATTGGATTCTATGTAGGTCTATTGGTTACTTCACAAACAACCTTCAAACTCGAGTGCACATAATATTTTGGTAGACAGTGCGGTCCACTCATCAAGGGATGCAGCATTTTATTCACGTTCCAATTCCGGATTTCACAAAAAATACATTTACAAATGTTATGGATGTGGCCCAAGGTCTCATTTCAAAAAGGACAGTCCAAAGAAGAAAGAACAACACCAATCAACTGCCAAGGAAAGTCGGTTCAATTCTGGGGAGAAGAAACATCAAGAAAAGAAAAAGACTGGTCCAAAAACATTTTTGACAGCCTTGAAGAGCAATCTCCAAGAAAAGGATGTAATAAGTAAGAAGTGGATAATCGATTCTGGTGCAACAAGTCATCTTACATGCAATGAAAAATGGCTTAAGGGTGAATGTGTAAGTGAAACGGTACGTGGGATGAGTGTTACCACAGCAGGTACGGAGGAGTTAAAGTGTCAAAGCAAAGGTGATATTCGGGTGATCCTAAAAGGGGATGATAGTGCATCCAAAATAACTATGTTCTATGTATTTGGAAAGGAAAGTTGTTCAATAATAAGTGACGCTGATTTAAAAATGGAAGGAAACGTTTTAGCGACTACTTCTAAACAAGGTAATCTGTATTACTTAGATGTTGAACCTGAGACAATACATTTAGCAAATACAGAAAATAGTTACAAGTTACAGCACAGTAGATTGGGTCATCTTCACCCAACTTGTTGGAAGCTGGCTAGGAATGGTGTATGTTTGGATTTTTCTGACAGATATATTTCAATTGATTGTGTCCCCTGTATTGAAGGCAAATTTGCAAAAAAGACCCTTTAAATCTCACAGGAAGAAAGCCAAGAATTTGTTAGAGGTTATTCATTCAGATCTGTGTGGTCCAATGGAAGTGGAAACTTATAATGGGGCTAGATACTTGTTGACCTTCTCTGATGAGTATTTCAGAAAATCTTTGTTTATTTCCTTCATAGCAAAGATCAAGTATTGAATACATTCAAGAGCTTCAAATCTTTTGTTGAAAATCAGACTGGATTAAAGGTAAAATATCTAATAACTGACAATGGGGGAGAATATGTGGGTAATAATTTTTCTGAATTTGTATCTGATTGTGCCATTGAACATCGCCTAACTGTTCCACACAACCACAGGGTGTCGAGCGATGACCGTTTTTCAAATTCCCGTATAATTCCCGTACGAAAATTGACCAAATTCCCGTATATTTTAGAACTCTCTAAGACTTAGAGTTCGCATACCGAATGGCTGAAAAAAGAATCTTAAAGCGCGAATCAAGATTTTATGGCGTAAGTGTAACTGCATTTTTGGAGATAACTTCCGCAGCCCACGGGTGATGGCGAGATTTAGGTCTAATCCGTAGCGTGAGCAAAGCGCGTGCGCGAGTGAACTCTCTTGCAGATACCGTTTACCTGATATAAATGACTGTTTTACTGAGGAGGGTCGAGAGAGAAGAGAATAGAAGTGTCACATAATAAATGTTTATGGGAAGTGACTTAATTGTAAGTTACCGTAACCGTAGAGAGCTTCCACGAGTTAAAATGACACCGAAGCTTATGCATAGCGAACTTCCGGTCCGCGAATTTCCATTTGATTTTCATTGGCAGTGAATCGTTCGTTCACGATTATCTTCTTTATTATTTCGGATTGTGGTTTTGTTTTTAAGCGTTCAACTTATGAAATAAGAACTGGAGGGTTGGCCTTTCATGAATATTCCAAAGACAAGTGTCTCCTAAAAGAGTAATTAGTAAAACCTCGCATCAGAGACGACCATAACAAACAGCTTGCCTACAAAGTGTGCGATTTGCACATTTCAAACGGCAGTGGTCAAACATATCTTAGACTACAATAATTAAGTTGGTGCAAATTATATATGTTATATGTGAGAATATTATTATAATTTGCTATCCGGTTGTTATATTAGTATATTATGCATTAACGTGACCCGTTTAAATGCTTAATTGTGACGGAAGCTATGAGTTAGTCTATGGGCTATTCGCCGTACCGGTAGGCCTAATATTTACGAACAACGCATCGTTTCTTCTTTAATATTTATTTAATCATTATAATTATAATAGCCTATCTTCAACACTCATTTAACCAATAATCATTTTATAATTCTATGCATATTCCAGGTATTGCAAAAAAGCGATATTTGATAGCACATGCGGTTCCACCTTAAAATCCAACCGTGCCTAGTTTTCAGTATCTATGGAAAATATTACCGTAAGTTAATAAACCAAACAACTGCCGATTTTTTTTAAATGCTCATTTACATCTTCACCCTAGTCTATATGACCTCAATTTCACAAACGAACGAACCTCATTTTGCATGAATTATGGAACCCGAATCCTAATGGAGGTATAGATTTTCTGCACTTAGAAATATACGGTATTAGTCAATAATTTTAAACAAGATGCCAGAAAACTAAATACAGAAAGCTGCGTGCCTACTACGGTGTAAAGTTGCTCCGAGAAAAAAAAAATACACCTCGCCAAGATTATACGACGTGCATACAGTTAAATACAATCATCCAATTGGAGAAACACTTTCTTCATCCAATTGGAGAAACACTTTCTTTGTCACGATCTTATAAGCAATTCAAACATAAACTGCTATAATTTACGGGAAAATGTGTAACATTTAGAGACTACGAGTGTTGTATGTGGCACAACGTTAGCTGACATTTCGCATCATTAATACATGAGGAATGAACACATGCAGAGCTTTCTCACTGCACACAGCTGAAGATCATATCATTCTTGGTGCATTTTACGTTCTCTTAACAACAATAATTTACTTAGTTACATGCAAGGAAAATTGTAGTACACAGTTCCCATTGCTTCCATTACCGGTACCTGATTACTAAACCAGAAAATGGTAATGCATAACCATACGCCGGTGGCGCGTCCTATGGCAAATGAAAGATCGAAAGAAAATTTAAGCTCTATAGGAGTCCGGAACAAGGCGTTACAATTTTCTACACTACTGAAAATAGTCAAAATACCATTTGTAATAATGAATAATGATTTTGGGGGTCATGTAGTAATAAGATGTTACCCACCCACTATCCCTTTTTAGATCACGACTTTTATAGTAAAATTGGAGGTGTGTCCGCTATTACACGCGTAAATTATGGGACAAATACAGTATTGCTAACCCCGCGCATTCGGTACTGACAGCCTTCCTGTCACTATGCCCCGCTTTTCCTCTCCGCAACCCAAGGTCGCCACATAACAGGACCCTACGTCCAACCGCCACACGAGAGAATTCTGAGCATGCTTTTCACCTACACCCTGTATTTCGAAGGATATGTCGGGAGCTTGAAACAGCTGAGCTGTGTTGCTAAGTTTTTAGTGTTGTTGTAAATCAACTGATTCGAATAATACACAGCGCTACACTTCAGACATTGTTTCTGTACAATTACCGGTATACGTAATATATTTTAAAAGACGATCCTGAGTCAACGCAGAGGACATTAAAACAGAGAAATACGATAATTTTAGATGAATAGATAAACTACGCACCGAAGCTATGATACCTTTATCATCGGTATTCAATTCAATAAATACGACAAAAAGGGCAAACACTCTAGAGCTAGAGCCGGCCCCGTGGTGTTGGGGTAGCGCGCCTGCCTCTCACCCGGAGGCCCCGGGTTCGATCCCCGGCTCCGTCAGGGATTTTAAAACTGACGTGAGGGTTGGAACGGGGTGCACTCAGCCTCGTGAGGACAATTGAGTAGCTGTCTGACAGTGAGACAGCGCCCCGATCACGAAAACCAAGATTAACGGCCGAGGGGACCCGAAGCGCTGATCACGCGTCACCCCAATATCTGCAGGCCGAATGGCTGGGCAGCGGTCGCTTGGTCGGCCTTAGCCCGTCATGGGCTGGATAGTGCCAGGGGTTGACTTTGTTGACACTCACCATTATCCTTTAACATGAAACAAGAGTCTGAGTGGAGGTCGTTCACAGCTTACTACAGTAGTTGACAGATAACACCATGCACACTCACTGAGTCACGACTCGACGGTTAATATTAGCTTTCGTGATAAGGTAAAGACATATTTAGCACTGAGCACTCAAACAAGCCGCTCTGTGGCGATATTATTGCCGTGGTTTTATATTATCGAGTTGTAGGCTATTGAACGACAGGCGGTATTTTGAACACTATGACGGGAAACAATAGCCTGTGCTCTATTATCGATTGACGCAAGCGAGCTGACACCAATAAATAAATTATCTTCAGTCACTTGGCAAGGATTTCTTTGACACCCTCCATCCCTTCACTGTCCCTATCATCATCACCACCATCATTGTCTTCGTCAGAGCTTGATGAATTGCCAAGGTTAATAATCATTCCATCCACCGCGATATCAAAATCGCCTTCAGTATTTCTTTCTGCGCATGCTGTACGGGATGTGTCCAGTCCTCGGGTCGAACTTCGGCGAAGTAAAAGTAAGGAAACAATGACAATGAAGGGAAATCCGACACAGACAGTGGTTAATAAGCGACTGAAACAATGCCTGTCCATACGAGAACAATTCTGTCACTTGTGTGGTGTATTTTGTAACCAAAGACGGGTGTTTGATAGTAAAATGTCGAGAGCTGTGAGATATTGTTTGTAGTTTTTGGATGTATGCATGTGTGACGCATTTGCATCGAGTGTTTGCACGGACTTTAAAACAATTTGGTATGTGTATCTCCCCTGCGAAAGAAGACCATCGAAAGGCTAAAAACAGTAAAATTCCACACGCGACACGCCGCGAATACTTTCTAATTTAGATTTATTTTATCAAAGTAGATAATAGAAAATAAAATAATGCATAATGAAATTAAATAAGTCACTTTGACAAATACAAGATTGTTACTAGGAACTTCAGTTATACACAGCACAAAATTAAATTCTTTTGACAGTACTTTTTTTTCCAATTCCTGGAGATCTTTCGTGGCTTTTCTTTTGACTGCCACCTCAGCCGTCGCTTTGCACCTGTTTTGCTTCCTTGAACACGGCATAGGAGTTTCGTGCAGTATGGACTCTTGCTCACGGTTATCTTTTCTACTCCACCAGCCGCCATCACAGCGTCCTGAACAGTTGGCATGGCAATCAGACTTGCTTCTTTGTGATTGACGATCATGCACTCCTTGTTCAGGGAGAAACCTCTGTCTAGAGCTGCATTGTTGTGATACAAAATCAGTATCATTTTAACGAAGCTTGTGAGATCGTTTTTGGCAGGAACTGAGGAAGGTGCTGAAGCCACTAATTCAGACCGTCGAACTGCTTCAAACGCGCAGTGACGGAGGGCAGTCTTATAAGTGCGGAGTAGCTTCTCTTGATGCGGTCAGCCATTGCGCCAGAAAGCAAATTCTTCTGATTACAAAGCATTTCCAGGGCAATGACGATCCTAACTTATTCCAACTTAGGAGTCTCAGCGACCCCTATAGGGTCTAGGCAGGAAATAGCACGGGTCTCTTGTGAGCAAGAGTTGACCCCTCTTTGATTTTTTCAGCCATAAGATACGAATGTACAATTTTCGGCAGTTGGTGCGAAATCGCAGCACATCCGCGTCTGAAATTTTCTGAGATCTTAAGCTGTTAACTTCTTTAAGGGCTGCTCTTGTCGAGAAACCAAGGTCTCCTCCGAATAACAATGCGGACTGATTCCTGCATGGCATTGTCAGCTCTATCGGTAGCGCATATTGCGGGTGGCAGCGCGGTCTGCAGGCGAAATAGAAGACTGAGCGGGAGGACTCTACCGAGCGTTCGGGGACTAAGAAGTCAGGCATTATGAGACTTTTCAAGATTTCCCGTATCAAGTGCGAATTTCCCGTATAATTCCCGTATTGCTCGACCCCCTGCAACCATCAGATGAATGGCCTTTCAGAACGAAATAATAGATTTCTAGTAGAAATGGTCAGATGTATGATGAAACAAGCAATGTGTGACAAAAGGTTGTGGGCAGAGGCGGTGTTTACTGCAGCTTACATAAAGAATAGGACTCCTCACAAAGCTTTAGTAGGTTAAGTCGTGAGGAAGTATGGTCCAAACAGAAAGTTAACCTTAAGAATCTGAGGATTTTTGGTTGTACTGCATATGCCTGATGTCCAAAGAAAAAAGTTCGGCAGCAAGAGTAGAAAGCTGACGTTTGTTGGTTATTGTGAGAATAGTTCTCAATATAGACTGATTGACCTGAACAAGCCAAAAGATATTATTAGAGCAATAGATGTTGTATTTTTAGAATATGAGATGTTTTGTAAAGATTCTGTTGATTTTATTAAGAGAAGCTACTATGAGAGTTATGTTCCTGCCAATGAAAACATTGTATTGCCATATTTTGAACCAAATACTCAATCTGGTATTCAGATTTCTAACTATGTTAATGAACCCGAGGATAACTCTTATCAGTGATGTTGAATCTGCTGTTACTAATGGTTCAGACTCCGATTAGTGTTATTGATGTTGATGCTCATAGTGATTTCAATGATGTGCCAATATGTAGCTCTCGTGGGAGAGAGGTTCGTTTACCTGAGAAGTATAGGGATTTTGAACTAAATTATCTTGTGTCAGTTGCTGACAATGAAGGGGACCTTGAACCATTGAGCTATGCTCAAGCTATCAAAAGCAGTGATAGGATAAAATGGGAAAGGGCCATGAAGGAAGAGTATGGTGCTCTAATAGAAAATAAGACTTGGTAATTAGTGGATTTACCTGCCAACAAAAAACAGTGAGCTGCAAATGGGTCTTTAAAATTGAAGACAATCAAATGGGTGAGGATAGTTTTAAAGCTAGACTAGTTGCACGGGGATTTACCCAAACTCCAGGGTTGACTATTGTGAGACATTCTCCCCTGTCATAGGGAGATCGGTCATCAGATACTTATTTGCTTCGTCAGTAAAAGAAAATTTGAAAATGTATCATTTTGATGTTTGGACTGCCTTTCTGAATGGTAGACTTAAGGAGGAGATCTACATGACACAACCTGAGGGTTTTTATATTAATGGACAAGAAAATAAAGTTTGCTTAAAAAAAGCATCTAGGTGCTGGATTTTTGAAACAACGAAGGAACTCGTAAACATTGTTTATCAGAATTCCAAACAAGAACCATGTTTGTTTTTCAGAAAGTCTGATGGTTACTTGTCTATAATTGCATTGTATGTTGATGATCTGCTCCTTGTAACTAATGATTCCAGAGAAAGGAAAAGGCTAAGCAGGAAATTGGGAGAGAAGTTCAAATTAAAAGATCTAGGGGAAGCTAGAAGTTTGTTGGGAATAAGGATCAGGAAGAAAGGTGAGAAGCTATTTGTGGATCAGGAAAACTACATTGAAAGGGTGCTGCACCACTTTAACATGTCAAATTGTAACCCAGCTGACACTCCTTTGGAAACAGGAGTTAAATTTGATCCTGTCAATGAATCCAGTAAAATACATGAAGGAATCCCTTATAGGAACTCAATGGGTTGCTTGAACTATCTGGCTGTAACATCACGCCCAGATATAGCTTTTGAGACAAGCTTGTTGAGCCAATTCAACTCCAATGCATCTATGCAACACTGGAGAGCTGCTCAGAGTGTCTTAAAATATCTCAAGGGTACTAAAGGCTTATAATAAAATATTTATTGCGGCCAATGGCCATAGATAGGAACAACATTATAACAATGTGAACAATAATGAATCAATCGTATACCTAGGTAACACCAGAGACTTGTGTTCATCGAGTCCGTTCACCCATTCCACTGCACTACACTTTGATCAAGACAACATAATCAGTCCTCGTCTAAACAAAACTGAGTGAGTGATCCTAGTCTTCTACTGCATTCCATGGCGTGATATATATCGCACTGATTGTTGCATAATCGGCAAACACACTCCTGGCTGGGCTGATGAAAGGACTTCCTAGTGCAGATGCGATGGTGGAAGCCATGGATCGCAAATCTGGTCACTAGGTGCCTCAGCTCATACTCTGGTCGCATCCATTCTTTATATAACATTGCATCTGTTACGAAGAATCTTTCTGGGATGGAGTCTCTCTTCCTGCAAAGTTCGCTTAACAGGTCTACGCTTGCCTGTGTGGATCAGTGTGAAGTGATTGGTAATAACTTGCAGTGGTGGTTCCTCGAGGGAGGGAAGGGAAGAACTTCCTCCTCACATTTTTCAGAAATTGATATATAAAATATTTACCTTGAAATTCGAGGTAGATTGGATTATTTTTAATTTCACAACTATACAACGAACGTGTTTTAAACTATGCGTGCTTCTTGCACTGCTTCAAAAGTCTGGTTGGTTGTACGGAGGTACCCCCCTTCCCCTTTTTTTGTACATAAAAGCATGTTATTATGTGATAAATATCTTATGTGATATTTCTTTCAGGTTGGGGTATATAAATACTTGTTTTCCCGCCTAATGTAATTGACTGGAAAGCTCTCTTTAATAGAACTAGGGAACACTAAAAAATGGCTTCTATCACTTCAATGCTCGGAGGAAAGCACATGCCTCCTGTACTGCAGTTAATTCGCATGGACACAGGTGCACTAACGACCAGAGAAAGAACTACAGCTATAACACAGCCAAATGCATGAAAGAGGAAGATATTTTCTCCTTGTTCTGTACATGAATGTAGTGTGGCTAACTTGCTACAGCTGCCATCTAGTGGCGTTGCATTCAATCAGTTATCAGAACATTAGGCTAATGACTACAAGCAGGCCTGTGAAAATATGACTTATTTTCATTTAAACATCATTATTATTCATTGCATTTTATATAGCCTACTATTAGTGGATTGATACATTCAATATCAATTGAAAGCTATAGTCAGGTGGTCTATTTCATAGAGGGATGTGCAAAATTTTTCATCGGGATGTAGGCTAATTTATTGCATGCTTTTTAAGATGGTGTCAATTTATGCAGTTAAGCTTACTTTATTTATAGAGAAAAGTATAGAATTAGAGAATTTCTACACACACATTACATAATCCTGGAATTTTAATTTATAGTAAATAATTTGTCGTAGCAAGGAAGCATGCGAATTACGAGCTTTATTAGCTAACGGAGAGTTTGATAGTGATGATAGTTACTTTAAGGGCAGACCAGTGAGGTCAACTGCCCCGCTGAGTTTGTTGTGAATTATATTTTCTGTTCGTGAAACATTAACGCTTTTGCTGTTAGAAAAAAAAAAAAAAATAACAACTGTATTCATTGATGTACCTAATAGATATACCTTTTTTGATCTCTATGTGGGCATATGTTGTTGGTTCATGACACAGCAAGGAAGTCATCCAGCTGTCAACAGGCATATTTCCTAACAGCTGCACAGCTTGTAAGATAAATTCTAACGCAGGAGTGATGGTGTTATGTTCCACTCACACAGCTTATATTGCAACAATATCAATCTGGCATCAGTTGGATTCAGCTGTGTTGTGTACAAAGTGTGATATAAAGGGTTTATCAGTGTGGTTGTGTTAACTGTAGCTTCCAATCCATGTCATGTGTGACATGTTAGTCCACAAAACTTTAGCTCAAATGATGAGCTATTTCCATAATGATTTTGATGATGGTGACAGCAAGTAGTAATACAGCGATGCTTTTCTTTTGTGTGTCACAGAGTTGTGTCGGAAGAACTTATATTGAAGGGATTAGAAAAATAGGGCAATTATTCAGTGAATGATGGGAATTCTGATTGAGATGCTACAATTGAGCATAAAGTTCCCGGTCGTGTAAATCGCGACATACACCATGGAAAATATGGTTTGATACAATAGTTCCAGCATAAGTCATCTCCAACTAAGACTGTGCGTCGGAATATCATAACTCAATTAGTCGTGAGTAGGCATGCTTAAACCATACACGTGAACAACTAACAGTGATGCTGCGACAAGTAACCACATGCATAGTAGAATTCAACTTCATGTACTAATTTTATCTTATATTGTATTGTTTTATCTGTATAGGCCTGCACGTGCATAATACTCACACGTTGTTCACAAACCGTTAAAAAATCAAACTTTATATAACGAGATTCAAACTGCGAATCATAATATAGACATCAACTTGACACATCATACTAAGTGGCCTATAAGGCCACAAACATAATATTTGTATATAAATTTCAACCACGGTCGTAACTCGCAATCCTAAAATACCCCATTATTAATAGTGATCATAATAATTAATACATGTAATTTTTTTCAGGAGATTATTTACTTATTAAGTTATGTTATGTAGGCTACATTATATCCCAGAAGGCCATTGGGCAGATTCGTGTTGACCGACTGAAGAGTTACAACTAACAATCCAGTAGTTGTGACTAAAGTGACCTAGCATATTTATAATAGAGATAATTGTTGTTTTAAGGGGCCTAACATCAAGGTTATCAGCCCCCTAGTATATTTAAAATTGAGATTTACGTGGGTTTGTAAGTTTATCTGACAGCTAGTGTAACTGTATGAACACTGACTGCACGACACTGCAAAAAACTCCACTTGGTAGCATCAATGACTAATCTCCATTCATGTAGGTCATAGTTTGGAAGTCCAAGTTTTAGAATAAGTTCTTTAACATTACCGCAATATGCAAGATGGCACCTTCGGAGAAACAGGATTAAAAATCTTTACTGGTTTGTTGGCTCTAAAAAAAATAATTCTGGGCCAACCAATTCATTTTCTTGGAATCTGGACTTTGATAACTAGGCTTAGCTAGTGGGAGAAAAGCGCCCTCACTAAGTTATTCAATTCACGCTGGTTCAAAAACCCACATTCTGTAGCAGATGATTCTGAAATATAGTACTTTTCACAGTTTCCCTCACTTCTGTATCTGACTTGGATGAAAAGTGCTCTAAGATTTTCTTGTCATACAGGGATTGATTAATCAGGCCTATGAGACAATAGGTAAAATGGCTGACCAAACAACTGGATACACGATTTGCCTTTTATTTTTAGAATTGTGCCCTTCTTCACGTCATACCAACAGAAGTACCAGTCATTACTATGGTTCGACTGCTCACTCCAAAAAACGAAGTGACATTCTTTTGCTGTTGCCCAATGGTTGCATGATTCATATTCTTTGTATGGTGCTCAAAATTGACTTTGACCTCTACGATAGAAATGATATGCCTTTCTGACAAATTCCATGATATTGTGCCTTGCTCTGGCAATATGTATTTCTCACATATACAGTACAGTATAACAAATATGACCTGGATCATTTATACAACCCAGATGCAACACTTTCTTATAAACTCACAACATTCTACCATAAATGAAAGCTTCAAACTAATTGCGTTTCCAGGTGAAACTAAGACTCAAGAGATGTGAGAGGAACCAGATGGAGTGAGTACGTACTTGATAAGACAAAATGGTTTATAATTTTCCCAATGGTTGGCAACAGGGTGCTCCACATTGCTTACCCATGCTCTCTATGTATTATTTGCACTGTTGTTCATGGGTGGGCTTCAGGGGTAGAAACCATCAAGAGCTAAAGTAAATTGTAACGGATTGTTTCATGTGGGTTGTTTGATTTTATTGTATTATTTTATATTTCAGTTAGTATTTACCCTCTTCTACTGCTTTTCACTTCCTTCCTTTCTGTTTTTATTTCTGCTTTTCTGTCTCAGATCTTCTTTTAGTGCCTATTTTGTATTTTTTGAGAGGATTTGAAGGTTTTCCCAGAGCGGCCACTCCGTCAGCTACGTGCTTAATCCAGGCCTGCCTCAACCACTAGATCAAAATGCTTTGATATCATCAGTACTTTTAGTAGCAATATGTACTTTTGAACTTCTATAAATTTAACTTCTGGGAGCAATATCTACCCTTCAAAAGAGTATGTTAGACATAAACATACTTTTGCAACTCTTAATAGCCTATGATAATTTTAATAATTCTGTTGCTGCAATATACATGCCACCATCAATTAGAACGAACATAGCCACCTTATTTCACTGGTAGGTATGCTGTGCTGATCCATGTGGAATGATGCTGATGACCTAAGCCCCTAATTGAAGTTAGATCACAAAATGCCTCTCAGGAAAACATACAAGCAATAAAATGCCCTTGGTCTGTAATATAAGTTCTACAATTTGTCAAACAATTTTGGGGACATGTCATTTTTATACCACGTTGAAGTTTTTAAATTTGCGTGCAATGCCAAGGCCAAGAAGAAATTAACAAAATTAAACAGGTGAGCCTGAATGTTGAACATTTTGGGATAGCAAACATTTCATTAAAAAAGTATTCAAAATTACACTCACCGGCAAAAAAAACGCAACAGTTGATTTTTAAAATTAAAACTTGCGTATTAGCTGAATACTGTCTCAATTATGTTACTTTATACTACTATCAGACCTTTCTCTGTTCAGAGTGTTTGTTTACCATCCATTTCCTTTAAATTATCGATATAAAGTTTGATTTATGACACCCCGGTTCGCTATCTACCCCAGGCAGACGGTACGTCTCCATTTCCATTAGATCATTTCCTGCAATAAACTTAAAAGTCTCATCCCTACAAACCAAATTTGCTTTGTTTGATAAAATGTATTCTTCAAATGATTTCTCATCAGTTTTTAAGCTCATCTCGCAAAGGAAACATGATTCTTACACGAGAAGCTGCAAGAGCTGTAGCCTTGATTGAAGATGGAAGAAGCATGCGATACGTTGCAAGACAGTTAAATGTCAATGTTTCAACCATCCAAAGGACATACCAACGGTATAGGGAACTTGGAACATACTCCAGGAGGTGTGGGTTAGGCCGCAGAAGGGCGACATCAGACAGAGATGACCAGTATCTGCGACTCCAAGTTCTGAAGGACCGACACACCACAGCTGTAGAAGCAAGAAATCGGCTTCAGCAGGCGAGAGGTGTGAATTTCAGCGAGAGACCAGCAAGGAGAAAGATTAAGAGGTGTAGCAATGGCAAGCCATTCTCTTCACAGACGAGCAGAGATTCGGTCTCAGATCGCCTGACGGATGAGAAAGAGTGTGGAGGAGGGTTGGAGAAAGGTTTTCTCCTGTAACTTTTTCCTCCAGGACTGCATTCGATGGGGGTTCTGTCATGGTCTGGACCGGGGTCAGTATGGATGCCAGGACTGGACTTTACGTAATTGAGAATCGGACTCTCACAGCTGACCGGTACATCATGGAAGTCCTTGAAAACCATGTTGAACCGTTTGCTCCATTTGTCGGGGATGAATTTCGCCTGATGCACGACAACGTATGAGCACACACTGCCCGATGTGTCCAGCAGTATCTGCATGTGGTTGGAATCTACGCACTGGACTGGCCACCTAGGAGACCTGACCTGAATCTAATTGAACATGTTTGGGATATGTTGGCCAGAAATGTTTGGCAATGTGCTCCTGAGACTCTCCAGCAACTTCGGGTGATTCTGCATGAGGAATGGGAACGCATCCCACAGGAATGCATTTCACAAATCATCGCAAGAATGGCAGAGAGGTTACGCGAGGCGATTCATGCTAGGGGTGGAAATACCTGTTTTTAAGTGTTCAGTTCTTGTGTCAGTACTCAAAGAAATTAATTAATTCTGTAATGATAAATTTTGGATCTCAGATTAACATTTTTAAACGACTTTGTAATTTACTCAAAATTGTGTTCAGTTCTTGTGTCAGTAATCAAAGAAATGAATTAATTCTGTAATGATAAATTTTGGATCTCAGATTAACATTTTTAAACGACTTTGTAATTTACTCAAAATTTAAGACATTTTCACTTTTTTTTTTCTTATTCTAGAAAATTAAACAGAATTTATAACAGATTTTTTATTTGAAGCATTTTTTTGTACGTGAAGTGGTTTACAAATGTTTAGAAAACAATTAATTATGCATAATTTTTACATAAGAATAATTTCAGTGCAATAAATTATGAGAATAATTAAAAAATACAAGTGTTGCATATCTTTTGCCGGTGAGTGTATTTGCAACATTGTGCAGTGCTGAATTTGAAGAACATAAGGGTCATTCAATAGGATAGGAAGTGGCCTGGATAAATTTATTAGCAATGTACTGTGGTCGATACATTATAAAAGTAACCTGTTCTATTGAATAACATGCACTGAAAGTGAGTTCAAGCAAGCAGGAAAAGAAGCAAGCAACCAAGCAAGCATGCAATCCAAATCAAAACCACTCAAACTTTATCAACATTATTTAGTTTGGTGAAGTACACAGGAAAGGAAGAACTGTCTGCTAACATGGAAACAGAAAGAAACACAACCAACCTTGTTGCCTGTATTACAGCAGTTGACAGCTGTTTCATATCTTGATGCACTGTAATCTAAAGTAGGAGGTTTCTTTAGCAATGAAATATGCTGTCCACAAGTATTGTTTATTTACTCACTTAATTTAACCTATCAAATTCAAACCTATGGATATCCTAGTTTAGACCTCAATAGAAAATGAATGATGTATAGCTACTTTATTTCTGTATTTATTAGCAGTATACAATATTTTTACAATCATTTACTGCCCAAGATATTTTGGTCAGTATGAAGAAAAAACACAGTGTTTTGTTTCAGACAAACCTCAACTTTGAGAGGCTGTAAATGAATATGCACAGCTATATATTTAACCAGCCAGCACTAACTAATTTATTGATTTTAAGTCACTAAACAATGATTAACTTAATTTTGCTTAATTAACTTTAATTTTTTAAAGATGTATGCTGGAGAATTACAGAAAAAAAAAGAGGCCTAAGTCAGCCGACTCAAAATTAAGACAAATTAATATGACTAATTTGAAATGAAGATTAAAATTATTAGCTACCACTGCGAATATATACTAATTTACATTTCGGCATTTTAATCCAATTTTGAAATATGTGCCCGGTGAAAAAAGTCTGCTAACAACCATATGCACACACAGTCCTGAGACAGGATCATGCATAGCTTGTACTAGTAGTATGTTCTACCCTGGTGTGCTTTTACAAACAGTCAGAGAAGTAAGGCACAGGCAAAGTGACGTAATGTCATTGGCTCTCCCCACCTGCCGCCAGCGATGAGTATTGCACTGTGGTGTGACGACACCAGGACAAGTTCTTTTAGTACCTGGTGACCAGTCTAGGCCTCATTTGACACAGCGTAGCACTGTGCTGGCTGGACTTAAACTCACCACTTTACATGTGCAGTCTGTAGTGTTACCCAACTTATCCTGAGAGAGATTCTCAAGGCCAATTGTAATTACTGTGGGGACTAAATAATAATAATAATTCTAGCTCCGCCTGCAGTACCTACTGGGTGGATTGAGTAGCTCAGTAGTTGCCGTTGCCAGTCCCAAGCCCGGAAAAAGGAGGAGGTTTGGCTCAATGCCGTAAAATGACAGCCAGAGAACATCTTGAGGCAACCTCTAAGGCTCAATACCTTAGTTGTAACACTGAGGTTGATCACAATCAATCTCCCCAATACCTTCAACTTATCAGCATTATGTCATTTTTAAACAATGCTACTACCCCAGGCACTAGTAGACATACTAGTTTTCTTCGGTCATCGGATTCTGGGGGACTGAAAACATCATGCGGGAATGTATCGGAGCTTCCCAAATCTCTTCGCCCAAAATGCAAAACTTTCATTATTAGTCTAAATATTAACACACTTAGGAAAACTGGGAAGTTAAAGCAATGAACAGATATGTTAGATAACTTAAACATCCAAATTTTAGCACTTAAAGAAACCAGATACACAGATGAAAATCATTTTTACTCAGGAAATTATAGAATTTACAAAGGCAAGCCAGCAATCTTCCTTCATAAGAAGCCACTACAATTCGGCACTGGATTCGCTATAAGAAGAAATATTATAAATAAACTCAGTACTTAATTTTTCTTTGCCTACTAAAAGAATTTCAACACTATCCATTAATTCAGGAAACAAAGCTTATACATTAATTAATGCGCATGCACCCGGCAATAACTACAATCGAAAAGGTCCACAAATGGTGGAAGACTTCTGGGAACTGCTAGAAGAAGCTACAGCCACAATTCCAAAACATCACATAAAAATTCTATTGGGAGATTTCAATGCCCAAATTGCTAGAGAAAATACATTCAGGACCATTGTAGGACTATACCCAGCACACAATAAGACTAATAAAAATGGAGAAAGATTAATTGATTTTTGCAAAAATGTTGATCTCAAATTAATGTCAACACATTTCTAGGCACTTCCACACAAGAAAAATACCAGGAGGTCCCCAAATTTTCACTTGGGAGAATTTCAAATATATCATGTGGCTATTTCCAAGAAAAATCAAAAAGAAATTATGAATGTTAAAGTAAAAAAAGGAATAATTGACTCTGACCACCATCTATCCTTAATCAAGGTAAAATTTCAACCAAACAGGTCCAAACCAAGAACAACAAAAAACCTGCACGTCGATCTGGAATTTCTTAAACACAACACCAGTACTTTCCTTAAAAGTATCCCTACTCACTATCCCCTGAACTGGTTAGAACTCTAAGACATACTTTTTAAGGCTTCTCAAAATGTTGGCACACCACCCAGGAAACGCAAACATAGGTGGTGGAATGAAACCTGCGGCAAGGCCATAACTTTAAATTAAGGGGACTATTGAGTGAGATTTCATGAAATTTGGCCAAAATACCGAATTGTTGATTTTGCCCAAATTTGGGACCTAAACCATTTGTGAAATAAGGAATAATGAAATTTTTCCCATGGCGCCATTTTCAAAGATTGTTGCGCGCCATTATTAAATACCTCAGCGCGACACACCCACCTGTCAAATGGACTTAAACACTTCGGATCTTTTTTTTCATGTCATTGCTAACAAGTTACCACAAAATCCACTTGCAGAAATGGTCAGGCAAGTGTCTTATGACATCTAGGAACAGAAAATTCGCATAGTTTACTATGGTAGTCAAGTTATAACTTAATACACGGGAATGAAATAAGTTCTGTCAAAATATATTGAAATAATTTCCTTCTAATTTAGAGTTTTATTTTTCTTCATGCCCTGCAATTCATCTTTGTTATCAGTAATGAAGTAAATAGAAGAAATAAGTAAATAAATGACTTGCTCATTTGATTACCATAGCTACATCCTACTGCAGCACTAGGATCTTTGTTGACATTAGCTCCATCAGTCTCAGTACATTATTGTACATAACAGTGTTAGGAATGAGCTGATTCAATGTTTATTGTGTGGAGAATATAAACCAAACTCTGTAGTAATACAAATAAGAGAAAAGAAGAGGTCTGAGGGTTGTACATATGGCGCAGGGCAGTTCTGATATAAGTAACTAACCACCCAACTTTATTTGCTGTTTTCTCATGAAGTGATTTTTCTTACATGTATTATGATACAAAATGCTCCTTGTATTGCAGTTTACAAGATATTTGGTTCAAAGTTGGTTTGCATATTTAAATATGAATGCAAATTATAATTTGCTCTGGAATTTTGTCAGTAAAAAATAACTGCATTATTTGGGCTTTCCAATATATATAATTTCTATTTTTTGGGTTTAACTGAAATTTTATTATTTTGATTATTTCTCCTGACTCTCATATAAAAGGCACATAAAATTCCAGAGCAATTTCTAACTGTGTATGTATTTAGCAACTGTTTATCAAGTATGGAGGAAAATAAGTGAAAACTCCATTGCAAGGAACATTTTTTATGACCCTATGTTTTTGAAAATATTATTATTATTTCAATAACCATTTGAGCAATCAAGTCAAAATTTAGAATGGGCCCTAACTATAGGCATATCTATCTGTGGTTAAAATTTCAAAAGTATCCATCCAGTAGTTTCAGATTTTCAAAACTCACTCATCAGTCCCCTTAAAGCCTGGCAGAATTGGAATTCTCATAAAACTGAACAAACCTGGCAGGAATTCACCGAAATATGGAGACAAATATAAAAAATCATCAGGTCTGACGAATGCAAATACAATCACTACAGATTGGCAGAAATTGAACAAGATTTTACAAAAAACAATACAGGAAACTTCTACAAAGCTTTCAAAGAAGAATCATCAAATTATCAGGTACCTGGTCTTTGCTCCAGATGCCTGGATGGGACATTGGAAACGAATAATCAAGAAAACTGCAAACTTCTAGCAGTTTATTTCAAGGATCTTTTAAACTGTGAATTCCCTAAAGAACAACTCACCTTTGAAAAACCCTCATCTAATCAAGATTCAGAACCCACAACATAGGAAGAAGTGAAAGAAATAATCCATGGACCCAAAAATAACAAAGCACCCAGGTTAAGATGGTATAATTGCCGAAATGCTGAAGATAGGTGGTGAGAGCTTAGCCTGGAAAACCCACTCGATTCTTGAGAGCATCTGGATCACTGAAGAAATCCCCGAAGATTGGAAATGTGCGCTAATCCATCCACTACACAAGAAAGGGAATAAAACTAACATCAATAATTATAGAGAAATTAGCTTGATACCAGTTACTGTATTACAAACATTTTTCCAAAGCCCTGCTCACTAGACTTGAGAAACAATCAGACCATCTAATTGGTGAATACCAGGCAGGTTTCCGAAAAAGAAGATCTTGTACAGAACAAATCCTTTATCTCAAAACTATCCTAAAAATGCACAAAACCAGAGTCATTACTTTTGTAGATTTCAGAAAAGCATATGACTCTATAGACCGTCAAAACACTCTTCAATACTCGATAAGAATTTCAAGTGAATAAAAAAAAACAAGAGAATTAATCAGACAACATTCACAGGCACTACTTCAAAAGTTAAATTCCTAGGCGAATAATCTGAGCCTTTTACACCGGGGTCCGCCAAGGAGATGGATTATCTCCGTTACTGTTCAATCTTGTACTTGAAAAAGTAATCAGGACTTGGGAAAAGCAAACTAAAGGAATAACCCTTGGCAGACTACTTAAAAATAGAATTCACTTGCAATGTTGCTGATCACATAGCAATCCTTTCCAATAATAGGCAACAAGCAATTCATTCCATTGAAAAATTCAATGAAATTGCAATCAAAACGGGACTTCAAATCTAGTATGGGAAAACTCAGTACATGGACGGAGCCTTACGATACAACCTATGATAACTAAATTCGGCAAAATCTTTTAAGTGAATCAATTGAAATATTTGGGAGAAATTATTCAGCCCACTGGTTTAAATCGCGAAGCAAATAAATAAAGAATTTCCAAATTACAGAAAGCTTACAGGATCACTTGGAACAGGTGTAATAAAAAAAATAGTTATTTCGGAACGACACTATAATACAGTTGTTTTAAGGGGCCTAACATCGAGGTTATCGGCCTATAATACAGTAATCAAACCCGAAGCGTGGTATGCATCAGGAACCTTAATCATTGGTGGCGGATCTAAAAGACATAGAGAAACAAGAAAGAAAAAAATTTACGTAAAATTCTTGGCCCAGTTTGTATAGAGGGAATATGGAGGAAAAAAATCATCTCCAGAAAATATATTGAATGTACTCATTAAGACGATCAACACGGACCTTCTCTCACTCACAACAATTTCCCATCATCAACTTCAGCTGTACCAGACAATTAAAACTACGCACTTTAAACTTTTACCCATCTTTTAAATTTCTTTTAATCGTCTTTTAAAAGAACTTCTATTCATCCACCAATCATTGTCATTTCATCCTCATTTATGTATTTTAACACGCATGACCATCACCAACAAGGTGAATATTTTAGACTGTAAATTTACTGAACTAGACTGAAGATCGACTACTTGGAAGTCTGAAGAGGAGTTATCACCTAAAACAAAGTAAATTGTGTTGTACAGTGGACATAATAAGTATAGTAGATATAAGATATCTCTCACACTTTTCGGATAAGACGATTGAAATTTTATGGACATATTATCAGAATGAACAATACCAGACTAACTAAAAGAATTCTTAACCTGACCCTTTCATTAAAAACCAAGAACAGCTGGCTTCGCAAAATTGAAACAGATCTCCAGGAAATCAACATCTCAGAAGACATTGTACAGGACAGATGTAAATTCAGAACCAAAATCGACAATCACCTATTTGGAGACAAACCCAACACCAGAGCCACTATAACTTGGACAGAAGAACAAGGGAAGAAGCTCAGTGAGAGGATGAAGAGATTTTGGGAGGAAAAGAACGTCAACACATCAGCTAAGCAAGTTCAATCGTGCTCCTGAGTAGGGCATAACGATGTAAAAGATTAGTTACAGTGATGAACTATGGTCTTTATCCCACAATAAACAATCTTCTACAATTTGCTACAAAACGCAACATCTGAAAATCTTACATGCTACAAAACACAAAATTTACAATTCAATTTGGTAAAAACTACACTCTAATGAGGCTATAGTGTAAATCTGTTCTATCTATTATTTTATCACTTGTTAATTTGAATCTAATTGCTTATTAAAATTGCCAATCAAACAGTTTACAGTAATGGACGTAGAAAGTAATTGGAGTTGTTTATGACAGTTTTTTATAGAAGCTTGCAACATCGTAGCCGTAAGCCTAATGTACTTGGGTTTGTGTGTGTGTGTGTGTGTGGAATCTGCCTGCTGACCTGAGTTTTTGTAGTGGCTATTCTCTTTGTACTTGTCCTGCTTGTACTAGGATTGGAAAGGAGGTGGCCAAGGCCAAAAGTTAAGGTACCATCCCTGCATCTGTATGCAGTAGAAGTGGAATACTACGCAAAACCACTTCCAGGATGGCTAGGGTGTGGAATCGAACCCACCTCTTCTCAATTATCCTCACAGGGCTCAGTGTACCCCATTTCCAGCCCTCAGATCAGAATTAATTTTCCTGGTAAAGATGGGAATCAAACCCAGGATCTTAGGGACAGGAGTCTCAGTTTGCAATCAGTCTACGGAAGAGGAATGTGGATATTTTTATTTCCTAATCTTTTTGTACCTATGGACCTTCTCGTGGCGTAGAGGTCAGCAATTTTGGCTGTCGTCCAGGAGGTCTGAGTTCGATTCCTGGCTCTGCCAGGAAACCCACTTTTACTCCAGGCAAATGCCGGGATGATTCCTAACTTAAGGCCAGAGCCGTCTCTTCCAATCCCCACCTGAATTACAAATACACACAATACTAGACACCATAATAATACAGATTATCAGACTTATCTTCTTTTCTCTCTCTCCATAGACACACACACACACACAAACAAGTACATGGGACTGACTATGTCCAAACTCATCAAATGAAACAACAAAACGTCTTGTACCTACAAATTATAAAAGGACACACGTTAACTCCCAAAATAACTTGGACTTTTTAGTTTCATATTGTTAACTATTTTCTTTCACGTAACTGCCTTTGACATTTTGAGCTATGTAGTGGTCGTCAGTATAATAGCACGGTATATTGTACAGATAATCTGTCAGATATATGGAATGTTCGATCCTGCAACCTTGGGAACAGCAGGTGAGAAAGTTACCGCCCCGCCACGCAGCCCATCATTATTATTAAATACATTCTTGCGGTTCTATAGAGATTGCTGGGATACTGTACGGTAGATGTTACATTGCCCAATCTACAGCACCCATTCAAAATGTCATGAAATAACAGCAGCAGTAGTAGTTATTACAGTATAAACTGAACAGAACAAAAAAATCTATTGTGTATCACTTACATTAGTTGTTATTGCTCTTGTTATTAATGTATATTATCAATTTTGTGTACTTTCTTCCGTGTACTCCTGTGTACAGCGAACAGAGTGAGCACGACTGTCCACAAGCATACACCGCGCGGCGAGGTACAGTTTATGCCACGGTCTTCGGCCGGTCAGTCCCGGTTTCACAGTCGTACAGAGGACAGTCGGCGAGCCTCATCCATATGCAATTGATACGTGAGTGTTCAGTTGCGCGGAAAGCAACTCACGTATCAATTGCACATGCTTGAGGTTCGCCACCTGTCCTCTGTAGGACTGCGCAATCGGGACTTGCCGGCCAAAACCTGTGGCGTGAACTGTACTAAAGCCACTGCAGTTCTCGGTCAAGTGTCAGCATAGTGTCTGTGCGACTAAATGCTGCAGTGCTAGTGTGCTGCCGTGCTGCACTACTCAGAAATGGGAAGCATAGGGCTGTGCTTCACTAGCATGAGTAACTTTCACGCCAGCACTGCTTCACCTTACCCATTGCAGGGCCCTGACCTGGGAACACTACAGTATGCCAAGTTGTGAGACGATACACCAATGCCACTAGAGCAGTCATGTGATGATACACTTACAAGTGATAATTTAAAATTTTTAATGGCATTTATATATACTAATATTACAAAATCTATGTTTGCTGACTTTGTAATGCAGCTTCCCTGTGAAATAAAATGACAAAACTTATGTTCTGAATATCCCTGATGGTATAAGATAAGAAGTGATGCTGCAGCAGATTTTGGTACTTCTACATGTCATGCTGATGATAATGAAACATAGTCTAAGTATGAGGTTCATTTTATGGGTCATACGAAGCTATGCTCTGAAGTACTAAACCATACAGATGACCAATATCCTTCTTCTTTTCTCACTTCCGGATTTTTAACAGTTCATACTACTGTATATGGAAACCATGTACAGGGTCTTTATTTTTGCTTGGCAAGGACATTCTCGCTCACACGCTCCGCCAGTGACAGCTCAGTTCCTGGCTGCCGCGCGCGCGTATAGACGGCAGAATACGGTGCTGAAAATGAGTATCATGCATTTTTACTCACCATGCCTACAGTAGATGCTGAAAATGTTCCCCATCCGCTGCCAAACATTACCGGCATCTCCTTATGAAGTTTCCGGTTACTCTGGTTAATTTAGCTTCAGTAAGGAAATAACGACATTTACGTCTATTTTTATTGTTTACTGAACCTGTACATTTGAATCTCTTAGCCAGTTGTCTTATTGTCCGATTTATAGGAATGGGTCCCCCTGGAAATCTCACTCGAAACTTTTGTCTTGTTCTAGCGCACGATTTCCTGCACTTTATGTACGTATTGTGCAGATATACACATTCACGAAACGAATATTTTACATAAGGCATTACAGCACTACACACAATCACAATAAAACACTACACAATACGATATACAGTACCGGTACACAGTAGCTTTATAAAACACTGAAAGACTGAAACACCCAATTAGCTCAGAGCTCGGTCTCTACAAAAGAGCGAGTGAATACGGCTGGTGACCACGCGCCAACCTGGCCCGGGATCGGCGGCCAAGGTCGAGCGAAGGTTTGCACAATAGCCTACGTGCCGCTCATAATGTGCGCCTAAACAAGACAAACGTTTCGAATGACATTTCCAGGGAGACCCATTCCTATAAATCGGACAATAAATCAACTGGCTAAGAGATTAAAATGTACAGGTTCAGTAAACAATAAAAATAGACGTAAATGTCGTTATTTCCTTACTGAAGCTAAATTAACCAGAGTAACCGGAAACTTCAAAAGAAGATGCTGGTAATGTTTGGCAGCGGATGGGGAACATTTTCAGCATCTACTGTAAGCATGGTGAGTAAAAATGCATGATACTGATTTTCAGCACAGTATTATGCAGTCTATACGCACGCGCGGCAGCCGGGAACTGAGCTGTCACTGGCGGAGCGAGAATGTCCTTGACAAGCAAAAATAAAGACCCTGTACTAAAGTTGAACATAATCATAATGCATTTCTTGTAGCATATCCCATCAACTTTCTCATAAAGGAGTGAACTCCAACTGCCGGGGAGACAAATAAAGAAGAATTACCGGTAAAAAGAAAAGAAAAAATAAATTCATATGTGGTTTAGCATCATGTAATACTACTGTTGGTACAGAAAGTAAGAGCATTCAAGTTCGGAGATAGATATCATAGAGAATAGAAAAACATCATAATGTTCCTTGTTTATTTCTGCACTGGGTAAAGCCAGCGGTCGGGCGAATGGCTGGACAGTGACCAGTGTGCTGGCTATGCACCATGTCCTATATGTACTGTACATCTCTCATAACGAGTGTAACGAAAAAGTATGGGTATTTGTCGTTTTTTGAGGAAAACGTGGACTTAAATTCTCTGTTCTGAAGTTCATTGTGCTACAGCATCCAAATTTTAATACATTTATTTGGAACAGCTACCCACGTAACCTTCTAGAGAGTAGCACCTTACGGACACACTGAATAGGGTGCGGTGACCTAATTTCCACACTCTCTCCCCTGTGCCTGGATTGGACCGAGATGAAGAAAACGGGCGAGCAGGTAGAGCCAGCGGTCGGGCAAATGGCTGGACAGTGACCAGTGTGCTGGCTATGCACCATGTCCTATATGTACTGTACCTACTGTGTGTAATAAATTTGTATATTCTTTAGCCTATCCTTTGTGCTCAATGGTTTTTCACTTTGTATCTGTGATGAGAGCTTGTCCACATCATTTGTGGACAACAACAACAATTTAGGCATATTTTATATGAATATTATTTTGAAGTTTTAAAATATTATATACAAAAAAGACAACTCAGAGAACACAATCATGCAAAAGGCTCACATTTCAAAACTGAACTTTCACGTAATTTAACTCTTGGGTGGGTAGTAATTCACATATCCTAAGTGTTTACCATATGTAATTATCCATCATGTAAATCAGTGATGTTCAAGCTGTGCAAAATTTCACATGGACGCAAAGTGCTAGATGCAAGTGAGGAAGGGAGCGATCCAGCTGGTGTTATGTGATGGGTGTGACTCAGTCTGGCCCTACTAGCCGTTTTCCACTGACCAAGTCTGTTGCTACATGCTAGCATGCAGAGGGGAGTTTGACTAACTCAGCCAGAATGCATACGTGAAAGGGAGACGAAAGGAGATCATTCGATGTGTTTAGCGTACATCTACATACATACAGAGACTGTGAATAAAACCATTATATCCTCTTGCAGAACCCCCCCTTTTTTTTACCACATAACTAAACAACCAACCTGTAGCCTTTGATGCTCATGTTTAACAGTAATCTGCAACAACATTACATTAATATTTTTGCAGATTGAATTGGCAAGTAACCAATATCTGTGTATTTCGCGATTATGATAGGTATACTGTACAAACAGAGCGGCGCTAGTACTGTCCTATCTTACTCAGCCCCGGCTGCACATAGCTGTAGCCACCCGACTTCTCCTGCTATTCAATCTTGGAAGTGAGCAGGTGTTGCAACCGGCGTAGAAGTGTGCAGCCATCCAACAGCTCATAGCTCGCGTGCAAAGTTTTTGGTCATCATTAATGTAAATAAACAGGTTTAATGTACGGTATATTGCTTGATATTTATTATAATTTTGGCGAGTGTTGGTGGTTGACGAGACATGTAGGAAAGTTAGTGCGGTGTTGCCAAAATTGCCCACTATCACCCGCCATCGAATGTTACTGTCTGGTCAGTGCTCCCTTATCACAAAGCACCTTCATATAGAATTTGTTAAGTTACACATTTCCGAACAGCTATCCTCAAGAAGGCTTTGAACCTCCAATATCTGTGTATTTCGCGATTATGATAGGTATACTGTACAAACAGAGCGGCGCTAGTACTGTCATATCTTACTCAGCTCCGGCTGCACATACCTGTAGCCACCCGACTTCTCCCGCTATTCAGCCTTGGAAGTGAGCAGGTGTTGCAACCGGCGTAGAAGTGTGCAGCCGTCCAACAGCTCATAGCTCGCGTGCAAAGTTTTTGGTCATCATTAATGTAAATAAACGGCCTTAAAATGTTTTTTTTTAATAAATAAAAAAAAAAAAAAAAATTCTATAAATGTACAGTCTATTTACATGACAAACGAATGGAAAGGAAAGCACAATATTAAAGCTGCCATAGGAGATCCAAATTCCTCGAGAAAAGCCGATGATAGATATGATAAGATAATTCCATAAGGACACGCTTTATATCGAGGGAGCGCTGACCATGCAGCGAAGTTTGTTGGTGGGTCAGAGTGGCTGAACGTAGCTACACCGCACCACCTCTCCTATGTGTGTTGCCAACTGCCAACATTCTCAAAAATCATAATCAATTTCCATCCATATACATTAAAACTAACAAAACTATTAATAATTTCCATCTTTTCAATACACTGTATTGAAAAGACTGAAATTATTAATAGTTTTGGTATATTGGCTTTCACGGCCGGTGAATTAAAACTCAGCCATTCTTCTAGGTTTGTGCCGTGTCTTGTGTGGGGTTTCGCCTAGGAAACCAAGCTAGGCTCATCGGCGGGCTCTTGGTGTCCCCGCCCGGACCCCCACAGGAGTGACGAACTGCGCGCCACCTCCCTTTATATAAGGTGCAACTGCACCACTTGACTACGAGAACTAAAAGCTCAAGCAGCCTTAACCTCCCTATGAAGGCTTCCAAAAAGATGGTATATTGGCTTTCACGGCCGGTGAATTAAAACTCAGCCATTCTTCTAGGTTTGTGCCGTGTCTTGTGTGGGGTTTCGCCTAGGACACCAAGCTAGGCTCATCGGCGGGCTCTTGGTGTCCCCGCCCGGACCCCCGGCGAAACCCCACACAAGACACGGCACAAACCTAGAAGAATGGCTGAGTTTTAATTCACCGGCCGTGAAAGCCAATATACCATCTTTTTGGAAGCCTTCATAGGGAGGTTAAGGCTGCTTGAGCTTTTAGTTCTCGTAGTCAAGTGGTGCAGTTGCACCTTATATAAAGGGAGGTGGCGCGCAGTTCGTCACTCCTGTGGGGGTCCGGGCGGGGACACCAAGAGCCCGCCGATGAGCCTAGCTTGGTGTCCTAGGCGAAACCCCACACAAGACACGGCACAAACCTAGAAGAATGGCTGAGTATTAATAGTTTTGTTAGTGAATATATTCAATACGGACCTAAAATGGAGAATAATGCTCTAATATACATTAAAACCCATTTATTTGCATTAGTGTGGTTCAACCAGTATTGATTATTCTGGCCTGCGGACCTCTTGCACTTTAAATATAATATTATATCTAATTATAAAGATAAATTATTGCAGCTTCATTTAGATGGCAGTTTATTCAAATGCATCAAAGTACTGTAGTATGATTTCCACTCAGAAATGGCAGCACCTTATGACTTCTATGTTCCTTTTCTTGAATCAGTCATCTCAATACCTAGCTTGACACTTCAAAGTTAGTAAGCTGTGCTGTACTAGCCCATGCATGAACTTTTAGTGAAGCTAAAAATGGCAGAACTAAAAAGATGCTGTGAAGAAGAAGAAAACAAAAAAAGAACAATTTCAATGTGGCAAAAGAGCAATTTTTTAAAGAACATGATGGTAAACCACAATGAGTTATCTGTTGCCAGTCAGTAAGTGTTACAATGGAATACAGTATAAGGTAAGCATACACTTTACTGGCTTGCATAAAGCAAGATACAACTAACACCAAGGGGATACAAGAAGCTGCATATTTGTGGCAGAAGCTTAGAAAACAGAAGGATATATTCTGGCAGCCCACAGGCACTACAGGTTTGACAGTATCATATGATGTTTGGAGCTGGTAAAAAGGACTTTTAAACCTTTAGGGATTGTGAGCGCATTAAATGACATGCTATAAAATAGGAATCTGCTCTTGTTGACAATAATATAGCCAAACAATTTGTAACTGTTTCCTAGTCCCAACAGACAGGAAGGGTTCATGAAATGGAAAGGGATGTTTCAGCAACTCTACACAATATTATTTACACCGTAACTATATACACAAGGTGTTTTTTTTTTTGCTAGAGCGTGGCTGCCTGCTAGCCAAGCGTGTGTGTAGCTTCCGCTAGCCAACAGAGCTCGGGCGGCTTATAATCACTCAAGCAGCGACCAGAGTTGTCTTTTATTGTCCACAGTGGGAAGTGAGGAGGACATCACTACAGGAACAGCCGCAAATCAGCTTAGTCCACAAAACCACATTGTCAACTCAGTTAATTGAAGTGTTTAACCTAACGAACTACAAAAGCTCTAACGTAAATAAGAATTTTGAAATATAACGGTTAATAACAAAACTGTCTTATTAAGCCTAAGTGGGCAGGATCTGATGATGTTAGCTTGATAAACAAAATTAGTCATCCAAATTTAATCCCCCATTTTGTGAGATGCCATTTTCAGAGTTGCCTAAGTTTTCTATCTGGGACCTCCCATTTATATGAGAAGTGTTTTATGAAGTATAGAACTGAATGAAAATCCACAGTCTGCTTCCAGTCTCCGACCGGGTCAGGAATGGAATGAATGAAGCCCCCATCTAGCGGCGAGGATATGAACTGTGCCGGCTGCCGAAGCCTGACGCACTCCTCTGGGGCAATGATTAAATGAATGACAGATGAAATGAAATGATAGTGGAGAGTGTTGCTGGAATGAAATTTTGACAGGGAAAACCGGAGTACCCGGAGAAATACCTGTCTGCCTCCGTTTTGTCCAGCACAGATCTCACATGGAGTGACCGGGATTTGAACCACGGACCCAGTGGTGAGAGGCCGGCGTGCTGCCGCCTAAGCCACGGAGGCTTCAAGTATAGAACTAATTCATGTAATTTATTTCAGGCACTAGGAAATTAATTGTAACCCCCCACCCAATCTAATTGGGCACACTCGTGTTGACCGATTGAAAAGCTTCTAATGAGAAAGTTTTATAAGTCGGGTAATGTTTCAAAATGGCTGATAAACGCTCGCCTTATGTGTATAGCACCACACTCTAAAGTTGGTCGTATTAAAGACATATGCCATTTCTATTGTAGCTCTGTTAATACCTCCGAGAGTCCTTATCACATTGACAATTATTTGGTTTATCCCAGATGAGGTCTTTTGTCCATATTATTCCAAGGTACTTGCAGTGGTCAGACTTCGGAATAATCGCATCACCTATCATATAAGGGTGTTCGTCTACAGTATTTATCTTCCCTAACCCAATGAATTTACGTTTTGTTGTTGTTGCATTAATTCTATTTTCCATTCTGTTAACGTATTTAAATCATCTTGCAATGTCCATTTGTCCCCATCATCATATATTTTTCTATATAAGATACAATCATCTGCAAATAACCTTATGCTGGATTTGATTGTGTTCGGCAGGCCATTTATGAAACAGGTAAAAAGAATTGGGCCTATTAAGCTACCCGGAAGGACTCCTGATGTTAGGTTGATGTCATCCGAATATTCGGTCCCAACCTTAACATGCTGTGTTCTTCTAAGCAAGTTTCTCACTGTAAAACACGAATGTCGATCCCATTTGTGAGTGAGAATATTGCGAGACACAACTTTAAATGACTAAAATCAATGCCAAAGGCATCTATATCATAGCCCACATCATGCGATTCAAGTCCTGGTACAGTGATAATAGCGAAGTCTCACATGAATAGCTGACTACTTAACCAGCACTTATTTTCTCAAATTCCTCTTAAGTAATCAGCTATTAAACGTCGTAACAGTTTTTACAAAATGCAAGCGTTTTGCCCCAGTGTACCATTGGGTTCTTCAGTTGGTATGATACACCTCACGAATAGCCCAATGGTATACTGGGGCGAAACACTGGCATTTAGTTTGAGCTAACAGGAACATTTTATCATATTTTATTAAAATATATTAACTCAAACGGACAAATACAACATGTTTTCTTTCGAGAACATTCGATTCTATGTCCTAACAGTTTACACACCTCCAATATCAAGCAAACTGGCCTGTAATTTGTGACTGCACATTTCTCTTCCCTTTTGTAGATAGGCATCATAATAGCTTTCTTCCGGTCATCAGATACAGAACTGTTATTAATTCAATTAGGATTTTTATGGAGAGAATAATGGGTTCCCCACCTAGCTGCAGAATCTCACTGGCAATGTTATCAATACCTCTAGATTTCCCTCTTATGGATTTTGATTTCTTATGTTGGTTGACTTAACTTCAATTTTTTTCTCATTGACTGGATAGAAATTATAAGCTTAGAGTTGGTTATCTGGTTTGTTAAACACAGTAGAATAACATCCATTTAGAACATTCGCCTTCCCCCTATCTTCTGTTTTGATGTCTCCTTTGTCACTTTTAATCACCCCAATTTCTCCACTTGAACCTTTATGCCTCCTCATATATTTATACAAATTTCCCCACTCTTGTTGTTTGGAGTTTAGAATATTCTGAAGGTAATCTGATTGAACTATCAGCTTTTCCCTAATAAGTTCCTTGGGAAGGTTCAAGTTCGTCGTTTATATGTCTTTTATTAAAGACTGGTCAATATCATAGGAGGAACTGGGACAAATTTGTATCCCATTTAGAAAATGATTTAACCAGACCTCAGCCACAAACTTACAACATTTTGAACAATTTAAACAGGAAAACTAGACACTTCGAATCAATACAATCCCTTGCAATACTTGGTCAAATCACTTTCAAAATTCATGGTCACAGAAATGTCTCACATATTCCGATATTCCACTCAGACAATTTACACATCAAACACATTACAATGGTAGAACTAGTTGCAGTCCTGAGGACACTAAAGTGCAATAAAACACCTGGAGAAGATAACTTAAATTTGGAGTTATTTATATATTCCTGTGGGTCTTTCCAAGAAAGATTCCTCCAGGTCCTCAATAAAATTTGGGAAGGTGAAGAACCGCCTGAAAACTGGAATAAAGCAATAGTTGTATCCATTTTCAAGAAGGGCGACAAAAGGGACTGTCAAAATTACAGAGGCATACGTTTATTAAATTCTGGTTATAAAATATACACCAACATCATTATAAATAAACTATATAAACACTATGAAAACATTCTTGGAGAGGAACAATTCGGCTTCAGGAAGGGAGGATCTTGCTGTGATGGTTATTTCACAATGAAAATCCTTCTCGAAAAACACCGCGAATTTAATATAGAAACACACATTGCCAATGTAGATTTCAAAAAAGCTTTTGACAAAGTAAACCACAATAGCTTACTTAATATTTTAATATCTGATCACACCCCACAACAGATGGTGCAAAACATAAGTAACCTTTACAGACATAACTTGACTTCTGTAAAGGTTAATAATAAATTATTCGAGTGGAAATCGATAAACACAGGAGTGAGACAAGGTTGTGGTCTTTCCCCTCTCATGTTCATATACGAGAATTTAGAGAAACAAGACATGGCTCCATCCGCATTAACAGAAAACTACAGCTGGACGCAATATTATTTGCAGACGGCTTAGTGCTGGTTGCCACCTCAGAAGATGATTTACAGCGTTGAATGTATAACCTGAAACTAGTCTCTGAAAACTACTCAATGGAAATATCTCTCGAGAAAACTAAGATAATGGCATTCTGTGGCACGGAACCAGTAAGAAGTAAGATCTGCTTGGATAATAACATTTTGGAAAGAGTAAACGACTTTAAATACCTTGGTTACAAACTGTCTTTCCTTGAAGAAATGGACATACCCGAGAAAATCTTTAAATTCAACAGATGTTTAGGAATCATCAATCAAGTTTTTAGACCATCATTAGTTCAGAAACACACCCAAACAAGAATTTACAAAACCTTAGCAAGACCAGTAATTTGGTATGGTAGCGAAGCGTGGACCCTGAGGAAATGCGATGAGAGACGAATAACTACCGCCGAAATGAAATATATGCGACGAACAGCTGGAGTCACTAAGTGGGATCACAAACGATACACAAAGTGCTGAATTGGAATACATCCATGAATACCAAAGAAATTGTCTAGGACACCTCAACAGGATGGACAGAAGCAGGATACCTAAAGCAGTCGTCAACTACTGCCCCGGTGGGAAGAGATCTCTAGGTCGCCCCAGTAAAAGATGGCGTGAAAATTCAAATGTTTTGTATAGACCGTAACAGTTCTTCTTGGACTAACACATGAAAGGAGGAGGATGATGATTAAAGGCTGGTCTAGTTTTTCTCTTAAAGTGCCTAATTTTTGCATTGTAGTACGCAGGATGAGAGTTACTTCTTTTTCGACGAATAATTCCTTATCATTTTCTAGGACTCTCTTAAAATTTCCCTGAAGATGCCCATTCTTGAAATTTTTAACTTAAATAATTCTGAAATTTGTTAATATTTGCCCTGGAGTATGCCAGGCTTCTTCTTCTTGCCTATGTCTGTAGATAGTTCAAGCTCTACAGCCAAGTAGTCACTAATTCCCAGCAGGTTACACATGCTATTTATTAACTCCTCAAGGGGTCTGACACGAAAAATACCCAAGGTAATATTTCTGCAGGTGAGTTTGATTGCTAGTTAGGTTACCCCTCCCTAATTAGTGAATACCAGCGTCTGAGCTTGTCCCCGCCTTGTACTTTCACCTCATCAGTCAATTCCAGAAAAGCCTGCAATGAGAAGATTTCGGAGCTCGTTGTGTCCTATCTATATTTCACAAAGTCTAGTCAGTATGATTATCGTCACTGGGAGCTTTATACACACCAATTATGTCCAGCTTATTTCTCAGTTTTGGATGAGTAAAGCTTACGCATAATATTTCAAACTCATTAGTGGTCCATTTTAAAGTTTCCTCCAAGCATATAACTATCCCTCCTCCCCGAGTACTTCTATCCCTCCTATATACTGTAGTGTACCTGGCCTGGAAGATTTCTTAGTTTGTAATATTGAAATTTGTTATGATTCAATACTGATTATAACTTTAACTTTACAAATCTTGAATAGATTCCACAACTTAATGCCTCATTCTCAATACTACCACAATTTACCTGAAGTAGTTTTATCTCCATGGAGCTCATCTTCCAATATTGGTCTCTTACAAAGCTGCATGCCCAGGGTGGACTGTGAGTGCTGTACTGCCTCCAGCCTTTTGCTGTCCTCACGGCCATCCTGGTTTTCACAATGATCTCTTAGAATTCCGGTTTGTTTAGGGCTAGTATTGACATTTCACTGAGATTGTATGCACTTGCTTTCACTGTTATTGGAATTCTACTCTTCATCCCTTTTGTCACTTAAAGAATTTCCCTGATCTCTGCCCGTTGTGGAGATTATAGTCCAATTTAGCTTATTATCAACGCTGTCATTGTGCTGAAAAAGTGTGGCGATGCGATGCATCATGCGACAGCACATCTGTGGACTATGGCAAGGACCAATGGTCACATCACATATGGCACAGTCTCTGGCATTTCCACACAACATTCTAAGCACAGTCATTTCTCACACCCTAAATAGAAGGAATTTTAAAAACAATGGAAGTTTCTGCAAAGGCCCTTTCCTGTAGTTTTGACGATCCTCAAACTCAATGATGAATAAAAGACACATCATTTTTAAAAGTAATAAACATATTCTAAATCCCACACTATGACAGAAGGCACATAAAAATGAAAGTAAATCAGAGAGTTAAGTGGCACTGTGTACCTAATATATTGATTTACATTTATCCGAAAAAAAGAAAAAAAAACTTATGACTTACGGTACTTGTTGTCTCTTGTTCTTGATTTACATTGATTTAAAAACAATGTACATTGGAATGTCCATAAAATAAAAGAAGGTTTTAAAGAATATGATTAAAATTAGGAAATAGTCTATAAACATCAAGTAGGAGAGCTTGCCGCAGAGCCACAGCTGTATGTGAGCATACAGAAATCAAAGTTAAGTGGTCTACAGGCTTAGCATGGAAAGTTATACACCATCAGTGCTAGCGGTACTTTGTACTCCTGTGGCATCGTGAGACAGCCACTATGCGGCTCAATTTACATTTTTGACAGTTACTACGTTGACATCAGCTTTTTACGAAAGGTTATATCTATACCTGCTTACCTCGTTTTGCTTAAAGCACACACAGTGGAAAGAACAATAGTCTACCATACAAACCAGCAATGGGATTTTAACCCTGAATCTCTTCTGAAAAAGTCCAGCATGATTTGTCAAGTATGTACTGATGCTAGCGGGATAGTGCATATGGTATAACCTGTTGAATATCCCACTGATATTGTGCAAGTTCACTATACGCTGGTTCAGCAGAATCACCCAGTAGATTCAATTTATTGCTAAAATTGAAATACTGTTTGTCTGCTTTCCCAATGGCTGGCAGCTAAACCTCTGCAGTGGATTGAACAACATTTTCGGGGTAGCTTTAAAATAGTCTGTAACTTCTAATAAGCCAGATTTTATGACTGTCGTTTAACAATTAACGAACAAAGGAATTAGTCAAATTCTCATGCAATATTGAGCAATTTTTGTTACAGATCGAGCTCTTAAAAGACAGAGGAAAGTGAAAATAAATTTGGAACGCCCGAATATTTGCTTCTATATTTAATTTACTCAAATGGGATCATTGGTTTAATTTTTTCATTTTTCTTTCTGAATACAGTATTGATATATGGAATGTCCTCTTTAATTTGGTGTATAAAACATACATTTCTGTATCCTATAAATGTATGAAATAAACGATTGAATAGAAAGCAGCGTGGAATGGCAGTCTTCGTTTCGAACTGACATCTTCTCTTTAGCTGAAGTTGTCTACTGTTCAATTTCACGTTAAAGATCACTTCGGGGCAAACTTCCGGCACCCCGGTGTCTCTAAAAGCCACAGTAGTTAAAAAGGACGTAAGACCAATAACATTATTACTACTGTTCAATTTGAACTGCGCGGTCTTGACAGCTTCTTGGTGCGTATGTTCGGTGGATTTTCTTTTGTCTCCAGCCTCGTATCCATGGCGGCACTTAGCGGTATTGTCAGTTAATTTGTTTACATGTGAGTGGGAAAGTGAAGGGGTGTTTCCTTTAAGGTTAAAAGTGAAGTTACATTCATTGTTTTGGTTCCATGTGTCAATCAGAATTGGTGGAAGCCAACTCTGTGTTTTTATGACGCTGTACTGACATTTAACAATGATGCAATGAAAAGATTGAGTAACAGCATTGGGTATCACACCATACGAGCCATGTACAAGCTTGACAAAGTAAGAGTTGGGCTTCAGCGAATGCATTGGAGATGGCAAGAAAACTAAAGAAAAGGCTAGCAGAAACCTATCCGGGAGTCCAGATGACCCAAGTTATGGTTCTGGAATGCATTGAAACTTTGACAGCAGTCAATGATTTTTGAATGATTTAACATACCTTTTCTTGAAAATTACTTGCATGAACTACCTGAAACTTTTACAGCCATGAAAGTATGACCTTGTAGTTCCGCCCCTTAAAACAACAATAACTAACTAAAGTATGTTCCTGTACCAAATAGTTGTACATTTTTGACTGGACGGCACCTCCAAAAGAGCAAAAACTTAGAGTATAAGAAAAAAAAAACTTCTGCAAAATGCCACTTTTAGAAAAACCTGTGATATAAGTATTAAAGAATTATCACAGAGTTATTCTATTTATTTTCAGACATATAGCTTATTTAGTTGCTGAGAAAAGGTGCAATGAATTTGGTAAAAATTGCATGGGAAAAATACACTGTATCGGAGCCCCGTAACAATATTAAGAATCACACAGAACAAAACTTCAAGTAAATTGAAATATGTATGTAATACTAGCATAAATAATGCTATGTATAATTTATGGACTTGGCACGTAATTGAGAAGATTCTTAATCACAGCTGACTATATTGACAATGAATAAAAAAAATTACGAGCCTTACAGTAGTCGCATATGATGTGTAACATCTGACATAGAAGAAACCTCACGTGAAATTGTTGATACACCGGTATTTTATACTATTATTGGCACAAATATTAATCTATTGTAAAATGGAGTGTTTTACAGATATTGTAGTTTATAATACGGAACTCGTTTTATTAGATGATTTGTAGCTTCCATAAGCACTAGCCTAAATAAAGAATACGATATGGATCAACTAGATTAATAGATGCGACACCACTCATAACCTTAAATTCCTTATAAACAGGTCCTCTTGATCCACAGACCAACACGTAATTTTGTATGGATTCTGTTAAAATGAGTCATATTGATATGATAAATATTGTTTAAAATGATAATCTGGTAGCAAAAATATCCACCCCACCCAGGATTCGAACCCAAGATCTCTAGATTCACAGTCATACGCACTAACCCCACGGCTATTTCGACTACGCAAATATTGTGCACAATATGGTGACTTATTTCCACGTTCCAATAATACTGCATTATGGAATTAAGTTTCATTTATATTTTGCTTGTTTCGATAATGTTCCTGCGTGGAATTGAGTTTAAAATGCCTTATGAATAGGCCCTCTTGTGAGTAAAGAGAAAGTATCGAGTAATAGTTCATGAAGGCGTGCTCAATTCTCGCATAACCACAACGATTATATTATATTGATGACTGCATTACCGTTATGTGCGTTAATATTTGAATAGCCATTGTGCAGAAACATAATACCGGCAATGCCGACTACTAACAATGTTTGATATTAAGGCATTTTACCATTTAAATAGTGATATGAAGACTTCGAACATGTACCATGTCATTTGTTTCAATCACTTGACACCAGAGTTCGCATGAGCGTTTTCCGTTCAGTATATCATATACATTCCACATGGCCGAGAGTGCGTCATGGTATCGATTTCCGACACCGCGCTGATTGTTTCTCTTACCAGTGCCAGCTGGATCGATCGAGTTGGCACGATCGAGCGGGCAGTGCATACTTCCGTTTTCCACCACTGCCAGCTAGTACACTTCCGTTCTATCGAGCGAGCGGGCAGTGCATACTTCCGTCCGATCCACCACTGCCAGCTCGATCGTTACGATCCACTTCCGTCCCCAATTTTCAAAATCACTCCCACAAAACTATCCAGCAACCGAGCGGAAAGATGTTACACATCAAAAAATATCCTGTCGAGTAACTGAGAATTTAGATGGGTCACTATCACAATCAGATGGAAAACCGGATCAGGAATACAATCTAAGCTGTTCTCCTATTACATCTCAGCAGGAAAAAGTAACCAGTTTTGAAGGAGAAATTTGAGCTGCATGACTAATACTAGAACGAATTTGCAGTAATAAAAAGCAATGTATTGACAAAAGAAGCAAAAAATATAAAATAGCTTTACAGTCAGTTTCTTCAATTGTAGGATTTCAGGGAAATGAAACAGCTGGCTTAGGGGGGTAACGGAAAGATAAAACAAGTAGGTTCGTGAAGAACTAAATAGCCTATTTTCATATATCCCACAGGTCTTTGTCATTAAAATTCTCCGGCCTTTACAAGGATTTCCCATGTGACATACTAAATAGCTTTTGGTTCACAACCTATGTCTTCACCAACACCATTACAATGAGAAGTAATGTGCTACAATATATAGCTTTCAATATCGGTGATGAAGATTCCGCCCACAGGAAGGCATCTTTCTCTAACAAACAACGGGAATTAATTTTTAGAAAAGTCAATGCACGGCTTCTATGATTTACGAAACACATGTTTAATACATTTTTAATTATAAACTAGTTTAATGTCCCTACACTTTTAAGAAATTTTATAAACTACAGAATTTAGTGCCATTAGATAACAATTGTTATCATAGCCCACCATATGAATCATCTGCAATCCCCTGAATAAGGGACGAGAAATAAAAAATTAGGTTTTAACATTTCGAACTGACTCATCTTGAATTTTTGAAAACAATTTAAAATTATTAGATGTCTCCATACTAAGCTCATATGCAGATTCATTGTGTAGAGTTTCAGTGATTATATCGCCAGAAAAGTTATTTGCAATATTCGCCGCCATGATATTTTGTGTTTTTCAGGATTAGTGAAAGTCACATATTTGTCCATAACAGTCCTCTAACACCATACAAAATTTCAGTTTGATTGCTTAAATAGTTTCGGAGATATTGAGATACTAGCAACTCTTAAAAATAATTATAATACCCCTATCAATACAGCATTGAGATGGATCAACTCCATTAAATCCAACATGAATATGTCAGTGAAGGATCTGAAGTATATGGCTGAAGACCGAATCATATGTTAGCAGTCAAAGTGAAAGGTAGTGTTTTTCCCGTGATCGCAAGTGTGCTGAAATGGGTTGTTCTCTGGAAGCTTATCATGCAAGGATCGGACTGTCGTATGCGAAGGGTAGTCGGGATCTCCGGTGTTTGTGTGTGCATACGGGGCCTAGTAACTTGTGGTTTATAGCCCTAGTGATAGCTGCGTTGTTAGTTATTGGTGGAGTGGAAGTGAATCCTGGCCCCTGTTACTTCAAATGTGAATCAGGCTAATGATCCAGTGGCAGTTTTAAAGTGTTCTACGTGCAGTAAAACATTGAAGAATGGTATTGAGTGTGGACTATGTGAGAAATGGTTTCACTTAGGCTGTATTAAGGTCATGAAGGAGGATTGTGATGTCCGGAATTGATTTTGTCAAGTATGTGATACGACGGACTGTTTTGAGGGTGCAGATCAAAGCAAGGGATCAAATAATACAGGAACTTAGAACAACGCTTCGTGAGTCAGAAGAAACGGTGAAGGATGTCACTGAACGGCTTTCTACTGGAATCAGTGTGGAAGAGGGCGAGCAGGAGCAAACTGGTAACATTGACGCACTCATAATGGGTGATTCGATGATTAAGTGGAGCGGGGATATATCGAGGAAAACGGGCAAGAAAGTGATATGCTATCCGGGAATAAAAATTGACCAGCTTGCTCATCAACTTGAGAAGTGCCAATAGAAGATTGTAACACAGTTAAAGTATTGCTTCTCCAAGTTGGGACTAATGACTTAAAGAAGAGGGCTACAGCTGATTATATTATGGGCCAGCTGTACGAGTGAGGTACGAAAGCCAGAAATAAGTTTAGGAATGCGAAATTCGTGTTGAGTGGCATTGTGCAGCGGGGGGATGTCCCACTATGGCGAGCTAGGGCCGCTAATGCTCGCATGGACTGGGTGTGTGCACAACTGGGACGAGTTAATGTGGACGCTGACTGCTGGATCGGGGACCGTAACTTCGCTCGAGATGGGCTACATTTGAATCGACGAGGCGCCTACAACCTGGGAAACTTGCGCGAGAGGATCATTGAATCCTGCCGGCATTTGTGAGGAGGAGTTGAACCGGAGGAAGGCTGCCGTCACAAGCGGGAGAAGCGATTGCAGAAACGTCGAAATGGAGGTAAGACTCCAAGATTGCTGCAGGTTAATTGTCAGAGCATAGGGAATAAAATAATAGAATTTTGGAATCTAGTAGAGACATATTCACCGGACGTTGTCATAGCTACTGAATCATGGTTATATGAGGATGTAAATAGTAATGAAATAATTCAGGGTACCTACGTAATGTACTGAAGAGACCGAGGCAAGAGACGCGGTGGTTTATTTATTTGTGTTCGTAGGGGCCTAAAATGGGCCAATATGGATGATGAGCTGTTATGTGTAGAAATCTTGGATGAAGCAAAGTTCAACTCTCTTCAGGTGATAGGGGTGTATCGAGCACCGAAGTACAACTTCTCGCTACTGGATGCTCTTTATGACATCACCTGTACGGGTAAGTCTATGGGAAAGAATGTTATAATTGCCGGGGATTTAAATCTTCCAAGTGTGAACTGGTCCGGTGATTCAACTAGCAGTAGCCAAGCTCAACTTGCAGCAAACAAGCTAGTTAGGAAGGGGGGGTTCTCCCAGGTGGGTGGATTTCCCCACGAGAGGGAATAATACTTTAGATGTTTATTTAGTACGACCAGTGGCGCTGTATATTAGTTGTATGAAAGTTCCTGGAATTAGTGACCACGCCGGTGTTGAACTCAATTTTAGACACAGTGACACTCCAATACTTGACTCCATCGAAGCAGTTAAAAATATTTCAGTACAGCAGAGCAGATCAGAGCAAATTTCAGGATTACATGATTGAGTCATTTGTAAGATGGGCGTCGGAGGGGTGTCATATAAATATATTGTGGGAAAATTTTCTAAATATTTTGGATCGTGCTATTTAGAAATTCGTGCCGTTTAAATTACTGAAGCAAAACCCGGATCCGGAATATTACACAAGGGAAATCAGGGGACTCGAAAGGAAATTAAGGAAAGCTTATAACAAACTACACGATAGTTACAAGCATATGCTAAAGTTTAAATTATTATCGAAATTATTATCCTAAAAAAGAAGGCTGGTCACGATAATTACATGCAAAACTTAATCGGGGGAGGGGGTAATGGGTGGATTTTTTTTATAGTTACGTTAGAAGGCGGAAGGGAAATTCCAATGATTTGTCTATGATAATGTCCGGAGATGGTGAATTAATTACTGAGAAACAGGCAATTGCTAATGAATTAAATATATGGTATGGTAGTGTGTTTAATGAATTTAATAGCTGTGTGTTGGACCTTAACTATGATTCAAGATTCTGATGGCCCACCTTTCCGAATACACCAATCGTTGATTCTTGCAAGAATTAAAAAGCTACGTAGAAATATATCGAAAGGGCCAGACAATATTTGTGGAGATTTGCTAAAACTGGGAGGTACAGCCATTGGGCGATACTTGGGGGTGCTGTTTAATGTATCAATTAATAACACACAAATACCCGAAAACTGGAAAAGGGCTACAATAGTTCCAATATTCAAGGGAGGGAACAGATTGGTAATGGGAAACTATAGGCCTGTTAGCCTCACATCCATCATATGTAAACTGATGGAGCACCTTATTTCTGATTACTTAAGGGAACAGCGGGGAAAGTTATCATGGCTTAATGGGAGGCAACACTGATTTAGACAAGGATACTCATGTGAGAGCCAAATGTTATCACTCTTTCAGGATATTAATGACTCGCTTGACAGGGAGGTGCGAGTTGACGCTGTAATTATAGATTTTGTGAAGGCATTTAATGTCGACCCACATGACATACTACTCCGTAAATTAGCGTCAACGAAGATTGATAAAAGAGTAATTTTATGGATTCAAGAGTTATTGACTGGTCGCTCGCAAAAGGTTAAAATAGGTAATGTATTCTCGGAGGAAATTTTGATAACGTCAGGTGTCCCTCAGGGTAGTGTAATAATAATGTTATTGGTTTTACGTCCCTTTTAACTACACTGGCTTTTAGAGACGCCTCAGGGTAGTGTGATTGGGCCCGTTATTTCTGGCACTTATTAACGACCTACCAAATGGGATTCAAAGTGACTGCCGATTGTTTGCGGGTGATTGTGTAATATAGTGAAAAATTCAAACATCACAAGACAACGCTCAGTTACAAACGGACCTCAACCTGGTTCATAAATGGACGGTTGACAACAAAATGAAGATAAATACGAGTAAATGTAGTCTCATGAGAATAGGGAGAGGGCGAAGGCATGATTTTCAATATAATATCGCCTTGGAAATACTTGTAGAAGAAGAATCGTGCAAATACTTGGGCATCCATGTAAGGAATGATATGAAATGGAGTACTCATGTGGGTTGTGTTGTCTCCAAAGTGTACAAATCACTTCATTTTGTAATGCGGGTATTAAAAGGCAGTAGCTCGACCTCAAAAGAATTGGGATATTTGACCCTGGTGAGGCCAATCTTGGAATACAGCTCAGCGGTTTAGGACCCATATCAGGTAGGGCTCATCAAAGAGCTGGAGATGGTACAAAGGAAGGCTGCAAGGTTTGTGCTGAACAATTTTAATCCTAGAAGTAGTGTAACTCGAATGATAGAAAAACTAGGGTAGGAATCTCTGAAAGATAGAAGGACGAAATCCAGACTATACGCTATGTTTAACACTTACACTACCGGGTGAGTTAGCCGTGGTCGTGACGGCATGACTGCTGGCAGTCGCCCACATCCGGGAGGCGAGGTGGTTCGAATCCCCCCGCCGGCAACCTCGCAGATGGTCTTCTGTGGTTTCCCATCTTCCTTCCAGGCAAATGCCGGGGTTGGTACCAAACTATAGGCCACAGCCGCTACCTTCCAACTCCTCGTCCTTACATTCCAACTTTCCTCCCCAACGGTACTTGTAGCTCACCCATTGGGTGTCCGTCTCGAAGCAGCTACAACACTGGCGAGCCGAACATGTCCTCGGACACTCCCGGCACTAAAAGCCATACGCAAATCAAAACACTTACACTAATCGGCCAGCATGGGGAGAACTAAGCAAACGTCTGGGAAATCCCACCTACCTGAGCAGGGCAGATCATCCACATAAAGTCAAAGTCCGACGACAGCGTACAAATTATGGGAAATATTCTTTCATTAACCGTGGTATTGGTAATTGGAATTCATTACCTGCTTCAGCCATAGAGCCTTTCTCCAAACATATTGATGTGTTTAAGAGAAGATGGAAATTTTGTATAAATACTACGATTTAATTACTATAGTTCCTAAATTGCGAATTATGTACACTCACCGGCATAAAAAGCGAAACACTACGAATTTCAGACAAAATTCAATGTTGGACGGCTTCAAACTTTGTACAAATTGAATATTGTGACATTGCAGTGATATGGCAATGTATCATGAGTTAATTAGCCCATTTGAGAAGCTTCAGTGCAATAATTGCTTAACATTGTTGATCGTGACAATCGCAGCACCAATATTACCGTTTCCCGCCTTCGGACAAGAATAACCACAGACGGCTGTCTTAAGGTTTTATGGTGTGAATTCTCGTGCCGCATATTTTTGTGGACATTAGGGTTAGTCTACAATATTTATTCTCGCTCCTAAGTCAGATCATAATGGCTCTTTCTCCTGAAACCGCTGCAAGAGCAGTGGCATTAGTGGGGGATGGGCGCAGTATACGCTATGTGGCAAACGTTATAGGTACATCTTGTTCTAACGTGTACAGGACTGTTAAAAGGTACAGGGAGGACAATATCTACTCCAGAAGGCCCGGTTCTGGTCGTAGGAAAAGCACTACTGAGCGCGATGATCGCTTTCTCGCAATGCAAGTTCTTTGTGATCGGCACACAACAGCTGTGGAGGCCAGAAATCGCTTGCAGCAAGTACGGGGCAAGAACATCAGTGAAAGGACAGTAAGAAGGAGGTTGTATGAAGTGGGTTTACAGTCCAAGAGGCCCGCCACAGGACCTCTCCTTAGACGTGAGCACCGTGTCACTCGGATGCAATTCGCCAACGCCCATCGAAACTGGACTGTGGAGCTCCGTGCTGTTCACGGATGAATCCCGATTCTGTTTGAGGGCACCGGATGGGAGGGAGAGAGTATGGAGAAGGCCCGGGGAACGTTATTCACCCTGTACCTTCTCTGCAAGGACACCGTTCAATGGAGGCTCTGTGATGGTCTGGGCTGGTATTACCTCGGATACGCGCACGGAGCTTGTGTTCGTTGACAATGGGAGCCTGACAGCCCACCGGTACATCGAGGAGATTTTAGTACATCACGTCGTCCCTTTTGCACCTGTCATCGGAGAGAACTTCATCCTGATGCATGACAACGCTCGCCCACACGTTGCCGTCTGTGTACGTGATTACCTGGATGAAGTCGGAATTGAGCGCATGGTGTGGCCTGCTTGTAGTCCCGACCTAAACCCGATAGAGCATGTCTGGGATATGCTTGGGAGACGTGCTAGGAGTCGTTCTCCTGAAACATTAGCTCAACTTCGAGCTGCGCTCGAGGAAGAATGGGAGCTCATACCACAAGAGAACATTCGAGATTGCATCCTGAGCATGCCTGATCGAATCACAGCTGTAACTGCCGCTAGAGGTGGAAATACCTGTTATTGAGCCAATGGAAATGTGGTGCAAACATGTGGACAAACGGACTAAGTCATAGAGTAATCATTCATAAACATACAGTGTAACAGGCGTGAGGACAGTACGATGGATTCCAGGTTTCAACATTTCCTAATTCGTGTTTCTGAACAGTTGTGATTGATATGATGAATACTGTATATCAATTATTGTACTAATTAGGGTAATTAACTTATGATTCACTGCCATGTTGTTGTAATATCATAATATTTGGTTAATACAAGGTTAGAAGCAAACCAACATGGAATTTTGTCTGAAAATCATAGTGTTTCGCTTTTTTTGCCGGTGAGTGTATATTGTGTTTGATGTTATTGTTGGTGATTTTCTGTATTTGTACAATTTGCCACCGGGGAATTACCCCCATAAGCAAATATTATATATAATAATAATAAAAATACAGAGACAGTCCATCCCTGCAGTCGCTAGGAGCCGACGCCGACTTGATGGCACCTGATCATCATCATCATCAATACAATTCGTGAAACATCTAGAAAATTGTACATGTTTCGACCCTTCAATGGAGTCATCTTCAGCTTAAATCTAATTTATATTCTAATTAAAACTAAGAGTAAAAATAACTAAACTGTAAATAAATGAAATCCTTAAAAAACATTAAATTTAAAAATGAATTGAAGCAATGTAATTTTGAATTGAGTTAAATATGTCAAAAAACTGATGAGTATTGTCAAAAATTACGTGCAATCGGATATAAAAATGAGAATTTCTTGAATTATTATCCAAATAAACCGTAACCATTCACCTATATGGAAAACATTTTACGAGTTAGATCTTATGGCACACTGGGTTGTTTACCATAAGAAGAAAATATAATGGACCATTGGTCTCAATTTAAACTGTAACACTTGGGAAACAAATATTTAACATTAAACTTACCCATTAAATATATTGATTGTAGTGGAAACTCTTTACCGTCTTAAAAAGTGTAGTTATTTTATTTTAAAATCATAATTTAAAAAATTGGTGAAAATTTAGTATGTTTGCAAACATCATAAGACAACATGTTTGAGGTTATCTGTACATTTATGAGATGATGTAGGCCTACTTATGACGAATGTATCACTTATCAATGGAAACATTGAAATTTGTATTTGATTTTGTTATAAATGTGCATTCTTACATTGTCTGTTACAAATTGAAAATAATACCAAATTCTGATTTAAATTGTAAAATAATTTAATGCATTTTAACCCTGCACTGTGATATATTTAGGAATAAGAAGTAGATTAAATTAAAATACCACTATACCTGCCAACTTTTCCAAGCAACAGAATAAGCGGGAAACTGCAAGTACCAAAATGCAGTAAAACACAACAAAATACTTGTTATTTTCTTCATTTTAGGTAAGTAAAGTTTTTCTTCACTGTTATGAAATGCTGCATGTAACTGATGGCATTCTAGGGAACAAAGCATTTCACATGAATTAAACTGCCACAAATATCATTTACACGAGCTCAACTTCACAACTATTGTAACTCGTGGTGAAGGACAAACAAACTCTAAGGGCTATTGAATAAAACTATCTTTCATCCAAAAAGAACAAAAAAAAAACCACCACACACACACACACAAATTGGTATCAAGCGACTGGGATTCAGAAGTAATTATTAAGGCCCGCTGATGAGGCGAATATTCGCCGGTCACACACCATCTATTGGGGATCTGCTGGAGCTTGTCGCAGCACGGAATTTGAGAGAGGACCCCGGAACGTTAAATCGTTAAAATATTATAGGTCCTCCGTAAAACAAACTGCAATTCCGTAAGTTTTAGGGCAGAAACATAAAAGTTGGCAGGTATGTACCACTATCTCTATTAAAAAGTATACTTTCTGTCTGAACATATTGAATTTTTGGCTAAAACTTTAAGTTTATCCCAGTTTAATTTTTATCCACTTGGCATCAAATTTACTGGAGTGAATTGCAAGGAAATCAAAATTCAAGTAGGTCTCTCTTACATGAAAACTAAGCTATTTATTTTATGGGATACAAATGGAAGAGGGGATTAAAAGGAAGCCTCAAATCCTAGCAGTAAGGCAACTGCATAATCAATACCCAAATCTTGACAAGACAAGGCCAGGTGTGACAATGGCTTGGTGAATCCCTTGCTCCTACTCTCCTGAGAATATTGAGAGGTGAGAAGGGTACCACCTTTGTAAGTCAACTTATTCAGTTACATGAAGCTCATCCTGGGTTTTCGCCTTGTGCGGTTAGTTTGGCGTATTTTATTAAAATCTTATTATATTGGGTTAGAGCCATGGGGAGGAGCGGTGATTTTTATAGTGCCCGAGTGTATTTTTGTGGACAGATTCATTTTCGGATGTTCTAGGCCGACTCAACTCGCTGTTTATCAATTATCGGTTTTTGGATATTTGATATTTATTGCGATTTATTACAATTTGGGAACAGGGATATAAAAGACAGTATTATCACCTGACGTAGAAGCATTATTTCATTTTGGTTTGGGGTTAATTTGACTAGTTTCATCTAGAAATGTTAAAGTTTTGACGGCTGGCTGTATTGACACACCCGGAAAACATAGACATAAATTGAGCTTGTTTGCGTGTAACAAGGAAATACCTGGGCTATTAATAGCGTGAACTGCCATGAACTTTCCGTAGGAAAAGTACTGAGCGATGCTGGGGTGCGCTCAGCAGAATTACGATAGTCAAATGTTTGTATGTTGCCACCAATATCCAATTGGAGCGGGCGCGCGCTAAGGATATTCGTGTACCTGTGTTTATAATGGAGTGTTTAGTGCCTTTTAGATGTCTTCTTGCGAATCAGGGTCGTTTCACTTGCCATGGTGCGGTAACGAACAGCACAGGCAGTTATAGTTCTCCTCTGAGCCTTCGGCTATTGGTAACTATACTTCATTTCAGTGTCCTTAAGTCGTTTCACTTTACATGACCGCGTTGTCGCAGCCCCTAAACTTAAGAAACAACCAACGTTTCACTTTGCATGGTGTGGTAACGAACAGCTGGGACTTTTATAAGTTTTCACTGAGCTTCGGCTATTGGAACTTACGTTATTTATGGTTCTGTTCAGATACCATGGGTTGCTGATACAAGTCACACCTGAAGGACGATTCTATACATGACTATACATCTGAGCCTAACAAGCTATTTGTGGTCTACATGTTGAAGAGTAGAGGCGAGCGACTTTTCGTCGATCGAGCAAACAGACTGTGGAACAACGCTATGATCGCCAACTGTGTAAAGTGTGTGTATTTTCTGTACAAACTGTACAAGTGTTTAAATTAGGAGGCTGATATGCCGAGGGTCACTAGTTGACCAGATGTGTTTGTGGGCTCTGTGTGAGCGTACAATCTGTATAAAAACATTATTAAAAGTGCATTTTAAAGAGTCGATAACGTGTGTAAATAGTGTATATATGTATAACCAGTACAGCCAGAATATATGGTGTTTTTCAAGGGTATCAGTGTTTATTCCTGTCTTGCATGATCCTGGTAGCATCAGGCAATGCATGTATAACGCCCCACACCTGGGATGAGGTATCTCAATGTCTGGAAACATTTATTTTATTCGGGAAGATCCATATGATAAACCCTAGCGCCCAATTAAAGTCGGGATATTAATGTTAAATTCACTTGTGGCCTGTATGTGAACGGCAGTAAATTCAGTAGGTTTGTTTTTAGGGGGTATTAAAGTTAAATCAACTCCAGCTTGGAGGTGTGAGCGTTCCATCTTCCTGGGATAGATAAGTCATAACACAGTTCTAATGAATGTGTCTCAATCGAGCATATAAGAAGCTGCAAGATATTTATTATTCATTTTGCATGGACTGAGGAGTGAGGCCATATGCATTCTGCCTAAACTCAGTCTCCTGTCAGGAGTAGGGATGATCAATTCTCCTCACAGCTATTTTATGTTTATTTGCTGTTTCACCCCAACTCCATTGGGTTATTTTCTCTCTCAATAAATCATGTGCTAACATTGAAGTACTGCTATAGATTATAACCTATAACTACATACCCAGACCACATTCCAAGTTACTTGATTTTTAATTGCGGTATGAAGTATCTTATATCCTGTATGTTTGTTCCCTTACACCTAACTCTTACCACACACCAGTTTCACTACTGAAATTTTCAATGCACAAACTTTTACTGCTACCTGGCTTACTTAACATAGTATGTCATTTGTAAGTAATATTAGACATGATCCAGTCCTTGGTATTCTGAATAGCATTGCCTTTTGCACGTCTTCATTGTAATTTTGTTCCAACTCCCTTCGCCTCTTCCTCCTACTGATATAGTTCATAGCAGCTATAAATAGAGCAATTTAGAAATATCTTGTAGGGTATGCACTTAGTCAAGAAATATTTATTAAGTCATGTTTTCAAAGTTTTGTTATTGTAACCCATAGAAAATTCTTTTGAAATTTTCCTTAAAATACATTTTTTGTTTTAAGGATACATATTTGGAAAGAAGGTGATTGATAAGCACAACTAAAAATTTACAAATGTCATGTTCGGATTAACTGAAACTTGTTTTATTCATACCAATGGACAACTATTCATCATTCCTTGCAAATTCATACCCAAACTATTCTGTGTTTAAAATATAATAACCTTTTCATGTTTAAGGATCATAATTTCCAAAATACAGTATATTTCTCACAAGTTTAAAATCAATTTGTTAATTTTAGGAGCATACTTGGCAGTTTGATTTAATATGTTGGAAACCTGATATAAACTTCACAGACGTCTAACATTGACACACACACTCATAGATATCTCTCCTTACAATAATACTAATAATAATAATAATAATAACAACAGTAATTAACATTGTTTAATACAACACAACGGGAATAACAATTGGTGGGGAACAGCTGAAGAAAGTGGAGAGTTTCAAGTATTTGGGAAGCCTGATACAAGATAATGCAAGAAACGATAGAGAAATAAATGAGCGGGGGAGACGGGCAGAAGCATTCCGGAGGAGTGTGAGAAGCATGTTATGGAGCAAGGATGTCCCTCAGAACAGCAAAAAGATCATATATCGGACATACTATGTCCCTAACCTGACGTATGCCTCGGAGACCTGGGTTATGAAAGGAAGGGAGAAGAGCAAAATACAGGCCAGTGAGATGAGGTTCTTGAGAAGCAGTATTGGAGCTACAAAGATGGACAGAATAAGAAATGAGAGGAACAGAGAATTAATGAAGGAGGAACGATTACAGGATGGTATAGAGAAATCTAGACTTAGATGATATGGACATGTAAAACGAATGGAGGAGAAGAGGATACCCAGGAGGATACACGAGACAAAGTTGGAAGGAAAGAGACCGAGAGGAAGACCGAGGGACAGGTGGCTGAAGGGGGTGGAAGAAAGCGAGAAGAAGAGAGGAGAAGACTGGACAAGAGTGGAGGCTGAGAGATGGTGTTGAAGACAGAAGACGTTGGAGAGGCCTGTGTTCCAAACAGACCCCCGGCCAGTGGCTGGAAAATGTGCAAGATGATGATGAACATTGTTTAATTTTACAGGAACCATGTGTAGCTATTCATAAATTATTCACTATTTACTACCAACACACTCATCATTCTATTGATCTATTGTAGGTAACAAATTAACAGAATTTGAAACACATCTTAACTATGAACTTCTAGACTGTTTTTCAATAATTAATAAGGGGTGCAATATTAGTTCATTATTCAGGTACTGATAAATGACATTCCTATGTATTTTAAGCAATTTCCAATTGCTCTTCCAACTTATTTGTTCCAATTAATAGACTGCAGAATTTCAAATAACACTTAAAATGTTGTCATGTATGTAAGGTAAAAGCACTAGTAGTTGCCACCCCCTAACTTTGCACCAGCAGTCCCCACTCTTGCAGAAAATGTGTAATAATAAGTGTTCAATAACAAATACTAATTTGAACTCTTGATTTTTCAAAGCCTGATTTCCCATATTGAGTCAAGGATATGTATGCTTGTTAATGTTGAGGAAACAGTGGGAGACGCTTGGCAGCAGTTGGAAGCACACTGCATTATGGAACGAAACAACACAGATGATGTTTATGAGATCATGATTTAGGTGCACCATTTTTATTTAAGGGATGGCCACTACCGGGTCTCGTTTCAATATGTATTTTACCAGTCACTGTAATGTCTATACTAGTGTGTGTATTTGTAATTGAGGTAAGACTTGGGTAGGAAGCGGCCGTGGAGTGGAAGTGGCAAACCACGGAAAACCACTTCCAAGATGGTTGAGGTAGGAATCATATCCGCCACTTCTCAGTTTTGCCTCACGAGGCTGAGTGTACCTCGTTCCAGACCTCAGACCAGAATTTAATTTCTTTGCAGAACCGGGAATCAAACCTGGACCTCAGGGGTGACAGCAAAGCATGCTAGCCCCTGCACCACGAGGCAGACTGTTCAACTCAATTCTCAAAATTGAGCAAAATGACGTGAATTTTGCTAAATAATGCTTGTTTTCGAGAGTTTGCAACTTGTTTTAGGAGCCAAGTATATGATTAAAGGTTTATAAGCACAAATAAACAAGAACTATTCAACACAATGTTGAGTTTAATTGATGTCCAGAATCCTGGTGACTACTGGTAAAACTCATTTTTCAAGTTGTGACTAACGGAGGTTCAATTTTCTTTTTCTAAAATTGGTTTAAGTTAATGTATTAAAAGAATGGAATTGTCTCGTACATTACAAGGATCAAAGCATGAAATGGACGGTAGCACTATATAAACATATAATTTGTTTAAAATGCATGTAAAAATAAATAAATATATATACGGCCTTAGGGGTGGCAACTACTGGTGCCTTTACTTTATAGGGTTCAGAACATTTCATGACAGAAAAAGGGATAGCTTCAAGTTAATGTCATTCAGAATGCAACTGATATACAAAATAAAAGCACCATTTCATCCTCTTCGAAAAGATCAACATGTCCCAGACTTGCGACCGGTCTTATAGGAAAATATCTTGGTTCTCAGCACCAATTGTACTAATTCTAATTTGACTAATGAGGTTAACTTCACTTCCCCAAACAGAAAATTTCAACATTTTAAAAATACTAATTTATCTATAATAGTGAATGTATGACCCTCCATCAAAATTTATTTCTTCAGTTGCTGCCACATATAAATGATGGTAGTTGTAACAAGGTGGAGCTGCCCGAAAATGAGATTACTGAACTTACAAACCAGAAACTTGCTGAGAAAACAATCTGTGACAGTAATTGAGAGGCCTGTTTTAAGTGGTACTCAGCAGCGGGTCACAGAGGATATTTCACCATAAACAAAAATATATTGTATTCATGTTTTTAACTTTCCATATAGTTAATAAATTGCACATTTTCTAACTTCAATAACTTGAAGGGATATTACTAATGCTCATCAGACAGGAGGATTTTTTTTAAATTAAACATTTTAAAGAAAACAGGACAAACACAATGGCAGTGGTGAGAGAGAGGGAGAAGTAATAAAGTACAGATACATAAAAAGACATAGCTTGTCCTTGTATGTGTCTGAACCCAACTGCCTGTTAATGTGTTTGTCTGTTTCTTTCCTTCTTTTCCTGTCTATGCATAATTTACAAGTAGTATTTTCTGTTTTACAGTAAATTTACACAGCCTGAAAAGATATTAGTACATTTTCTTTGCGAAGAGGTTGTATAATTCTGACCAATGATTCAAACAACTGGACAAGTTATTTTCCGACTGCAGAAAAATGCATATTAATCTGATCATCAAACTGAGTTTTCTACAGTTACTTTCTGCTAAATACTTTCTCATACACTATATATAATCTAAATAACGACATCATTGTTACCATATCAAAATAATTTTAGGGGTAAGTATCCCAACTACCAATGATAATCAGTGAAAAACTCTCACTTGAAACACATGCTTAATAATGACTGCAGTCAAAGTTTAACAATAGAAAACATTGCTAGGTACCAAGCCCATTATAACACTAGAGTTTGCACCATGTATCACATTAAAATGTTATTCTTAAAGCAAAATTGCTGGACATCCTCTCCATCTCTTAAATTAGGGAATATGTTTCAGAATCCATGACAGTATTTCCCTTAGGCTTATTTTTACTTTTGATAACCATGACTCTAAGAACATTGTCAAAAGTTGTAGATGTGCATGATAGGAATTAAACTGAATTTTACAATCCAAGATTTTATATAGCATTAATTAAAGAATTAAGAAATGAGCTCCAAAAACCCTCAGAGGATATGAAGAATTGGGTAGATGGGATTAATTCATAACCACATGAAAGGGATTCTTAAGACTATATTGCATAAGTACGAATACATACGCTACATAATACAGGGGCACGACTGTAAAAACGATCATCAAAAATAATAGTCTGTATGGTAACTCATCTGTAAATTACAGATCTGTTCAACTTGATAGACACCAGCACATTCAACATGAAACACAACTAATAGGAACGACAAAATTGCACATGAAGAGAATAATATCCTAATACTTTAATACGAATTTTGTTTGGTACAGTTCTTGTGTCCCTTAATCTTAATCTCTTCACGATTTGAACACTTCACTGTCTTCCTCTCTCCAAGAGAGTTGGACCTTTTAGCCCTCTTCTCACGATCTATGCTTGGTGGAGGTGGAGGTGGTGAAGGTGGATACACTTCCATCCCATAAAATAATGAGTCAACATAAGATATTTTTGCAATGATTTGGTAAATATTATACAAAGTTGATCATATTGTGCAATTGTAATTATTTTCATTGCAGGAATGGGGAACCACATTCATGAGCAAATATGTCAGATTTGACATATCACCAAAAGACCACTATGATATAGTGAGAAGCAAGAGTATCAGCCAGAAATCCAGCATGCAAAACAATTGTTATGAGCAAGGACCTTCCTTAGTGGTGAATATAACTAAATAAGATTGTTCTTTCAATATCAGAACAAGGTGGAAAGTCACTGATATTAGCAGTAATGTTTTCCAGTTGATCAACACGATTGTGCCCAATTAGATTGGGCGGGGAGTAACAATTATTTTAACACTCTAATATAATAATAAATATTACATGAATTATTATACACTTAACACACTTCTCGAACAAATAGGGGGGATATTAATTGGATGACATGTTTTGTTTGTCATGCGAACATCATCAAATTCTGTTAACTTGGGCTTAAATGAAGTTTGACAGATATTTATGGGGGCCAAGAATAATGGCCGAGGGGGCCCAACGTGCTGACCACTTGTCACCCCGCAATCTGCAGGCCAAAGGGCTGGGCAGCGGTCGCTTGGTAGGCCAAGGCCCTTCCAGGGCTGTGGCATCATGGTGTTTGTTTATATACAATATTTATTATTACTAAGTTACATAAAATTTTGATGGAAGTTAGGTAAAGTGTCAAAGGTTTTACAAGAATTTGTTGTTCTGTTAGCCTATATCACTTCTGTAAATGCTGCATGTTATTGTTGTTAGTACTGTATATGTGGTTAAGTAAGCAAACGCTTTGAATTCGTCTCTTGTGGTGAGCTTTTGATATGATTGCTGTTAAATATATTTTGTTAACGTCTGTTTCGTTATGAAGTTCCTATTTAACTGATGAACTTTTATTAAGTTGGATTAATACAACACTTCACTAATTCCTTAAACTCCTGTTGAGGAGCATAGGGCCAAGATCAATACAACAGGTACACAATAATCATGAACAGAAACGAAAATATGGATGCGTAAACTTGGCTGGCTCCTGGGTAGTGCTGTATCGGCATCTGTTACAAATCACATCTCACCGTGGACTATGTACGTTTCGATCGGCTTTTGCGTTTCATTGTGGTGGCGTCCTCTCTCACTGTTCCATAAAATATCATTGTTGGTAAGCCTGAACAATCCTACTTCCATCTCTAGCTTATTATCATTAAGGGCTAATGACCTAGATGTTACGCCGCAGTTGTTAAAAGGAAGGTAAAACCAACGACATTATTATCCTCCTTTCTTTCTATCTGTCTTTGATTGGCATTACAACGCATCCCGGGTATAGCAAGTATTTTAATGCCCAACAATGAGAACAAGTTCGCGCATTTCAATTTCGTGAATGCAAACACATACAAAATTGCCCTTCTATTTAAAAAGTAGTCAAAACAGCATTCAGAACAACCAACATACTTGGTGAACACTTGCATACGGCAATAGTAACAAAAATAAGGAGGACCCGTACTCAAAATCGGGGGTATACTTACTATCGTACCAAGAAATAGGGTGTAAGCTAAACACACAGGACAGATGGGTAGGAAGATGGATACATGCTATAGAGAACATAGATATGCAACTAAACACAGAAGGCACTTGGCAGTATGTGAACACATGGACAACACCGGACATACCTTCACTAATAAAGAAACTGACTTCAAAAATCATGCGCTACGAAACGAACTTGATAAAAAGAAACCATAGAGATGCATTTAGCTAAGGTAAACAACTCATCTAATTTAAACAAACACACATTTTTAGAGAGCTCATCCCTTTTCATGCTATTAGGTAATATTCCCATCAACAAACAGAAAGCAACATAATGAACGAAACCTGTCTATGAACAAGAAATGGGGGAAACCAATGATAAAGGGAAATATATCCAATGAGAAGGACGTATGATCTATCACATTCTCAATAAATCAAGGATGAAGTTAGGCACTATCAAAGAGTTCAAAATCACGTTCAAATCCGGGTGCCCCATAAATAGCTTTGAGTTAAGGAGTGGGAATTACAGAAATTGGTCTATAATAGTTGAGCAGGTCTTAGATCCATTGCCGTACACCACAATAAGATAGGATTCTTAGCCATCTTAAACATACAAGATAAGTTACACGAGGCAGCAAAAGATGCCCAGGCTTACCAATAACAATATAGTTCATGGTATCTTAACAACTTAACGTGAAAGCCTACTGGGACTTACTAATTAGTTCACGGTGAGGTGAGATTTCTAACGGACACAGATACAGGACTACCCAGGAACCAGCTAAGTTAACCTATCCATATTTTAATTTCTGTGGCATGATTATTGTGTGCCTGTTGTATTAATCCAACTTACTATTGTATAAATGATCATCAGTTAAATAGGACCTTTAAACAAAAACAGACGTGAACAAAATATCTTTGACAGTAATATCAGAAGCTCGCCACAAGAGACGTTAAGGAATTTTAAGTGTTTGCTTACTTAACCACACATACAGTACCGGTACTAACAACAAAAAGTGCAGCATTTACAGAAGCGCTAAAGACTAATGGAACTTGGGCACAATTGTGTTAGAATTTCTGCAAATACATTACTTAGGCTACACTGAAAATGGCTTCGAGCACTTTAATAAGTCGTCCATAACTATCATCACGATAAGATTTTGCTGTATTTGTACATTTTATCAGAACTCAACGGGAGTTGGAGGAAAGGAAACTACATCAGAAATAAAAGTAAAGAAAAAAATAATAAAAGCAACAATAGTATGTTAATTACAAAAAAAGCTAGATGTGAAAATAAGTTTACGAATTACAATGTTGAAAAATTCACATCTTTTTCCTTGGCCATCTTGTGGTGTAGTGGCTATAATTTTTGGCTGTCGCCCCAAGGCCAGGGTTCAATTTTCAGTTCTGTCAAGAAATTTTATTCTAGTCTAAGTGTTGGAATGAGATGCACTGTTCTTGTGAGGCAGAACTGAAAGTGGTTTTCCACGATTTACCACTTCTACTTTAGAAAAATGCTGGTTCCTAATTTAAGGCCACTGCTGCCTCTTCCTCAATCCTAGCGTAAATTACAAATACGCACACTACTACAGCCAATACAATGACACAGGTTATCAGACATATTCCAGACACCCAAGTACATAGGCTACATGACAACGTCGCAAAGTCCGTAACTTGAAAGAGAAAAAAAAAACCAACACTATCTTCCTTCAGTCCCAATTATTCATTTGAAAATTTACCTTGAAATAATGAAATCCCTCAGTATTTAATGTAAGTGCTCTCTTGTTCTATACTTTCTGTAAACCATTTACATTTCAAAATAAGACTTTATTACTGGTACTGCAGAGAAAAAGATTAGTTCTGTTCAAAGGACTGCTAGTAATTTAACTGCAGTAAAAGGAAAAAAAAAATGGTCTCTTTTATTGAAGCTTTTGAACATAACCTCCAAAATCTTCAGAACAAACTTCAAAATTGTCAACAGAAATCAGCCATTCAAATGATTTTGAATCTGAAATTGATCTCCAGAAATGAATGGTAGCAACATGGGCCAAGTTCTTCATTTGACAAATGCTTGTGAAAGGTGCGAGAAAAAAACCAAATGAAGAAAATAACTGAATCTAATTGAAAGATTTCTTTGCTAATTGATGAGATTTTGCCCATGGTTATCTACTACTGTATAATATATGTAAGGAAATAGATTTTTTGATATTGTTGAGTTGCAAAATGTATCTGCCCAGGGTATTATTCTCAATCTGATAAATGTTTTCAATAAATTAAGCTTTTCTCACAATTTTTTTTTTGAAAGACTTATTGCAGTAGCATGTAGAGGTATATGAACACACTGTTCGAGATGTAGTTAAGGACTTCCCATCGCAAATCAATCAGTTTAAGTAATTTCTTGACAATCTTTATACATTATATCAAGAGGCAATTAAAAATGCCAGTGAACTGAGAAATATTTCTGAAGATTTGAACAAACAACTGTACCAAATTGGGAGAATTCTGAATACTTGTTGGGTAGCTCTGGCAGTATGCAGTACAGGTATATGCTTCGCGCAGTACTTTGCGAGAAATACATTTGTGCACTGTCTGCACTCTTTTAGAAGCCTTGACCTTGCTAACCACATAGTTCCACAACAAATAGTTTATAACTTTCCCATTTTATGTGACACAGAAATGAGAAGCATTCTCCAAGTGCCATCTGTTGAGGCAAAATAGAAACTGATGACTTGTTGACATTCACCTCGATCCAGACTGCCGTGGCAAGAATTTTAACCTTGTGTAATTCATACGCATGGATGGGGAATATTGTCCGGGAATGTCCCTAACAATTCTGTGAGAAATGGCAGGGCCTTCCAGATGTCACACGGGGTCTGAGATACTAAATGCTCTAATAGGTGAGGAAGACAATAGTGTAAGTAGTTTTGTTAATGATCCTGGTAGTGCAGGAAACTGCATAGATTATGGCCTAGAAGAATTTTTGCCTCTTGAAGAGGAAGAGGAAGATAGGACAAGTCAGTGTGTCATAAGTTGATAGCGACATTCAGTGGCGTGGCATGAGTTGCATTTAGCTTACATGGAGCGTAAAATTCTCGTTTATTATTTTTCAATGATGAGCTAATACATATCATAGTAGAGGAGACCAACAGATATGCTGAGCAATGCATAATGGGAAGTGTCTGGAAGTCAAGGCCACACTTTCAATCCTAAATACCTACACTATGAAGCGAAATGACTTAAAATGCATCCACCGGCTACAGCTAAGGTCGTTCAAGACAGCATCCTGAAAAGATTGTGTTATTAGCTTGTATAGTTACTGAAATAAGCAACTTCGTTTGAAGTTCTACAAAATCTCACTCTCCAAGACAATTTAAATACCGCCTGGAGCGTGGATGCTGACATGTAAATTCCCGCCTGAGGAGTTAAACTCTATTTAACTTGCAATAAAATGCAAAATTAGTTTAAAATGCGAAATTATTTGTTTTCTACGAAATAAATGTGATATTGTTGACTTTATATGAAGTAAATAAATCTTAAATAAAGAACAGTAAGAAGGCTCAAAATATTTATTTGTTAGCTAAAATTAGCTTTCTTTTGGTAGGTGGACTGTGTTAGGAATTTTTCAATAGAAGGAATTTCTTTCATGGTCGACCAAAATGCAAAACTTTTTCAAATGAATGTTTCTATCTACAATCACGTAAATTTGCAAATTTTGTATATGTATATTTGTATGTAATGGTCTTTTGTCTTAATTTTTTGTTGTATTTTGGAAATAATATGCTCAGTATCATATAATTAAACCATATTATTTTAGCCCTATATACAATATTGTACAAAATTCTCATTTGTAACAAGTTGGTTACAACATGTTCAATCTGAAAATCATAGATGTTACTATTAAACAAACTCAAGTGATGCTCTTCAAGAGTTGTCAGAAATGTTGAACTACATGTGATATGACTCTTTATAGGCTCATAAAGTAATAACAAGACAGATCCTTCTGTTGAAGATGGGAAATTATGAAGCTCGAAGGGCAGCTAAGACTTTGAAATTTAAGCGAGGTACCCTGGAGAAGAGAGGAAAAAGTGCTCTCTTGATCCTAAAATGATCTACGACAGATGGATAATCGTCTGTTAATGAAAGAGAACACACACATACCAGAATGGACAAAAGTACTGTATCCTGAATGTTGGTCAGTTAAATGTTCAGAGGAATGTCACTTTTGGGTGAAGTTGAAGACAAAATTTGTGTAGGCGATTAAGGATTCAAGACAAGCAAGTTCTAAGACGATACAGTGAATTCCTTGTCGAGAAGAAAATACCAGCTTCACTACTACCACTTGCAATCACAATCAACAGCATTCCCCATTCCTACCTCAAAATGTGGTTCCTAGCAATACAGCACACGGACTGTCCTGCATACAAAACTTAATACTGACATCAACAAGGGTTTCTCTACACCTGACAACTGAGAGTTCATTGATGATTAACAAGTTGGTAGGTCCTCCTCTACGAGTTTTTCGGCCTCTACTATATGTTAACTCTTGGTAGAGCTAATAACAACCACCCAAAGGCACAAACCTACGGGAAGCCGGTAACTACTGTTCTGCCGCTGGGAGGCACACTAATGTACAATACAGTCACAGCTGCCAGGAGCTGATGTTAACACTTCCGTAGCAACTACAGAACTGAATGATCCTCTCTTCTCACTCACGCTGCAGCACATGGACTCTCCTGCTTATGAAAATTATTGTGTGTGCAGATGAGGTTTTGAGCCATCAGAAAGTATCATGCCCTACCAGCAAGGAAGATATCTAGCGATCAACACAAATTGTGAAGAACGTTCATGTGAAGATGGCAGCACCAGCATGTTGGTTCCAATTTTGAAGCTACTGTAATGAAAATGGTACTATTTTCATTCTTCACTCTTTTTTTTACCAAACATTAACTTTCCATACCCATTTGAAGTCTGAAGGTTAATGTAAAGATTAGGTTTAGTTGGGTTTGAACTAATTACTGGAACGAGTTACCTGGTAGTTCAAATACAACACCAGGGCACCTCCAACTGTAGCCTGCGACTCCAGCATTCTGCGTTTGGGATGGATTGAGTGAGTATGGTTAACTTGTGTCTAGATGGAAAACACACTTTATGGGTGGCTTTCAAAATTGCCCAGTTCTGGTTGATAGTATAATATGAAGTTGAAACTTCATTCCAAATGTAAAACTCGGGGAGATTCCCTTAATAGCATGTATCAACAGTGCAAGAGGTTTGCCTTAGTAAGGCACCAATTATTCTCCGAGTTCTGCTACTCGTTTGTTCTATTTTGTTCCAGATGCCGAACATATTGCCTCAGAGTGTCTTTTTGTTCGAAAATCACTGGATTACGAAGACTCTTGTTGTCACACAAAAGAAAGTACGGTGTGTGTGATCATCCTACGAAAGACACGATACTGGCTATAGTGAGAAAGTAGAAAACTGGATCGTTTTTGAGCAAGACTGGTAGCATCACACATCTGGTTTGGTGAACATTGCATAAGGTTTTTGGACTTGTTTGCCTTTGCTTCTCCAAAGAAATCGTTATGTCGTTTGTCTCAGGAGACGGGGTATTCATATTCCATAATGTCAAAGTGTTGCTAAGGTAGAAAAACCATGACTGCACAAGATGACTGCCATTCACAAGTTGCAGGAGCTGGATAAGAAGAATCGAATCCGTTACTGCACAGGATTCTTGGATTTCACTGTGTGGTACCTGAAATTTTAAACAGTGCGTAGTTCATAGGTAAGACCTACTTCCATTTGAACGTGTACGTGTATTATCAACAATACCACATTTAGGCCACACACAATCCACACAAGGTTGGAATTTGGTGTGCAGGCTAAGCAAACTGAATAGTGGGTTCAATCCTATTCTTGGAAACAATAAATACATACTCATACAAGCATATTTTCCTGCAATTTGTTGAGCAACTGGACGGCACTGAGCTAACTCAGGGTTATTTTCAGCAAGACATTGCAACTTGCTCCACGTCAGCTGAATCCCTCTTTGATCAGTAGCTTCTTTGAGACAGAGTTATTTCTAAGAGAGTGGCTGCCAAGATCACCTGATTTAACTATATCAGATTATTCTCTGTGGGATTACATGAAGGATAGGGTGTAACAAAATCGACCACAACTGACGATTATCATTGAAATCAATGGCACTGATCAGAAAATGATGCAGTAAACTGCCACAAACATGGGGCGACAGGTACAGTTGTGTCTACAGGGAGACAGAGGTCATATCCAACATTAGCTGAGATAGTAAGTGAATCTTCCAGAGTTACTTTACATTTAAAGATTAACTGGAGGGTTTTCCATTTTTAAGTCCGTATTGACGCTTACAAATCGAAATAGTGAGTTTCCGCCCAATCAATACCCTAATGAAGGGTATTGATTGGGCGGAAACTTTTTTACTCACTATTTCGATTACTTTACATTTAAAACATAGTTGCACCTTCGTATCTGTTGTCAGACAGAAATGGGGCTATTTTGAAAACCACCCATCTTATGTGAATTGTATGTAGCAAATGCATGTTCTATAAACATAAACTACTGAAGCCCACAATATTTATAGACATGTTAATCTCCAATGTGTGCTCTGAATGTTGAATATTCCTAAAACAGAACTTAAAAAAATCAACATTTTTATATTTCCTGCCTAAGAGTAGATTATTGCATGAATTTATTCCCAACATCATTCTTTCTTGATTTGCCCACATCTGCAGTTAAATATTTTCATAAATTAAATTGCATCCTACTTCATGCGCCATCTCAGAAAAAATAAACAGCCTGGGTAGTTTTCTCCTGATCCTGATGGTAACGCCATGTCAGCACTAGACAATATAGTATAATGTGGCAAGTTATGACTATAATTACGGCATATCAGCATAAAAGAGAAAGAGTATAGGAGAAGGAACACCATTGGCATCTGTGTCAAACTTGCCATACTAGTTGATGTTAATTCATTTTAGGGGCTTTGGACATCTTGGTCATTAGGCCCATGTACTTGGATGTGTGTTGAACTTGTCTGATAAGCTGTGTTTCTGGGATGACTGCAGTGGTATATGTAGCTGTATTAAGGAAGGGGATGGGATAGGTTCCCCGGGACTAGAAATAAGGTACTATTCCGGCATTTGCCTGGAAGAAGTGCGGAAAAACCCGGGTGAGAACCACACTCAGGATTGCTGGTGTCAGTGCCAGGATTCGAACCTCCAATCTCCAGACTTGCTGCAGCTCCCCATTGTGGACATGATGCACAAGTTAACATGCACGGCTATGCAACGAGGCTCTCATACTAGCAAAGTTAAACCATGTCCACGATCGCAAAGCTTCACTGGACTCACAGCAGTAAATTAGTGTCGATCTCACAAGAACACAAGACTAATATTGCTATACTTCCAAATCTTTCGTCGCCCTTTCCTTTAAACATTCTGCAGACTTCCACCTTGCAGGACAGTGCCTGGAAGATTCTTAATTAAACTGTCATTGTGTTCCTCACCCGGATCTTCACTAAAACATTCGTTCAATCTGCAGTGCCACTTTTATTCACCTCCACAATATCCAGTACTTCCTCTAGTGACATATCCCTATAAATAATCAGGAGATAGGTATAGAGACACAGTAACTTTCATGCTTGTACTCGCTCTGCTGTAACTATGATCAGGTCTTTTAATTTGGGTGAGCTGAGATTTAATCCACCCCTCCAAGCTTAGGGTAGCTAGGTAGTTTTTCCTTGAGCGTGAGAGAAAACAGAGAAAAATGCGACAGGTTACTGCCGTTGGGCATTCTTGAAGATAATCAGAGACTGATATCAACATATAAACATTTCCGTATAACTACAAATCTAAAAATGTATATTCATTCAGATTTGCTGGGTTTGTTTTCTTCGCTAGATACATTTCAATGGATTCTTTAATGTCGAGAACTTTTCCCTTTGCTTCGAGGTGTAGAATTTTCAAGTCTGTTTCTATGGGAGTGAAACAATGATTGTTGTCGTACATACGTTCAGATATGGCGGAATGAACGATCTGTTTAATCGCATTATTGTGTTCTTTGAATAGTGTTCCGATTCGTCTTCCACTTTGCCCGATACAATTAGCATTACATCCGTCATCTTGACATGTGAACAGATATACGCCCGATTTTGTGTGCAGGTTTTTCTTTGTTAGGTCGCTATTATGAAGGTGTTTACCGAGCAAGTTGTTAGTTTTGAAAGCTATGTTTAGTCCATGTTACTTGAAGATGTTTGTTATTCTATAAAGGTTTTTGTTCACGAAATTGAATCGTATGTACTTATTTTAATTTTGGGTTGGTGATTTGTCCTTTTTTTTCTTTCGTTGTTCATCTAGTATCCGGTTAACTAAGTGGGGCGAAAAGTTGTTCTCCATTGCTACCCGTTTTATCGTGTCGATTTCTTTATTGAAATTTCGTATTGACATATGTATGCTAGTTACCATGGATTCGATGCCTGCTAATTTGTGTGAATTTCGGTGGTTTGAGCAATTATCAACGGTGTGTGATGTTCTTCTTGCGGTATATGGTATATGTTATAGGAGGATGATGCACTATGTGTCTATTTTTCAACAAACTGAGACCTGAATCTAGGTAGTATCGCAAGGATGCTATAACCGTCTATTAGACCGGGTGGCAGCCAAAGGGGAAGATTCCTATGCTGTGGCAGATGGCATAAATGGCCTGCAATAGTAATGAAAACAGTTCCAAGAATCCATAACACACACTTCTCGAAAATAGTTCTAACCTCAGTCAGTTCAGTTACAACAATAACTAATTCCAGCCTCAGTTACTACTTCCGATAACAGATGTCGTGCATGACGTCATGCAGACCTAGCGGAGCCTGGAAGCTCAACTCACCAGTAGTATCAGGATACTCTACTGAGTAAGCAAGCATTGCAAATTGAATTTTCTAGTGCATGCTAAATTGTTTGTTTATTTTATTGATTTAGTACTACATTGTGTTTTCTAAATTGTACACATGTGTATATACACTTTTATTTACATAATTCATAAAACCTTTAAAACAAATGCCGAAAATATATGTTAAACCAATGTATACCATTCAAGGTATCCTCAGTATGCATTTCCTCGAGGGCGGGCACGGGGAAATATAGCTTATGCAATCGGCGCCACTTGCGTTAAACTTGCTCCATCGCAATCGGTGAGCCTACCGGCGAAAGTTTAAATGATTTAAACTGACCTCAGCAAATTTTCGTTACCTCCAAATATCCAGACAAAAATTAGCTACTTTTCATTACTTTCGTTACTTTTCTTTACTGGTAGACAGCCTGATAATTCACATGCTATTCCGTAACACGACCTACGCTTTGAAATTTGTGGTGAAGAACTATTTTTTATACAGAATGGTAAAGGATATCAAACTAATCAACGCATTAAAGAACAAGCAAACGGTTATTTATCCCAGAGCATTCATTCAACACAAACAAATCGATATCAATCGACTAGGATTCAGGCAAATCAGGACGTATCTCGTATTCCCATTCGAAGGCTGTAATGATCGGATGAATATTGTTCAGAACAATGTATTGAATGTCCGCTGGTCACACAGCAATATTGTATCGGTGGCATGCGGAAGCATGTTCTGGCGTGAATTTTAAAAAGACCTTGGTACGTAAATTCGTAAAATATCATAGTTCATCCGTAAAACACATGGCCTTTCCGTAAATTTTACGGAAAAAAACGTAAAAGTTGGCAGGTATGTTGTAAGTGTATCATTTATTTTAGATATTTGAGTATATTAACACAATCTGCCCAAGATAACTGGACTCCCTGACATGTGTTGACTAATTGAAGAATAATTTTATATCGAAACTGTATATCATTCACAATTTCTCATGCCATATACTGTGCATGATAGCTACTGCTCACATGCTGTTTTCTGTATAATGCCACTCTGAGTTTTATGGTTTTAACAAACCATATTGAGAAATGAATGTAGCCTACAGTATATCTCCAGAAGATTATGTATGAAAACTTTTGGATAGTAAATTCTACCAACTTAAACATAAGTGGTTCCCCATACCTGTTATAAATAAAAACTATCTAGGATAAATTAAAAGGAGCATGCCTACCTAGGATCAGATTATGGCTGAGTTGCTTACCCAGTCCCATGAGGTTGGAAGCAGTCTGGGCAGCATCTATGGCAACCTCACCCAAGCCATTAACAGAAATTCCATTCACCATGTTTACAGCTGGAAAATATAAATAAATATAAAATTTAGACATAATATAGTTTTTCAGAAATATCTATACGGCATTAGCCACCTAAAATGTCCCCGTCAAATAATCTTCTGGTCTGATGCAGATATTGTTATTGTGTTCTCACATTTATTAATGGCAACAATGGGCTCATAATAGTACGTTATGCAACGAGCCTATAATGGCAATAATTAAGACACGAGTATGTTCGTGAGTTTTATAATTTCCATACGAGTGTCTTAATTACCATTATAGGCGAGTTGCATACGACTGTTTATGTTCGACGATAATTAGAACTATTTTCTGTTCGAACAAAAATATTCATAAATATCTGTCGAGATTTTGCCAGTTTTATGTACTGAACAGAGTGCATGGGATGCAGAGAATACCTTGTATTTGGCCATGGCCTCCTTGAATACCCCACATGATCGCAGTGAAATTTAAAATAGGAGGCCGTGGAAGTCAGCGCAGGTGCGATGCTATCCCTACCTAATTGGTCACAGAACTGTTTCTTGAGCTCTGATTGGTGGGAGAAACTGTTTCATAATAAAAAATAGTGTTATAATGACCCTCATTTTGATACAGTTTTCTGACATATAATATTTACATTTCGACATTGTCGAACATGAAACAACATACAATAATATTCTGTGGTATTATCAGTCACCGAGATATCAATACCAACTTAAAAAATATAGAACTGTGATTATTTCCGTTGCCAATAAAGCAGATCTTCACTACACAAACTCATTGGTGTAAAAGAGAAATGCCATGTTGGGGAATGAAATCAGCACATTTGAATTTCAAAACCCTAAGATGGTATCATTGTTTCGGCAATTAATGTTACCAAGGGATAACGTTCTACATAGTAGTAAGAGCCCTTTATTATGATTCATAATTGTGAAAATGGAATGCAGATACCAGCAACAGATCAGAAGATATATGAGACGGACATCTTAGGTGAATAACCTTGTACACAAGGTTATTTCACAAAGTAAGGTAACAAGCTCTCATATGGGACATATTCCTCCTCATAATCGAATATTCTGCCATGGCCAAAGCATAAGACCACAGTTTTATTGTGAAAGTTGTATTATTCCCTAAAATATCAGTTGAAAGATGGTTGTGCACATGGAGACATGATCAATCATGCAAATGCATAGTGTCATCCAGTTTCTGCATATTGTAATAGGGTACATCATGGGAAATCCAGATGAAATGAGCATCCATGTTGTAGAAACATCCCTTGTGCCACTCCATCCATCCATCAAGCAAGTTATGGTTTTAGTCTTCTGGAACCACAAGGGCATGTTTTTGGTTTAATATCCTAACCAGTGGAGTGACAGTGAATGCTGCCTGTTACTGTGACGTACTTAAAAGTGCTTCTTCAACGTAGCTTCAGAGACTAGATGCAGATGTCTTCCATGCCATCATCCATATCCAGATGTTCCATTACAACAAGACCTGAGACAAGAATGGTGACTATGTTGAGTAGTAATGCATGCCAGTGCCCTACTACTGGATATTTTTACATTTTTTCCTCCGTGCGAGCTATTGTTGCCTTACCTTTTGAATCTTCCTTGTACAGGGTGGGGCGCGGGAACTTCCGTATTTAAACATGTTGCAGTGACTGTTGTAGGGAGGGCAGGGGAGTGGGGGTGGATTCAGTGGAAGCGGCCGAGTGGGTTATTTGTGTTCCCGCCCGCCTTAGTCGTAAACATGCTTTGGTCAAGGCAGCAACGTGCTTTTGCCTTGGAGGCGTATTTCTCTAACGCTCGGTCAGTGATTGCAGTGCAACGTGCCTTTCGCCGCCACTTCGATATTCCTCCACGAGGCCGTGTTCCTGATCGGAAAAGTGTTTTAATGTGGGTGGGTGCCTTCAGAGGAACGGGGAATGTCGCCAAAGAAAGGAAAGGACCTCAGAAGACCGTTCGATCACCTGAAAATGTGGAAAGAGTTCGTGCGTCCATTAAGCGGTCACCCGAGCGTTCTGAGCGTAAACATGCAGTTGCCCTTGGGATGTCGTCCCGTTCTCTTCGTCGCATTCTTCACTTTGAGCTCCATTTTCACCCGTACAAACTTTGTGTGGTCCAAAAACTTTCGGAGCAGGAATATGTAAACCGACAAGCATCCTGTGAGCAGCTGCTTGATACTGTGCCGAATGACCCAGTTGTGTTCTTCTCTGACGAGGCACATTTTCACCTCAGTGGCCGTGTGAATAAACAGAACATGCGGTATTGGAGTTCAACAAATCCCAAAGAGCTTCATGAGAGGCCCCTTCATTCGGAACGTGTCACGGTATGGTGTGCTGTAGCAAGTGTAGGGATCATTGGGCCATACTTTTTTGAAGAAAACAGTTGTACTGTTTCCGTCAATTCCGACCATTATGTGACAATGATCCAACAATTTTTGTTACCTGCGCTCCAAGAAATGGATCTGGATAACTTGTGGTTTCAACAGGATGGGGCCACAGCCCACACCTCCAGGATTTCCATGGGCGTTTTGAGAGCAGCCTTCCCCGAACGACTGATCTCCCTGCGAGGGGACGTAAACTGGCCAGCCCGCTCGCCTGATTTAGCCCCTCCTGATTACTTCCTGTGGGGTTATCTCAAGTCCCTGGTTTATAAAGATCGTCCCCACACCCTGGACGACCTACGGAACAACATCCGAGCCGAGATTGTGAATATCCCGGTCGATATGCTCGAAAAGGTGACGCAAAACTTTCGCAGTCGACTGAATCAGTGTATTGACAATGGAGGGCGACATTTAACAGACATTGTGTTTAAAACTGTGTAAATGTAAAGTTCCAATGTTGTGTGGTAGGCGGAAAATAACAATAAAGTTCAATGAAACGTGTACTGTGTTTTATTGCATGTTTGAATCAGGAAGTTTCCACGCCCCACCCTGTACTAGACTCAAAACTATGAGACAATTATTAAATTAAAAAAAAGAATATAAGAATATTGAGTGGATATTCATTTCCAGCTATAAAACACATCACAATCTGTTCCACCATTACATACAGACATCCACACAACCTCAAGGGCAGCTTTACACACCACCAATTCAGCCAAACTCCTCATGCACAGGTCTTTCTTCTTTGACTCTAAGCACCAGGCATAGATGACACACCGATTGAGCTGCTATGCTGCATAGGTGATGAAGGTCTGATCAGGTTATTTCACTTGGTGTGTAGGATTTATGAGACAGGTGAGGTACCCTCTGATTTCAAGAAGAATTTTATCATCCCCATGCCGAAGAAAACAGGAGCTGACAGATGTGAAGATTATCTGACAATCAGCTTGATCACTCATGCTTCAAAGATCCTGACTAGAATAATTTGCAAGAGGATGGAAAGACAGATGGAAGAGTTGGGTCAATACCAGTTTGGCTTCAGGAGAAACTTAGGAACAATGGAAGGTGTACTAAGTCTTAGGCTGATTTTGTAAGCTAAAATAAGGAAGGATAAGAGAACGTTCATGGCATTTGTAGACTTAGAAAAGGCTTTTGATAACGTTGATTGGAGTAAGGTGTTTGACATTTTGGGAACGATTGGAATAAGTACAGGGAGCAATGGCAAACTACTTCACTCCTCACCTTGCTGAGTACGCCTCATTATAGTGCTCCCTTTGGTTTTTGTGGGTTTCAGCCCACATAACTGATAGTGGCACTTTTTGAGGATCCAACCAACCTCTGGGCTGACTGCCTAACAGATAGGAGGGTGCTCTACAATCTATACCGAAACCAGACAGCAGTTATTCGAGCCGAAGAACATGAGAGAGAAGCTGGTATTCAGAAAGGTGTAAGGCAAGGCTGCAACTTATCACCCATACATTTTAATCTATACATTGAACAAGCAATGAAGGAAATTGGAGAAAAATTCAAAGTAGGAGTAAAGATTCAAGAAGAAATAATTTCAACTCTGAGATTAACTGATGACATAGTCAACTTAGCCGACACACCAGAGGATTTGAATGAGTTTTTAATTGGTATGGATTCTATCTTGAGGTAAGAATTCATGATGAAAATGAAAAAAATGTGAAACAAAAATATTGGAATGGAGCCGAAATAAAACGGAAACCCCTATGGACGTCGAATTGGCAGGTGGAAAACTAAAGGAAGTAGGAGACTTCTGTTGCTAAGGAAGCAAAATAACCAGTGATGGATGAAGCAAAGAGGATATAAAAAGTAGGTTAGCTTAGGCAAGGAAAGCATTTCTACAGAAAAGGAATCTGTCGACATCAAATATAGATTTAGGTATTATTAGAAAGTCATTTTTGAAAGCCTTTGTCTGGATCGTGGCACTCTATGGAAGTGAAACTTGGACTGTTGGAGCAGCAGAAAAGAGATGATGATTATGATGATAATTGTTGTTTTAAGGGGCCTAACATCGAAGTTATCGGCCCCTACAGCAGAAAAGAGAATTGAAGTGCTTGAAATGTGGTGTTACAGAAGAATAATGAAGATCAGATGGGAAGATAGGGTTACAAATGAAGAGGGATTAAGACGCTTGGCAGAGGAGAGATGTTTCTGGCAACTGCTAATGAAGAGAAGAGATAAGTTGATAGGACACATACAAAGACAACCAGGAATAGCAAAGTTACTTATGAAAGGAGGGGTCGATGATAAGAAATGTAGGGGTAGACCAAGGTTAGAATAAATTAAACAGATTGCCTCAGATGTAGGGTGTGGTAGCTATGTAAAGATGTAACGATTAGCTCAGGACAGGGAAGCATGGAGTGCTGCATCAAACCAGTCAAAAGACTGAAGATTGAAGACTCAAACATCAACAACCCTTAGGTCATGATGATTTGCACACAGAGCTATTCCAATCTGCAGTAGCTTTGTCATAGAACTAGGCAAGATAGTGCAATGACATGTAATAAGGTGTATATTTCCTTTCATACTTTGCTAACATGATTTAAATTTCATTCCAAGCATAGACACAAAAGATCGTAACATCTACTTAAGCAACAGGAATTTTGTATAGGGAATTATCAAATTTAATGCAATAACCTGTTAGTTTAACCAACTGCAGTCCATTTATTTATTGGTCATTAAGTGGCCAAACCATTGATGGTTTTACTCTTAATATTTTTAATGCATATTGATGCAGCCTACCAAAGTATACCATCTATCCCATGTTATTAATGTTTATAAAATCTTGGGAAAAGGAGGGGAGTATGAGTATGCATAAATTCTCAACCAAAGTAAAAATATGTGCTGAAACAAAAATATAGGATGAAATCTCCTTCAGATCATAAAATCATTGTCTTTGCAGCTTTTCATTTCTAAATCTGTGACGGATGAATAGAATGTTTTTGAATTGAATGCAGACTGTACTTTCAACCTCTATGTAAACTTCATGTATGTTAACAAATAAGTAATTTAAATCTTTATATAAGGATACTGGCTGTAATGTAAGTGTAGGAAATCAACACAATTTTGCTTAAAATGGTCTATTTGGTCGAAGTCAACTGCTTAAGTTGGTAGTCTGGTAATTAGATCTATTAAACCAGGAGAATAAAAATTATTCATATTTTAATAAATAAAAAATTCAGTAAAATTGATGTCAATAAATGCTATAAACTATATTTGTGAATGTAATGGAAATATTATTGATGAAGATGTGCCAATAATGGCACTGTTAATTCCATCACTGTTATACAGTGAGGGCCATCTCTATAGAACATAACCTCCCAGAGGCTGTGCGTCGAACAGGTTGCAATGAGTCACTGCCAGATTTATAGCATGTACTGATTTCAACCAAATGCTTTCAAAAATGGAACGAGCCTCGGACAGGATGGATTTAATAGACGACGACACGGCTGTACACACGGACTAAGATTTGGAACTTTAAACCTAAGAACGCTGACGGGGAAGGTGGAGGAGATAGTGGATATGATGGAAAGAAGGAAGTTGGATTTATTGGGATTGGCAGAAACAAAGTGGAAAGGGGAAGGAAGGAGAGTACTGAGAAAAGGCTATAGACTGTACTGGAGTGGGAACGAAGAGGGAAAGAGGAATGGAGTGGGAGTAGTAGTACGAGATGGTTTGAAAGAAGAAGTGAGGAGAATAAGTGATAGGATGATGAAAGTGAAAGTAGCACTGAGGGGAGAGACCGTAGAAATAGTGCAAGTATATGCTCCACAAGTAGGCTGCGCTTCTGAAGAGAAGGAGGAGTTTGAAGAGGAATTGCAGAAGCAGCTGGTAGGAAGAAATATGATTGTTATGGGGGACCTCAATGCCCATGTAGGAAGAGAAAGACAAGGGTATGAGAGTGTTCTAGGACCAGAGGGTTGGGGTGGAAGAAATGAGGAAGGAAAGAGACTGTTGGACTTCTGCCAGAGGAACAGCCTGCTAGTTGGGAACTCCTGGTTTAAGAAAAGAGAGAGCCACACAATCACATGGTACAGTGATGACTTGACCAGGAAGTCGGTGGTCGACTATATACTGTATGAGAAAGAACTAAATAAGAACATCACGGACATCAAGGTTATACCATCGGAGAACCTGGATAGCGACCATCGATTACTGGTAATGAACCTGAGAGGGAGTAAGGAGAAGAAAGGGACTGAGAACCAGGAAAGACGTATAAGGATATGGAAACTGAAAGAAGGGGATAGAAGGGTCGAGTACCTCAAAATGGTAAAGGAAGGAATTCCAACAGATGAAGAAAGAGGGGTGGAAGAGGAATGGGCTAGATTTAAGAAGACACTAGTGGGTGCAGCAGAAGCAGTATGTGGGAGGACAAGTAGTAAGAAGAGGTGGAAGGAAACACCATGGTGGAATGAGAAGACAAAAGATATAGTAAGGGAAAAGAATAGAGCCTTTAGGAGGTGGTATCAAAATAGGACGGTAGAGACAAGGGAAGAGTACCAGGAAAGAAAGAAGGAGGCGAAGAGAGTGGTGGCTGAGGAGAGAAGGAAGTGGATGGAAGAGTGGACAAAGATGATGGAGGAGGATAGTGAAGGTACAAAAAAGGTCCTGTATGGGATGGTGAAAGATAAGAGGCGGAAGGATCCTACGGATTATGTTAGAATGGTGAACAAAAGGGGACAAGAGATAGAAAATAGGGAAGAACTGAAGAAAATGTGGAAAGAATATTTTGAAGAACTTCTGAACCCAAATGGAAAAGATGGTGAGGAGGAAGAAATCGGGGAAGAGGAAGATGAACTGCAAACAGAAAAGGACTTAACATGGAAAGAAGTGGAAGATGCAGTGAACAAGATGAAAGGAGGGAAGGCACCGGGTGTGGATGAGTTGAGTGTGGAGATGGTGAGAGCAGCAGGAGAGGTGGGGATACAGTGGCTGTACCGAGTGATGAGGACAGCATGGAAGGAAAGGAAGACCCCAGAGGACTGGAAAAAAGGAATCATTGTCCCGATCTTCAAGAAAGGTAGTAGAACAGATTGCAGAAACTATCGGGGAATAACACTGATGAGTCATTGTGCAAAGATCTTCGAGAAAGTTTTGGAAAAGAGAATTAGGACAAGGATAGAAGGAGGGATGAGGGAAGAACAACATGGCTTCAGAGCAGGAAGGTCCACAGTGGATTTGATTTTTGCTGTAAGGCAGTTACAAGAACAGCACTATGAATATGGAACAGATCTACTGATGGCCTTCCTGGACATTGAGAAAGCATATGACAGTGTATGCAGAAACAAAGTATGGAAGTCCCTGGAGGATAGAGGAGTAGAGAAATGGACTATAAAGAGGATAAAGGAGATGTACAAGGGAAGCGTGAGCTGTGTGAAAGTGGGAGGAGAGAGATCTGACTGGTTGGAACAAAGAAACGGCCTGAAACAAGGAAGTGCACTGTCACCGTTACTTTTCATTGTGGTGATGGATGACATAATGACCCGAGTGGCACAAGTAATTGGGGACGGAAAGATGAAAGCAATGGTGTTTGCAGATGATTTGATGATTTGGGGAAACAAGGAGGAGGAGGTACAGGAACAGTTGGACGTGTGGGAAGGAGTAATACAAGGATATGGGATGAAATTTAGCATAAATAAGAGTGAGATGGTGATCACAACAAGGAAGAAGGAAAGAACCACAACGGGAATAACAATTGGTGGGGAACAGCTGAAGAAAGTGGAGAGTTTTAAGTATCTGGGAAGCCTGATACAAGATAATGGAAGAAACGATAGAGAAATAAATGAGCGGGGGAGGCAGGCAGAAGCATTTCGGAGGAGTGTGAGAAGCATGTTATGGAGCAAGGATGTCCCTCAGAACAGCAAAAAGATCATATATCGGACGTACTATGTCCCTATCCTGACGTATGCCTCGGAGACCTGGGTTATGAAAGGAAGGGAGAGGAGCAAAATACAGGCCAGTGAGATGAGGTTCTTGAGAAGCAGTATTGGAGCTACAAAGATGGACAGAATAAGAAATGAGAGGACCAGAGAATTAATGAAGGAGGAACCATTACAGGATGGTATAGAGAAATCTAGACTTAGATGGTATGGACATGTAAAACGAATGGAGGAGAAGAGGATACCCAGGAGAGTACATGAGACGAAGTGGGAAGGAAAGAGACCGAGGGGAAGACCGAGAGACAGGTGGCTGTAGGGGGTGGAAGAAAGCGTGAAGAAGAGAGGAGAAGACTGGACAAGGGTGGAGGCTGAGAGATGGTGGGAAGACAGAAGACGTTGGAGAGGCTTGTGTTCCAAACAGACCCGGCCAGTGGCTGGAAACTGTGCAAGATGATGATGATGATGACTGATTACAACAGTGGGTTGGGAAGCAATGGATGCTATAGCATTTATTACAATCGCAGCTGGCCAGATACCTCAGTTGAGATAATTAAGATTAGTGGTGAAGTACTGTAGCCTATCTCGTATTCTGTGAACATGGTAAGGTATAGAACAAAACATTGAATATTCCTAGTGGAAATTTATCTTCTCAAGAAGATGTCTATCAGTAAATTTGTTCGTACTGACCCCGAATTATAAGAGCGCAGCGAAGAAAATATAATTATTTTAAATCGCATGCTAAGCAATTACCCAGACATATTGATAGCTGGAATTGTGCAAGTGCCGTGTATTTCGAGACATAGCAACACAAAAGATAAAGGATGGATTTCCGTGGGAATCAGAGGCGAAAGGAGGCTTTGGCCAAAGCTGACCTTGATACGAGTCGCCATTTTACCACGGATATTGACATAGCAACAAGAGCTAGAAATTATGTGATTGGCCGATGCTTTGGAGGAGGAGACGAAGTGGGAGTAAAGTTATGAGCACAATAGCTTCTCATTAGAATGGGATTTAGAGATATAATTACTAATAATGTAATTATCCGACATTATTAAACATGGAAATATGCAGAATGCAATGAAGAATATTTCCATAGTTTTTAATATGCAAGTTGAATACGTAGTACAAAGATTGGAGTAATTTTATTATGTACCACCAATGTTTCCCGCATTAATGCAATGGCGCGGAATTAAGAAACTTAGGTACGGAGGTGCAGACCAGAATCGAGGTTCTTATATTGTCAAGCGTTGAGTAGGGAAGCCGTGAAAGTTTGTTCGAGCCCAGATCGGGGCTATTGCGAGTCCGCAACTTTGACATTCAACCGAGTTCACGGCAGTAGTGTGGGCCATTATTATAGAAGGCCGGACATCAAGTAAAGTTAGTTTGAAGTTACTACATGCTGCAAAGAACATTATTTAAAGCCAGTGAAAGTTAAGAATTGTATTCGACGTTTTAATATATACAGCAGCAATTATATTTCAACGATACAACAGTGAATTCTACGAACATTGAAGCAGCATTTAATATTATATAACAGTATTCTGCTGAGAACATTTCAGTGGTGATTTATGAACATTGTGTACAGCATAAAAGTATTCTACGTAGGTGAATAACTTTTAGTACAGCAGCGATATCATGCATCAAATATTAACTTGATTCTACAAACACTGACTGCCAGCAATTATAGTGAAATTATTTATCATTATTATAATTTCCACTATGTCAGACATTCTGAAGTTGAGAGGAATGTTATACTTCAACGATAACAAGGTTCTTATGGGAGTTTGAACAATATGCATATGGAACATGATGTACCGTACATTGAAGAAGAAAATATTTGGAGTAACTATCTACAAAGTTCTAAATTATGGAGAAACTTGGAACAAAGCTACATCCATAATGATCAACTTTAAAGTGAAGAAGAAGAAACATCTAAGATCAGCGCTAAGAAGAGACGAATAAGATGGGATCAGGGCCATTACCCGATCCAATGCTTGAAAACTGGTCCGAGTCGAATCCAGAGTCCAGGATGGTGCAGATCAAGTCCCGACTATGCAGTTCGAGTCCCGACAATGCAGCTCATTTGGAGGAAGGAGAGATTGGAGGCAGAAGAAGACCAGAATGAGAATACTGTACATTACAGTATTCTCTATACCCAAAAATCGTCTAGATTCGGACGGTATTTTCTATACCCAAATATCGTCAAGATTCGGCAAAGGTAGAAGAAGATTTCATTATGTAGTTTGTTTGTTGTTGTTGTTGTTTGAGTCTTCAGTCTTTTGACTGGTTTGATGCAGTTCTCCATGCCTCCCTGTCCTGAGCTAATCGTTTCATCTCTACATAGCTACCACACCCTACATCCGAGGCAATCTGTTTAACATATTCTAACCTTGGTCTACCCCTACAGTTCTTGTCCTCGACCCTTCCTTCCATACCTAAGCTTGCTATTCCTGGGTGTCTTAGTATATGTCCTACTAACCTATCTCTTCTCTTCATTAGCAGTCGCCAGAAACATCTCTCCTCTCCCACTCGTCTTAATACCTCTTCGTTTGTAACCCTATCGACCCATCTGATCTTCATCATTCTCCTGTAACACCACATTTCAAATGCTTCAATTCTCCTCTTTTCTGCTGCACCAATAGTCCAAGTTTCACTTCCATAGAGCGCCACGCTCCAGACAAAGGCTTTCAAAAATTACTTCCTAATACCTAAATCTATATTCGATGTCAACAGATTCCTTTTTTGTAGAAATGCTTTCCTTGCCTGAGCCAACCTACTTTTTATATCCTCTTTGCTTCGTCCATCACTGGTTATTTTGCTTCCTAAGTAACAGAAGTCCCCTACTTCCTTCAGCTTTTCACCTGCCAATTTGATGTCCATAGAGGTTTCTGATTTATTTCGGCTGCATTCTAGTATTTTTGTTTTACAATTATTAATTTTCATCATGTATTCTTTCCGTAAGACGGAGTCCATACCATTCAAAAACTCATTCAAATCCTCAGGCTTGTCGGCCAAGATGACGATGTCATCAGCAAATCTCAGAGTTGAAATTATTTCTCCTTGAATCTTCACTCCCACTTTAATTTTTTCTCTAATTTCCTTCATTGCTTGTTCAATGTAAAGATTGAAAAGTATGGGTGATAAGTTGCAGCCTTGCCTAACACCTTTCTGAATATCAGCTTCTCTCTCATGTCCTTCAGCTCGAATGACTGCTGTCTGGTTTCTGTATAGATTGTAGATCACCCTCCTATCCCTGTACTTTATTCCAATAGATTCCAAAATGTCAAACAATTTAGTCCAATCAACGTTATCAAAAGCCTTTTCTAAGTCTACAAAGGCCATGAACGTTCTCTTATCTTTCCTTATTCTACCTTCCAAAATCAGCCTAAGACTTAGTACAGCTTCCCTTGTTCCTACATTTCTCCTGAAACCAAACTGGTCTTCACCCAACTCCCTTTCTATCTGGCTTTCAATCCTCTTGTAAATTATTCTAGATAGGATCTTTGAAGCATGAGTAATCACGCTGATTGTACGGTAATCTTCACATCTATCAGCTCCCACTTTCTTTGGTATAGGGGTGATTACATTCTTCTTGAAATCAGGGGGTACCTCACCTGTCTCATAAATCCATACCTGCCAACTTTCAAAAATAGAAATCCAGAAGATCCCAAAGCGCAAAAATTTAACGCGTACATGCGTCACAAGGTGTTAAAAATAGTGAGAAAAGACCACAGGGAAAGAGATTACAAACTCTTGGTGATGTGCGACTATCTAATTCATTGTGGCAGTTTCCAAAAATTCTAAAGACTGATGATATTGTTTCTTACTTGAATTCATCACGAAAACACTAAATCGCACAAAAATTTGTCACACAATTGAACGAATACCAGAACTACAGTTCTATGGACTTTCAGCGTAATGTCAAACACAAAGAATTAATGACAAAAGCGCAGCGATAAGCTGAGAGATGGGATTATCGATAAACTTTACAGGGTGTCTACTGTAAGGATGAAGTAAAAATTAGTTACTTCTTAGCTACCTTTTATTTAATTTTAGTTACCTTTTAATTCAAGATACGTCTGCAGTTGGCAACCATTGAAGCTCATCGCGCGTGAAGGAAAAGAACAATGAACTGTGTTAAAAGCAGTGAATAAGATTCACTTATGGTGTCATAAAAATTTAGATAAAAATAAATAATGGATATTTAATATCAAATGAGTTGATTCGGCAAATATGCCGTCTTGTGTACAAGAAGTTATGATTACCAAGAAGTTGCTCTGATCTTGGCCGTTTGGGGAGATTTCCTTTGACCCCGCGGTAGACCACGAAGAAATATATGCGACGTAACGTGATCGTCACCGAATTATGTCTTCGCAGTCAGGTACGGAGAAATATCAAGACGTTACACGATCGGCGCTGGTCTCAGCCGTTTGTCGTGATTCGTAGTTTTTTAGATAGAACACGGAGAAAAATCGCGATCACATAATCGTTGTCACTTTTAGTCGTTCGACGAGATTTCTATTGTCCTTGAGGTCGGACACGGAAAAATATGGTAAGTTATTATTACGCAATCGGCACCGCTTGCTGTCCATTTGCCAAGAATCCAGTTGCACTCGTCATCGAATGCGGATAAATATCACGAAGTATCGCAATCGCTGCTGCTCTCAGTCGTTTTACGAGATTCACGTTGTCCTCGCGGTTGCACAATGAGAACGCGATATTATGCAATCGGCACCGCATCAGGCTGTTCAACGATTGTCTGCCTGTCTATCAGTCTTGGCAGAATGGCGGAGGTGAGCTTGAGGTTGGGCATGGTTAAAATTCACGAGCAGTTATGGACATGTTGTATGATCGGCGCCGTGATTTCCGCGGTCCTCGAGGACACAAGTTCGCGGCCGGGCACGGGTTTTATAATTTTACGCAACTGGCATCGATCGTGGTCCGTTTGACGAGATTCCCGCAGGCAAGTCGTGCTGACAGGATGAACGTTCGAGTAGGTATCGGTTATTATGAATTATTCAGCGAGGATTGCACGAATAATCTGACAAGAGGGCACATTTTCTTTCGAATTCAAATTGTACAAGTTTTCGAGATAACCGGTTAGATTATATATCCAATGGAACCATAGTTCGAAGGAAAAATAACATATAACGGAGTTTCGAATTAACCACACTCGATATCGCAAATTCACTAGACGGATAGATTTTTAACATATAGTCTATGTATTTCGAAGCATTTTTGCGATTTGAAACGGTACCAGTTCGCAAGATTGCGACAATAAATTATTTCGCGTTATTTCTAGACTTCAATTTGAGATACACAAATTTAGAGGCCAATAACAGAAATGAGTGTTTTCTGTTGAGTTTCGGATGTTATCGCGAATAAACGTCTCGCAAAAAGTCAGGTTTCCGATTAATACAGACAAATATTTCACACAAAACTAAACTCTTCTTGATGCCGAAAATAAACGTTGAACCGATGTATACAGTACCACTGAAGGTATCCTCAGTATGCACGGGGAAATATAGCTCACGCAATCGGCGCCGCTTGCGTGAAACTCGCTTCATCGCATCTGCGAGCCTAGCGGCGCGGGTTTAAATGATTTTAACAGACCTCGGCGAATTTTCGTTACCTCCAACTATCCAGACATAGGAATTAGCTACTTTTCGTTACCTTTATAAAATTAGCTACTTTTTCGTTACTTTTCGTTACCGGTATACACCCTGAGTCTTATCAGTCGATTTTCAGTCGAATTTATACACTCGCATCTCGGAATAGGAGCTATTATCGAAAATCAAAACTGAAATGCGATTTGGAAGCAGAGAACGGAAAAAAGCTAGGGAGTTGAAAATCCGGAAAAATCTATGTTAATCCGGACAACCGGAAAACACCCCCAAAATCCGGAAACCTTCCGGGAAAACCGGAAAACTTGGCAGGTATGTAAATCCTACACACCAAGTGAAATAACCTAATCAGACCTTCATCTCCTATGCAGCGTAGCAACTCAATCGGTATATCATCTATGCCTGGTGCTTTGTTCCTGCTTAAGTCTTCCAAAGCTCTATCAAATTCTGATCTCAATATTAAATTTCCTTTCGCATCCTCATCAATTTCCTCCTCCCTTTCCATTACATGATTCTCAATCTCCTTTCCCTTATACAAACTCTCTATGTAAGCTTTCCATCTCTCAACCCTTTCTTCCCAATCTGTTAGAGGCTTTCCATTTGTGTCCTTAATATTACAGCACTTAGTCTTCTTTTCCCCAAATGTATTCTTAATCCTTCGATAAGCTGTGTCTACTTTTCCTAATTTCAGACAATTTTCTATACCTGCACATTTCTCTTTCAACCATTCTTCTTTCGCTTCCTTGCACTTCTTGTTAACCTCATTTCTCAGACGTCTGTATTCTGCTTTCCCCTTTTCATCTCTTATATTCTTGTGTTTCCGTCTTTCATCCATCAATTCTAGTATATCCTGAGTGATCCACGGTTTTCTACCTATTCTTTCTTTCCTACCAATGTTTTCTTATGCGGATTTTGTTATTACATTCTTCAAAAGTGCCCATTCGTCTGCAATTGAAGTTTGTTTAGGGGTTTTCATTAGTCCTTCCTTTATACTCTTCTTGAATCTTTCGTTTACATCCTTAACATTCAGTCTGTCTATTGCCCACCTTTTTGACTTTTCTTCAGTTTCTTCAACTTTAATCTGCATTTCATTACATCCAGATTGTGGTCAGAGTTTATGTTAGCCCCAGGATATGTTTTACAATCCAAAATCCGGTTTCGAAACCTCTGCTTGACCATAATGAAGTCGATTTGGTAACGCCCTGTATTTCCTGGTCTCATCCATGTGTATATTCTTCTATTATGGTTATTGAATAAGGTGTTAGCTATGACCAACTCATGCTCAGTGCAGAATTCCATCAGCCTGCTTCCTCGATCATTCCTTTCACCTAATCCGTAATCTCCTACTATCTTCCTTTCTCTCCCTTTTCCTACCACAGCATTCCAATCTCCCATTACTATAACATTTTCATCACCCTTGATACACCTCAGAATTTCGTCTATTTCTTCGTAAACCTTTTCAACATCCTCATCATCAGCTTGACTGGTAGGCATATAGACTTGTACCACTGTGGTGCACGAAGGTTTAGTATTGATTTTTGCTACAATAATCCGTTCACTATATTGCTCATAATATTCCACCCGCTGTCCAAGTTTCCTACTCAATATGAGACCAACCCCTGCTTGGCCATTGTTTGATTTAGTGCTAATGACCCTATAGTCTCCTGACCAAAAGTCCTGTTCTTCCTGCCAGCGCATTTCACTAATCCCAACCAAATCCAACCTTAACCTATCCATTTCACTTTCCAAGTTTTCTAACCTTCCACTTCCTAGCAGACTTCTAACATTCCACGCTCCGATCCGTAGAATGTCAGATTTCCTCTTTGTCACTTCTGTGATGTTAACCCCCTCTCGAGTAGTCCCCACCCGGAGATCCCAACGGGGGACTAGTTTACCTCCGGATTGAAATTTTACAAGGGAGGAGGCCATCATCATATGTAATTAAGCATATAGAGGTGCATATCCTCGGGAATAGCATTAAAGTTGTAGTTTCCCGTTGCTTTCAGCCGTTTGTTACTTTGAATTTATTTTGGAGCAGACCGTTTCACCGATGTTTTAGTAATTTAATATTTCATTGAATTTAAAGGAGAAGTTTGGGATATTTTATGATCCGTAATTAATTTAACAGTTTCAGATATTCCATATTTTATCTACGATTTGGATTGGAATTTTGAAGGCGAATTTAGATATTTGCGATTTTGAATTTAAGAATAATTTCTTAAATTCATTATTATTTTTCTTTGAGATAATAACGTTGGAAATTTTAGCGTAAGAAGAACATTAGTTAGGATGAAGATACAGTACTACGAAGAAGATCATTCATAAAACATTGACTTCATGTTTATCTTATTATGACGATCTAGGCAGAATATTTGCGATGATTGAACTTGATGTTATATTTGATTTAACAATTATTAGGATTGGAGTTACACTTGAATGTATAATAATTTGATTCGATGGAGGTCATTAAAAGAATTTGTTCTTTAGTTAGACTAGTCAAGTATTTTGAATATATCAGGATTTAGGTGAATTTGCATCCCTACAAATCGTGACATGTTGAACAATGAGAATTCCAGTAAACCTTTTGCAACATAAATGTTATTGTTGTTGACATTTAAATATTGCATTGAAGCAATAAGATATGACCAGCGAGGTGTTAAATAATTGTATTCTTATTAAATATTAACAACTATTGTTTTAAACATAGTAACTACGAAAGTAAACCAATGAAAGTTCATGCACTGTAATATAAGGTCAAGATAAATAAAAGTATTGTGAAGATCGTATTGAATTAATGTTGAAGTAGAGAACTAGTGTGAAAGGTCTGATGTCAAATTTATAGTGACATGTAAGTTTCGTTATATGAGAAGGAAAAGCCGTGTGGCATTTATTATTGTAATGAGAGAGTATCAGCGAAGATATAAGCTCTAATACGTAGTATTATATAGTAGCAGTAGTATTATGGAGGATTGAATTTATATTGAAATAAGTGGTAAGGCTTTTTAGAGCAGAGTTATTTTATGGAAGCTCTAATACGTAGTATAGACGTATTATGGAGGATTGTGATGCATTATAGAGCAGTACTGTTGCAGGAAGAGTATAAGATCAAAGTATTAGTATTTAATTGACTTACAGTAGATATGACAGGACAGTGTTGGTGGAAAGAAGTAGTGAGATGATTTTTAACTATTGGTTTGTTAATTCTATTAACACATTAACATGATTTTCACAATGTTTACGTATGAGCTTGGCTTAATTGCATGTCCATATCAGCTCAGAAGTGGAATAAACCACTATACTAGCGGACCCGTGCGAGAAATCTCGCTTGTTCATAAGTCATACTTTCCCCAATAGGTTTGTAACGAGTGACTTAAGGAGAAAGGTTGTTATGTTTTTATTTCAACCAAATGATTAGAGAACACCATGAGGCCAGTACAGTTCTCCTGGGTCTTTTCTCTGCACCTATCGCATTCGATTGTGCTGTCCACATTAATGCATTGCCTCTGACATATCGGGCAGAATTCCTTTTTGTTGCTTTTGGGTGCACTCCGGGCAGAAAGCATCTTGGTCAAGATTTCCTACATTATCTTGTTGGCTGAGGAGCCTCTTTCTCCCATATCAGGACAGCCCTCGTTGGAAAACTTCCTCATGCCCCGCTTATAGTGAGGCTTCCTTGTTCCTAAGTGCAACGATCAGCGTTAAACTCCTTCGCACACTGCCTGCAGGGCAGCATTCCCGGTCCTGTGTGGGAGCGCTCAGTGCTAAACTCCTTTGCACATTACCTACAGGGGAGCTTTCGCTTTCCCGAGTGGAGCGTCAGCATGAGAGCGTGCTGTGGCTGGTTTCTTTCTTTGATATTTATGAAATTAGAATGAAATTCGTCAATGTTAATGCCATTTGTGTGCCGAGTCCATTGATAGACAGCTTAGCAGTAACACTCACCGATCATTCGATACATTCCAGTCAGAATTCCAAGTTGTACGCTCCCTAACCTAAGAAGGCAATCACTGAAAATTGGATCATCATGACACTCACCGGTTTTTCGATATTTATGAAATTATACGATTTGAGTACTCAATCCATTGATTTACTGTTTCTGAAATCCATGCGAAATGATAGAAGAAAAACTGTAAGAGAAATAACATTCAATAGTTTTAAGGTTTTAGATGCCAACTCATAATTGCAGCATGTTACAGCAACAGTATTTGCAAATAGCACACTTCTTACAAAAATTGTTATTTATGAAATTAGAATGCAATTCGTCACGGCTAATTTATGAGGCCTATATTGATGATGATAGTTTTAAGGTTTTAGACGACAACTCATATTGTAGCATGATACAGCAACAGTATTTGCAAAAAGCACACTTCTTACAAAAATCGATATTTATGGAATTAGAATGCAGAAGAAAAACCTGTACCCAATCCATTGATTTACTGATTCTGAAAACCAGATAGAAGAAAAACTGTAAGAGAATTATAGTTCAATAGTTTTAAGGTTTTAGACAACAACTTGTAATTGCAGCATGTTAGAGCAACAGTATTTGCAAAAAGCACAATTCTTACAAAAATCGATATTTATGGAATTAGAATGCAGAAGAAAAACCTGTATCGCGGCATATTAATGAACCTGGAAATGATAGAAGATGATAGAAGAAAGAATTGTAAATAATTCTAGAACTTTAGACGGCGTAACACTCACTGGTTATACGATTCGAGAACTGAATCCATTGATTTACTGTTTCTGAAAACCATGCGAAATGACGGAAGAAAAACCGTAAGAGAATTAACGTTCAATAGTTTAAAGGTTTTAGACGACAACTCATAATTGCAGCATGTTACAGCAACAGTATTTGCAAAAAGCAAAATTCTTACAAAAATTGATATTTATGGAATTAGAATGCAGAAGAAAAACCTGTATCGCGGCAAAGGCCTATTAACAAACCTGGAATTTAATAAATCCATTGTTTAGACGGATGAGCTTAAATCATGTGTGTGCTAAGTCCATTGATTGAAAGCTTAGCAGGAACACAGACGGATGAGTTTAAATCATGTGTGTGCTAAGTCCATTGATTGAAAGCTTAGCAGGAACACTCGCCGGTTATACGATTTGAGTACCCAATCCATTGATTTAGCCTACTGATTCTGAAAACCATGGGAAATGATAGAAGAAAGAAAAAAAGAAAAAACTGTAAATGAATTAACGTTTAATACCGGTAGTTCTAAGGTTTTAGACGACGTAACAGTCACCGGTTATACGATTAGAGTTCTGAATCCATAGATTTACTGTTTCCAAACACCATGCGAAATGATAGAAGAAAAACTGTAAGAGAATTAACGTTCAATAGTTTTAAGGTTTTAGACGCCAACTCATAATTGCAGCATGTTACAGCAACAGTATTTGCAAATAGCACACTTCTTACAAAAATCGAGATTTATGAAATTAGAATGCAGAAGAAAAACCTGTATCGCGGCATATTAACAAACCTGAAATTCCATAAATCCATTGTTTAGACGAATGAGTTTAAATCATGAGTGTGCTGAGTGCATTGACTGAAAGCTTAGCAGTAACACTCGCGGGTTATACGATTTGAGTACTCAATCTATTGATTTACTGATTCTGAAAACCATGAGATATGATAGAAGAAAAACCTGTCAAAGAATTAACATAATGTTTAATAGTTCTAAGGTTTTAGACGACTTAACACTCACCGGTTATACGATAAGAGTACTTAATCCATTGATTTACTGTTTCTGAAAACCATTTGAAATGATCGATATTTATGAAATTAGAATGCAGAAGAAAAAACTGTAAAATAATTAACATTTAATAGTTTTAAGGGTTTAGACGACAACTCATAATTGCAGCATGTATGAGCATCAGTATTTGCAAATTGCACACTTCTTACAAAAATTGATACTTATGAAATTACAATGCAATTCGTCACTGCTAATTTATGAAATTATACGATTTGAGTAGGGACTACACATTCCTTTTATTTACTGTTTCTGAAATCCATGCAAAATGATAAAAGAAAGACCTCAGAATGTTAAAATGACAAATCAGGTGTCACAGCGACCAAAATGTGAAGTGGACAGAAATTATGGAGCGTATCTTCATGCAACAACAGTATCTGTAAATCGCACACTTCGTACAATTTTTTTAAAAGTCATTTTTTAAAGAAATTATTGATATTTATGGAATTCAAGTGCAATTCGTCACTGCTAATGTGTATTCACTTTCATTTGAATGCTCATTTTCACGATCGGTCGCTTGTGAGTGCCGCAGGAGGGATCTATACTGCTGAAATAATATATATGATAATTGTGTCGACGGTAATATACAGTAATAAAGAAACATTAATAAACAATAATAAATAATAAATAAATGAACCATTAATAATTATGGAATAATTATTAACAATAATAAACGAAACACTATGGATATTTATAACATAAACAAATATTGTGAAGCAGAAATTATTAACCTAGGGTTAATATAAATGAGAAGTGTTGGTTAAAGAGTAGAGAGTGATTGTAAAAGTATTGTATTATCGATGTTTTGTAATGTAGGTATAAGAAGTCATTTGACAGCGCAATATTTTATTGAAAGTATATTTGTAACTAATGTAAATAATTCTACGAATGAATATAACAATGAGAAAGAGGGGAGAACATTAATGTAGTGCTTTTGTAATATAGTAATGTAAAGGTAACGTAAATAAGTGGATTATGTGAAGTTTGTCAGGACGACAGTGAACAGCTGATCGGTTGACGAACTTGAGCTGTAGCTCTTCCATTCAAGTTATATAATTGGAGTTTCATGTATACAGTAAAAGAAGTTTATGTAAATCAAAATAATATATTAAATAATATTCTTTATTTAGTTTAATTTTCAAAACTCTGAAACAGGGGATACGATTTTATTTGAGAGGAGCTGTGGATTACGATGTCAGATGGACATTCGAGTTGATTTGTTTTTGTTTTTGACGACAAGCGTGTCATTTGTTAAGAGGATTTAATTTCATTGTAAGGATTTTGATTTTATTTAATTTAATTGAAATTGTTATATTTTAATAAATTTAATTGTTCGTTTCAATAAACCGACTTTCGTGATTTATATAAGTTATGTAGAGAGATTGTGTTGTGGAAATGGATTCAGGTATAAGGAAATAAGGAACCCCTTTTCCACATCCCATTTGCCCCGAAAACCGTAAGTTTCTCACTCTCCACAATAGATTGAGTTGTTCGCCCAGTAGAATAGTCCATAACACAATCGAATGACTAGAGTATCCTCATGTAGCACTTGTCGGTAGGATTTACAGGTTTCTCTAGCCGGGGACCTTGAAGCTCGAGTCAGCAGGTAAGGCGTTGCGCAGAACACAACGTTACCATTACGTCATGTCTCACTTCCATCCCACCAATCACAGTCAGCCTGTCTTGAGAATCTGAGCTAGTGTGTAGTCAGAAAAGCGAAGTGATTATATAGTAATATTTAAAGATTCATTGGAAGTGATTGTGTACATTTCCAGTGCTATGGAAGTAGAGGGAAGTAAACGACAGGTTGTGCATAGGCAAGCCCGAGAAATTGTTTACAAAGTGCATGAATACTTTAAAAGTCTAAAGCAGCGTGAAAGAGACGAGCTTGATGAGGTAAGCGACGGTGTTGCCACACCGCAGGAACTCACGGCAGCAGCTTGTGGTGTGGGGACTCGGACAATACAGAGAATTTTAAGCCAAAGGGACCTTGTCTTTCCGCTCGCCTGGAAAGAATCCTCGCTGCCAGAAACAGACCTAGACAATTTTGACCGGAACTTGTTGCGGCGTATTATTTTTGATATGTACGCTAATGGGCAATTTACAACGGCAATAAAACTTGTCAAAAAAAGAGAGATGCCGTGGGTTTCAAAGGTAGTAAGTCATCACTTCTGCGAATTTTAAGGAATATGGGCTTTAAGTACAAAAAATGTATGATGGGCAAAAACTCTTAATGGAACACAGTGATATTGTTGCAGCTAGAGACGTGTTTCTCAGGACCATGCATGACATACGACAGGAGGGCAAATCTACGATATTTTATTTAGACGAAATCACACAAGAAAGCCATGCTGGGTTATGAATGCTAAACTTATTCTCTGTCATGCAGATTTGGCGTCCACTGGTTTCATTCCGCAGTGCAAATTATAGTTTCTCTCCAAATCAAAAAACAGTTCTACAGATTATCACTCGGACATGAATTTCACGCTCTTTAAAAGGTGGTTTACGGAACAGTTACTCCCTAACATCCCTCCAAATTCCGTAATTGTGATGGACAATGCAAGCATCTATTCAGTTCAGTTTAATAAAGTACCGAACAATAGCACACGTAAAGCAGATATAGCAACTTGGCCGACGAAGAACAACATCGCGTATACAAATTTGCAAACCCGAGATCAACTTTTACAGTTAGAATGCAGAAACCCAGGTCCTTAAAGTACGAGTTGGATTGCATAGCTGCTGGAAAAGGTCACAGAGTTGTCCGTCTTCCTCCTTAACATTGCCAGTACAACCCTATTGAACTTGTTTGGGCGCAGGTAAAGGCATACGTGGCAGATAAAAACAATACATTTAGGATAGTCGATGTGGAAAAGCTCACACACTCAGCCTTCGACAGCATTTCAACAGAGGCGTGGAGCGACTGTGTCAGACACGCAGAAAAGTTGCAGGAGGAAGATCTCGAAAGGGAGGTTCCCAGAGACACTATCATTGAGCCGTTCATAATCAATCTCCAAGATTCAAGTCCTGAGTCCCAGGAATCCGACACGGAAAGTGACTGTGGAACTATGATCAAATAATAAGTTTTAAGACATTTTCTGACTTGTATGTTAATGTACTTTGTGTGAAATCTGGAGTTGGCCTGTATTAGCCTACACTGATTCCCTATACATCTTCTGTCTTAAGATTTTATTCCACTAAAATACTACATTCGTATTGTACGAGACCTTTTGATTATTCATTCATTCATTATAAATAATTGATTAATAATAATAATAGTATTCATCACTGATAGTTTAAAAATTAAAATAAAATAATTATGGAGATTCGTGTGCCGAAGAATGCATTACAACATTAAGAATGGCTAACAATTAATCTATCATTCTCCATTCACTATTATGCTGCCTCTGACCTGGTGCACCTGTTGCTACAGTGGACATGTATCTCTGTCTTGAACATATAAGTGCAAAACTCACCTTGGCGTGCCCCTTGAGCATCCAACTGATTCCAGTAGGATTCACTTGGTGACGTATGGCTAGAACCTGGAGGAGGCTGAGCTGCCTGACCAGTGTATCGGAAATATGGATTCTTCAAATCCAATGTATTTGAGGAACGAGTGCCAGTACCCTCAACATAGAGTTCTATTGTTACATCATAGCTCTGCCTGCATAATGAACATACAAAGAAATAAGGTTAAATATATATGTTGAGGGAAGGTATATAAATTAATGCGAGAGTCAGGCAAGTAATATACAACATTTTATTAGGTAATTCTCATTTTACATGTTGAAATAAGTGATGAATAAAACAATTTGCCCATAGTATAAGGCGTGATCAAAAAGTTTCTGTATGAATTAGGCTACCGGAAGGTCTGTCACCAGTGGATACCCTGTGCATTGAATACCGAACAAAAAGCACACTGGATGGCTGTTTGTCTGCAGCACCTGATGTGTATCAATGTTGAAGGAAACATGTTTCTGAGGGGCAGATGACCTTGCAGTTCTGCCACTTAAAACAACAATAACTAACTGACTAAACACTTTTCTGGAGTGCATTGTTGCAGTTGATGAAATCTGGTGCCACCACTGGGAACCAGAATCGAAAGTGTCGATGATGCAGAGGTGTCATCCATCGCCCCCTTGCCCCCAAGAAGTTCAAGAGCCAACTATCCGCTGTTCTTTGATTACCGGGGCCAATTGCTTATTGATTTCAAGGAACCTGGTGTCTCCATCATTTCCCAGTTTTATTAAGTGTATAAATAATTCATCTAATTATTTTAGGTAGTAGGAAATTAATTGTAACTTCCCGCCCAATCTAGTTTGCCACACTTGTGTTGACCGACTGAAAAGCCTTCTATTAATAGATTACTTGCACAACACTGAAAAATGGTTTCTAATATTTGAACAGTTTATTGCACTGCACATGTCTCTTCTTGCAAAACCGGGGGTGTGGTGGCGCAGCGGTCAAGCTGTTGGCCTCTCACCAAGGTGGACCGGGTTCGATTCCCGGTCAATGCATGTGAGATTTTCGAAGTGAAATGCCATGTCCTGTGGTTCAGATTCCACGTAAAAAGGAGGTCCCGTGGCTCATGATCGCCTTATTAACGGTCACGTAAAACTAAAAAGCTTCCTTCTTGTAAAACCCGTGTTAAATTAAATATATAATTTTCACACAATGCTAACATAAATCCAGTAACAATAACATACATCAACACAACAAGGTCGACACCTGCTTGCTGGCCGTGAGAAAGCACTGCTGCTGCGCGGTAACAAAAATGAGCCAAGCTTCCTGACTGTGGTTATACGTTGTAATGAAGACGTAAGTAGCCTCAAATGTGAAGCCAGGCCGAAAGGCAACAACAGTACATCACCAAATAGCAGGCCATACCGATTTTTCACTAAGCATGAGCGAGTGTCAATATTTAATTGAAGAAATGTTTAATTAGCTTATTGTTTATTACCAGATTCTGTTTTATATTTTGAAAAATTCCAAGTGGGATTTCAAACCCCCAGTAACCCCCACCTAGATATGTCACTGGTTCCATTCCTGATACAAAATGCACACACAAAATTTGGTTGAAGTCCAGTAGATAATAGGGACGTTACAGGAAGTTAAATAATGAATCTATCAGCACGCCAATTAAGGAAGAAATTAATTCTTTAGTATGGAAGTTATATGCAGTTAAACATTGAACCTATCAGTACTTGTAGAATCATGTTGGCAGCACTGTCATATACTGGTTACTCAAAATTAATTACAATTTTAGGTACTATATGTGTGCAAAGATAAGAACTGTTGGCCTGCATACTTTCTGATATAATGTATTGAGATTAGTATAAAGATTATAGAGAGCATTTATCAACAGATGGCAGCCCTGTTGACTAAAGAATATGCATAATCATATCTGTTATGGTACACAAAGCACATACGAAATTTGGTTGAAATCCAGTTAAGAATATGGAATTTACATGGATTTAAAAATTGGACATTTCAGCACGCGTAGAATCATGTTGCCAACACTGTCGTGTATGGGCTCCTGAGAAGTCATCTGAAATATTATTATCTATATGTGTGCCCATTTTGGAACAGTGCCCATGCATACCCTCCGAGATATCCAACATAGAGCTCATATTTCAATTGAGATTTTTCAGCAGTTGGTGGCACTCACATCATTTTCAAATATGGCCATGAGATGTCCCCATATAGATCTTTACTCATACCAAATTTGGTTCTGATGGCTGCAGGCGTTTAGGAGTTGATAAAGAAAGAGGAAGATTATAGTTTTACGGGACCATTAATCGCGAGATCATAAGCCACGGGACCTCCTTTTTACGTGGAATCCAAACCACAGGACATGGCATTTCCCTTTGAAAATCTCACATGCATTGACCGGAAGTTGATAAGACTGAAGGTCTGACACACACATTTGTCCGGATTGATCTCATAAGTCAACTTTTTCATTATTTTTGCAAAATGTGAAGAGTAGGCTAAAAATAAAATTCTCAACATGCCAAGCCCAATACATAGGCCAAGCTGGGAGTAGCTTTCTAACCATATAGAGAATAATGTTAGGTTTTCATCAATAAAGGAACACAAGACTGAACCTGGACACCAATTCACAAACAAAAAACATTGCACAGAATAGAAGAAGAATCATTTATAAATTTCTTAGAAGACATTGAAATTCATATTAATCAAAAACTTCATCCCACAAAAATTTTGAACACAGTATTATTTTTGGGCAATATGCTATTTAATGAAATAACAGAACATTTACAAAAGAACACCCCAATACAATAATTACACCATTATAAAAAATAAAAGAAAATAAGTACAGAATTAGTGTACATCGATGTTCTGTCATATACAGGGTCTTTATATTTGCTTGGCACGGACATTCTCGCTCCGCCAGTTACGGCTCAGTTGCTGGCTACCACGCGCGCATATGTACGGCAGAATACGGTGCTTAAAACCAGTAGGGTGAGTGTCCCAAATATCGCCTACCCTAACTAATTCTCTGTATGGCAACCTCCTGGGTCGAAAAATCAAACCGGGAACTAAATGAATATCACTAGAAACAATCTTGCTTTGGTTTCCAGAGATCGATTCACATCATAACTTCATCATCATCATCATCAGTTCCCCTTATCCAGCTCCTGCCGGGTCGGGGTATTTATGGCACTTCTCCACTTTCCTTCCACCATTCTTCTTCCACGATCTTGTCCCAGTCCAGATTTCTTTTTCTTACGCTGTTCTTCACTGAATCAATCCACCTTGTTCTAGGTCTTCCTCTTGCTCTCTTACCCTTGCGCTTTGCCTCCAGCATCTGTCTTGGTATTCTATTTTCCTCCATCCTCTTTACATGTCCAAACCACCTTAGTTTATTCTTCTCAATTCTCTCATTTAGTTTTCCCATCCCAACTTCCTTCCTAACATCTTCATTCCTCACTCTGTCTTTCCTATCATACTTCTTAGGAATTTCATTTCACTGGCTTGGATTCTACTCTCTTGCCTGCTTGTCAGGGTCCAAGTCTCAGCTGCATAAGTTAATATGGGAACATAGTACACTTTATACATTACCTCCTTGCTTTTCCTTGGTACTTCCTTATCCCAAACAAGTTTTCTTACACTTTGATAGAATGCATTGCTCTGCTGTACCCTCCTGCCAATCTCCATGTCCAACCTACCAGTTTGCATCAATTCACTTCCTAGGTATTTGAAAGTGTCCACAATTTCCAAACTCTGACTTCCAATTTTCACAGTGCCCTTTCCTTGTCTTTCCCCTCTTGTCATCACCATGGTCTTGCTTTTCTCTATACTGATTTTCAGGCCATACTTCTGAATATTTTCGTTCAGTGCATCTAGTTGTTTTTGCACTTCTTCGGTGTTCCTTCCCCAGACCACAATATCATCTGCAAATAACAGTAACTTCATTTCTTTATGTCCATATGCTTCCTTTGTTTCCTTTACAATTTCATCCATCACCATTATGAACAAGAGAGGTGACAGCACACTCCCCTGTCTTAGTCCAGTCTTGTTCCTAAACCAATCTGTCTTTCCAACTGGGGTCAGTACCCTGCTAACACAGTTGTTGTACATTGCTTGCACCATTTCCAACATTTCTCTTCCCAGTCTCTTCTTAACCATGGTTTCCCATACCTTCTCTCTGGGGACACTATCATATGCCTTTTCTAGATCTATGAAAGTCATGATCAAATCCTCTCCATATTCCCAGTTCTTTTCAATCACCTGTCTCAAGCTAAAGATTGGGTCCACTGTGGATCTTCCACTCCTGAAGCCATACTGTTCCTCTTGCAACTCTCCTTCCACCTTTCTTCTCATTCTTCTTTCTAATATCCTTTCCAGTATTTTCACTATCTGTGATATGAGGGTGATCCCTCATCATAACTTATGCCAGTTTAAGTTAATTAACAAAATTTCAAAAAGTGTCCCAAGACAATTTGCCAAGAGTGGGTTCCTAATATCGCCTACCCCTGTTCCTATTACCGCCCACCAGGCGAAATTAAGAACACCTATTAGAAACGAGTTTCAAATACTTCTGTAGACTGATTTGAAACTATTCCTAACTGCTGAGGGTAATTACCTTTCTTTTGAATGCCCATATGTTACGATCGGTTACTTGAGGGCACCCCATGTGTATATATCACCCACCTGGCTTTACTGTTATACGGGCTTGACGCGACACACCTCTGGAAGGGCTATTGGCTCGTTTTTTATTTAAACAAACTTTATTTTAAAAAGTCAGTTGACTTTTCCAGAAATTGAATATTTTCCTTTACTATTGAGACAATGTGGATGATTTTGGAACAAACGGCACCTTCTAACTCCCTCTGGTTTAAAAGTTTGATTTTTGTACCAGTAGATGATGATTATTACGGTGGTTTATTAGACAAACTGTCACTTCGACCGCTTGATTAGGACACAATTAAAACTATAATTTTGAAATTTTGCACTGGCGCCATCTTGGAATTGAATGAAGTTATAAATATCAGTCCACTATATTAAGGCTTGTATAAAGATTGACCGTGCGAAGTTTCACTGTTAAAGTCTAGAGTAGACTGATTACGTAAAGTTGGTAGGTGAATAAAAAGAGGTGCTCCAAATATCCCCTAGGGACGATATTAGGATCGGGTTGGTAGGCGATATTAGGAACACAGCTCAGTCAACACAAACATGCACAAGGTGGAGGTTAAATACAGTTTAAAAGAAAAATAATATCACCTTTGGAATCCTCATTTAATGTACTTTCAATTGATATAAACGAAATTATGATTAGGGAGCAGTTACCTGGTGATTCCCTGGATTGATTGGAGACCGAAAATACGTTCGTCACGGGCTCAAACACTTCAGACGCCATACTGTTGTTGTTATCACTCATAGGAAGCTTGCCGCTGGCGCTACATGTGGCAATACATTAGAACGTCAAGGTAACTACATAATCTCATAGATGGCGCGCATAGTAGTTTCCAAACACGGGTAGGCGGTATTAGGAAAAGGGGCGATATTTGGGACACCCACCCTATCATGAATTTTTACCTTCCATGTTTACAGTAGATGCTGAAAATGTTCCCCATCCGCTGCCAAACATAATCGGCATCTCCTTATGAATTTTTCGGTTACTCCGGTTAATTTAGCTTCAGTAAGGTAATCATCATCATCTTCATTTCCCGTTTCCAGCTTCGTGGGTCGGGTTGTGAATTAAGGACCTCCAACGTTTCCTGTCTCTCCACCACTCCTCTCCTGTTTTTAGTACTTCTTCAGGTTTTCCTCCTATCTTCTCTACACACTCCCACACTGTATCTGCCCATCTCTTTCGGGGCCTTCCTCGTGGTCTCTTCCCTGTCATCTTTTCACAGAAAGTTTTCTTTGGTACTCTCTCCTCTCCCATTCTCATCTTATGTCCATACCACTTTAACTTTGTTGTTTCTATCCTGTCCTGCAGCTTCAAGATTCCTGTCCTTTTTCTAATTTCTTCATTTCTAACTCTATCTCTTCTGGTCTTGCCCTCTATACCTCTTAGGAATTTCATCTCCGCGGCTTGTATTCTACTCTCCTCTCTTTTTGTAGTAGTCCACGCTCCAGCTGCATATGTTAGTATGGGTCTGTAGTAGGTTGAATATAATACATTTTTACATTTCTTTGGGACATCTCGGTTCCACAGAATACCCCTTATGCTCTGGTAAAAACTGTTCGCTTGTTGTATTCTCTTTCCAATTTCCTCAGTTATCCTTCCATCTTCTGTGATCACACTTCCCAAGTACTTGAAACTTTTAACCACTTCTAGAATTTTCCCATTCAATTCTATCTTTCCTCTTCCTTCCTTCCTCTTGACATTACCATTGTCTTGCTCTTCTCTGAGCTTACTTTCATCCCAAATTTCTCTATTTCTTGATTCCATACATCTAGTTGTTTTTGTACTTCCTTTTCATCCTCGCCCCATATCACTATATCATCTGCAAACAGCATGGCCTTTGTTGCCTCTTGTCCCAATCTCTGTTTAACATTCTTGTGAATTTCATCCATGACTATGATGAATAGTAAGGGGGACAATACACTTCCCTGTCGGAGACCTGTTTCCACTTTAAACCATTCTGTTTCTCCTATACTGGTCTTCACGCTACTCACACAATATTTGTACATAGCTTTTAACATTTGGACATCAGCTCCGTTAACTCTCCTTTTCCTTAATACATTCCAAACCACCTGTCGAGGCACACTGTCGTACGCTTTCTCAATATCAATAAATGTCATCACCATGTCTTTTCCAAATTCCCATCTTTTCTCCATCATTTGCCTTAATGCAAAGATTAGGTCAAATGTTGATCTGTCTTTCCTAAAACCATACTGTTCTTCTTCCATCTCTCCTTCTATCTTCCTCCTCAGTCTGCCTTCCAAAACTCTCTCGAAGATCTTAGCTACATGAGCGATAAGAGTGATCCCTCTGTAGTTATTGCATTCCTTTTTGTCACCTTTCTTAAAAATCGGGATAATTAATCCCTTTCCCCATTCTTCTGGAATCTCTTTCTTCTTCCAAATTATTCTAAATAATCTATACAACCACTGTACACCTATTGGTCCCGCTGCTTTTATCATTTCCGCGGACACCTCATCCTCTCCTGGTGCTTTACCGCTCTTCATCTTCTGTATGGCTTCCTCTATTTCTAGCATAGTGATCTCCTTTTCTTGTTCTTCTTCTTCTTCCATTGTTTCTTCTTGTTCTTTTTCATCTTCCAGTTCAATGTATTTAACATTTAGTAGCTTTGAAAAGTATTCTTCCCATCTTTTTAATATATCATCTCTTTGATACAATATCTGTCCTGCTTCAGTTTTTACAAATTTTGTGTTTTCCCTACCTTTTACACTGTTTTTCACCAATCCATATAGAACCTTTTTACTTCCTTGGATATCCTCCTTCAAAGTTTCCGTGAAACCTTCCCAACTTTTCCTTTTTTCTTCTTGTACAATTTTTTGGCATGCCTTCTTTGCTTCTCTATATTTTTGCCATTTCTCTGCATTTTTACTGCCTATCCACTTCCTCCATGCCATTTGTTTTTCTTTAACAGCTTCCTTTACCCTGTTGTTCCACCAAGGAGTCTCCCTTTCCTTTTTCTTCCCTGATAGTCTTCCACAAGTGTTTACTGCACACTTCACAAAACAATTTCTAAAACATGCCCATTCCTGTTCGACACTTTTTGCTTCGTCTTTGGGAATTTCCTTTTTCAAGTCTTCTTGGAACTTTTCCATTGCCTCTCTCTCTTTTAGCTTCCACACCTTTATTTTTCTTTCCCTTTTCTGCGCAAGCTTTGTGATTTTCCCAAGCCTTAATTTGGCTATCACCACTTTATGGTCTCCTTCAAAATCTCCTCTTGGCATAGCTGTCACATCTACCAGTTGTCTACGTTTATCCTTTTCCACTAGGCTAAGATCGATCATTGTTTTTGTCTTTCTGTCTCCCCATCCATACCTAGTTATTTTTTGGGAGTTATTTTTCCTAAATCATGTATTTCCAACAATTAATCCATTCCTTCTACAGAAATCTATTAACATTTCTCCTTCTTCATCCTGATTTCCATAGCTAAATGGGCCAAGTATCTCTTCTTTTCCCTGCCTATCTGTTCCCACATGTGCATTCATATCCCCCATTATTATAACCTCTTTGTCTTCTATACCCTTTTCCAGTTCTTCTAAGAAATCCTCTAAACATTCATCTACCTTCCCTGTCTGGGGTGCGTAAATCTGTATAAAATCCTTTGTTCCACTCTCAAGTCCTAGTCTAATTTTCATCATTCTGTCATTAATTTGGTCTACTTTCTCAACATACTGCACTAAGTCTTCTCTCAATATTATTGCAACACCATTCATTGCCTTATTTCCTCCACACCAATATATTCTATATCCCTTCCCTTTCTTGACTTCTTTCTCACCTTTTCCCTTCCATTTCGCTTCACTGACTCCCATCATTGCTATTTCCTTCTTTTCCATGTAGTCCACCAATTCTTCTGTCTTGCCATTTAAGCTCATCACGTTTAGGGAAGGCGATGTTTGTGGTGTCTGGTAGCCTACTTCTTACAGTTCCCCCAGACCCCTGGGAACTGCGCGTCGCCTGCAGGGGACGCCCTAGCACTTTCCGAGGCCTCAATTCACACTCACTCATTTTATAGGCTATTAGTACGACGAGTTCGCCACACTCAAAGTAAGGTAATAACGACCTTTAAGTCTATTTTTATTGTTTACTGAACCTGTACATTTGAATCTCTTAGCCCAGGCTGTTCCAGTCGAGCAGCTCGCCCATGAGCAGCTGAGTACTCGCCCCCTTCTGTGAGTAAACCTGCAATATGCAATACAGCTCTGCTGTAGGGGCGGCCATTACTAAGCGGTGGATACATCAAGAGTGGCAGGAAGCGCATGGACTTGTACAAGCCGGACGTTTGTTTTAGACAATTGCCCTTGACTTTGAAGCCTGCGGGTGAGCCTGTACACAGTCACTCTCTAGCCCTATCGCTTCACATTTGTCACCACCGATCTGATTTAATGGAATTCCAGACTTGAGCGTTGACGACATCAGTGTGCAGACAGTACAGTTCACGTCTAAATATTGTGTGATGCGGAAGTACACGTTACATAGTTACGAACAGAACGCCATTATATTTGCCAATGACTGTACTTCAACAGTAGTGCGAGATAGCTATGTCAATCATCTGACTGCATGGGGCAGGTGACAGCAACACAAGTACTGTAGTAACTCGCCTCCAGGCTTCCATTAAGATTTTTCACTCGTCTAAAACAAACGTCCGGCCTGTACTATGACCTTCGCCCAGTGACATATTGGCTATCACCCCCAGTCCCTCACCAACTGTGCTCTGAGCATTACTGCTGAATACTCGCGTGTACGCATCCTCAAACTCGTGGATTTGGAACAGCCTGTCTTAGCCAGTTGTTTTATTGTCCGATTTATAGGAATGGGTCTCCCTGGGAATTTCACTCGAAACTTATGTCTTGTTCTAGCGCAGGATTTCCTGCACTTTATGTACATATTGTGCAGATATACACGTTCACATAACGAATATTTCACATAAGGCATTACAGCACTATACACAATCACAATTAAACACTATACAATACGATATACAGTACACAGTAGCTTTATAAAACACCCAATTAGCTTGGAGCTCACATGTCCACCGCAGGAAGAACGTGGGAATACGGCCGGAGGCCGCGCTTGCCAACCTGTAACAGCCGGCTATTGGCCATGGACCGGTGGCCATAGCCGAGCGGAATCGCCTTGCCAAGCAAAAATAAAGACCCTGTATATATCATTAGCATGGCATCATACATTAGTGTATCGTTGACATCATCTTTACATAATGTATGTATATTATATACTACTCTGAAAGTTTGTCTGTTAGTATGTCCGGACTCTTCAAAAAAATGGTTAATCTTGATGAAATTTCGAGTTGGTACAGTACTATAGTTGCCTTGTGCAATGGTGGGGGCACTGGAGGCATTTAATGTGAAATAACGATGACAGTCCCCACTAGAGCTGTGCCATAGCCCGCCCATCACACACTATATAATCGTGGAGGCTGACACGCATCAGACTTCATTGACTGGAAATCTTTATTTGTATGTCAGAAAAATCAAGTCAGGATATCTAGCTTCTATTTCATGCTTCGACATTCAGATGGGGACTGGGGGAGGGTCAAAATTGTTTGACTGGGATAGGAGTCCAAACAGATATTCTGATAATAATGAAAATTTGTGGAAATTAATATAGTAAACTCTCAATACTATCCCGTTTGCAGATTATCTGTGTGTAGTTTGGGGGGAAAAATGAAGAATGGCAGGGGAACTATACTAAGTATACTAATGAAGTCAGACAAGATGTTTCTGCCTGAAGTGCACTGTTATGCTGAGGACCTATGATTTCTTATAATTTTATCTTCATAACTCCTGCTCTTGGCTAATTCAAAATCCTCCCCTGGCAAAAGCTCATACAGTAGTCCAACGGAGCAGAGAAGAATGCTTTGTTGATCGAATTTCTCCCGCTTAACGCAGTCTGACAATTACGTTCATTATTGTTGCGAGTGCTAATCTGTATCGCACTGCTTGTTGTGACTGAAGTTCCTAGTAGCAAGACATGGCAAAAACGTAAACGTGTTGTTCTATCTAGAGCGAAAAAATTATAAATTGTAAATAAGCTAGGAAAGGGTGAATCAGCATCAAAACTGTTCCGGAATAGGTGTGCAGACAGTACGAGAATCGAAGAAAAACAAGGAAAAAGCTGTTAAAATTTGTAACCATAGCTGATAGGCAAGCTGGACAGGCGAAACGCAAATGCCAGAATACTTCAAGTTATGTGGATCTGGATGAAGCATTGTATCTGTAGTTGAAACGAAAGAGAGCAGAAAGAGTCCCTCCATCAGGTCCCATGCTAATCGAGAAAGCAGAAGAATTACCGTACACAAACTTTGTGTAATTTTACTGCTTCGACAGGATGGCTGACTCAAGTTTATAGTGCTATGGGATTCGAGAAATCACAGTTCAAGGTGAGAAATGAAGTGTCAACCAAGTCACAGCTATGCCTTTTCTGATGAATTCTCTGGTTTCATAGAACAGCATAACATTCTGACCGAGCAAATTTATAACGCTGATGAGACTGGACACTACTGGAAGGGCCTACCAACACCAACTTAAGCCTCCTGAACAGAAGCACATGCTAACGGACATAAGACTAGTAAAGAGAGGCTAATTTCTCTATTCTGGGCAAATTCGACAGGAAACATAAATTAAAGCCTTTCATAGTTGGAAAATCGGAAAAACCACACGCATTCAAAGGAATCACTAATACTCCGCTTCATTACATGCACCAGAAGAGAGCCTGGATGGACAGTAACATCTTCAGGGACTGGTTCCATTCTAAGTTTGTTACTGCTGTGCATACATATTTAGAAGGAAAAGGCTTGCCTGCTAAGGCTGTTCTTTATTAGACAATGCATCATGTCATCCTAGTGAAGATACCCTTGTTTCTCAGGATGGTAAAATTTTTGTGAAGTATCTACCGCCGTATGATACCCTCACTCACACAGCCAATGGATCAAGGTGTGATCGCAGCCGTGAACCAATATAGTAGGTGGAATCTCATGTAACAACTTGTCCAGGAAGGTTCTGATATCCGCACTTTCTGGAAATCCATTAATGTGCCTGATGCAATTTATGATATTTGTAAGGCTTGGGAACAGCTTGAAAATCACTATAATTGTTGGACAGCATGAACATCACAACTATTGTTCACCAGTGAACAAACATTGCCAAGTCCACCGCTGAAAGTGGTTTTATAAGGCTGGGTGAGGGTGGTTGTAACACTACTGCTAATATTGCAGATCTTAATGACAAAGATTTCTGGTTGTGAGGACGTGGACGATGAACGCATTTGTGAGTGGCTGAACAGTGATGCGTGTGAACAAGGATACGGACATTTTTAACAGAGTGAGCACAGATGCGCTGGAGGAAGATCGATCAAGTGAAGACGAGAAGATCGCCCATTTCTCACTTGGAGGCATCGAAAGGTATTGACTTACTATTGGAATATGCAGGACAGAACTCATTTGATTACACCGATGTTTTGACACTCTAGAAAACGAGGACAGCTATAAGGAAGACACGTTACGTTGAAACAGAAAAAGAATCCCAGAACGTGAGCGGAGAGAAGGGATTTGCTCTTCATATGTTCTATGCCTATAAGGCATCCCAAGTTTAGAATGAAGCACTGGTTAGATAGGGATATTCTTCTCTCTTTCTGTTGCACATGAGACATGTATGACGCTGTCATTTTCTAGCAATCCACTGTTGCCATATCAGTCGAAAATTTGTCTGTCGGAAAAAAAAAAAAAAACATATTCGGGTAGAACTACGTAAACTTGATAGAAATATTAGATATCCATATTTTTTTAAAAAACGATAAACTGTGTCCCCTTTTTAGTAAAATCGATCTAATGTCATGTTGCTTTGACTTTGTGATGCATATTTTTCACACACGTGTAGCTAAATGTGCCGTCTTGATGATGGATTATTGAAATATTTTATACTGGCAATATTACAATTTTCATGTAGGTAAAACTTCTGAATATTCTCTCATAACCGCATAGCAGCATTGAAAAAGTTCGTATACTGCCAACTTTTCTATTTTTAAAGATAACCATGTCATGTCAGTTTGTGAGTTGTAGAGGAATGTTGGAAGAAGTTTTCTACCTGCTTACCCAGAGTGTAGATTTAATTGTTTACACAGGCCGGGCTGTTCATTGACCGCAGATTATAAGAATGAAGTTTCGAAGGACAGCGGGGTGCAACTTGCTACTCACAACTTTATTACTGTGCCCTTCAAGCTTTTATTTCAGTAGTTCAGCTGTCTCTCTCTATCTTGAGTGTGTGTGCAGCAGCTCTGTTAGATTTAACGTGTTGTATTTTACGTATTTCACGTACAACAATGGATAGTTTTGTGAAAAGAAAGCGTGGTCAAGTGCTCCTAAGGAGGGAAAAACAGGTAGTAATTAATGTGTTCAGATATTTTAAGAATCTTAAACCTAACGAAAGTTGTTGTTGTTTCCTATGGCTAGCCCGGATTCCAATTCATCAGCTTTCTTGCGTTCCAATAGAGTTGTGTGAGGTTTCCAGAAGTTCTAGCAGTCACATCAAGTTTGTTGCAATGTAGCAGGTGTCCCTTATCCATTTTACTTCCAGGTTCGTGACAAAGTGTGCATTCTTCAGATCTCAGGATGTTGATTCGTTTCAGATGAGCTGCAAGGCAGTCGTGGCCAGTGTTAAGTCTGAAGAAGGCTACAGCTTCTCTTCTTGGTGTTAATTTATATTGATCCCATTTAGCATCAATGTCTTTCCATAATTTGGTTTCTGCCGTTTTCTTTGCCATTTCTTCATACCTGTTTTTGATAGTATTTTTCAAGATCCTTTTTGCTGACATAAAATCAGTCTGACTGACAGGTTGTTGTAGTGTGGTACCTTTTTTTGCTAATCTGCCTCTGTCTGCCTCTTCATTTCCTGCTATTCCAACATGAGAAGGGATCCACTGAAATGAGATCTGTTTGTGGAGTCTTTGAAGGGTTTTTATCATACAAAAAATTTCTTTCAGTTCTTTATTTTGGGGCTTATAATTTGACGAGATGGCTTGGATGGCTGCTTTTGAATCTGTAATGATAACGCATTTTTGATAATGTTTCTGCCTAATAACTGATGGAGTGCATGTGAAATTGCTCTTATCTCAGCATCAAAGTTTGTTTTGTTTTGGTCTACTGGGAAGTAGAGTGAGAAGAGAGATGAATGTATTCCTGCTCCAGTTCTATTTTCTTTGTCTTGTGAGCCATCTGTAAATATTTTTAGCCATTGATTAGATGGATATCTTTCTTCTATTGTACAGAGGGCCAGTTGTTTTAGATCTTGTGGTGAAGAGTCTTTCTTGCAGACCTCTTCTAACAAAGTAAGATCTGTAGTCACTTGTATATATTCAATGGGATTGACTGGCATACAGAGTGGTTCAAATATAAAGTATAAATCATGAAAGGTAAGCCAAAGAGGAGTATTTTCTTTAATAACGTAGTTCAACTTTATTTTTTAATTTTGATTGTTTTCTTTATGTTACATTCATCATACGTTATAGTTAATTTAATTTCGTTGTATGTGTTATGTTAGCCTACTATTAGTATTATTATACAGTACTTAATTCAAGTCTTCGTCACTGCACAATCGCTGAATGTGCGGAAAGTGTACGCGAAGCTCTTTGTACTGCCTCCTCTCATGGAGTGGCAACCCTGTCGTAACGCGCCATAAGACCAATGCTTCATTCTAAACGTTGGATGCTTTATAGTAAGTAAAAGTGTCAATTTTAGGTTAAGGTTGTGTGTTATTGTATTATCAGTGTGTTTGAATTATCCGTGCGGTGACAAATCCGCAATAACAAAGATAATCGAGAGTTTACTGTATTATTTTTCATGGCACAGAAAAGGGCAATTTATTTGAAAATAAGTGGATAATTCAGTATTAAAAGCATATGGAAATTATTCATTGCTTGAAATGCCTGAACAAGTTTATATGGAAAAATATGTTTGTTACTTTTGTCATTGTTTGGAGGGACATGGGGGACACATCTATTTAAGCCTTAATTATCACCTGCTAAATTCACATAATATGTATCTTAAACGATTTTTTTCTTCTTTGTTGTTGTTGCAGTAAGCTCAGAGCACAGCCTAAATTTCAGGGTTGGGGAACACCACATTACTTTTTAGGGTAACAAGGGGGTTACAACCTTACTATTTAAATTAAGTAACTTTTAATGAACAAACAAAAATGATTTTTTCTTAATAAAGATGGAGCAATCAATGTCACTGGTGTTTCTCATTTTAATTTGGAGATTATCCGGATGCATGAAACGGGCAGAGAATCCATCAATTATTTGGAGATCAGTATAGAGCACTGGTTCTTAGCCCGTAGTCCACGAGAGCCTTGGGAGTGGTCCGCGGGAGAAAATGGTACATCAACACGCATAAAAGAAAGTGCAAATAAATGGACATTTCGAAAACGATGTGCATTGAACAAGAATCGTCCGAATGTATCCTCGGCGATGTCTAACAAGTTTTGGACTGAAATATCTGTATAATAAGTGTTATTAGAATTCGATACAAAATAATTGAATCAGTAGGAGCTGAAAAGCATTAAGTCAGTTTTCACTACTTTTCAGGAGACAGATAAAACGTCACTGATAGAACAGAACTTAACAAACACACTATATTCGTCATCTATGTTGTGAAGCAACTATTCAGGTTATATTTGTGTTAGCAGAATATCAATTTTTATTTAATAAACATATTTCTCTAATCAATTTTGAAAACGTGATTTAATGCCTTTCTTCTCCGAGGTCAGTTTAGTGTGGCATAAAGGAACCCAGAATAAATATTTCACATGTTATTTTATTTTAAAATGGATTTGTAACATAATAACCACCTAAACCTGTACAAATGTAATTTACAATAGCACTGTAACACGCGGGCGGCCAACAATAAGTATGGAATACGGCGCTGAAAGGCAGCAAGTCGTCTTAATGCTTTTCTCCTCTGATCGCACTACATGTAGCAGTGGTTTCTGGCTTAAACCCACAAAACAAATTGCTTTGTGATGAATTTTGCATTGCCAGTGAGCGTCCGTGCTTTTTCTCCGGATGAAAATGTTGTGTGTGTAGCTTAAACAGAAGGCTGACTTTAATTCTTTCCTAAGCCATTCCAAGGCCATTGGGTCAATACTTCAGAATACTAATTCTTTAAAAAACTACCATGTTTGACTTAATGCTTTTCAGCTCCAACCGATTCAATTTTGATAACTTATGTTTAATCGTGGTAAAGAAACTTTCACCAACATTAAACAACCAGAAAATCACAGGGCAACAACCATTAATTAAAATTATTATGGTTAATATTGGTTTTGTTCGATGCATACAACCCCTACTTGACTTGCATACAACTGTCATGTTATCTGCCTGTATTGCGGTCGCGCAACGCTATTAGCCGCTGTTCTCTACCGCTACCGTTCAGGTTCCTCTCCCTCTGCCAAGATTTGTCGAATCCAATGAAATTGGCCATAAAGATGGGGAATGCTGTTAAAAGTAGTGCGTTAAACACTCATATATTCAGAAAGTTGTGTCCAGCATTACACTCTGAGCACAAGACACTACTATTTCATACTGAAGTTCAATGACTGTCAAAAGGCAATATGTTGGCTTGCTTATTTGAGCTGAGAGAAGAGCTAAAAGTAATTTTTATTGAGACAAAAATGCAGCTTTTCTTGGAACAATCGAGTGAAGCAACTTTTGTGATGCAACTCACATATCTAATAGATATTTTTGGCCATTTGAACCAGCTGAACTTACAACTTCAAGGTTCCGGAAACGGAAAGTTTGAATATATTGGCAATCTTGTAATTGAGGACAAACTTTGTGTGTTTTTGTGTAAAATTGATCTCTGGATAGCCAAAGCTGAAGGGGAAAAACTTTCATTCTTTCCCGACTTTGAAAACCCTTGCTGATGACGGTTACTACGCCACTGTTACAGACGAGGTACAACACACGTACTCAGTCACTTAGGCACTACAGTGGAACGTGGCTAATTCGAACTTCCATAATTCGAAATCATCTTTAATTCGATTTTTTCTCTTGGCCCCTAGCATTTTATATACAATCAATGCTAAAAAATCGTGGTTAATTCGAATTATATTTTGGATAATTCGAAGTTTTTAGAGTAAAAAGCCGATCGGAAGCCAAACAGTTGGGTCAATTCCCGAAAAAAAAAAAAAGAAGGTGAATAGTACATTTTGGTTTTATTCTTTATTTGAAACTTTTGAGGTTATTCACGATACAATCTTTATAAAGTATCGTTGTATGTTTATCTGCTTTGTTGAACGTAAATCATTATGTAAACATAATACAATATCTTTTCTCTACCCTTTTCAAAGAACTTTCTTAATTCGAATTTTTGGATAATTCGAACTTTTTTACTGGTCCCTTAAGGTTTTTTTTTTCTTTTTGACTCTGAGAGTCGCACATTTTTTCCCGTATTGACTGAAATATACTAAGAACAAAGTTCCAACTGGTTCCGCCTCGTCAATACTGTTTATTAAAATGTCGTGATACAATCACCTGTCTTTTATCACATCACATGGTACATGTTTCAACGTCTAACACGTATTGACGCCTTCATCAGCCTAAATAATTGAGCAGCACTTAAAACATTCCCTTTATCTACTGGGTGTAGTTAAAAATTGTACATAAAAACACACATGGATCACTGTAACACATTAAAAGTTGTTAAAACATTTTCTTATGTTAAAAGCTTAATAAAAATCCGCAGCCGGGCTTGGCAGTCTTTCTTGGCTTATATCTAATGTTGGCTTCCAAAAGCCCAAGCAAGGGGTGACCATTCCCAACTGGAAAGAAATGAAACTGCGTATGAGAGAAAGAAGTAGTAGATAAAATAATACTTTAAAAACCCTAAATGTTATAAAAAGACTTACGATGTAATGCGGCAATGAGCTAACAGGGCCGTGCTGAGTCGGACGGAGACAGTGCTGTACTGAAACGGTGTGTCAACATGGAAGCAACAAGCAAGGAGAGGGGTGAGAGTTCGGGAGTGTTTTGGTTAGGAGTGGGGAAGGGGGGGGGGTATGGAGTAAGTTTAGGGGAAGGTAACATGGATCAACGGTTGTGGATTTAGTTTCTATGGTGGTTTATATTTTGTTTTGTAATGGATTAACGTTTCATAGAGTACGTTGTTTTCGAAATGAATCTCATTAAGATTCGTTAGGGGGGCGGTCTTTTGGGCTAAATCGATTTCAATTTCTTCTAAGATGTTCATTGTAGTTCCTTTATTTGCTCGATGTAAGATTCTCATATCGTTGTTAATGTCTGTGAACTCATGTTTGGTATCTTTCATATGATTTGCCATGGCGGAAAATTTATTGTATTTAATGGCATTGAAATGCTCCCCGTATCTTGTTATCAATGCTCTACCTCATACGCAGTTTCATTTCTTTCCAGTTGGGAATGGTCACCCCTTGCTTGGGCTTTTGGAAGCCAACATTAGATATAAGCCAAGAAAGACTGCCAAGCCCGGCTGCGGATTTTTATTAAGCTTTTAACATAAGAAAATGTTTTAACAACTTTTAATGTGTTACAGTGATCCATGTGTGTTTTTATGTACAATTTTTAACTACACCCAGTAGATAAAGGGAATGTTTTAAGTGCTGCACAATTATTTAGGCTGATGAAGGCGTCAATACGTGTTAGACGTTGAAACATGTACCATGTGATGTGATAAAAGACAGGTGATTGTATCACGACATTTTAATAAACAGTATTGACGAGGCGGAACCAGTTGGAACTTTGTTCTTAGTATAGGTCCCTTAAGGTTCGAATTATCCAAGTTCCATTGTATTAAGGATGAATTTGCTAGTTATTTCCCTGAATATGATAGCAGTGAGACTCACACTATAAAAAAACTGATTTGAAATCCTTCCAATGTTAAGCCTAAGGATCTCCCTGATCATTTTCAAGACAAAGTTATTGAACTTCAAAATGACAGCAACTTGTATAAATCAGGTGTAAACCTAGAAGAGTTGTGGTGCAAATAAGCCGTATCATACCCAAACATTCGGCAAGCAGCTTAGCGGTATCTGGTGGCGGTTTCGGCAAAATTTTTGTGTGAGCAGGGATTCTCGTCTTATTGTTGATTAAAAACAAACAAAGAAATCGGCTATGTGCAAGCAGTGATTTGAGGTTAGCTCTGAGCAAGATAATTCCTCAGCTTGTCAAAGAAAGTCATGCACAAAAGGCACACTACAGAAACCATTGAGGTAAAATTATTTTCCAATGTCCTTTTGCTTGAACATAAATTTGTAATTGTGACTTTTCATATTATGTAGGCTATTATGCAGTGTTGTAAAAAAAATAAAATTGTTCTGTTAAATAATTTGTAATTAAGTTGTTCTGTACTCTAATTAATACTAATACTGTAATAGGTAATAGATAATGTGTCCTAAAAACGGTTTAATCATCTTTGAATATTCTGATGGCGAAGGCGCTGAGGATGGGTTATAACTGATACGGTATTTGGGAGGGGTCCGTACATGATTCAATTTCAAGCTGAGTGGTCAGCAGACTTCTATGGGTTCAGAACCACTGCTATAGAGTCAAAGATAAACTAAATTATTGCATATACAGAAAACCGATCCAAACCATACTTTGAGATTTAATGGGCAGAGAAAGAAAATCTTATTCTGCAAAACATAATTAGGTTTACTTGACATAACAGAGGTGAATAACCTTTTAAACAAAGCTGACCTGAGCGATTTATTATAGTTTCACTTAAGATTTAAGACTGCATGATCATCAGCCCAGGTACCTGAATATGATTGGGATCTATTTGATAACCTGTATTATTGTGATTTAGGCATGTACTTGTAACTAGGGTCTACGATTGGGAAGGAGGCAGCCCTGACCAAAAATTACCTAGTAAAACAATGGAAAAACCACTTACAGCAGGGCCAGAATACAATATCGATAATTTGTTTCCATTTCCGCATTGAAGTTTCTACTTTATGCAGCATGATTAACATGCAAAGGTATACCAAATGCACCAGGACCATAACATATGTTCACATTGGACAAGTTTCCACTAGTGGGCAAACCAATCCGAATGCATGATGTTTCCACCGTACCTATCACACACAGTTGGGTAGGCAGGCAAGTTGGTATTTTATTGGCAGCTATTACATATTAAGGACAGGCTATTTATTAGCAGATTGCTGGTCTCTTTGAACAAGGAGATCTAACCACAATTGAAGCCAGGCGATGCTATGGCAACCCCCAGAGTAAAGCAACATGATGGACAAGATGTTCATGGCAGGCGATGTGACCCAACGCGCTGGCATAAGTTCATGGCGGGTATTGACATGGAATCAGGACGATCATTTGGTCGCCCAAGCCCATTCAACACAGTTTATGAACACTGCATAGTTACATCAGGCTGCATGTCATTCAGGCAGCTTGCAGACTGTTTTGAGACACCTGAACCCCGGCAGGCAGCTAAGAAACCAACAATCACTGATGATGAGCACAGGGATGGCATTGTGTACACCAAAGACAACATGTGATTGGTCGAATGTCATCATATCCAAGGATCGTATTTTTTCCTTGGTGAACGATGTGCCATAAGTATGATTAGAACTTTCAGCATCTGACACAATACAGCATACTTGGCTGAGAGTTGGTGCTCTAGCGGTTGTTACTCCCCACCCAATTTATTTGGGCACACTTACAGTATGTTGACCGAACGAAAAGCAATTCTGTTAATAGCTAACAACATTGCACCACTGCCGGACAATATATAGTAAATATATGACAGGTAATGTGAAGACTACCGCTTGCCTGTGGTCTCAAGGGTTCGAGTCTTCGTGGGGCAGAATATTTTTTATCCCTACCCTGACTTATATGTTCCATCATGCAATTGCCTTGCTTTATTAAGCCATTATTCACTATCTGTAGCCCTGAAAATGGCCTTCGGTTAGTGCTCTCAGTATATGGACCAAACACCACTGTTCTCGACAACCACCTGCAGACGCGTGACCATTGATGTGAACAGGGCAGAAGTACAGTATACATATTGTCACTACCACGTCCCAGACTGCACTTAAAGACTTCCCAGAGATGATATCTGCCACGATATCCTCATTCTCGGCCCAAATGTTCTCGATGGGGTTCACATCTGTTCCGCAAGGTGACCCGTCGACAAGCTCTACCTAACCTTGTCTTCCAACCCATCCTTGAACTATTCAAGACTACTGAACCAGAGACAGGTCCTATTGAAACTGTATAGAACCAATAGGATAGAACACCCGCATGTAAGAGGCCGTAATGTTTTCTAAAATGTGGCCATATTGCCTGAAAGTTATAGCACATGCATGTGGACCATACTTGGTTCTGTGCAACATTCCTATCCAGCGAGAGCTCACCCAACCGCAGCATGGAACAGATACACAAAATGGCACATCTAGGCTAGATCATGATTCGTTTACTTTTGCCAAGTGAACTTCATGCAGGGCAGCGAACCTCTTAGGAAAAACCTAGATTCTGTGTTGGCAAGTATTCAATCTCTCAATTACCCTTCTCCTGAGTTTTATAACGATTTGAGAGTAGTAGCTCGATTACCTCCCTTGTAAGGACTGCCCTCCACGAAAAATGCTAGTAAATTTCTTTGGGAACATTTCACGGTTTACATGCATCCACTCTGCATTGATAACAGCTGTATTACAGAATAAAGGAGTCTTACACCATATTAATCAGATGTTTTCACCATTTCGATTACCAACTTTATATGTCAGTACTAATAACTTGCAAAACATTCCACTTACCTTTGGTTTGCCACAAGGAGGACTCTTCCACACAGTAGCTGCCCAGCCTTTACAAACATGGGAGTTTCTAGAAGACACCTTACTTGATACCAATGAGTCAGTGGTTCTGAAGGTGCTGTCGACAACCATACTGTGGAGTTCTTGCCAATAAAGGCAACATCAAACCAAAAGGCAAGACCATGCACGGTGCCGGATTCTAGGAGGTGAAATCGGAGAGGAATATCTGGAAGAAAAAGAAAATAAAAGTTAAACAATTTATCACAGACACCCTAGTAATCTATATTTTCCTATGTATAGCAACTAATGGCAGTTCAAGTTTCCATAGGAAATCCCTCGATTCCACAGCAATAATTACTCTCCTCCCTCAAAATTTGTTCTTCCAGGAGCTATCTCCTAGGCCTCTATACTGTACACGCCTGTAACATTTAGCATCTAAAATGATATCACATGTATACTACTATGCACTGTCTCACAAAAACTAAAATTTGGACAGGATATTTTGAAATTGATACAAAAGGGAAAAACTGAGTTCCTAATGATGTTCCGCTAAAAGAAAACGACCTATTCAAAACTAAGAATGTTAGTATGCCTTACAATTTCAGCAGGTTCAAAAGTGATGTCATAATCTAAAATCTCTAGTTTCAAGCTAAGTATGATAAAATGAAACCAACAAACTTACAGTGGTTACTATTTTGTGCCTGCAAGTATCCATGTGGAAGTTGATCAAAATATATGAAATAAATTTCTGAGTCTCACCTTCCAATAACTACCAAGCCAATAAGAGAGAGAGAGAGAAAATATTTTTGCAAGATTCTGAAGTCAATCCCAGGGATCTGTTTTGAGAACCTATTTGAAGTTCTGGAGATAAAAATGTGATGTTTTAGAAGTTTTCAGAATTTCTGCAATCATAACAAAATTTGATTGTACTGACATCATATTGGCCTACTATTCACAAAGGAAAAATGCAGGATAAATTTATCTCAGTGAAACATACAGAATTTTTTAACACTTAGAGCGCGGGAGCTGTACTATTACGTTTGAAGGTAACTTTTTAAAACTGCGTCGAGCGTAATATTACGTTGATCGATTTCTCACGCTTTTTGTTGGAGACGAACGTAATATTACAGCTCTAGCAGTCGTGTGTGGGTACCAGTAAGCATGAAGTTGATTTTACAATTTTAATTTTTCCTTCCTCAAAGAAATTGTGTAATTTAACGGCATTTTTTTTTACAATATAGTTTTTTTTCAATTGTGTCGGATTTTTATTAAATTTGTAGTTTGGAAATCGAACGGACTTTTCAATTTATTTGTAACTCAAACCACATTCAGTTTGTGCCATTCTGAACATAGCCATAAATTCCGGAAATCAGCCAGCACACGGGTGAGGAGCAACATTTAAGGCATCAGCAGAGTAAGTGTTTTAAAGAAAGCTTTCCAGTCGGTCAACACAAATTGTGCCCAATTACATAAGGCGGGAAACAAGTATTTACATGCACTAACCTGAAAGAAATAAGATATTAATACAAAATGGAGTCCATTTTGTACATAAAAGTGTGTAATTTTGTAATAATATCTTATTTCTTTCAGGTTAGGGCATGTAAATACTTGTTTCCCGCCTTATGTAATTGGGCACAATTAGTATTGACCGACTGGAAAGCTTTCTTTAATAGAACTAGGCAACACTGAAAAATGGCTTCTATCAATTCAACATACAGAGATACACACACTCGCCAACACAAAAACTGAGAGTTCCAAGGAAAATTCGACAAATAACGGAATTTAGAATTAACCATACTGTACGTGAAACAAAGGATGTCAATAACTAATGATTCAGTATAACAAATTTCAAAGTTTCCGCCTAATCAACTTAGGCGGAAACTTTGAAATTTGTTATACTGAATTATAAAACGTCAACACGGAACCTGCAATGGATTCTTCTTCGAATAAATAACTAATGAGACTGAGAGATTAAAAATATATATATATTTCAATGTTATTTTGCGAATATTCTGAAACGGTCTTAGTTTGCAATTTTGGGCGCGCTATTTCGAGACTAAGTAATTTGAGATATTTTCCTCAATGACAGAAAAAATGAGGTTTCTGTTGAATTTCAGAATACAGGAAAATTATTCACATAAAACCAAAAACTCTTCTTGATGCCGAAAATATACGTTGAACCGCTGCATACCACTCAAGGTATCCTTAGTAGAAGCTACATTTTCTTGAGGTCGGGCATGGGAAAAATAGAGTTTTATTAAGCAATCAGCACAACTTGCATTAAACTCGCTCCATTGCAATCAGTGAGCTTAGCGGCAAGAGTTTAAATGATTTAAACCCGACCTCCAACTACCCAGACATAAAAATCAGCTATTTTTGATTACTTTCGTCATCCGTTTGTAAAATTGGCTACTGTTTCGCTTCTTTCGTTACCGGTCGACGCCCTGACTTCACAACCACAGAAGTCACAATTTTATTTTTCTATGAAATCATGTTCAGAATCCTGCCCATCTGATCATACAGTCTGTGTTGACTATATGTACAATTAACCTCTGCCTCATACTTCTTCAGGAAATATTTAACCTAAGAATATTGATTATATTGATTATACACAACTTGGCAAAGTACAGTAGAACTCCAATTATCCAAATCAATTGGGACCGGACTCCATTCGGATAATTGGATTTACATACAAGGTATATATATGTATTTTAAAGAAAAATATATTTTTTTCGGTACTGTATGCATTTTTAATTATGTAATTAAATGAAAAGTAACACTTTTACATGTTATATAGCATATGTACTTACAAGTGCTGTACAATAGTAGTAAATGAAAGTCATTGTTTGCTGAACATCTTGGTCAAAGTAGGCTCCTAAAAATGGTCGCGCTGCGCCTACACTAGCTTCGTGGAGAGAAGGACAATAGCGCGCATAGACAGAATCATTATTTTGTGAATTGCAGTACGTTTCCGTCTTAAATTCTTTTTTGTGAAAGCGATTCGGATAATTGGAGTGCTACAGTATACATGTACCATGAGGGGCAGGACAAGAAAGGGGCCAATGGAGTGTGCACAATGATATTGAACTAGCTCACCACCAAAGTGATTAAAACAGCCATGAAGAAATTTCACTTGTACTCGGATGGATGTCCAGGCCAAACTAGAAACCATTCATGGGTTTGGTTGAAGATAAACGATTTGAAGAAATTACTCACCGTTTTCCAATCAGAAGTTATTCCTTCCTGCTTTGTGATAGGGATTTTGGTGTTTTCAAGAAACAAATTAAGTGCTGTGACAGAATGTAAATTAAAAAAGAATATTCGACAATCATTACTAAGGGCCTTATTTTTTGGTGAATTAAAACCGTTGATTTCGGTGTTAAAACTGATGCTATTTCGGTGGGTAATTCGCGAAATAAATTGTCACAATGATCGATGTTTCTTCTGAAATCTTCCTTATAGTCTGGGGTAAATCTAACAGATTGTCATAAGGGGGTTTTAAAACTTCTTTGCGATGTGTAGAGTATCGTCAAATGTTATTTGCCACTTAGAATGATGTTCATTTCCTTCTTTCTTCCCCTTTTTATGCGTTGCTGAATCCCTGCAGTGATCGCACGTGTCTTTTCGTTCCCACTGAATACGAACACTGGAGTATTTACACATTAGAATCTTTCTTGCAGCGTCATATACATATAACCCCCTCACTGTTTTATTTCTCGGCCCTCGAGAAAACTGTAGTGACTTTAGTTTTCGGCATTTTTATACATAAATGCTGATTGTTAGCCGATAGTTTTATCAGTCGCGAACTCGTACTGCTGTATCTACGACCACAACGCCATTTGATGTAATCGATAGCAGATATCGATTTTCATCGATAGCCTTAGAGAGCGCGGAACTGAATACACATACTTCCGGCTATGTAGGCAGTTGTGTAGAGTCACTATGAATCAAACGAGACGGAAACCACGATGATCAATTCCTCAGAAGCATTTAAACGTGTATTGGAGAGCATTTTCGATAATGTTTAGCATTTTCGTACCAAGTGGAGTATATTTCGTGATTATTTGATTATTCGCACAATAAATCAGATTTTGTGATATTTCGCGAGTTCATTTTGCTAAAATATACTACTTTAAGTACCAACAAGGTCATATAGAGGCAAGAAAGGAGATATGAAAAAATTTTGCGTGTATCGCTATTACCAAAAAATATGGCCCCTAATCATTACCAATGCAAAAACGGATGAAAAAATAAAATTATAGGAAGGAACCGACTTCATTGATGTGGATGCAAGGAGGCCTAATCACTATACATAAACAATGCTGAGTGATGAATCAACAGAAAAAACCTTCCAAGCACAAAGGTGGCATTTGCCCCTGCATCATTCTCAGATTTCCAGTATTCTACAGATCATCCTGATCGAGTGGTTGCTTGTCGCTTCTTTGGGAGCCTAATCCACCACACATTTCATTTGTATCAGCCTGGGCCAAGAAATGGTCCTTTTATGAATCAGTTGAGAAACACCTATGAGAAAGGACGAGTTGCAATCAAATTAACAAGATCAAAAGAAGGTTCATTGTTATGTAACAGCTTCTGAGGCAAGTAGAGCGTTCTTTGATGAAGTCCTACAATGGCTGTGTCACTGAAAATGCATCACGTCTCTTCTAACAGAAGTACAGTTTTATTGTTCAACATCTATGACTTCAGTGCAGCTGCTTTGTTGAGTGGGGTCGTTTTAGTAGAACGACAACAGAAGGAGGAAAGTAAAAACACACAGGACCAACACAGCGAAAAAAGAACCATATTAGATTATACAAATTTATATAGGAAAATACCATAGACATATGAAGGCCGATTCATAAAGCATGGCTGCAATTTCTTTCTTGCAAACATGAAAAATCTAAGAAATACGTTTGAAGGTGCATAGAATGTACTTTTGAATGAAGTCTGGTTAAGGGCCAGTTGTGAAAGCTCGGGTTATACCTCGTCTAAAGTTATCTCCGTAGTTAGCGCAAAATTGAGTTGTATGACATTGGTATAAGAGATAATCCGGGTACAAACGACGGCTTAGCTAACCGGGCATGGAATGGCGGGCCATCTGCTTATACAGAGTTCTGTATATATATATGGCGGACGAGAGAGAGCACTATAACATCAGAGGTTAAATCATCGCAAACTCTTAATTCCAGTGAACTATTCATAAATGTACATGAGAATGTATAATTTTAATAGCAACACAATAATTACATACACATTTTTACAGAAAAAATACCAAGGTAATCCAGCAACATTACAAATGTAAGCATCATATGCATAGTCTTCAGCATTGAGCGCCATGTCGCAGTGGTCCAATGGTTAGCATGCCGGACTCACGACGTAACAGCGTAAATTTTGTCGATCGAACCCCACCAGTTCCAACTTTTTTTTTGCTTATTAGTTTTTGTTTCTATGTTATGCTTGGTGTTTCTGCATTATCTTTTATATGTAGCCTACCAGTAATCACTTGGCGTGTTCCTAGGTTCAACAGGGTATTTAATAATAACTCCGCATCAGTCGAGAGCATAAGCTACTCATATTCAAAAGAACAATCATGCTGGAGATGCCAGGAAATAATGTAGAAAGTGATGCAAGGGCTCACTTATTAGAAAACAACCGAAGTTAAATCATCACAAACTCTTAATTCATGAAAATGTATAATCTTAATTGCAGCACAGTAATTATACATACATATTTTTACAGAAAATAACGAAAGCAGGTCACTGACATTACTTACGTAAGCATCATATGCGCAATGTTAGGTAGCGGTGGTCCAGTGGCTAGCGTGCTATTCTCGCGAGTATAAAGTTATAATTTTTGCGGATCGAATCTCACAAGCTCCAACATTTTGCTTATTATTTTTTTGTTTTTATTTTATGCTTGGTGTTTCTGTATTATCCTTTATATGTACGGTAATCATTTGGGGTGATCCATGGTTCAACAGGGTATTACATAATAACTTTGTGACAGTCAACAGCGTAGGCTACTCATAATTATTCAAGAGAGCATTCATGCTGATGCAGAGGATCCCTTAATAGAAATAATATTTCTGCAAAAGAGAAAAGCAAAGAAGATCAGACAGAGGCCGGATCATTTTCTGAACTGTGATGAAAATTAATTCTTTATACGGTTCAGACTGGAAAAATACACAGTTTTGAGGTTATTAGATCAAATTAGCGATGGACTGGAACATATGACTGACAGGTAAAATTTATGATAACATGTAGCAGCCTAGCCTACACCTACTGGTACTTAATTCTTGGATATGCTATATTAGTTTGCATTATATTTATATATACAATATAGGCTACTATTATTTACTAACTCGTAACCAATGCATGTATTTATTATGTTTGTTCACGGCCGTGGTTTGTTATTCTCACGGCCTCTCATGGAGTATCGCAGTGGTCAATTCGATATTCATCTGTTTCCAAAGAAGTTCAAATTTCGTGTCAATATGTCCACAAAGTTAGCTCCGTTTGTTACCAACTAAGCTAGTCTCTCAGACAAACATGGAATAGCGAGCCCCAGACTAAAATCTTTTCGTACAACCCACCCCTTGAGATATACCAAGGAAGACGCTAGCCCAGGTATAGCCATTCCGATGGATAACACGAGTTCGTACAACTGGGCCTAAAGGAGCCTCTCATAGGGAAGAGACAGAACACAGGACACTGGACACAAATACACAAGAATACATACATACTGATTAACAACCTCTGAAGTATTTGCCGAAGCTATCCATGGCTCATTGCCAGTGATGGGACAGGTGCTGAATATCATCTGCTACATGTGAAGCACTCACATGTGACACCTCTTCCTGAAATGCTGCTATCTTAGTTAGCAAACATTTCCCCATTCAATTGCTTCTACACTTCGAGGATGAGATCACAGTCACATTGGACTCGGATAAGGAGAGTAAGTCGGTTGCAGAAGAACCTAACATCCTCCGATGCACTGCCGATGCTGGTATACCTGTATGCTGTTCTACACTATGAAAATAGAAATTGCAACAGCATGAAGGAATCGGTTGTTTGTGTTGATTTTTAAGATGTGGAACAACGCCGTAGTTAATGTAAACAATATTTTCAGGCCCATCAAATTATTTATGCAGGTCTCCCCACGTGATTGGTACAGAGGACCACCTCCATTATATGGACCATAGTGTAGTATAGTCGACTTGCATTCTGTGCAGTGAACGGTTCCCTGTCAAACATGCCTCGACGACATAGAAGAGCACGCTAACAAGAATTGTCACAGTTTGAAAGAGTTCCGATAATAATTGGTCTGTGTGAGAGTGGGTTATCTCTATGGACTGTCACTGCACGTACTGGACTACAGGCATCTAATGCACAACAGATAGGCCTATGACAGCAGTGGTCAAATGAAAGTATACATACTTGTAGGCCTGGCGCAGGCTCAAAGTTTTGTATAACGGAGGGCGGATTGTCGCATCATTCCGATAGCCTGGCTGAACCCCTGAGCAACAGCAGTGCAAATTCGAGCAACTGTGGCACCCCACGTTACACAACAAACTGTTGGGAATCGTCTGTGTGTAGGTAATTTACGAGTTCATGTTCCTATAGAAGGTGTTCCATTGAATCCACAATATAGACATGTGATATTGAGAAAGATTGGCATGGGTCGATGAATGGCAAAAGGGTCTTTAATGATGAATCACACTTTTGTCTTGCCTGCAGTGATCTTTGCCATCATGCGTGACATTGTACTGGGGAAATGGGCTGCCCAGACCTTATTGTTGAGAGGCACACAAGGCCAACACTGAGTATGATGGTCAGGGGAGCTATTGGCTTTAATGTGAAATCACAATTAGTGATTGTTCAGGGCAATATAACTGCTTGCCAGTATGTTGACAGGGTACTAAATCCAGCAGTTGTCCCTATGATGACCACCATTGCAAATGGAATCTTTCCACAGACAATGCCCGAATTTACACTACACTCATCTCCAGGGGAGCTCTCCCTGGACCACAAGGGCTTTTGAGCATATGTGGGACAAGATGGGTTGACAACTGGTCAACTTGCCTCGGCCACCTACAACTCAGGAATAATTGAACCATCAGTGCAGCTAATTATGGACACCAATTCCTTAGGAAATGACCCAGGGTCTTATGGATCCATGCCTCGAAGAATTCGACACTGTATTACAGATCGTGATGGGCACATCCTGTATTAATTTTTGTCCATATTTGAGGTCCGAGTGGCCTGAAAGTTATGTAGAGATAACCTGAAAGTGTTATCGTTGTAACTTTGTAACTCAACCAAACACTCATCTTGTATGTTGAACTGCACCAGTGTGGCAACACTCCATTTCCTTAACCCTATAAGCCCCGAACCTTTAAAAATTGGTAAAGAATGTATTTTTAACATTTCATATGCCTTAATATGCTTCAGTTTGAACACTTTTTTTTTTTTTCAAAACTCTTACTTATATATAAGTTTTTTTAGGTGGTACTTACAAGTACAGTCAGTCCTCTACATGCAACTGAGAATTTACTGAGAATCTTGGGCCCAGCACGCATCGAAAGAGACATCCTTTACCCGCTCCTTAGCGATCCTGTTTAAGTTGTTGTTTTTGCTGTATTCCTCATACAGTTTGTTTAATGTAAAAGCACAAAACGGTGCACAACTTCCCAACAAACCTATAGAACCCTGACGGTACTTAGGAGTACCAGGTAGTTTACGGTTCTGAAAATAAACAGCAGTGTTTGTGGCAAGTTTTCAGATTAAGTACTTGTTTTCATGATAATGATACGCATTAGAGATTGAATAAATTTTTACTTTATTGCAGAACAACACACAGAAATATTTCTTAGTTTGTGCACCTGAAGCCTAACCTGACCGAAGAATGTGTACATCCAATCTTTCAGTGCTGAGATCTGGAGGCAGTTCTGGGAAACAGAGTATGTAGCATATTTAGGATGCTTTGGCAAGGTACTGAGGAGTACCGCTAGGCCATAAGAGGTTCATGTTAGCAACCATTACTTTTAAATACGACTTCAAATTTTATGGTACTTTAATGTACCATCAGTGCTCAAAGGGATTTGAGGTCAGAGGGACCTGAAAGTTATGTAGAGATAAGCTGAAAGTGTTATCGTTGTAACTTTGTAATTCAACCAAACACTCGTCTTGTATGTTCAACTGCACCAGTGTGGCAACCCTCCATGTCCTTAACACATGGGCGACGGGCCCCGAGAAATCTTGGTTTTATTCGCGACATCGTTGTCTGTAATCATGCAGCATCTATTGGCCATGAATTAAACTATTTTGGATTGTTACATTGAGTAGAATATTAATTGTAGAAGTATATGCGCCACTCTCTGTTTATTCCAGACCTACTTTTATTTTTTGATTTAGTTTCAAAACATCGACTTTCTTTCTGTTAGATCAGTCAGTGACAAGATGGAGGGCTTGCATAATACCATGATGAGTTTTTATAAGAATGATCATTCAAATGGACAAAGTCATAGTGAATTAAGGGATTCTGGATGGGAGAGTGATAATCAGGCCTCTAGGCGCCGTAATATAACAAACGTACATACCGTACTTTGATTGTTGACCAATCTAACGTCAAATATACTGCCATGTGCTCTTTCTGTAAACCGACACTGCACATTGTCTCACGTTTCCAAATACATCACACTGTAGAGCATTACTAGGGGTATTAGTGTATACTCATACCAACTTCAAAGCTAACATCTGGATTATTTCAACAATTATGTACCTTTTATAATCTAGTGCACTCGAATATTATCAGCAGAAAAATGTCTGGTCCACAGGGGATGTGACATGTCCAGGCATCCGGTCACCAATGTGTTAAGTGTACATCCACCACAGTCCATCCCTGAACTCAAGTAAGCACTCTTCGATTGCCATCACCTGCACATCTCTGTCTCGAAAAAGAATGCCCATTGGGAGGCAGATCGGTAGTTGCCACTCTGCCCCATTTGAAGGCCACCACTCACCTCACCACTGATCAACAGTGGAGGGCATGCACACCTAGTACTTTCTGTAGCTCTGTATGATAAATCCTGTGCATTTCTGCCATGAAGAACTGCTATTTTAACACATGAATATTGCTACTCATTGACTGCTAGTTTAGACACACCGCTGCTGACATAAACTATCTGGTAGCTTCAATCAAAAGTACATTCCATACACTTTCAAATGTATATCTTAAGTTTTTCGTATTGCCTCCTGTTTAAGTCAGAAAAAAAAAAAAGGAGCGAAACATGGTTAATGGACAACGACAAGCAGGTGCAGACAGAGAGAGGATAAAATAACCTCATTGATGGCTCAAGTACTGAAGAGCCACTGAGTGAATTGATGGTATGAATGCCCCTGATGTAAGTAAAATATAGTGTAATATTTACATGCATGCTAGAACTGATGTAAGTAAAATGCAGTGTAGTAAATGAATGTAAGAAGTTAAATTTAATGACATACAACTTATCTTACTGGATGTTTAGGAATTAATTATTAAGGCAAAGACATTTCTAAAATATGATCATGCATAAAATGTGAACTTTTGAACTGATACTGATAAAACTTGACATAATGAATGAATGCATGCTATGAAGACAGTTACTGGACTGTATTGTAGCTCACTTTAGTGGCGATTAAAACTCTCGTCATTGTAAATGCTGATTCAAGGCCCAAACTCGTGAAGAGAAGACTTCTGAGATGTAACAAACCTCTACAATACATAAAAATAAATGGATTAGTTCTTTATAGAACTATGCAAAAATGTCTGGACTTACAAGTGGAATAGTGGTATAACTCAGCCTGGAATGACCGGCAAGTCAAAACTTTATGGCCAGCAAGAGTAGCTCAGGACCAGCACATGATACACTGAAACTTACTTATATTCCTGAAATTTTTGATGGTGGAAACACACTGGTCTATTCTTAGCATTCAAGAACACACATGAGCAACTACAGTATATCAACTGAACTATATACTAATTATAAAAACACTAACCAATTTTGTGAAGGTCACTTTCTTTAGCTTTCTGAAACTCTACTACATTGCAATTAGACTTGGACATGCAAATGCGCATATCAAAAGTATCAACTATAGGTTGCCGGAAGTATTCTTTCATAGCAGCATGCCTAAGGCTGCTAAGGTCAACACCATGGAAGCACTGCTGATACCTAAAAGAAATATAGAAATAAGACACTTTAGTAGCATTCCTGTCAAAGAAAGAGCATGCACAATGAAGAAATTAAAAACCTTACCAGCAGGCCCCTACAAACTAAGTACAGACTAAAGAATACGAGTGGAAAAACGGGGGTTACATTACTGGTTTCCAACAACAGTAGTAATGCTAAATTCAATCCTTGAATTATATTATATATTATATTATTTGTTTAACAGGAAGTTTAGAACAGAAGTGAACCACTCCAATAGTTAATTTTGTATGCCTACAAAGGTATTGAGACAGCTGCAACAGATGTGTTTGCAACAAAACAAAACAAAACAAAACAAAGATAATGATGTTGTCTTTAGTAAAAATAAAAGCGACTGGCTGTGTGGCTCAGCGGTAACGTTCTCGCCTGCTGAGCCCAAGATAGCACGATCAAATCCCGGCGCAGTCTGTTGTGCTTAAATGTGAGGGAGCAATGTCAGTAGATTTACTGGCATGCTAAAGAACCCCTTAGGAGCAAAATTCTGGCACCCCGGCATCTCTAAAAGCCGCAGTAGTAAAAAGGGACGTAAAACCCATGGCATTATTATTAATAAAACTTAAGAGCCATCTCTTAAATGTTGCCCCCTTAAGATTCTATATAAAAATGTTCTTCATTCAGTCAATATGTATAGGGGAGTCCAATTATTTCGGGTGGCTAATGTTAATATACACAATGTAAAACACCTGAAATAAAAGATTGTACACTTCACTACTTAAAAATAATAAAGGGGTAGACATGTTTCGTTTGTCACATATTATTGAACATCTTGAGATCCATGCTAATTAATATGTGTAATTACAGTATATATAAAAGTTAATTAGTCGGCATGCCTCGGTGATGAACTGTCTAAGGTGACCAGGACCGGCCTGCTCTTGTGCATACACCCATTGTTTTACATGACTGCACAGAAAAAAGCTCCAGGGGCGTAAGATCGGGCGATCTGGCAGGCCAGAGGTCCTATCCATTTATTGCATTGCATGGAGAAGGTTCCAGATGACCATCGCCGTGTGCGGAGGAGCTCCGTCATATTGAAACCACATCCTGCAGCGGTCAAGGAGTAGCACATGTTCCAAAAATGGTGGTAGTTCTTCTTGGGGAAACCACAGATAGCATTGTCCTGTAAGATGGCCCTCAAAGAAATGGGGACCGATGAGGTGATCACCCATGATGCCACACCTTACTGTACATTTACGCCTCACTGTACCTGAAAAGCTGTCTGTCACACCCAATGGGGATTATCCACATTCCAGTAATGCATATTATGCCGATAAACGGTTCCATTGTTGTGGAATAGTGCTTCGTCCGTAAATAAGATGGTCGCTAGAAAAGCAGGGTCAGTGTCCACATGCTACAGGAGCCATTGACAGAATGCCACCCGGGCATCAAAATCATGACAATGGAGCTCCTGGCGTAAGTGCAGATGGTACGGGTGAAACCGATGGGTATGCAATAATTGCATAACAGAAGCTCGGCTGATGTTCGTCTCCTGTGCAAATAGCCCGTGTGCTAGTATGAGGGTTACGCCGGATAGCGTCGAACACACCTCTTCATTGTGAGCCGACGTCACACGATGATCCAAACAGGCCGTGTCCTTCCCAAGGATGCATATCCCGAAACTCCGAAATATCATGCCTGTTGGTTGTCGGCTATCCGGATAGCGTTCTTGGCACAGGTGCTGTGCCTGATATGCATTCTATCGAGCTTCTCCATAGATAAGTAACATATCCACATACACATTGCTGGAATACATCTCGAGGCAGTGAATAAGCTTTGTGTTGAGAATTGCTTTGAAGGAGGCGAGTTCGCACAGCTACATACTGACCTGTCATCGCATGTTGTTATCGTTTCAATGGGGTACACTTAGCTCTAACTGAGGTCTACAAAGCTGGGAACATGTACAACGTAGCTAACTGGTTGCCTGTGCCCTAGCCACTGACCATCACCTCCTCATCCTTGTCCAACCCAGTACCATAGTTTATGCAACAATACCTACAGACTTTTTTGATCGCTTACCCTTCAAGCTCGGCTTCACCCACAGACTCTGCGAGGGATCAGTCCTCTACCATCGCATTCCAAGACGGTGTCTCTGAGATGAACAGATCTTGTCAGCAGATACAACTGAGGATGGTGACAACCTAATCGGCCAGGCGACCACGAACCTTGGTCTAATGAAGGAAAGGACAGTGACGGGAGTGGGAAGGAAGACGGCCGTGGACCTGTCAAAAGGAACCATCCCAGCAATCGCCTGGAGGAGAAGTGGGAAACCACGGAAAACCACTTCCAGTATGGCTGAGGCAGGAAGCGAACCCTCCTCTACTCAGTTTGTGTGCCCCACGAGGCTGAGTGAACCCCATTCCAGCCCTCAGACCAGAATTAAATTTCGTGGCAGAGCCGGGAATCAAATCCGGGCCTCCGCGGTGAAACGGTCTTTTACAGGGCCAAATAAACAAACCAGTTTGTAAAAACTATTAAGTACACAACCTTGCCACATCCCATGCAACTGCATGTTAAAAAAAATAACTTAAGGGAGCTAATGGGTTATGTAATAACATTTCACTACTACCATCAGTCAATTCTAATATCACCAAGAGTATATTCTGATATTGAATAGATCATTTCTGATGTGAGTCCCATCATAAAATCACAGTAAATATGATTACAGCAGCATATTTTGCAATCAGGCCTTTTGTACTCTCTACTCGATATTCTCTCTACTTTGCCAGAATCCTGAGATGCAAATGGAATAGAACTTGCACACACAGTCCAACAAATAATTATCAATGCATGAAACAGAATTCCTGCACCCAGTAATAAAACATTCAACGTTTTTTCTTTTCCTCTATCTAACAGGCTTTCCTGGCAACATGAGAAACCTTCAAATCATTCTGTCGTACTTCTTTCATAACTGCTTTGCCCCATCAGCAATTGAAAGCAATAATATAGGCCTACTATATATATATTTTTTAAAGATATGTATCCCAATAAGTTGCACATTTTAGACAAATGACTCATGATCGACAAAAAGAGCAATATTTCTGGAAATTTCAGCAGTGTTTGTACCTGATAGTTTCCCCATTCTCTAATGTGTATGTAATAGGCAACTGAATGGTGATGATAATAAAGCATAACAAATATCAGACATTACTAAATGCCCACATAGTCATTATACAGTTTAGGATACTGACACAATGGGAGCAGTATATATTACAAAATGAAATCATCCACATCAAAATGTAGGCCCAAGTAATATTCAATAATGGAGTACAACCTGAATCTGGACCATGTTCTTGTTTTCCAGAGGACTGAGAGATCATAACTTTTTTTTTTACAAAATGATTTATGAAGCCATCTCTGTTTCATTTTAGTTCAATAGAAAAAAATAAAAAACTCATTAAAAGACTATACCAAAGAATAAGATGTGCTAAATGAAGCCATATGCTATGCTTGCTACAAGCATGAAACATTAAAAATGCAGGTATTTCAAGAAACATGGTACCCCTCCTTTGCAGGACATGCCCGGTGGAAAAATAATAGCCCAAATCTGAAATGCAGAAGTTCATTTGCTATGTTGTTGCAGAGAACATTGCAATGTTTCTTAAGACTGTTCGGGTAACCGACATGGACCTACGTTTAAACCTACAACTGCAGAAAGATGGTATATTGGCTTTCACGGCCGGTGAATTAAAACTCAGCAATTCTTCTAGGTTTGTGCCGTGTCTTGTGTGGGGTTTCGCCTAGGACACCAAGCTGGCTCATCGGCGGGCTCCTGTGGGGGTCCGGGCGGGGACACCAAGAGCCCGCCGATGAGCCAGCTTGGTGTCCTAGGCGAAACCCCACACAAGACACGGCACAAACCTAGAAGAATTGCTGAGCTACAACTGCAGATTTATCTGTCAAATGCTGCAGTAATTTTCCATAATGTATAGACTATAGGCAACTCATTGTTAGGGCCCGGATGTTGATGCCGTAAAAAGTTTTAAAAACGCATTTAACACTTTCAAAAATGACCAATAAATGACCTAAAAATTTGAAAAATGCACTATAAAATGATCTTATAATAATAAACTCACCATCATCATCATCATCTTGTACAGTTTCCAGCCCCAGGCTGGGTCTGTTTGGAACATAAGCCTCGCCACTGAGTGACCAGGACCGGCCATACCTTGTGTGTGACCTTTTCATTCCTCACCCTGTCTCTTCGTTACTCCGATCCTACTTCGCAGGAACTTCATTTCACCTGCCTGTATTCTGCTTATGTCTCTTTTCTTCATTGTCCACGTTTCTGAAGCATAGGTCAGTATTGGGATATAGTAGCTTCTGTATAACACTCCCTTGCTTTTTTGTGGGACATCTTTATTCCACACTAAGCTCCTAATGCTTCTCAGAAATGCTTCTGCCTGTCTGCCACGTTCCGTAATCTCTTTGTCATTTCTCCCATTTTCCTCCACTATACTTCCCAAGTACTAGAGACTTTCCACCTTCTTCAGCTGTCCACCTCCAAGTGTTATCCCACTCATTGGTCTGTCCTTTTTCCTGGTCGTTAACAGGATCTCACATTTACTGATGTTGAACTTCCATCCGTACTCTCCCACTGTTTCTTCCCAAGCCTTCAGTTGCTCCAGAATTTCCTCCTCCTTGTTTCCCCAGACCATGAGATCATCTGCAAACACCATTGCTTTCATCTTATCTTCTCCTATCTTTCCTGCTATCCGTGTCATTACCTCGTCCATAACCACAATAAAGAGAAGGGGTGACAGTGCACTACCCTGTTTCAGGCCACTCATTTGTCTGAACCAGTCTGTTCTTTCCCCTCCAACTTTCACACAACTCACACTTCCACAATACATCTCCTTCACTCTGCCTACAGTCTCTTTTTCCACTCCCATGTTTTCCATTGCTTTCCAAACCTTCTCCCTACACACACTATCATTAATTTTCTAGTGCCTGACATAAATGTCCAGGAAGGCCATCAACAGATCCTCTCCAAATTCGTAGTGGTGTTCCTGGAGCTGTCTCACTGAAAATATGAGATCCACTGTTGATCTCCCAGGTCTGAATCCATACTGTTCCTCTCTCAATTTTCTCTCCACTTTGGCTCGTATTCTACTTTCTAATATCTTTTCATATATCCTGGCACAGTGAGGTATGAGTGTGACTCCCCTGTAATTTCTGCACTCCTTTCTGCTTCCTTTCTTAAATATTGGGACAATTAATCCTTTCTTCCAATCTTCTGGGGTCTTTTTCTCCTTCCATATCACCCTCATCACACGGTACAGCCACTGTTTCCCAACCTCCCCTGCTGCCTTCACCATTTCAACACTCACTTCGTCCACACCTGGTGTCCTTCCTCCTTTCAACTTGTCTATAGCCATTTCCAGTTCTCTCCAAGTCAGGTCCTTTTCCATTCCTGTGTTGTCTTCTCCATCTTCCAATACATTGTCTTCCTCCCTATGACCATTTGGATTCAGCAAATCCTCAAAGTACTCTTTCCACACTGTCTTGAGTGTCTCTTTGTTGTGTACCTCATTTCCGTTTTTGTCCATCATTACCACATCCTCTCGCAGACCTCTTCTCTTACTTTTGACTGTCCCATAAAGAACTTTCTTATTTCCTCTGCTGTCTTCCTCCATCATCTCTGTCCACTTTACCATCCACTTCTTCCTCTCCTCTGCGACAATCTTGTTTGCTTCTTTCTTCTTTATCTTATAATCTTCCCTTGCCAGATCAGTTATTTCCTGGAACCACACTCTGAAAGCCTTGTTCTTCCTTCCCACAGCTTCTTTTACTCTCTCATTCCAATATTTCAAAAATGGCATCTTAAGTTCAAACTGAAAAGTCAATCAAAATAGATTTCTAGCACTTAACAAAAGGTTTATGTTCACTTTAGTCCGAGTTGCACTGCACTACGAATGTCATTCTGATGTTGTCAAATGTAAACGATCTGTGATTATCAGCCAACAAGTTTTTATAACTCGAAAAGCTGTGTTCAACATCAACTGATGTGATCGGAGCGTACTTGAAGTGAGGAAGGTCGTTAGCTGCTAAATCCTCCTCAATCCCATCCATGCAGTAGTTTTCACCAGAAAGAATGTCTGAGATTTTGCATAATGTTTTATACCCAGTGTTTTTTTCCAGCACTTTTTACTGTTTTGATGCAATACCCGCAGCAATTTCCCCACGATTGTTGCTAAGACTAGTTTCCACCCGCTTGATTAAGGAAATGGAATCAATATTTCAAATTAACTTGTATCAGTTACTAGCTTCTTCTTTGAGACGTAACTCCCACATATAAGGCTGTGACATAACTAAATTGGAAAAAGATGACCTTAAAAGGCTGATTTCTCTAAAATAATACCAAAATGATCTACCAAACTTAAGAAAATGCTCTTAAAATGGAAAAATAGCAAAGAATGCAAAAAGATGCAAAATAAAAATGAAATATTCGAAGACGGGGTGGCCCATCCGGAGTTCCTATGTACTTCAGCATTGTTTCTGACAGCTCAGTAAAAAGATGACATGTCATCAACATCCGGACCCTACTCATTGTACTCATAACTTAACATTATCATACATCAATAGAAAGCTGAAAGACTGTTCTATATTATTTTGATAGAAATAGAAAAGTGAGTGTCATAATTTTGAATTTATAATAAATTTTTTAATAAATATTTATAAATGTCTTTTATAAAAATATTGATTTTTCTGCAAAAGAAAAGCATCTCTTCATAATTAATTTGTCTCAGAAAAATGATACATGAAAAGTTCGAAGTGTTTTGTTAATTATTCAAGAACCAATTATAAATTATTTGTATTAGTATTAAAAAAAAATATTTATTTTTCTAAAATGAAATCATCTACAGCTCCCGAGCACATCACTTGCACCAGTGGAGATGTCTGCAACTTCCGAGACATCCTGTCACTACTTTCACTATCTTCATTTTCTTGTAATTCCACACAGTAATCACTGACACTTGCTTTACTGACACACGAATTGTCAAAAATCAAGCACTCAATTTCATAATCATCAACATAGTTGGCTGCAAATTTGGCTGAATGTAACTTCCATGCCAACATTAAATCACTTCCACTTCTACAGCTAAATAACAACCCACTGATAATCATTTGTTTCTCAAAGGCTTTCAGACCGAAAGACATAAGCATCAGGAACCAGCACTGCTTAAAACTAGTGCCATCTGATAGCTGACAAGAACAACATATTTGAATTCAGAGACCGTAAGGATTAATAAGTCTTAAAGTGATGTTAATTAAAATAATAATACCTTTTGCAGCATAGAAAAAGTCCTCTAGTTCAAGAAATATTAGCACTCAAAAATTGGACTTTGTTTGTAGCAAACTGGAGACTTACTTTTGCTGTACATTGTATGTAAATACTGGATATGATTTGGTAGCAAGAACAGAGAAGGCCACCTGCCTTACTTAGGTAAGAATCAAGGTCTTATCTGTATGTGCCCATCTGTTTGTTGTTATTGTCAATACTACAGTGATATGTTTTCCTCTCGCCAAATGCGGAACACTGGCACCTTGCACCCTACCGATTAACGTCTGGCTTCACAAGGCATAGCCACACCTTGAATATCTTGCAAATGTTCGTCTAGTGAGTCATCTCTACATGCGGCATGGTACTACTGTACATGACTGGAAGAAACAACATGTATTGCTATGCCGACTGGCTCAGAACACAGTTTCTCTAAATTGTTAATGAGAACAAATTCCTCGAAGGAAATTCTGCACAAGGCATTATACATTGGAGTAGATATGTAGATGACGTCATATGCATGTACGACACAGAAACAACTAACGAAGACACATTTCTTCAATCAATCAATAACTTACACCAATCCATTAAATTCACAACGGAAACAGAAAACAACCAGCCCATAAATTTCTTAGATTTAATAATCCACTGAGTGGACAATAATTTAACGTAGGCTACTCCATGTACCATAAGAAGACTCAAACATCACACAATAATGACAATTGCTCAAATCACCCAAATTCACACAAATTAGCAGGCATCGAATCCATGGTATATAGAGCCATCAGCATACCTATGTCAACACGAAATTTCAATAAAGAAATCAACACGATAAAACAGCTAGCAATGGAGAATAACTTTTCGCCCCACACGGTTAACCAGATACAAGACAAACAACAAAAGAGAAAAAAAAGAGGACAAATCACCAACCCAAAATGAAAATAAGTACGCACGATTCAATTTCGTGAACAAAAAGACTTATAAAATAACCAACATCTTCAAGAATCAAGGACTAAACATAGCTTTCAGAACTAACAACTCGCTTTGAAAACACCTACATAATAGCAACTTAAAGAAAAACCCACATGCAAAATCAGGCGTATATCTCTTCACATGCCAAGATGACGGATGTAATGCTAATTATGTCGGGCAAAGAGGAAGGCGAATTGAAACACGATATAAAGAACACAAAAATGTGATTAAACACAACATTCTGCCATATGCGAACACATGTACGGCAAGAGTCATCGTTCCACTAACATAGAAACAGACTAGAAATTCTACACTACGAAGTAAAGGGAAAGAAAAGCTCTCGACATAAAAGAATCCAGAGATATATATCTAGCGAAGAAAAAGAATCCAGCAAATCTGAATGAACACTCATTTTTATAAAGTTCACCACTTTTCGTGCTGCAAAAATAAAATAAACCCACACTAGTTAAAATGAGGCAATAAATGCATACGGGAAGGGATTAATGAGAAATATGTAACAGGAGGAGGATGCACTACGCGTCTATTTTTCAACAAACCGAGACCTGAATCTAGGTAGTATCGCATGGGTAATATAACAGTCTATTAGACCGTGTGGCAGCCAAAATGAGGAGTTTCTCATTCTGTGGCCGACGGCGTAATTGGCCTGCGATAGTAATGAAACAGTGCCAAGAATCCATAACATACACTTTTTGAAAGTAATTTCTAACCTCAGTCAGTTCAGTCGCAAAGATATCTAATTTACAGCCTCAATTATAACTTCCGCTAACAGATGTACCACATGACGACCTGCATACCTAACGAAGCCCGCATGCTCAACACACCAGTAGGCTAGTGAACGGCCTAGCGATTAGTTCATCACCTGTGCGGTGCCACACCTCTGAGTAAGTAAATATTGCAAATAGAATTTTATAGTGCATGCTAATTTCATGTTTGTTTATTGACTGATAACTAAACTGTGTTTTCTAAACTGAACACACGTGTATATACATTTTTACTTACGTAATTCATAAAAACGTTAAGACAAAACAAACCTAACTTATAATGATATTCAACTATGAATTGTAAATAATACACCCAAGACTTACTACTACAATACTGTGGTACCGTATTTTAATTATTTTAGTGTAACTTTTAACCGCTACACAGTGATCAGGATCCGATGATGGCCACTTGAGGGTCAAAACGCGTCATCCTAAATTGCCCCATTTAATCGTGATAATTAATTAATACATGTTAATTTTTCCAGGAGTGTGTATAGATATTTATATCTTGTGATGGGTTGTGGGGAATACCATTAGAAGACAACCACTCAATAATGTCAGCCTTTCTGGTATTCGAGCTCAGAGCTTAATTAATTTGCAGCGAGAGAATGCTTGCATTGTCCATAATAAGTGAACATGTACGGAGGTACTCAATAATTGTTCCGTAAACCATTGCTCTAAACTAGCACAAGTCGTTTCTGAATGGTAATCGTTAGATTTCTTAGATTTCAATACTGCAAAAATGAACTTCCTCTGAGGAATAAAACCAGCATCTATGGTTCCCTATGCTGCATACCTCAGCTGTTCTCTCCTGACATTTGCGGGTCTAAGCATAGAATGTTAGAAGTCTGTTGGGCAGTGGGAGATTAGATAACTTGGAAAGTTAAATATAGGCTACACGTTAAAGTTGGATTTGTTTGGATTTAATGAAAATTACCAGCAGAAAGAACAAGACTTTTTGTCAAGAGACTACATGATCATTAGCACTAAATCAAACAACAATTATGCAGGGTTAGGGCTCATACTGACAAGGAAACAGACAGTGGGTAGAATATTATGATCAATATAGTGAAAGTCTTATTGTAGCTAAACTTGATACAAAACTTAAGCACACCACTGTTAGTTTGTATGCCTCCTAGTAAAGCAGATGAAGATGAAACTGTTTACATAGAAATAAATGAATTGAGGTATGTTAAGGGTGACAAAAAATTTATAGTAATAGTAATGCTGTAGTAGGAAAAGGAAGAGCATGGAAGATAGTACGGGAACATGCTCTGGGTGAGAAAGGAACAATCGAGCAAGCAGGCTGCACCAAGCATAAGTTCGCTGGCTTAGGACCAAAATAGCGTATCTACAATGGTAATCCTATTAAGATACGCTATTCTGGTACTAAGCCAGCGAGGGTCATAGCTACCGTAGCTATCACCAAAAGAATATAAACGTGGATGAGTCCAGGAGATACAGGAAGATTACAAATTGACATCATCATGGTAAAGCAGATATTCCAGAACTAGATCTTGGATTGTAAAATATTTCCTGGAAGCTGTCATAAACTCTCATCACGATCTGGTTATTATGATGATAATAATTGTTGTTTTAAGGGGCTAAACATCCAGGTTATCGGAAAAAATGAACTTCCTCAGAGGAATAAAACCAGTATCTATTGTTCCCTATGCTGCATACCTCAGCGAAAATGGCAATGAAATGGAAACCAGAACGAATATTAAGTGAGATTGAAAATACTTACAAAAAGTAACTCAGATTGCAACAACTCACAAAATGGAGAGCGGTAATACTTACAAAAGGGACTTTAGAAGGAAAATACTCACAAAAAGAATAGATTGAAAAATATGCACAAAATGTAGTTTAGGTTCAAAATACCTACTAAATGCAATGTAGTCAAAATACTTATAAAATGCAGTTGAAATTCAAAATACTTACAAAATACAAATGAGATTGAAAATACATACAAAAAGCAATTGCGGTTCAAAATACTTACAAAATGCAATTGAAATTGAAAATACACAATGCAATTTAGATTGAAAAATGCCCATTTCAGATTCAAAATACTCACCAAGTGCAATCGAAATTTAAAATGCTTACAAAATGTATGGTAGATTCAAACTACTCATTTGGATGGACAATACTTACAAAATGCAATTTAGATTGAAAATACTTACAAAATGTAATTAAGATTCGAAATACCTACAAAATGCAATTGAGAATCAAAATACTTGCAAAATGCCCACCATACAAAATGCAATTTAGATTGAAAATACTTGCAAAAAGCAGTTTAGGTTGAAAATACTTACAAAATGCAATTGAAATTCAAAATACTCACAAACGTCCCAGACCCTATATTGAAAGACTTACTAAAAAGCAATGTAGATTGTCAATCCTTACAAAATGCAATCGAAATTGAAAATACCTACAAAATGGAGTGTAGATGCAAAAAATTCGCTAAAGGGAATTTAGATACACGGGGAGCCAATTAACAAAAACAGTGCGGGAATCTTAAAGAGAAAAGGAAATATAATGAAAAGAAAACAAGAGGTCTGACCCCTCGAAGAAGGAGGGATCAGGAAAGATGAGACAAGGGCCAATTAAGGTGGGAAAATGAAAGACTCAAATAGGCCTCGGATGCTCTAATACCGTCGGGGTCAGAAAAGAACAGGAGTTGACCAAGGGAGGTCGACAGGAAAGACGACGGAGAGGAGTCCGGCACAAGTAAGTGGAAGCAATGCCGGACTCAGCTGGGGTCCCGTGGTCGCCAACCACCGTCCCACTAAATCTGAGCCCCTGGGAGAAGGGGTCGTTATGAAATGCAGATTAAAGCTGAAGAAACTAAAGAAAAGTGAGAAGCCAAAAAGGTGAGCAGTGGATAAAATGAAAGAAAAGGATGTGAACGAAAGGAGTATAAGGGAAGGACTAATGAAGAATTTTAAATGGACTCTCAATGCAGGGGAATGAGGACTTGGGAAGAAAACAAAAGCCACAGAGGAAAACATTGGTAGAAAGGAAAGAATATATAGAAAACCTTGGATCGCCCAGGATATACTAGAATTAATGGATGAAAAATGGAAACACAGGAAGGCGAGAGATGAAAGCAGGAAAGTATCCAGATGTCTGAAGAATTAGGTAAACAAAAGATGCAAGTAAGCAAAAGAAGAATGGTTGAAGGAGAAATTTGCAAGTAATGTTTGAAAGTAGATGCAGCCTATTGAAGGATTCAGAGTACATTTTAGGAAAGGAAGACAAAGTGCTACAATATTACGGACTAAGATGGAAAACTCCTAATGGATAGGGAAGGAACAGTCGAAAGATGGAGCATACTGCCGACAAGGATATTGTAATTACATCATCATCATCATCATCATCATTTCCCCTTATCCAGCTCCTGCCGGGTCGGGGTATTTATGGCACTTCTCCACTTTCCTCTTTCCTTCCACCATTCTTCTTCCACGATCTTGTCCCAGTCCAGATTTCTCTTTCTTACGCTGTTCTTCACTGAATCAATCCACCTTGTTCTAGGTCTTCCTCTTGCTCTCTTACCCTTGCACTTCGCTTCCAGCATCTGTCTTGGTATTCTATTTTCCTCCATCCTCTTTACATGTCCAAACCACCTTAGTTTATTCTTCTCAATTCTCTCATTTAGTTTTTCCATCCCAACTTCCTTCCTAACATCTTCATTCCTCACTCTGTCTTTCCTTGTCTTTCCTATCATACTTCTTAGGAATTTAATTTCACTGGCTTGGATTCTACTCTCTTGCCTGCTTGTCAGGGTCCAAGTCTCAGCTGCATAAGTTAATATGGGAACATAGTACACTTTATACATTACCTCCTTGCTTTTCCTTGGTACTTCCTTATCCCTAGGGATAGGAATTTTTCGGTGATTTCAGAGTGAAGAAAGCGGTATTTTAAAGTGGCAAATTCGGTGGTTTCAAGTGCACTTTTCGGTACTTTCAAAATGTTAAATTTTAGGCGGGATTTTTTAAATATCATGGATAACATAACACATTTCAGTCATCCTTCAAAGTATACTTCAGTGAAGAGATCGAAATTCTCTTGTGACAAACGGTGACACATATCACTTAACGTGCTAGTGTAAGCTGAAAAACAAAAGTTCACAGTTAGCGTTTGAACAGGGTAACAAAATGGTTTTCAACACAGATTCTGAGAACTTTGGAAATACAAATATCATTCCTTGCAAAACTCGAACAATGTCTGTCTTGGTCCTGTTGTGCATCTGCTTCTTGATTAAAGTTTGCAGTTCATTGTATCTTCTTATCACCTCACTTTCTTCCAGTGTTCCACAGAATGGCAACTTCTTAATTTTCTTTGCAAGGTCCTCATTGATGTTCATTGGCACTATTTCTGCTGGATCAAACACACACATTTGTAAATCTTGTTCCCAGGGTCAACGGATCTCAGGATGATTAATATTCTAAGAGCATGGGATCCAGCGTTTACTAAAACTGAATGTATTTTCTCTCTTTTTAACACATTTCCACAACTCTACAACAGCTCCTTAATGTTGGTACCATAATTTCCAGAAATAGCAAGTTTAAGGGCTTGCTGAATTCTCCGTAGATGTCCATCTATTATAATAAAGGGATGAGTTCAGTGATGTCTGTGCCAAATTCCTTGAATCTCAAGTATTTCGTCATGTGAAACATTGTTCAGGAAATCACCACCAGAGTTATCAGTCCCTACTACTTCATTCATAAATTGCACAATATCTTTCAAGTACTCTGACAGGTACACTACAGAATGAAACCAAGTAGACCACCTGGTTAAGACTGGTTCAGGAAACAGTGGCACATTTGTATATGGATACTTGCCATCTAGATATTCATGTCTGAAAGGCGCACTATATGACGCCGCATGTTGAGTAGTTACTAGGATGAAGGGGCAGGTGACCTTGCTGTTCTGGCCCTTAAAACCTCAATAACTTAGTAACTTACCAGGATGACCGCCCAGATTGATAAAGATCGCTGTATGCAGAAAGCGAGGTTCGCTAGCTACCGAGTTTCCGATCATTCCGTGTTTGTTGGATGCTCTCCGTGCAGTCAAGTCATGAGAGAAAATTACCGCTACTGCACTCGCAGAAAAACAAGCCTTTCGTCGGCTTCTGTGACGACGATATTTCAAACAGGCAAGGTGGTCTCACTACGATGACATTAGGGCAAAACCTGGATGAATGCCAAGATGCAGAATAAAGTGACATTCAGTAGTTATACTTCGATAAAGACGATCATGGTTTCAAACATGAAAGAGATGAGGATTTTGTATGGAATTTGACTGTCGGTGAGGTAAACTGAAATCCAGTGCATGTCAAGTGAAGGAGTGATGCAATGGAAATTCCGAAAGTTCCCACAGTCAAGCTAGTGTGTCTATAATCACACTTGTCTCTTATATAGAAAATCGAGATGAATTTTCCTTCTCATATATTGTTTCTTCAGAATTGTACAATCTAAAATTAGAAAAAATGAACTATCTAAGAAACAAAAAGTGATGACAAGTCATTTCTCTTAGTTTTTAATATTGGTATAGGCCTAATCCACGTAGTGTCACTTACAATACTATGTTATAAAGTATTTTTTTTTTCCTGTGTGTTCTTAAAATACATTTCAATATTTTTACCAATAGTTTTCTTTTTGCTAAGCTTAAAAACATTACTGCAGATGATTCACGGCTTTCAAAAATTCGCGGAAATTCGTGCATTAATTGCCGCGGATTATCGGAAGTGCACTATAAAGAAAGAAAAAAAAACGATAAAAGCTAAAATTTGCGTTTTCGTGCGAAATTCGCGTATTCATGCAAAATTCGAGTTTTATACGAAATTCGCGAAAATTCGCGAGCTCAAAAGCATTTATTTTTGCCATTTTTAGGGTTATTATAACACATTATCACATGTGTATTACTTCTTTTAAAAATTCGCGAAATTCGCAATCGTGAATTTTTCCTATCCCTATCCCAAACAAGTTTTCTTACACTTTGATAGAATGCATTGCTCTGCTGTACCCTCCTGCCAATCTCCATGTCCAACCTACCAGTTTGCATCAATTCACTTCCTAGGTATTTGAACGTGTCCACAATTTCCAAACTCTGACTTCCAATTTTCACAGTGCCCTTTCCTTGTCTTTCCCCTCTTGTCATCACCATGGTCTTGCTTTTCTCTATACTGATTGTCAGGCCGTACTTCTGAATATTTTCGTTCAGTGCATCTAGTTGTTTTTGCACTTCTTCGGTGTTCCTTCCCCAGACCACAATATCATCTGCAAATAACAGTAACTTCATTTCTATATGTCCATATGCTTCCTTTGTTTCCCTTACAATTTCATCCATCACCATTATGAACAAGAGAGGTGACAGCACACTCCCCTGTCTTAGTCCAGTCTTGTTCCTAAACCAATCTGTCTTTCCAACTGGGGTCAGTACCCTGCTAACACAGTTGTTGTACATTGCTTGCACCATTTCCAACATTTCTCTTCCCAGTCTCTTCTTAACCATGGTTTCCCATACCTTCTCTCTGGGGACACTATCATATGCCTTTTCTAGATCTATGAAAGTCATGATCAAATCCTCTCCATATTCCCAGTTCTTTTCCATCACCTGCCTCAAACTAAAGATTGGGTTCACTGTGGATCTTCCACCCCTGAAGCCATACTGTTCCTCTTGCAACTCTCCTTCCACATTTCTTCTCATTTTTCTTTCTAATATCCTTTCCAGTATTTTTACTATCTGTGATATGAGGATGATCCCTCTATAGTTATCACACACCTTCTTGTCCCCCTTCTTAAACACTGGTATTATTAGCCCTTTCTCCCAGTCTTCTGGTACACATTTCCGTTTCCACACACACTTTAGCAGTCGATACAACCATTGCATACCAACAGGTCCAGCAGCCTTTATCATTTCTACACTGATTTCATCCACCCCTGTTGCTTTTCCCATTTTCATTTTCTGTACTGCTAATTCCACCTCCAGCATTGTTAAATCATCTTCTGTTATAGAGTCGTCAGGTTGTTTCACTTCCATCTCACCAGTACAATTGCTCACATTCAATAGCTTATCGAAATACTCCTTCCATCGTCCCTTTATCTCTTCTGGGTGTGTTAACAACTCTCCATCTTTCTTTTTCACTAGCTTTGTAGTAACTCTTTCTTTCCTCTTATTTCTTAGAAGCCCATACAGCATCCTTTTACTGCCACTTACATCTGTTTCCATTCTTCGTGTAAATTCTTCCCAACTTAATTGTAATTACAATCAAACTTAAATTATTCCTTTAATATACTGTGCCAGGGTTGGGGTTCACACATGAAGAAACACACACAACTGGTAGTGTATGACTGTACTAAATTTTATTTCTCTGCAGCTACTACAGTATACAGTGTATACAGAGTATATACACACACACTGTACGAAAGTCACCACAGTACAACAGCAGTACACTTCTCCACGCAGTCGATACAGTCTCCACAGTTCGCACTTACTGCTACTGCTACTCCAGGGTTCACCAGAGTCCAGGTGAGGTAGCTTCTCATGTGCTCCTGCCCATACCACGTCAAACCCATGTCACTCGCATGTGTCTCCCATTGACACCACTGCATCAAGCTTTCACAGCATCCAACTCACTGCCACTTCGCAGGAAGAAATGTGCCTCAAAACTGCTCGATGCAAGTGCACTTTTGGAAAACTCTGTTATTCATGGCTAGATTTTTGCTGTACACTGTCTCTCGAAGCTTTCTCCAATGGGCTGACTCTGAACTCTCACTCAGGACGGTCTGTCACGAACTGTCCTCGCTTAAATATCTGTCGACAGAATGACTGGATATGTCAGTTATGTTTGGGCAGGGGTCGAACTGGATTGTTCCAGACACAGAAATATCCAGACTTCCCCCAATCACTTCATTAAGAGGCTGGCTTATCTGAAACACCTGCAGCCACACCCAGAGCCCCCCCTTCTCTCACCACGCTCCACCCACCGGCCCATGCTTGGCCAGTGCAGTGCGACACATGGCTGCATGTCACAGTATCTTAGGCTTGACTTCAGCACACACACTTGAAGCATAGGCTTCAGTCAATGCTTTCCATTTGCTGGGAGCGACCAACAATACATGACAAGTTGTTAAAAAATTAAAACACCTGACCTTGAAAACACTGGCATGAATGAGTCTGTCCAACTTATAATAATACAGCAATGTCTTGCTTATCGTATGTGGACGTAAATGTTCTTAGGGGTTCCTGTTAGCAGCAATAATAACTTTTATTCATTGTTAGATCGAATTATACACCTGGCTATTCTTGCTAATGAACTGGCGTGCTTTCAGCAACTCGAATCATGTAGAAAAACCCTTAATATGTAATGTTCACATGACTTTTGTTTATTGACTGGGTGCACCAACATAGAATTATGATAATTTAATGTATGTCACCACAGATACATTTTCAACATAGTTTATTTCATGTCAATATTTTCAGTAACTCGGGTGAGAAGATAATAATTAGGCTGATTATGATTTATAAAAAATTATATCAGCTGAAGAAGACAAGATTCCTCGTCAAAACATATACTGTTTAATATACTGTGTTGAGAAGGCAGAGTAACATTCAACTGCAGTAATTTGTTTTATGAATAAAATAAAATTGAAGGAGTAGTCAACATGGAACCAATAGATTTCTTTTCTTCTTTTTTTTTTTTTCCCCCGAGGGAAACCGTGGAGAAATTTTCAAAAGACGGATTGCAAGCTTCCGTACTTACAACGGTGCAGGATTCTTACCTACTAAAACCCCACAAACCCTATACTTGGCCACCCCGCCTGTTCAGCCTTACTTCAATCTGTGCCCAACTCGCTCTGCTGCTAGCATTTTATTCACCACATTGTCTGGTGTAACGACTCCAACTTTTGTCTCCAGAAGTTTTCAAAGATTTCTCCACCTCAAACATGCAAAGAACGTGTGATGTACGTCATCCTATTGATCACCACAATAACGACACCGTGAACTCGGTGATATTCCCATTCGATGGAGGTATGCTTCATAGTAACCATGGCCAGAGAAACATGGTAATGTAATAATTAACCTCACCATGTTCCCTCGACAACCATGGCTTCAGTTGCTTGATGAGCCTAGCTGTCCACCTGGCATGATGTTCACGTTCCCATTCTTCCTGCCATTCCAGAAGAGATCTGTCTCTTTCCTCCTTCTTCACAAGTATCTTAGAATGCTCTTCTTTGCGCAAGTATATACGGTGCCTTTCCTTGGCCAGGATGTAAATGGGTATCACCCCAGCTATTACTAGCACTGCCGGTCCAGACACTGTACGATAGGCAGACGTTATTCTGAGGGCTGCTCTTCCGTGAACAGAGGTTATCCACTTCCTGTACATCTCGGAGACAAGAGCTACTGACCAAATCTCAGCCCCATACAGAATAACTGATTCCGCCACTCTCATCAGCAATTTCCTCTTCAAGAGTGAAGGGCCGCAAATATTAGCCATGAGTCGCGACAAGTTGTTAACAATCCTTGCAGACCTTTCAGCAGTCTTGCTGATATGATTCCAGAATGTTAACTTGCTGTCAATCATAACACCCAGGTAACGAACAGCTGGAGCTGTTTCTATCACTTGATTATCTACTGGCATTGGTACAACTCGTGGAACTCTCTTCTTAGTAGCAAGGACTAGTTCAGTTTCATGAACTGCTAGTTGGAGACCATGTTCATTCATTCAAGAGGAAACTCTCCGCATTACCTAATTATGTTTAAGCTGCAGACCCTCCATGGAGCGCTCCATAATGAGCACAACAAGATCATCAGCATATCCCACCAAAGAAGTGTCCTCTGCCATCTCCAAGCGTAAAATTACGTTCCATAAATCAGGACCTAACCCGGAGCCTTGAGACACCCCTGCTGTTACCTTGCGACACAAGACTTCTTCATCTGTGTCATACTGTATCCAACGATCACAAAGATAACAGGTAGCGATGAATGTTAAATGTTGTTTCAAGTGCAGCTCTTACGTCAATCCATCGGGCAGAATTGAAGGCATTTTTCACATCCAGAGTAACCAGTAAGCACATTTTCCTAGAGAAGTGGTTTCCTTGCTCACTGGACCTGACAGCCATCACTACTTCTTCAATGGCGCTGATGGTGGACTTACCCTTCACAAAACCGTATTGTTTGGGGGACAGACCACCAGCAACAATCGCTGCCTGAAGCCACCCTTTGATCATCTTCTCAAACAGGTTGCATAAAGGTTTCTGACCTGAAGCAGTAGTGGGATCTCCTTCGCCTTTGGGCATGAGCACAAGCCTGGCCACTTTCCACGGGGTTGCAAAGACTCCCTGTAGTAAACAACAATTGAGGAGTTTTCTGGAAGAACGACCCATAAGGCAATATGGCGAATTGAGATATTTGAAATCAAAGATTTTTTGAATGTGTAACATAATAAAGACGACATGTAATATATATGAAAGTCTACTTTTTTACAAATTTTGCATTTTGTAACAAGAAATACATTATTTTCAAAATTAGAAGTACCACAACCTTGAAAGTATAACAATAATAGTGAGCATGCGTATGGGTCGTTTTTCCATAAATCGACAGTAAATGAGGTTTATAAGAGTTAGTAGTGCTGTAATATGTTTAATTTCAGATCATCATCATCATCTTGAGCAGTTTCCAACCGCTGGTCGGGTCTGCTTGGAACATAAGCCTCTCCATCGTTTCCTGTCCATCCACCATCTCTCGTCATTTACTGTGTCCCAGCACACTCCTCTTTCCTCCACACTCTTCTTAACTTCTTTTGTCCATCTGTCCCTTGGTCTTCCCCTTGGCCTCCTTCCCGTCATTTCCATTCCAAACATCTTCGGTATCCTCTCCTCTTCCATCCTCCTCACATGTCCATACCATTGTAGCCTAGATCGCTCTATTCTATTTTGCAATGGTTCCTCTCTTACCATCTCCCTGACTCTCTCATTCCTTACTCTGTCCATTCTTGTCACTCCTACCCTACTCCTCTGGAACTTCATCTCCACTGCTCGTATTTTATTCTTGTCCCTTTCCTTCATCACCCATGTTTCTGAACCATATGTCAAAATTGGCACAAAGTAGGTCTTATAGATGATTCCTTTACATTTTTGTGGTACATCTTTATTCCATATCATCCCCCTAACACTCTTGAAAAATCCATTTGCACACCTTCCCCTCTCATTTATTTCCATCCTATTGCCTCCCTTTTCTTCAATTATGCTTCCCAAGTACTTGAAGCATTCTACTTTCTGCAACTGCTGTCCTCCAAGTGTTATGCCCATATCCAGTCTGTTCTTCTTCCTCGTTGTGATGACCACTTCACTCTTTTGTGCTGAGAACTTCATCCCATATGATAACACTACCTTCTCCCACTCATCTAATTGCTCTTGTACTTCTTCCTCATCCTCTCCCCATACCAGGGGGGCGTGGTGGCGCAGCGGTCAAGCTGTATGCCTCTCACCAAGGCGGACCGGGTTCGATTCCCGGTCAATGCATGTGAGATTTTCTATGTGAAATGCCATGTCCTGTGGTTCGGATTCCACGTAAAATGGAGGTTCCGTGGCTTATGATCGCGAGATTAACGGTCACGTTAAACTACAAGCTTTCCTCCCCATACCAGAAGGTCATCAGCAAACAACATTGCCTTCATTTTCCTTTCCCCAATGCTATTTACCACTTTTCGTATGATTTCATCCATCACCACTATAAATAACAGGGGTGAGAGCCCCAGACCACTCTCCAGTTGAAACCATTCCGTTCTCTCTCTTCCCACCTTTACACAGCTTTTGCTTCCCTCGTACATTGCTTTCACTCTTGCCACTGTCTCCTTGTTCACTGCTTTTGCTCTCATTGCTTCCCATACCTTGTTTCTATTAATACTATCATATGCTTTCTCAATATCCAAGAAATTCATCACCAGATCTTTCCCATATTCATAATGGTGTTCTTGTAGCTGTCTTACTGCAAAGATGAGGTCAACTGTTGACCTTCCTGGCCTGAATCCATACTGTTCTTCCCTCAGCCCATCTTCAACTTCTGTCCGAATTCTTCTCTCCAGTACCTTCTCAAATATTTTGGCGCAGTGGCACATGAGTGTAATTCCCCTGTAGTTCTTGCATTCCTTCCTACTTCCCTTTTTAAATATGGGTATTATTATCCCTCTTTTCCAGTCCTCTGGTATTTTCTTCTCCCTCCATATCACTTTCATTACTCGAAAGAGCCACTGTGTTCCTATCACCCCTGCTGCTCTCACCATCTCCACACTCACTTCGTCTATTCCCGGTGCCTTTCCCCCTTTCATCTTCTTTAATGCTTCCTCCACTTCTTTCCATGTCAATTCCTTCTCTGAAATGTCTAGGTCACTGTCTGTTTCTTCCTCCACAATGTCCACTACGCTGGTTTTAGTTGGATTTAGGAGTTCCTTGAAGTATTCTCTCCAGATAACCTTTACTTCTTCCATGTTTTCGACCTCCTTTCCATTCCTGTCCACCATTCTGACATTTTCCCCTGTATCTCTTCTCTTTGCCTTTATCATTCCATACAACACTTTCTTACTGCCATCACAGTCCTCCTCCATCATTTCTGTCCATTTCTCCAGCCATTTCTTTTTCTCTTCCTTCACTACTTCTCCTGCTTCTTTCTTCCGCTCTTGGTATTCTTCTCTTGTTCTGTCTGTCCTCTGTTGGAACCATTTCCTGAATGCTTCATTTTTCTTTTTCACTGCTTCCTTAGTTCTGGGGTTCCACCATGGTGTTTCCTTCCACCTTTTCTTTCCACTAGTTCTGCCACACACGACTTCCGCTGCTTCTACCAACACGTCCTTGAACCTATTCCATTCTTCTTCACCTGTTTTCGGATCATCCTTCGGTAATTTGTTCCTCACTAATATCTGGAACTTCTCCTTATTTCCATCCTCCTTCAGCTTCCATGTCCTTATTCTTCTTTCTTGGTTCTCAGTTCTCCTCTTTTCCTTCAGTCCTCTCACCTTGGCGACCAGCAGACGGTGGTCACTGTCCAGGGCTTCTGAAGGTATTACCCTTATATCCGTGATACTCTTCTTTGTCTCCTTCCCGCATAGAATATAGTCCACCACTGATTTCCTAGTCAAATCCCTGCTGTACCAAGTAATTTTATGGCTCTCTCTCTTCTTGTACCATGTGTTTCCAACCATTAGCCCATTTATCTTGCACAGTTCCAACAATCTCTCTCCTTCCTTATTCCTGTTTCCCCATCCTTCACCATCCTTTAATTTCAGATGTAGTAATAATAATAATTAAATATAATAGTAGAATACAATTAACCATTACTATATTTTATCATTTGTTACTATCCCTTACATTTCATACTTTGCTTTCATCAAACATCCCGTCCAACCAAATACAACTTTCTTCATCCATGTATTTAACATAATCTTCTTTCACAGATTTTACTGGTGCCTGATTCACAGTTCCTACGGGTTCCATTTCACTTCGTTTTATGTAAAAACAAATTTACATAAACTAATATCAACAGATCTAGTGCACAGCACAGGCTCCAGACAACTGCACATCAGACACGATATGAGCTGCCATTCACTCAAATGACGAAAGTATGCAACTAAACTTGGAGGGAATATACTATACAATATGGCGGATCATTTGAAACGATTTCCCGAAAAATGACCCATCCATAGGTCTATATTCCAGAAACCCCCTCAATTATACATGTTCAGCAAAACATCAGATTCCTCTTCGGATATCACCTTTAACACTTCAGCAGGAATTCCATCCGGCCCTGATGCTTTCTTATTCTGAAAACATTGTACTGTAGTTTGAAATTCCTCTCTAGGGAATAGTGGAATATCATCAGGCAATACTCAAATGTGATCAGGAACTCTCTCTGGATGGTTAGGAAATAGGTCATCTATAATAGCTTCCTTCTGGGATGCCGTCATATCAGCAGTAGACACCATGATGCCACCCAGCTTCTTATTGACAACTTTGTAGCCCAGACCCCATGGGTCCTGATCTAAATCGTTAATGGGCTCGTTCCATTTATGTGCCTTACTTTGAGGAATGGCCCATTTGAGAGCCCTGCTCGACACTCTACATTCTTCTATCGCATTTACAAACTCTAGAGAATCACTACAGAGCCTTTGTGCCCTTCTCCTTAATCGAAAACACAATCATCGAGCCTCTGCTATTTCAACATTCCACCAATAGGCAAGATGATCTTTTTGGGTATAGATATGTGAACATGGTTTGTTTTATCAATATCAACGAGAAATAAACAGTTGGGATTTTGCTAATGGGAACTTCATACATACAATGTTTGATAAAAACCAGATCATTTGGGGATGTGACATAATTAGCACACACACACACCCATGCATTTCTATTTCCAGTAGGCTAACAATATCACCATTGTCTCCTAGGTATACCTCTGCGTCTCTTACCACCTACAGCTGAGTTCATTAGTCTCTCTTGTAATCTCACCTCCCCCAATTTGTAAACCGAACCAGCTAATGCAAACAACCTTCTCTAATGAGTTCATTTCTAATGTGCCCTCAAACTTGCTACAGAAACAAATTCATTCATTACTTACCAAAAGTTGGCTTTGTTAAACTGTTCCATATAAAGATTATCATCCGTGAATGGTGCTATGTGGAGGTCTCCGCGACTTGGGAACATCACACCTGCATAAGAATATAAATAAATTTAAACTTTTCAATAAAAAAAATATCAATAGGCCCTTTGAATTTTAGGCCAGTATGAAATCTATACAGCCTTATACAATCATAAATTTACAATGAATAATGTTACAGGTTTCATGTCCCTTTTAACTGCAGAACTGTTTTATGTCTATTGCTGTCATCCTAAAACCACTGGCTTGTTCTAGAAAGAGCATCAATGTTGCATGAAAGGAGGCACTTCACTGAAAAGGTCAACTGAGTATTCCCTGCACACATACGAGGACTAATCCATTAACGACTGGTAAAACAGCTAGTTATTAACAGGTTGAATTGTGATATATATGGCTATGTGGCGTAGTTGGCAAGGTTTCTTTCATTTATTGATTTTCCTTCTTTGTCTCGTCAGAAGAAGAGGTGATCGATTAAATGTGCTTAAATGTCTGATAGGCTGAAGAAGTTCTGGATGCGGTTATGGTATTGACATCCCAGGTCTAGTCTTCTCTAATACCGTCGGTATTGCGAGAGAGCTAGAGTCACCAAAGGAATATCAACAAGAGGAATGCCTAACTTAGGTAAGTAGAGACAACAGTCAACATGTGGGTGGAAATCTTGCCATTTTAACATAAACCGTTTGGATATGTTGTTTAGCATTTTATCCATGTATTTAAAGGTAGAGTAACACTCGTTGTTTATAAAAACTTAAAGAGTGGTTGTAAATTGTAGAATTTAAGGGAAATTGTGAATTTTCGGTTAAATTCACTATAATTTTTGGATTTCTTAGAAAAATTGTTATTTTCAAGTAAATCTTGCTATACTTTTGGTCAAACATCAGAGTTTCCAACCTAAGCCTAGGCTGTGAACTAAAATGCATGTGTAAAAGAGAGGAAAAAAAAAAACCAAAAACAAACATTGATTACAAATAAATAAATAAATACCTAACTAATTTGAAAGCTCGAATAAAACAATTAAAATAACATGCTCCTTAGTAGGCCCAACAGGAAATAATAATAATTATGAAATTAAATAATAACTAATAATAAATACTAAATATTAAATAAATTTAAATGTTCCATGCAATGGCCCTGAACATAAGTAATTTTGTTTAAGCGACTTTGGTGGCGTAGTTGGTAGCATGCTGAGCTTCTATGCTCAAGATAACGGGTTCAAACCCGGCCGAAGCCGTAGGATTTTTTAAGAGCGGTAAGTATGCCTTCCTTCGGAGGGGAAATAAAGCCGGCGGTCTCATGTCATAGATTTATGGCATGTTAAAGAACCTTCCACTAATTACACCTGTGAGAAGCTAAATTGTATAGGTTAAGAACGTTAACAACGCTCTTAGGTTCCTACGTTCGTTGCCAAGAGCCGACTGCAGTGGCGTCTAGTAGCAAAGTTCTGAACTAGGCCTAGTAGTCGTTGACGGTGGCGTTTGGCGGCAAATATAGGAACTATTTGAAAAATTTAAAGTTGCAGTCCTTACTTGAATTTAAAAAATCCTCTCGGCACGCCGGAAGGCGGAGGTAGATTTCACTGGGCAAACTAGGGGATAGGCTATAATAGGCAAAATATGCAGGTTTTCGTAGAAGGATCAGACCTCATTTATTGCGAGAAAGTATTTTACAATGTAATTGGAGCTCAATTCACTTTTCTTTCCTCTTAATATGCATAATTTTAACATTTTATTGTGTTATGGGGACGGTAACCTTCTTGTCATTTGGGGTCCATTTTTATATTTGTAGTCACACCATCCTTATGCAAGGTTTGGAACTGATGTGTAACTATCTAACAGTCTGTTACTTCTTCACGACAAATTTTATCTCCCGCGGAGATGTTGGTTGGTTCCCAGTTTAGGGGCTGTGACAACGCGGTCATGTAACCCCGTGTACTTTGAGTGTGTGTAGAATCTGTCTGATAAACGGTGTTAATTGTGATGGCTGTATTAGTCTGTAATTCAGGTAAGGGCTGCAGACAGTCAATTTCAAGTAGTAGTTCCTAATGTTGGTACCAGATATACCGACAACGACACCTAGCTGTGAACTTGGCTACTAAATGCCACCGCAACCAGCAACTTGCAACGAACGTTGGACTTCCCCTCTGAAGGAAAGCATACTGAGGGATTTTCAGCGCTCTTTGAAAATCCGACGACTTCGGCCGGCTTTGAACCCGCGACCTTGGGCATAGAAGTTCAGCATGCTACCAGTTACGTCACCGAAGCCGCTTCACACTTAGTCTGGTGGAAATCTGAATCTGATCTCGTGCAAGTGCGTTGTCATGGCAACGTCTGACGGCTCATCCCTCATCAATTTAGTAGTGTTGCCATGGCAACCTCTGATAGCTCTTGGCATTTTCTTATAATTCCGAAATCATTTTTCTCATCCCTTGGCGTAATGGTGGGTCATATCAAAAATTCTTTCAGACAAAAGTTTTAGGTAATTATTAGGGGAATATTGCCCATTTTGCAGGGTTTTGATATTGTGCCTATTAAGAGAGATATGATTAATGTTTCCCGAAAAACCCACTTTTTCCCACCCCATTGGCCAATGGTTGGCGCTATCAAAAAACTTTTTAAACATAAATTTTTGGCACTTATCCGACACATAATATGAACTTTGAAGGGATTCGATATTTCACATATTAAGAGAGTTATAGTGATATTTCACTTTTTTGAAAAAGCCCCCCATTTTTACCCCCTTCGACCGATTTTGCCCATTAACGAACTCGACCGAGATTTTATAGGGATACATATTATGTAAAAAAATCAAAGTGATTGGTGCAAAATTACGGCAGTTATCGTGTCCACAAAAAACTGATATATATATACATACATAAATTATATATAAACTTTTGAACCGACGGTGGTTTTGGGGTCTGGGGGATGTGAAACGCGAAGAAATGTCGAAATTTTCCGGAAGTCGAAACATGGTACCCATTGCAATAGTTAGCTTTCTAATGAAATTTACCTAAAACAGATACACACACTAATACAGCCATCACAATTAACACCGGTTATCAGACAGATTCTACACACACCCAAAGTACACGGGGCTACATGACCGCGTTGTCGCAGCCCCTAATTTGAGGAACCAACCAATTTTGTTTAAACGGCCACGTAAACCTAACACCTGTATAGTCATGCGTAATAAAGCATACATACAAGTTGGATAATAAATAATAATAATAAATGAATAATAAATAAATAATTAAATCAATAAATACTTAAATAATAGTACATTATGCAACGAGCCTATAATGGTAATAATTAAGACACGAGTATGTTTATAAAACGAGCATATGTGAGGTTTTATAATTTCCAAACGAGTGTCTTAATTACCATTATAGGAGAGTTGCATACGACTGTTTATGTTCGAACATAAATATCTGTCGAGATATCACCAGTTTTATGTACTGAACGGAGTGCATGGGACGCAGAGAATACCTTGTATTTGACCATGGCCTCCTCGACTACCCCACTCTGATACTAGGCCACGCAATGAAATTTAAATTATAAGTCCTTGGAACTTAGTGCAGGTGCGATGCTATCCTTACCTAATTGGTCAAACAAATGTTTCTTGAGCTCTGATTGGTGGGAGAAACAGTCCCATAATGAAAACTCGTACTATAATGAGCCTCATTATAGTACAGTTTACCAACGTAATATTTACATTTCGACATCGTCTAACATAAATAAAAAATTACTGTCTCTTAGATATGGGACTTGTCTACCCTGCTTGTCTCTGGTAGACCTATAATGTCTAATTTTTGTAAAGAACCAACATGGTCGCCCGGTTTCTATGTACAGTATGCATCTGCTGTACTGTATATGAACCAAAATGGAAACCCGCTCTCTACAACCATACCAAATAAGATAATAACAACAGACAACTAGTCTCTAATCTAACTCCTCCCTGCTCAGCAAATTCGTTTCTCGCAAGGTCGGGGCAAGGCTGGACGATGCTGGTTACCACTGTAAGACAACAGAGCAGACTTCATCACTAACATTAGTAATCTATTTTCAAGCTGCTTTCTTGAGTTAAACAAAATGTACAGTTTGGTAAAATAAAATGTAATTATAACTTAGACCCATCTGGCTACTTAGCGGTGTCCATCCTCAATAAATCAACCCATTAAAACTACACCCCCCCCCCCCCCCTCGTCTCTCCTCCTTCCCGCTTAGTAGAGGTAAACCTTTGTTCAGTAATAGCTACCTAGCTTTACAGCTTATTAAATAATAATAATAATACCTAATTTCAACTAAATTTAGCTATATTTGGCAAAATAGTATAACTACCGTTACTATTCTGACATCATTTAATAGTAAGACACTTAGCATAAAGTTCCCTAATCATGGGATTGGCGAAATATTGGTAAAAAAAACAACAACAAAAAACCAGTAAGGTTCAAATGAAATGGGTCCCTCGTGTAGTTAGGCCCTTTAGCAGAAATATTAAAAAAGAAAATGTTTCATAGTAAAGAGTGCATTATACGATTTAACTTAACACCTAGCACAAGTCTATAGCATTATTGGTTCCTAAAATATAATGGGGGTTTTGGGTTCTTTAGTTAAATCAAGAGTAACTAATCCATAAATAATCATTTAAAAAGCCTGCCAAAGTATTACCCTTAGTCATTTACACAGAGCAAGATACAGTGCCATATAAATAAAATGGGTCCTCTCCCATGCAGTTAAGCCTTTTGGATAAAATTTGGCTAAATCAGTGGTCCTCTGCAAAGGGGGCATTCCAAGCTTTCGTTTAAGCCCACACACAAGTCTATAGCATTATTGGTTGACAAAATATAACAAGCAGATGACCTAGCAGATTGTTAAAATTTGGGTAAATCTATAAAATAAGTGGGGCATAACAAAGAGGACATCACCCCGAGTCCTAGGACACCTCACGTGACCCTCTCTGATGATTGGTTCAGGAAATATATGCAAAAAAACGAGTGCAAGGTATAGTTGGGTTTAAAAAAAATGGGTGGTGTAGAACCCGCCAAGGCTATCTACTCATCTGGTTCTTGGGAAGCCCATAAATAAGCTCCAAAAATTCAGAGGGACCACATTTCTCCTACAAAATGGTTTCGTGGGAGTAGTTATTCTTGTGCCATCCAGCAGCACTTTTGTGAAAAGGGGGGTTTAAACTAGCATAAGAGTGTAACTGGGGCATGTTATGAAAGATTTATATTGTTCTGGAATGAACACTACAGTGTCGCTGAAAGTGACATCCTGCTCCAACTACAAGGCGAGATCATTTCAATTTCATGTTGTGGCTTTTGAAGTAGACATGCACACAAAGATGCAAGCTTGCCGCACATCAGTGTAATAGTTGCCCTAAGCCTATATACAGAGAGAACACAGCAGAACACGTTGATTGATGCATTACTCAAGAAGTGCACCTGGGCTAGGATGTCTAAATATGAGACTCACATAATTGTTTAAATTTGTCTAGACATTGGTCTAGGGTCCTCAAGGCCTTACATTATATTCTGCGATTTTGCAGACATGTTCTAAGCATGCAAACATTCAAATTGTGGTGTAACCATTAAGCCCCCATAACTAGAGGTGTTAGAAAGTGTTGTTATTTTTTTGAAGATTTGTTGATTTAAAATTCAAAAGGTGGTGTTTTGTGTTTTTATTATTTTTTCGGGGGATGACATGTTAAAATTTGGAAAGCGATAAGGTTTGTACAATAAGTGCATTTAAAAATATAAACAATTAATAAAACAAAGTAAAAAACAAAACAGCAGGGTAAAACGTTAAACATGGCTATGGAAGAATGAGATAATACTTATATGGAAGTCACATTTTTATTTTACATTCACCATCTCGAAACACATTTCAGTGAATACCTTTTTCAGTTTTATCCAAATACTGCGGTGAAATCACTGGAAGTAGATCATGGTTAAAGTCTCAGCATTTGCAGCTGTCAATTCGCCTCCTATCACTTACTATGAGACTGTATTTCGAAAATGACCTTTCAGAATCCACATTTGAACAAGGATACCACACACACTTTAATGCAGCTGTTGCATAGTCTCAGTGAGCAGGCCTTAATCCCATGAGGATCTCTGGAACATTCACATTATCTTCATGACGCAGTTGGTTCTTGAATGCAGTCAGGTAAATGCTGTGAACCTCTAAAAACTGTTGAGACTCCATCTTCGTAAGAAATGGGGCATTCTTCTTAAATTGGAGCAGTTCTGTGGGAGATACGTTCTTAGGTGCATGCCGAGGATCAAACAATGACCCGATGGCTTCTACAGTCTTCCTGGCTGGATCCGTGGTCCTTAAAGTCCGGACTTTCACTAGAGCTGACTGGGCAACACACGTAAGATTGGACTTAACCTTTATCTGCATCTTTTGAGGAAGCTGTTCCAAGTTCTGGAGGATCGTATGATTGAACATTCCACCATCGCCTAATAGCTTGAGCTTTACCTCAAGGTCATCTAGCTTCCCAGCCAGTAAGTGAATTGTTGGGTACTTAGATCCCTCCAAGAAATTAAGCAAGTCCATAAGAGAGGCACCAACAACAGAAACATACAATGCTTGTAATTGTATAAATTGTATTGTTGAAGTCGATGCTTGTTGGAAAAATTTGACCCCAGAATTTGAATCTTCCAATGTTTTGAAAAATTCTACCAGATCTTCCACATGTGTGGCCATATACATTGCAGCCTTAAACCATGAATTCCATCTTGTACATACAGGCATTGGGAAAGCTAGAATTTCATTCTCTTTTTCTGTGTTTTCATATTTCTCCCTTAGAAATGCAACGTAATTGCTTTTTCTTTTTCGCGTATTTAAAAAAGGCATTCTTTGTCTTTACTATAGACATGTTCAATTCGTCCAGCTCGTTTTCAAATACGCAGCCGATAAGATTGACTTTATGAGCCCAGCACTGGACATGACTTAATTCTTCAATCAATCCTTGAAGAGTAGTTACACATTTTGTCATGTAGCGTGCTGAGTCCGTAACTACTGCCACTACACGCTCCCGTTCAATTTCATAGGAATTCAAGGTGTCTAATATCGCATTGGAGCAATTTACGCTATTGGCAGAATCTAGAACAACAGAGGCAGCCAGATGGGTGTTCATTTCAGTTGATGGTACTGATGGACGAAAAAGAATGTTGAAAACACACCTACCATTCTTGTCAGTTGTTTCGTCACATAGCAGAAACACGTCTTTGTTTTTTATATCTTCCCTCCTTCTTTCGCCAATCATGGGGATGTATTTCTGACGAATCTGATTTGCTGATGGTAAATCTCCACTTCCGCGAACGTACTTATTAAACCAAGTACGGATAGCAGGATTGTCTAGTTTCTCTACTGGTATATTAGCTTTCACAAACGCAGTAGTAGTGTCCAAAATAAACTCTTCTTTCATATCCTTCACACGACTAGCATTTGATAATGTTTCTTTCAAGGTGGCCACTCTAGGAACACTAACTTCAAGACGCGAATTTTCTCTGCGTTTTGAATGCTTCTCCGATTTGCAATGTTTGTCTAATGCATCTTTCCTGCGATAATCTAACCGACAATCACAATATTTGCACATAAGAATGCCACAAGAAATTATAAATCCTTCATTCTTATATTCTTTAAGTCTGTCTGTGGCAGAAACAGCTACCTTCGGCATTTTTAAACTCAACTGAGCGATGCCCAGTAACAAACACTGTTATCACACGGTTGACTGTAGTCACACGCCAGTATAAATTCGTAACCACACGCAAAATTTATTTCTGAATTCGTGTCATAATATTTAAATTACGTCGCGTCTCATCTTCCTGTACTGCTAAGTTCGGAACTAATACGACGAACACGCGGTCGCCAACTGATTCACGCAAATAACACACTAGCTTCGATGATAACGCACAATTTGCGCACTTTTTATTAAATTATATAGAATTCTCTACTATAATTTACACTCGCTACCGATGTAACAGGAGGCAAACGTAGTTTACATTATGAACAACTATCACATAACCTTTTGGAGGTAGTCGGCCAAACTATTCACGCCGCGATATAACAGCTGTTTACCACAGCGCTAAAATCCAACGAGTAACGACAATATCGACAGTATATCGTAATATGACGTATATCGTAGTACAGGGTGTCTACCAACTCATCTTAAAAGAATTGCCTGAATATTCCCTGATTTTTCCAGGATTAATGAGAGAATTCCCTGAGTAAAGACTGCTACACATTCGCCCGGGAACAGGAAGTGTGATGAAATGCACGCTATTTTTGGGTTCGTTTTAAGCGCTCTCCAGGAACAAGAAGCAAAATGTAATCCAGGAAAGCAAATGAAAAATAGGATTAAGTTTTATGTTTCCTGTTCTCGGAAATTCCAGGAGCCAAACAGATGTGAGCAATGACGGCACAAGGGAAAGAGTTGTGAAAATAAATTATTTCAATAGAATATTATAAGTGAACTTATTGTCCAGTAAAATAAGCAAGGTTTATGAAGTCATGCTGCTTTCACTACTGTAAATCCCCCCAATAAAAGGGACAACGGGAGGTTGAATGCACACATCAAGGTGTGTATCATACGAGTGTGATCATCTTAAACCAATATTTAATTTGTAAAAGCATTTGAAATCACTGATCCTACGTCGCAGCAATGATGATATTCGGTAGCATAACTCTGAATATATGCCTACACAGTAATTTACACATATCCAAGGGACGAAGGGAGGCATATTCCAAATTCTCACTCTCAATTAGGTCCATCTCGTCATGACAGAAGTAATCGAGTCAATCAATTTATTAATTTATAAATACATTTAAATGAAGGAAATCATTATGAATGATGTTTCAACAGGCTAGAACACACTAGTATCAGTCTAAAATAATTTAGGTTGGTTTCTCAGTTTACGGGCTGCGACAACGCGGTCATGTAGCCCCGTGTACGTTGGGTGTGTATAGAATCTGTCTTATAACCGGTGTTAATTGTGATGACTGTATTAGTGTGTGTTTCTTTCTTAATTCATGTAAGGACTGCATACTTTGAATTTTTCAAGTAGTTCCTACTTTTGCCGCCAAACGCCACCGTCAACAACTACTAGTTGTTATACTGTTTGTTATACTGAATTAACAACTACTAGTTCAGAACTTGTCTACTAGACGCCACCGCAGTCGGCTCCTGGAGACGAACGTAGCAACCTGAGCGTTGTTTACATTCTTAACCTAATTTAGCTTCACACAAGTGTAATTAGTGGAAGGTTCTTTAGCATGCCATAAATCTATGACATGGGACCGCCGGCTTTACTTCCCCTCCGAAGGAAGGCATACTGAGGGATTGTTAACGCTCTTAAAAATCCGACGACTTCGGCCGGGTTTGAACCCGCGATCTTGGGCATAGAAGCTCAGCATGCTACCAACTACGCCACCGAAGCCGCTAAAAATAATTTAACCAAGTCTGCTTAATAATACAAGGTAGAGTTTGAAAGGTGTTGCAAAACATTTCCTGGGCACAATTAAAAACAAAATTCGACATAAGTTCTAGCCTAGCTAGGAGCAGACAATCAAAGACAATAATCAAAGAATACCGGGATGGAAAAGCCGCGCAAACGGTATTGTCAACCCAGGTCTACTTTATTCCTTACTGCGGACCGCGCAACTGAAGTACACCTAGCATGAGAAGTAAGATGGAACATAAATACGTGTAACTATACTTACTTGTCCATCCATCAATCTCCTCGTCACTACTTTCACTGCTATCATTGTCGATTTCACTCGCATTATTATCGTCAACAGACTCGTCTGAACCGATTATCGCACTGTCAGTTCCGCGCGATCCAATACAATATATACGCGGTACCGGTAACTGAGTGTTATAAAACCTCACTTCCAGTACCGAAATCATTATCAAGACAACGATATACCTATCTGCATTTCGTTGAACAAAGACCTTAGTTCGTAAATAACACGTAGTATTTTGATTAATGAACGGCAGAGAGGAGAAAATTACACAAGAATGAAGCACTGAAAGAAAACGTTAATTTACGTTGCCGGTTATCCGCGCACCAATACAAAACTACAGTAGTAGTCAAAATTCGATCGCTAACGGGAGTTTAAATAGTCCCTAAATCTCGTCTTAGTATAAAAAGAAAATAATTTATTTATGTTCAAAGGAAGCCAAGCAGTAACGATATGAGTGAAAAAGTCGAAAAAAAAACCAGGCGAACGTGCTCTTTTTAAGCTTATGCTGGGCAAACCGTTAAAAATATCAATATACTCTGAGTTTAACAATTGTTCAGCATTAAAAGTTCTACAAAAAAAAAAGTCCGCGAGAGCATATCTCTATCTTCAATACATCGCCTACTATACGTGTTTTTAGGTTGGACGGGAGGGGGATTTGTGTTGCATGCACCTCGCCATTCAATTACGTCTGACAAGAATTCGTTGCTCATGCTATCTCCATGATAATTATAATGGATAGTCCAGTCAGTGATTTTAACCCATCATGCCGAGACGTAAAACGGATAAAGGCCTAGGTCGTAGTTCATTGACATCGGGGGAAAAAAGCGCTTGTCACGAATTGCATTCATAACTGTTTCCGAGCGAAGCTAGTATAAACAATACTAAATTTAAAATATTTTGTCGCCAAAGTGCCTACATCTACCGACAAAATCACTAAATTGGCAATACCAGACGCAACGAACAAAATGCTCAAGGCCCGACAAAATGGCGTAGTTGGCTCCCGCGCAGAAGACGAACGGAAAGGTTGCCACATCATGCGTTCAGTTGAGCATGAGAAGGCACTGCTCATTGGCTGAGCACTGTCATCAGTAGCGAGCGATAACTTCCCGCGAAATTCGAAAGTATTGCTTCCACTTTTACGTGATATAGCCAAACTGAGAAAAATCCCTGATTAACAAACAAATTCCCTGATTTTTCCCTGATTATTCCAGAAATTCATAATTCCCTGAGAATTCCCGGTTTTCCCGGGTCGTAGACACCCTGTAGTATTACCCCTCGCGAAACTATACAATCGATCATTCTCTCGAATTGAACACCAACCAAATTCGATTATCGGCTTGTGGACAAAAATGTTCGGATTGGTGTGGGGAAAAAATATGAAAATTTGTTTTTTTATTTCACAGATTGTGGTGTTATTTCACAAAATTCGCGTTATTTCACGATTTAATTTCACTCCTGGGCGGCACGAAACATGTAAATACGTGAAAATAAAACATCCTAACCTCTAAATATGACTTTTCGTTTTATCGCGAATTAACAAAAACTAACACCTCTACCCATAACAAATTCATTTAGGCTATTAATAATATTTTATTTCTTAATAGGGTTTAAACTAGCATAAAATAATGTCATGTTAGTATTTTTATTGTATTGGCAACGTGTCGAATTGCATTGGTCCATTCGCAGTAGATGCAGTGACATTATTATATCAAATTATTATTATTATTTTTAGTGGTCATATCTTAATTTGGAGTAACGTAGAGATTTGTCTGACGATAGTATTCTGATATTTTAGTTTAATTCTACGTTTTAGAGTAGGCCTATATTTTATATCCAACTTTATGGTATATAAATCATATGTAGGGGATATTTAGTCTGGCAGGCTGTAACTTGTGTTCGGTGAATTGTGAAACAGTCGTATACATAGAAGGAATTTTGGGGGTTCGATTATTTTCATGTAAATAGATATAATAATGTTATTGGCTTTACGTCCCTTTAAACTACTGTGGCCTTTCGAGACGCCGGGGTGCCGGAATTTTGCCTCGAAATCTACTGACACGGCTCTCTCACATTTGAGCACCCTCGATTGCCAACTGAGTGAGCCAGGATTCGATCCTACAATCTTGGGAACAGCAGGCGGGAACATTACTGTTGAGCCACGCAGCCAGTCATGCAAATAGAAAATTAAACTTCATTTTATCTTCATAGATATTGAAATCTACACATAGTAATGATTTATACATCTACTTCGACACAGTAGGCCTAATCAAACATAAATGCAAACGAAGTATGTTAGGTAAAATTTAACACACGAATATTGGCGTCATAGAAATACACGTGAGAGATTGTGGGTTAATAAGAAGCTAGCTATTTGAAAAGAAAAAAAAAACCACCCTTCCTTTGTTCCTTTTTTCCATCCACTTGAAGAAAAAAACAACTACATTATAACCCCGATTTAGTGTAAACCCGCATTTAACGGAAGAAGTTTCAAGTCCCGAAAATTATTCCATAAGTGCAATTTAATTTTATATTTGATTTAGCGTAATTCGCGTTACGCCAAAATCCGCATTTAGCGTTAGGAAATGTTAAAATTCGCGAGTATTTATTTCGATTCGTTATGGTTATGCGACATTAAGAACCTATGAAAAAGACGTGATAAGCTCGTTAAGGATGATTCAAGGCAGAAAAGGAACACCGAGAGCGTGTTTGTTTGATGCTCTTCATGCAGTCAACAAGTCATGGGAGTAAAACACCGCTACTACGCTCGTACATATTTTAAGCAAGGGCAAGTTAGACGTCGATTATGATTTAAGAGATGAAAGCAAAGAAGAAATAGCACGGAATTTGACTGTTGGTTAGGAAAACAGAAATCCAGTTGATATCGAGTGCGGGAGTGATGCTACGGAAATCCCGAAAATTTCACACAGTCAAGCTAGTGTCTCTAGTCGCACTTATCTCTTAATAGAAAAACGAGATGAATTTTAGTTCTCATATAATGTTTTCTTCTGAAATGTGCAATCGAAAGTTAGAATAAACGATCTAAGAAACAGTTTTTTCCAGGCTTAACAAAAATAACTGCGGATAATTCGCGGTTTTATTCACGGAAGTTCGTGCATTAATTACCGCGAATTATCGAGAATGCACTGACTTTTTTTGTTGTTAAATATTAATGTAGGCATAATCCACATAGGCCTACCTCTAGCCTAGCATGTCTTATAAGACACTACAATCAAGGGTTATAATTATTATTTTCCATGTTCAAGCCTATTTCTATATTTTAACCAATAGTTTTGTTTTTCTAGGCTTAACAAAAATAACTGTGGATAATTCGCGGTTTTCGATAATTCGCAGAGGTTAGCGCATTAATTACCGCGAATTAACGAGAGTGCACTGTATGTGGAGAGAGTGCTGCAGTTAGTGATGTAACCTATCGAAACCTCGATTTAAGGTAAACCCCCATTTAAGGTTAAAAAATACCGGTCCCTAGAAAAACGTTAAATAGGGGTTCTACTGTAAACATTATTAATTAAAGGACAGTTATTGATTCATTCAGAGGGTTTGCAATATCGCAGTCATGTAGCCCTGTGCACTTGTGCGTGTGTGCCTGTCTGATAACTTGTGTCATTGATAAGGCTGTACTAGTATAAATGTGTTTGTACCTGGGGCAAGGATTTGGGTAGGAGGCAGCTGTGGTGTTAATGCAGGTACCATCTCAATACCGTATTTCCTCGCATAATCGTTGCATATTTCAGCCTAAAATTCCTGGAAAAAAGTAGGGTGCGACGATTATACGAAGAATATTTAAGTTCAAAGAAGAAAACCACAATTTTTAAATATATACGGTATCATTATTTGCTGCATGCTAGTGCGCTTTCTTAATATTATTATTTGTTTATTATGTAATTCGGTGTATTTCACTGCCATCAAGATCACCGTATAATTCCTGTATTTCCTCATTGTGGACAACACGTGCGTAAGACCATGCACTGGCAGCTTGCGTAGCGTTTCATAACCCGCCGGTATGAAGACGAGATGACTCTTCTGACAAGGTCACGCCTGGTTTTAAAGTCACGGAATGTGCGAAGTGACAATGCTGGTCGCTCGCGTCGCGGTTCATAGCCCGCAGGCATGAAGACGAGATTACTTTCTTCTAACAAATTCACGCCAGGGTATAAAGTCACAGCAGAATGCGCAACCGATCAGCGAACAAATATGAACGTGCTAAGTGACGATGCTACCCGCACATAACATGGTCAAGCCCACAGGTACTGAGGCAGGGACTCGTTTCACGCCAGGTTATTAGCTTGCGGCAGTTTGTGCAACTGACGGGCGCATACGAATATGCATACCAATATGCTATGCGACAATAATACAATGAAATTTTATAAACGTATTTTAGTGTTTGAAAAGTGGGGTGCGACGATTATGCGAGGATATACGGTATTTGGCAGGAGTAGAAGTGGGAAGCCAAGGGAAATGCTTCTAGATTGGCTGCTCACCATGCCAGCCCTCAGACCATAATTCAATTTCTTGGCAGAGCTGAGAATCAACCTGTACCTCCACAGTGACAGCTAAGAATGCTTGCCACTATGGCATGAGGTGGGCTATTACAAAACAAATTGATAGAGTTCAGCAAGGAACAGTTCTATGGCCCTTGGGGATACTATTTTCTAACATGATAATGAGGACTAATTTCTCTCATTAGAGGTAAAACTAACATAAACTTTTGAGATTAGGAAAATCATAGCACAGTCGGGTTTTCATAGTTTTACTGGAAACTTTCTGGCTATTTTCTGAAAGTCAAGGTTACTATATTTTCCTGTAGAAATCCTGGATTACAAGGACTGCACATAACATCCAGAGAGGGTTTCAAGTTTGGAAACATCAAGAAAATTAAGCAGGATAAAACAAAGTGCAAGTGCCAGATGAATGACGAACTGCGATTGAGACTGTGGCCAGAAGACTAAAAAAGGTAGATCACTCTTTACATCTGGAGGACTTGATAGCAACAAGGTCACAAAGATACAAGTTTTCTGAGTTGGTGGTTGAAAGACTGTTATTTATATCTGCAATACACACAATTGATTCAAAAATGTATACAGGTTTCCTATGCTTACCATTTTCCTTGAGCCACTTCTTTGCATGAAGGAATGTTTCCAACATTCTCTCATTGTAGAGCATATACCCCATTGGTTCTGACACGACAACGTCGACTTTTTCTGGTAATGAAATCTCCTCAATTTTGCCAGCTATTACGATTATTTTCCCTTTAAGGCCATTTGCATTAACCAATGTCTGCAACAAAGAAACACAACCCATAAGTACATATTAAAAAAGTATAAATAATGTTATTACTGTAGGCCCTAATTACTCTTGTAACAATCACACCCCTCATTTACTTTTAAAATTAAGAAATGTCAAACCTCACATAAAAGTTGCACAATATTTTCCATAAAACTGTTTCAGAGGCCAATTTTCCTGATCTTCGTCATTTGAATTCCATGCTTTGCCATTTAGATTGACAAGAGTTTGGTATTATTCCACATTTAGAGATCAATTCTCCATATGGCATTACAGTCCGATTGGTTTCAGTTGCCAAAAAAAAAAAAAAAGTGGTGGTTTTGATGTAAACTAAGCATTTACATTGAAAGCAGTTACAACTCGATGCAAATATAAACTGTTTGACACAAGAGAGCATAGTATTAGTTCGCGTGAAACTTCTAATAGGAGGAATCGCTCATATAACAACACTGAACGATTAAGTCCTTATGAAGTATATAAATATACTGTTAAGCTATTCGAACTACAACAGGAACAAGCCAGCAAATAAGGCTTTCAATTTGGCAGATGTTTAGGTAGAAATCTCAATTCCCTCTATCAATGTTTACAATTTCACAACTCCATTGAAAACAGTTAAGAAACAACTCCTTCTAGGTTTTTTTGGAAAAATGTTTTAATTAATCAATTTATTGAAAGGATATCCATCTTATCGTAGTAATGTTAAACGCTGAAGAAGATATCAATGAATACCGACACATGGTCGTTCATATATTAACATCATATACGAGGTTCGTTAGGATAGTACCGTATTTACTTGGCTATTAAGACCCCTTTTTTCCCCTAAATTTTTTGTTCCGAATGACTTTCACTACTATCCCTTGCTAAGCAAAAATCTTAGTATGAAAGAAATAGAATGGATATGAAAATGCAAACTTTATTTTTATTGAAACATACGGAGGGAGAAAGCATCAATTAGGGAATGAGTGCTGATACTGAACGAGCACATCTCGCTATCATTTGTAAACACAACCAAGTACGTTTTACTCACATGTTTCACACTAATACACCAATAACGTGTCACACAAACGCCAACGGTTCTTGCAACAGTGTTTAAAATGAAACGGGGAAGAATCACATCTAGCAGAAATGTTATTAGCTATGAAACAGAGAAGAAGACAGCGGCAAACGAAGCGCAAAACAAAAGAATGCAGCAAAGAAACTAGACAAGATATGAAACCATAACTTTCATTGGCGGAATTCAAATTTGGTGCTCCTACTCGACCAATAGTGTGACAACTTATATTGGATATCAGGTGAAGCCTAAGATCTCCAGACTTGCTGCAGCTGCCCGCACTGTTGTGAAGCACGATTTAACAAGCACAGCCACACTGCTAGGAGAATGAAAAGTATTTTTGTTAAAAGATTACCTAGGCAACTGAAAATTGCTTCTGGCTCAATAGTAATGAACAGAGAAGAACTGGAGGATAAACAATACAGCAAAATCACACAGGAACACACAGGTGTGGTTGGAGCCTATTGGCTCACAATTCGATATCCTGCCCAATCGTGTACAGTACATGTACGCAAAAATGCGGTGTGTCTCGCTGTGAAGGTTGCCTTTGTCTGTTTTATGTTCTTCCCTCTTATTTTGGGAAAGGGAGAGAGTAAAAATAAGCTATTTTACGTCAACCTCTTGGTACTTTCCTACTCTTCATAATTAAGGCGAGGTACTATAAGGAATTTCCAGGAATTTTGTATTTTGGCTCTCGAAAATGAAGAGGGGTACTATAGGTCCTAGAGCCGAGTAAATGCGGTATTCGAGTATATTTTTCTTGCAATAAAACGACAAAAATAAGCCGAAAATTATTTCCATTCAATCAATACCATATATTTAGACATGCAGGAAAATCGCAATTTTACTTTTTTCTGATTTTTCAACTATTTGGTAACTATTATGACTATGTACACCCAGAATTTGGGAAACTGAATGTGCGACAATGTGCAATAACTACGGGTTTTGGCGAATTATTCCCATAAATGTGAAAAGTGCCCAATTTACCGAAAAATATTGAATATTATGCTTTATTACATTTTCGTGCCGCAACTTTGAAATTTGCGAGTTCCTAGCAATGGACACTTCGGCTAAATAATCAATATTTACAAGTAATAATCGATATGTACGAAAATTAATTGCGATAAAAACAATCGATTACAGTAAAAATCAATTTGAAAACTGCTGCTGTTATTGCTGCATAATTTCAACTGTTTATCGCCAATAAAACGATGTTTTTGGAGAAATTATTTCGTAGTTTCATTTGGTTGTGCTAATAAAAGGAATATTCCAATCGTTTGTATCAATTCTTTAAAAAAAATTAAAGTAATAAGGTTATGCTTATATTGGTTTATATTGCACCGACCGTCATGTCTAGTATTTGACCATTATAAATAAAACTGTAAAATACGTATCGTGATGTGAATAGATGATGTTTGTTAGGCGTTCTCCGTTCTCCTTGCTTTGGGAAATGTTGTATAATATGATGAAATTATTCTTTACAATGTGTGAGTTATAGGTAGGGACCTGAAAAAGTCGCATTTGCGATAAATGCGAATTTTTAAATTTCGTACTGAATCCAAGCCTACGTTAATTTTAATGTGAAATAAAACCATTTTATGCGTAAATCAAAGTGCGACAAAATGCGAATTGTGACCCAAAATGCGAAAATACCAAATAAATGCGATTTTATAGCGAAATTACTTTAAATCTGCTAATTTATTTGCGAATTTGTTTATAAAACAAAAACAAATGTTTAGTAGGTGGCCTAATCTCTCGCTAGCGATACCTCATCTTGGAATCGTAGTGTGCTACGCATATTGGTCGATATAACAATCGATTTCTGTATCGATACGAACTTTCGACCATCTATAACTAATTCAGACAGCTGACGAACGAAACTCGTTTGTGTACTTGGCGCATCGTGGCGACTGGTGGTTTGTCGAACACGTGGACTTCGCTAAACGGAAAATTTTGCGGCTTGCCGCTTGAATAGTAACCTTATCCTTTTTGTAACCCTCAAGCACTTCAAGATATTTTATCCTAGACACGTGGTATTGAACAATGACAAAGAAACCGATATTCAAAAACTTCCGGGCTTTACAAACATTCCATGTCATGAAATAAGGAAGGGCTATGATTCTTTCAAGAATATTATTGAATCGCAGTTAAAACAAAATGAGGAGTGTGAAGTAGTACGTGCCTTGACTGCTGTTCAATATGAACATGAACATTTTGCCAAGAGTTCTTTAGATCTTTTGTGGACACCAACAAACAATGAGGACAGTGGGCGTGTTTTGTCGCACTACAATACAGATGTTACAGACAGAAGGTGTATCTTGAAAGAGTGCAACGCAGAGTTATTTAAAATGCTTTCATTTGAACATTAAATTGTATCTCAAGTGTCGCCAATAAAGTCATATAGTCCGTAAGAATCCGGAAAAATTAGATGCTAATTTTCCAAAAATAGATGCTAAATAGGGAAAATATAAATGCTAATTTAAAGGAAAATAGATGCTAAATTTTCAGGTCCCTAGTTATAGGTTATGTTACTTGTACAGTCCGGCGATTATTCCTTGAATTCGGATACTGTTTTATAGATTGGTAGTCAAGTGTCGCAAAAAGATATATCAGTAATTGCGTGTTTTGCATATTCTGTTTAACTTAACTTAAGAAAACCTTTGAGACTGATAGAAAGTGATCATTTAAATCTTTGGAGTAGATATGAAAGGTGCACAACAAAGTTCACAGGATTGTCAACATTCGTCTATACAAGTGGCATTCGCAGCAGTGTTAAGTCTCCTGTTGTGTGTCTTTTTTTTTTACTAAGGGAGTGTTAGAAGTACTAATATCCCAATATCAGTATTAAAGAAATGTAGAAACTTGACACCATACATTTTTCATAAATGTGAGATCCCTGAAAATAAAGGCATCTCGGCTAGATCGAGCTCAAGTGCTGTTGGTTGGATGTATGATGTGAGACGAAGGCACCAGAGCTATGCTGAAAAGATCCAAAGGTAATGTTCTCATTATGCAATCAACAATATGAGGTGTTGTGCAGCAACTCAAATTACCCTGAGCTGCTGGTGTTGTCGGTACAGTGCTAACTCCACAAGCAAGATGGATAGAACGTCATGGTCCGGCGGAGAGTTGTATTAGTTCACTGATACCAAGTGCCAATTGTTAGAATAAAGTGAGCTGTGATCAGGCGACAAAGCTTGTCTTATGAAATTTACCGTGTGGCAGGTGGAATGACGACAATACAGGGCTGTCCTGGAGTCTCAGGGTTGATACGCTTTCCGGATTTCAAATTTCCCTGACTTTTCCCGGTTTTCCATACCAAAATTTAAGAAATTCCCTGACCGCAGAGTCGTTTATTTCCCTTACTTTTCCCCATTTTCCAGAGCAAAGTATAGAAAATTCATTAACCACAGGGACGACATTTACCTCGATGTTCCTTAGGTTTTCCAAACCTAGCAAAAGTGCATTTATCTTTAGAAAACGTTCTTCTGTATGATCGATTTAGATTAAGTTAGAAAAACTGATTTTAGACTAATTATTTGTGCAAGGCTATTCTTAGACGCGAGGAGAAATGTTGTAGTAGATGAAAATAATAGTGATAAAAAAAATATCTGAGCAATGTTTCATTATATAAACCGGACTTATATGTAGCTCTCTCTATAAATTAACGAGTTTCTTTAAAAGTATAAAAACCAATACCAAAAAATAAATTTAAAAAAAAAGTTATTTACTGTAATAAATAACGTTTATTACGATAAGAACAGGAACACATTTTTACAATAAATGTTAATATGCCAACATCAATTTAAAAAAAAAAAACTTTGAAGAAAGGAATCAATCACCAATTCTTACTTTCTAGTCAATCACAATAAAAGTATCTAGAAACTGTCAACTGATACATTTTATTCTAAAATTAGATATTTAATATCAAATGAGTTGTTTCAGTTAATATGCCGCCTTATGTACAAGAAGTTATGATTACCATGAAGTTGCTCTGATCTTGACCGTTTGGGGAGATTTCCTTTGTCCCCGCGGAAGATAACGAAATATATGCGACGTTACGTGATTGTCACCGAATCATGTCTCCGCAGTCAAGTACGGAGAAATATCGAGACGTTACACGATCGGCGCTGGTCTCAGCCGTTTGACGCGATTTGTAGTTTTCACGATCGAACACGGAGCAAAATCGTGATTTACATAATCGGTGTCACTTTTAGTCGTTCAACGAGATTTCTATTGTCCTTGAGGTCAGGCACGGAAAAATATAGTATTATTACGCAATCGGCGCCGCTTGCTGTCCGTTTGACAAGAATCCAGTTGTACTCTTCATTCAAAGCGGAGAAATATCGCGATGTATCGCAATCGCTGCCGCTCTCGGTCGTTTTACGAGATACACATTGTCCTCGCGGTTAGACACTGAGAACGCGATAGTATGCAGTCGGCCGTTCAACGATTGTCTGCCCGTCTATCTGTCCTGTAGAATGGCGGAGGCAAGCTCGAGGTCGGGCATGGTTAAATTTCTAATAATAATAATGTTATTGGTTTTACGTCCCTTTTAACTACACTGGCTTTTAGAGACGCCGGGGTGCCGGAATTTTGCCCCGAAGGGGATCTTTAACGTGCCAGTAAATCTACTGACACGGCTCCCTCACATTTGCGCACCCTCAAATGCCAGCTGACTGCGCCAGGTTTCGAACCTGCAACCTTGGGCTCAGAAAGCGAGAACGTTACCCCTGAGATTAAATTTCACGAGCATTGTTGGACATGGTCGACGCAGTGATTCCCGCTGTCCCTATGATGTGGTTGGAAGTTCACGGAGGATCACGAGAAGAAATGGGTATCGCGATGCTACGTAGTCTGTTATTTCTAAGTGGGTTGATGCACTTCTCCCTCCCCGTGCACTTTTAATTATACGGTAATGGAAAAGTGGCTAGTAGGGTTAGGTATGCTTCGTGATGGGTGCCCAACCAACTTTGACAGGATTCCCGCAGTCCTCGTAGACACAAGTTCGCGACCGGACACGGGTTTTATGACTTACGCAACTGGCGTCGATCTCGGTCCGTTTCACGAGATTCCCGCAGGCAAGTCATGCGGTCAGCCGGCCGTTTTGAGGATGTGATTTTGGAGGATGAAGGTTCGAAGTAGGTATCGGATATTACGAATTATTCAGAGAGGATAGCACGAATAATACGACAATAGGCACATTTTCTTTCGAATTCAAATTATACAAGTTTTCGAGATAACCGGTTAGATTATATATCCAATGGAGCCAAAGTTCGAAGGAAAAATAGACATATAACGGAGTTTCGAATTAACCGTACTGGATGTCGCAAATTACGAGACGGATAGATTTTTAAAATATGTCGTCTATGTATTTCGGAGCATTTTTGCGATTTTCTTTCGAAACTGTGTCATTTCGCAAGATCGCGACAATAAATTATATCGCATTAAGTTATTTCTGGACGTCAATTTGAGATGTCCAAATTTATAGGTCAATATCAGAAACGAGAGGTTTCTGTTGAGTTTTGGATGTTATCACGAATAAACGTCTAGCAAAAAAGTCAGGTTTTCGATTACAGAAAAACATTTCACACAAAATTAAACTCTCTTCTTGATGCCAAAGATATACGTTGAACCGATGTAGACAGTACCACGGAAGGTATCCTCAGTATGCATTTCCTTGAGGTCGTGCACGGGGAAGCCTACGCAATCGGCGCCGCTTGCGTGAAACACGTTTCATCACAATCTGCGAGTCTAGCGGCGCGGGTTTAATTAATTTAAGCCGACCTCAGCGAATTTCCGTTACCTCCAACTATCCAGACATAAAAATTAGCTACTTTTCGTTACTTTCGTTACCCGTTTGTAAAATTAGCTACGTTTTCGTTACTGGTATAACAACCAAAAATTACTGTCAAACCTTAATAATTATTTTTCTTCTACTTTCTTTCTCTCTCTCTTTTTTTATTTTTTAAATTCCCTGACTTTTCCCGGTTTTCCCTGACCGCAACAAAAATCCCAAAAATTCTGTGAGATGTCTATGAAATCCTTTTGTGTGGTTTCCTTGCCAAGTTCCATTCATTTCTTTTAATAACTTGTCCTTATGAGGTTTGATTCAAGAAGTGCTATTTGACCATTAAACCACCCGGCAAATAGAAATTCAATGCACCTCATCTCTGGCCCTCATTGAAAAGGGAATAATGAGGGAGTAAATGTACATTTCATTATTTAATTAATTATCCGTTGTATGGCAGCCTATTTATCTGAAGTTAAGTAAATGTACGATTCACATTATTATATTAAATGCTTATGCAATTTATCAGAAACACCCATATTTCCAATCCTGGGCATGTTTGAATTAGTTTCCATGTATATTAATTTTGAACCTGTTAAATTTTTATAGTAGCTGGTGACGAACTTTTAAATGCTACAAAATGCTAATCTTTAAATGTCAAAATTCTCCAAAATGCTTTATTTTTTTCAAAATGAAAGAGCTACAAAATCAATTTCAAAATGCTATTTTCTCTTATCTTTACATATATTCTGTGATATTTAATTTACCTTCCTTCAAAATATCAAGAGGCAATTATCATGGCATATTTCACCCGTATGTTTAACGCGAGATATTATTTTAAATAACAAGTTAAAAACTTGAAATGACACGCTTGTTAAATTTCACATTTGTATTTAATCCTGAATAGAAGAATATCCTCTCCCGTGTTTATGCACTGCAATATGCCGTACTCCCGCCTCCTCCCATTGCATTAGTGTCACTGCGCTCTGCTAGACAGTGCCTATAACTATTAAACGAAAAGAGACATCTCGTCGTGACAGGCATTGAAAACCTTCCTCTTTCATTCAAACGCTCTTCCATGTTCCCTAAAATGCCGCTAGTATTCAGAAGAGGCTATTTTGTGAAGCAATACATACGCAGCAGCGAGATTTAAAATAGGGCCATCTTGTCGGGCTAATGTTATTTCCCCATAACAACAAGAGGTTCCTTTTCAGAAGGCTGACATCGTTTGTTTTTAACATTATTATTGCGGTCGTTTCGGTTCCATCACTTTCAAAATCGATATCAGCAGGTAGAGAAAGAAGCAAACGATTATAATCCACAAAAATCCGAATATTTATATTTTCGACCTCAACCACACATTTTGTTTGTATTGAAAATGTTACTTCTCCGACAAGAGGTCCCTTTTTGCTTTCTGCCACACAATTTCAAATTATTTTGTGTCTACAGATCTAATTCAGAACACTTCTAAGATATTTCACAATAATAATAAGAGCACATTCACAGACTAGTAACGGCAAGCCACGACTATTTGCAAATAATTAACGAAGTGTTAGTAATATTAACTAATTATCTTGTAGGCTATACAGGGTGTAATTGATATGCATGAAGTCCGTTACACTGGTGATAGAAGAGACAATTCTAAGCTTTTTAGGTAAAAAAAAAAATCTCGCCTATCTTTAAATTGAAAATTAAACATTGAAAAGTCAATGTTTGTAGGTCTTGCAGAAACTCTTCAAGCAGAAGGTGGAAAAGGAGTCTGGGGGAAATGAGGCAGGGCGACGCGAAGAGGGAAAGTTTTTTGCGAATCGGAGCATTGACCTTACCGGTTTAGAGGGGGGTGGCATCAGCTGTCATGAGGATAGCGGTACGGTACTCGCCTCGTTAAATCCCTACGTAAGAAAATTTGTATTGCTGTTGTTGAAATCCCACACAATGCCTTGGGACATTAGGACGGGTAGTATTTCGTAGCCTACTTTGTAAGTGTGGAAGTCATTGGCTGATGTTGATGTAAAGGATAAAATAATTTCGATAATCAGGCATGTTGTGTTGTTTGCTTCCGGCACATTAAAGAATACAGCGGGACAAAATTCTGACATCCTGTCGTCTGTTCAGAACTAGCATTTAAGAAGGACAACTTAATGTTGTTTTGTTTGAGAGGCTAGGCGATTTCGGTCATTTAGTCCCATGTAGTAGGGTGTGTGTAGAATTTGTCTGATAACCTGTGTTTTTGGGGTTTCTGTAGTATTGTGGGTATTTGTAATTCAGGTGAGGATTGGGAAGAAGACGGCCTTAAGTTAGGAACCATCCCGGCATTTGCCTGGGGTAGAAGTGAAAAACCATGGAAAACTACTTCCAAGATTTAATACTAGTACAGTACCACATGTACATATCAATGAAATGAAAATCCACAGCCTGCTTCCAGTCTCCGACCGGGTCAGGAATGGAATGAATGAAGACCCCATCTAGCGGCGAGGATATGAACTGTGCCGGCTGCCGAGGCCTGACGCACTCCTCTGGGGCAATGATTAAATGAATGACAGATGAAATGAAATGATAGTGGAGAGTGTTGCTGGAATGAAATTTTGACAGGGAAAACCGGAGTACCCGGAGAAAAACCTGTCTGCCTCCGTTTTGTCCAGCACAGATCTCACATGGAGTGACCGGGATTTGAACCACGGACCCAGCGGTGAGAGGCCGGCGTGCTGCCGCCTAAGCCATGGATGCTTCACCACATGTACATATCAATAATAATAATAATAATAATAATAACAATAATTTAAGGATAGCGAGGCTGAGCAGCTCAGGTAGTAGAGTGCTATCCTTCTCTAGGGTTCGATCTAGGCTCAGTCAAGTAATAAATGAAGGTGAGCATATACCATATGCCAATGGATTTAATGGCACGTACAAGAAATTCTGAGAACACAAAATTCGGGCAGCTCGACATCCCCGAAAAACATAAAAATATTGTGTCTAAAATCCTATTATCATCATCATCATTATTATTATTATTACTGTACAGTTGACGGATTGTCTTCGCACAAATTTAGACCGTAATGGTTCCTTTCATTAATTTACCATATCTTTAGGATTTGAATATCCTAATGCAGGTTATGTACTATAGGCTACAGTGCGTAGACCAATAAGTTATTTATGTTGTGTAATCACCTGTAAGACTGGATGAATCCTAAACAGATCTAAAACCTAGTCATGCAGGCCACTCCCCGTGAGCAGGGATAGGCTCGGTTAGTGTATTTCATAGCTATTGGCAGACAGAAAGGAGGTTATTCACCTTCAGACTCTTGTCTACCTACATGCCACAGCGACGGAGGGGAAGCCATAGGGGAAAAATCAGCTGTGTTGCATGGGGAATTCAGGCTATTTGCTTTCCCAAAACATTAATCGACGATATTTGAGATTTAATTTCACCAACACTAATTAAGATATGACAAAATTTCATGAAGATATATGCTTAGATTACCATCTTCTATCTCCAGTGTAATGGACTTCATTTATATCAATTACAACATGTACAGTGGAACCTCGTTTGTACGTTTTTCAAGGGACCGAAAAATTTGGACGTAAAAAGCGGGAAAACGTACTAATGAAAAATGAACATTAAACCTCATTAACTTGTTTCAGTGAGAGAAAAGTAAATAAAACGTGTTAATCGGAAGTACGTACTATCGAATAAACAATTTTAAACAACCAACAGAATTATTGTATTACAGAACTAGTTTACACAGCACAGAGAAACGAGAGCAATGAAAACAAGAGAAAATTGTACTATTCCGGTACCGTACTCTAAATTGAAGTACCGGTACTGTAGTACGAGTTGAATTATTTAACTTTCTATCATTGATTTCAGCTTAAATACATGTTTTTCTTGATATTCTGTGGAAAAGAAGTGCCGTATTCTTTGGCGTGAACGATTGGATATAACCGAAGGGTTTTTTTTAGGTTAGAAATGCTCGCGCGTGTACAGAAAAAAAATCCTCGCACTTAAGGTAAGGATTTCAGTCTACTTCTTCAAGAATTTTTATTTACTCATCACTAGTTAACGATTTAATGACTTTCTTAGGCCTATCCATTATTTCAATACGACGCAACAAAATTATCACTAGGTTTCACAACTTCTTCGGTAGTGTAATGCGTGAATCAGATCGTATTGAGTTTCTAGGTCGATACGGTAAAATTGTGGAATCGGACCGTATCCAAACTGGTGTTCAGGAAAGTGATTGTAAACGCATATCGTATTGAAAGCGATTCTGCGCGCTCTTGAGTTACATTTTTAAACTAATTTAGGCCTACTCTCGTCTGTCGCCGAACTCTCTAATCGCTTATTTTACTTTCTGCCCATATTCTTCGTTACTGTTTGTGTTCCTGTCGTGGTTGATAAGCATAGTTTGTTGCACGTGTTTTTAGCATTAATGTATTTTTGTCTGTTTTACCTTTAATGTCTGGTGTATCCGTACGTAAATTGTGGCAAGTTACAGATCGCATTCGGGGCGACACTCCGGCAGCCCGGCGTCTCTAAAAGCTTTAAGCTTCAGTAGTTAAAAGGGACGTAAAAACAATAACATTTTATCATTATTAAACTGAACATAAACTTGCTAAAAACAAACAACATCAAAATCTTCCGCGCATCCTTTTTACGTGTTTACAAACCACCCGTAAAAGAAAAAGTCGGACGATAATTACAGGTCCTTTATGTTTTACTGTTTAATACGAGTTAGCCAACAAAACTGCAGGTTGGCCACCATAAACTAAACAGCGTATTGAAATCGCGAACTGAAACTGCTCATGAAAATGGGCATCGTACCGAAAACAGGATCGTATTCAAATCGATTTGAGTTCGCCATGTAAACGCACTAACGCAGGAACTAACTGCCGTAGACACTGAGGCCGGACAGAACAGATGTGCAACATTGTCGGCGCGTGCTTTAATACTGCCGCTATAGTAGTTACATTGTTCTGTGACCCGTTATGTCGCAACCCTCGCCCGCATGTTGGCCAGGAATGTTATCTCAAAGCGGCCGGGCTCCCATTCCACTAGGGGTGGACAAAGAATGCTTTCAGGGCTGACGAAAATACGATGCGCTGCAAAATACGCAACGTGACCTTGTTTAAAGAAACAAGTCTCTGTCTTGCGTTCTGTGCGTACGGGCGGTATAACTCACGCTACGCAACGAAAATTTGATCGTGGTAAGCGGGAATAGAAACCGTATTAAGGGGATATATCAACATGTATTTAGCAGCAATGGGACTGGGACTTGAGAAAATCATCGCGTTAAACGGGAAAACGTCGTAACCGAGAACATGCTAACGAGATTCCACTGTATATAATATAGGGGTCTTTGGTACTGAAAATTTGGGTTTGGTACGGTTCGGTAAAAAAATTTGTACTTCGGTTCTCGGTACAAAATCTGTTCGGTACAGCTCGGCTGACTTTAACATGCTAAATTAGAGTAACCATTAAGAAAAAAGTAACACATGACTTCTAATGATTATACAGTAAACCAAATACTTGCCAAATAGCACAATTGTTTATTTAAAATACAAAAAAAATGTACAGCTAATAATCTCATACCATGTTCTATTAACTTTCAAACTTACCCTTTTAGTGTTGAGTAAGCCAATTGATGCATACATTAAATAGACATTAGGCTCACACTGGAACACCTAAGTCCATAATTTAATTTTATTTATCAGAAGAGTTATTGTGCTCTAGTAGTAAAACTTCACTTATACGATTTCCAGGGACCAAAGGAAAAAAAAACCCGCATAAGTGTGAAAAACGCGTAAATGAAAGTCGGTAAATGAAAACTGCAAAATGTATGTGACAATATAGGTTATACAGGGACTTTGTTTTAAAAGCGACGGGGACCCTCGCTCGCACCGCGAGCCGGTTCTCGCCAAGCACTTTGCCGTAATGCGCTTCTTGGCGCCATGGCTTTAACAGTGTGAGCATCAGTTTAGTCAATTGTTCACGTGTTTAGTGCTTAATGTGATGTTCCAATGCGATTTTCATTACGTGAACGTGTGTAAATACCTTCATGAAGTACAGGAAATCTTGTGCGAAAATGAGCTTAAGACTAAGGTATATTACAGCTGAAATACAGTCTATCGGTGCTGAGGAACTTAAATGATAACTTCATGAAGAGGTGCCAGCGATGTGTAGCAATGAATGGCGAACATTTTCAGCACCAGCTGTGAACTATAGGCTATAGTCTACTCATTAATGACTCAGTGCGGCGCGAGCTACGCATTACGGCAAAGTGTCTGGCGGGAGACAGGCTAGCAACGCAGGCGGCGGGCGAGCGAGGGTTCCCGTTAAGAAGTGAAAGACAAGAAATAATAATACGATTGTTTAACTATAATCAGCAATATGTAACAAAACAACTACAAGAGAAATGCACCCAGATATTACAAAACAAAGAAAATTGAGTCACTTTATAAAGTAGTCTGTTATCTTGACTTGTTTTGTTGGCCGCGGCCACGGCGTGAACAGTATTTTCAAACCGATATAATTCGGCCATTATTTCCTCAGAAACGTTAAGGTGCGTCACAAAATGTTTGATAGTCCATAGAGCATTGACAGCATCATTAAAATCCACTGTATTATTCTGCGGCTCTTCATCGTCATTAATAACATACGGTAGTGTAGGCCTAAATTAATTTATGGATTTTCATTTGTCTGAAGACGCAAGAATATTATAACACAGAATCAATCGCGTATTTTTAATGGTTTGACGAGAAGTCCTAAAAAAAAAACCACGAATACAAATTATAAAAGCGGAAATATATATTTTTTAAATATATCGGCGATCGTAAAATATTTCCGCTCATCTTAACATAAGCTTCAGATGCTGTCTAACTGTGTTTTATGGCTGCTTCCTGTTATTTTGAGTGGCTAACACAATAATAATAGCGCTTGCTTATGACGCAAGCTGTTCTTCCTTGTTACGACACTCTGACAAGCGAGTGTCGCCGTGACCACCGGTGTCGCTCAAGGGAATCGTAACATAATATAGCACGCGGTGCATCCTTCCGAACGGAAGTACAGGCTGTAACAAAAGTTTGAATTCGAACATACGTACTTTCTCAGAACACGCAACGTATGATTGTATAAACGTGAAAAACGAATAAATTTAAAACGTATATCGGAAATAAATTAACATGGGAAGTATTGGGATTTTGCCTGGACCAGGATAAAAATCGTATAAGTGTAGAAAAAGTATAAATGTGAATCGTATAAAAGAAGTTTTACTGTATTTAACTAACTATTGAAGTAAAACATTGAAGATCAAGGACAATACTTTGGATGTCTAAAAAAAAGGTTTCCTTAAAATACGGTATTTATGTCTCTTGTACCCACTGCCGGCTGGATCGCAACACTCCTGGTTGCTTTAAACTGCCTGCCCATTCGACACTCACAGGCGTACAAGATATATGCATTAATTCACCGCTAGGTGCAGCACCAAGGCACTGAGAATGCCGTGGCTTTTTAAAGGGGAAGATACCTGAAACGAAGTATTGTTATGTTTGGAGGCTTAATATCGAGATTGACGGACGTGAAAACATTACACTAAGTTGGTTCCTTTGTTATTCTAATATCTAAAAGTATTCAGACACATACTTACGGGCAAATTTTCAATATAAAGGAAAGCAAAAATACATGTGGTGGAGGCGATTGTTTTTAAGGGGCGAAATGTCTAGCTCATTTTCCCGTAATTATGCAGACGATAATAAAAATATAACTACTTCTGACTTAAATCTATTACATACTTGGTGAGATGAAAAGAAAAGAATAAGGACATTAAAAGACAGGGAAAAGAAATGCCTCCGGCCCCCGAAAAATGGGATGATGATTTATTTAGGGGCTTTGCGACATTGTGGTCATGTAGCCCCATGTACTTGGGTGTGAGGTGAATTTGTCTGATAACCTGTCTTATTGGGATGGCTGTATTATACATTTTTACAGAATTTTTGGACAGATTGTTTATTTTTTTACTTATTTATTTACTTACAAATTTACCGACAGTAGTGGCTACGCTGGCTAAAGCGCAGCATTAGGTCATGGGGCCAAGCTCTCTGCTGACTCGGTAGACGCGTGGGTTCGAGCCCCACCGTCGGCCGTCCTTGAAATGGTTTTCCGTGGTTTCCCATTTTCAACACCAGGCAAATGCTGGGACGGTACCTACTGACAGGCCATGGCCACTTCCTTCCACATCCTTGCCCAGTTTCATTCACCATCATTCATTTCATCTCTCATTAACTCCTCTCATGAGGTTGGCGTCAGGAAGGGCATCCGGCCGTAAAAACCATCGCCACAAAGTCTTCCATCGCATCTCATCCCCGACCCCGTTGGAAAACAGGACTAATAAGGGGTAGACATACATACATACATACATTTACTTACAAATTTATTTATTTATTTTCTTATTTATTTGCTTATTTATTTATTTATGTATTTGTTTATTTACTTAAATGTTTATTTATTTAATTATGTATTTTCTTATTTATTTACTTACATATTTATGTATTTAATTATTTATTTTCTTATTTATTTGTTTACTTATTTATTTATTCACGTATATACAGTATTTATTTACTCATTTACTTACATATGTGTTTATTTAATTATTTATTTTTATTTACTTCTTTATTTACTTACGTATTTATCTATTTAATTATTTACTTATTTATTTACTTACATATTTGTTTATTTACTTATTTACTTACACATTTATTTAATTATTATTTTTCTTATTTATTTGTTTACTTATTTATTTAATTATTTATTTTCTTATTTATTTGTTTACTTATTTATTTGCTTATTTATTCACTTACATATCTCTTAAATTATTTATTTACTTACATATTTACTACTTACATATTTATTGTCTCACGTATTTACTCAATCATTCATTCATGTACCGGTATGTATTTATTTATTTGTTTATTTGCTTCCCCTGCGTCACCTTCTCTGGAAATGGCACGTAACCACATCCCACGCAGTGAATTATCCGATGGTACCTCATGAAATGAGATTCCCCGGTATTCTAACTTGCCCTGTTCTGATTTACAAAAGGGCACGCAGCAGTACAGCATTATAAAATCATTCAGAATACATTCCAAACACAACTGCTCCATTAACATCAATACAAAACTTATGCCTGCCACAGTGCCTAGGTGCTGCTTCCTAGCGCCTTTATTTGGAAACTAGGTTGTACGCTCAAAACAATGCTGTAATCGTCGAATGGGCAGGCAGTTTAAAGCGACCAGGAGGGGTGCGATCCAGCCGTCAGTGCTTGTACCGAACCGAACTTTTTACAGAGTTTTTTATCGTCTCGAACCGAGGTCGGTAGTTTCCTTTGTACCGTACCGGAACCGAAAAATCGGTGCACCGTCGACCCCTAATATAATTACACATACTGTACTAAATTAATTAACCTGGATCTGAAGATGTTGCTTATTGAATGAAACACGTCAACCCCTAATTATTGTAAGTAGTGAAATGTACAACTTGTAAATGTGGATATTATTTGATGTTTTTGTGTTGAATACATTAGCATTAACCACCCAAGATATTTGGGCTTCCTTATACCTGTTAACCAACAGAAAAAGCATTTTTACTTACAATTTTACTGAACTTCAAATACTACATACAATGGTATAAGTAGTCTACTTACTTTTATCTATTTACAAAAATTAACAATAAAAATGTTGACAACATTATTGATAACAGATATTGAAAAACAATTTATATTCAGAGTCATAGTCAATAGCCAATGCATAACTTCTACACACCAGTAATATAAAATGTAACGCATTTTCTCTTACTTCAGCATGTTGTGCCATTGTGCTTGCTTCAACAGCATACACTCTCCTGGCTCCAGCTTGGATGGCAAAAAAGGATAAAATCCCTGAACCTGCACCAACATCCAGAACCACCTTGTCTTTGAAGTCATCTAAATTAGCAAGAATAGCACGCTGGTATGTACTAGTACGAACATAATCCTGCATCATGTTCTGTTGTTGAGACAGATATCCATAGAACTGAAAAGAAAAAAAGTAAGGTAATGAATTACAAATTTAAGTAACTGAATATCTGATATGTACACAAAGAAACTGGTGACAATTCTTCGTATTAACACTTCTTACATTCCATTATGTTTAGGTGACAGATGGCCTCTTAAAACAAAAATAACCACAATCCCCATATTACACTATGAAATAAAAAATTGTTTTTGTTAATTTCTAGGTGATTACTGTATAAACACAATATGCTGAACATGAATATACATTAGTTTTTTCCCATATGTCGATGTGTAAATATTTTTTGAAGAATTTCCAATTTACCACTTTTGCTTGGAATCGTAATAGTTCAAAGCGATTACTGAGTTGAATCCAGGGAATTATAAATAATATAACTCCATCAAACCAGGCAGGTTTCAGAACCCAACGTAGCTGATGTGAACAGGTATTGGCATTAACATCTTACACCGAGGCAGGATTCCAGAAGAAGTTAAAGACATCAGTCGCTTTTGTCGACCTAACAGCAGCATACCATACGGTCTGGATGGACGGATTATTGCTTAAACATACAAGACATATACTGTGCCCAAAACTAACATCACTCCTGAAGAATATGCTGACTAGTCGGTGTTTCAAGGTCACCATGGGACAAAGGACAAGCAAGCCGTTTTCAGTAAAAAATGGTCTTCCTCAAGGTTCAGTATTAGCTCCATTGCTTTCCAACTTATACACCAGTGACATGCCTGACACCATCAGCAACAAATTCTGCTATGCTGATGACATAGCTATTGCTGTACAAACCTTCACCCTTGAGGAAGGAGAAATCATTCTCTCCAGTCATTTGTTATTTATATTATTATATTATACAAAATGGAGACTTAGTCCCAGTCCCAATCCCAATAAGACAGAAGTGTGTGCATTTCATCTGAGCAACCGTATTGCCCACCGACAGCTGAAAGTGAACTTCTGCCAGCAAAGAGTTAAGCACTATTTCAGCTCCATGTATCTTGGCACCACATTGGACCGTTCCGTAACCTTAAAGAAACACTTGGAAAACACAGGCCCAAAACTCAATTCGCAGAACAATATCATAAAGGAAGAAATTGGCTGGCACACCATGGGGTGCCGATGCAACTTCACTATGCACGACTGCCTCTCCAGGGTTTATCCTGTAGCAGAGTATTGTGCCCCAGTGTGGCACCGTAGTGCTCATACTAAAAGGATTGATGTTCATCTGAATGAAAGTATGAAGGTCATAACAGGTACACTGAGATCCACCCCAACTCCCTGGTTACACACTATCAGTAACATATCACCTCCTGAACTAATATGACAGGAAGCAACAGTATGCGAGTGGAGAAAGATACATCAACAAAATCACCCACAGGATCTCCCGATTCATGAAGTTTTTAATGATCTTCCCTCCACTCGTCCGAGATCAAGGGACCCAATATGGCATAACGTACCTGACAATAATTCCATGGAACAATGAGGTCAAAACTGGAAGTCTGCGCCTGTGAAACATCAAGGTATTCTAGATCCTTCTATAAGACTTCCAGGATTTAACCTGAAGAGAGACCAGTGGGTAAAGTTAAATCGCCTAAGAACAGGTCACGCCAGATGTAACGCCATACTACATGAATGGGGACTTCCATGATTCTCCTGCCTGTGATTGCGGAGCTCCTCTTCAAACCGTAGAGCATATTGTTCAAGAATGTCCGCTGAGGAAGTATGCTTTATCACCACAAGATGTTATTTCTGCTGCACCTCCCTTTCTGGACTGGCTTCAACAACTGGATATCTCGTTAAGAATGCAAACCCAACCAATGTTTTTGTGACGTATATATTGTACATATGAATTACTTATTTATAAAGATACGAGAAAATAGCATTTTGAAATTGATTTTGAAGCACTTTCATTTTCAAAAATAGCATTTTGGATTATTTTGAAATTTAAAAATTAGCATTTTGTAGCATTTAAAAGTTTGTCACCAGGTACAATAAACAGGTTCAAAATAATATGCACGGAAACTAATTCAAACATGTGCAGGATTGGAAATATGGGCGTTTCTGATAAACGGCATAAGCATTTAATATAAGTCTTCTGTTGTATGTGTGGTTTTTATTTTTACTAAGGGAGTGTTAGAAGTATTAAAATCCTAATATCAGTATTACAGAAATGTAGAAACTTGACATCATACATTTTTCAGAAATGTGAGATCTCTGAAAATAAAGGCATCAGCCTGGCTAATTGGCAAGATTGAGTTAAAGTGCTGTCGGATGGTTGTATGACGTGAGACGAGGGTACCTAAGCTATGCTCGAAAGATCCAAAGGTCATGTTCTCATTATGCAATCAACAATATCAGGTGTTGTGCATCAACTCAAATATTGAGGGCCGGCGGAGAGTTGTATTAGTTCACTGGTACCAAGGTGCCAATTGTTAGAATAAAGCGAGCTGTGGTCAGGCAACAATGCTTGTCTTACGAAGTTTACTGTGTGGCAGGTGGAATGACGACAATACCAGGCTGTACTGGACTCGATGGATGAATTGGTTCAAATTCTGAGGAAGGCTATGAAATCCTTTTGTGTGGTTTTCCTACTAACTCCTTGCCAAGTTCCCTTCATTTCTTTTAATAACTTATCTTATGAGGTAGGATTCAAGAAGTGCCATTTGACCATTAAACCACCGGCAAATAGAAATTCAATGCCCCTCATCCATGTCTCTCATTGCAAAGGAAGTAATAATGTGAATCATACATTTACTTAACTTTGTGTAAATATCACCCAATAGATAATTAACTAAATAATAAAATGTATGTTTACTCCCTCATTATTTCCTGCGACTCTTGACTGACAATCTGTAAAACAGTATCCGAATTCACGGAGAAATCGCCGGACGACATGTAACATAACCTATAACTCACACATGGTAGAGAATACTTTCATCATATTATACAACATTTCCCAAAGCAAAGAGAACGCCAAACAAAAATTGTCTATTCATATCACGATACGTACTTGAGAGTTTTCATTTTCATTTCAAATACAACAAATGAGGGCCGGCGCGATATAAACCTATATAAGCATAACCTTATTGCTCTAATTTTTAAAAGGAATCGGCACAAACGATTGGAATATTCCTTTTATTAGCACAACCAACTGAAACTGTTGTTGTTTGAGTCTTCAGTCTTTTGACTGGTTTGATGCAGCTCTCCATGCCTCCCTGTCCTGAGCTAATCGTTTCATCTCTACATAACTACCACACCCTACATCTGAGGCAATCTGTTTAACATATTCTAACCTTGGTCTACCCCTACAGTTCTTGTCCTCGACCCTTCCTTCCATAACTAAGCTTGCTATTCCTGGGTGTCTTATTATGTGTCCTACCAACCTATCTCTTCTCTTCATTAGCAGTCGCCAGAAACATCTCTCCTCTCCCACTCGTCTTAATACCTCTATGTTTGTAACCCTATCTACCCATCTGATCTTCATCATTCTCCTGTAACACCACATTTCAAATGCTTCTATTCTCCTCTTTTCTGCTGCACCAATAGTCCAAGTTTCACTTCCATAGAGCGCCACGCTCCAGACAAAGGCTTTCAAAAATGACTTCCTAATACCTAAATCTATATTCGATGTCAGCAGATTCCTTTTTTGTAGAAAAGCTTTCTTTGCCTGAGCCAACCTACTTTTAATATCCTCTTTGCTTCGTCCATCACTGGTTATTCTACTTCCTAAGTAACAGAAGTCTTCTACTTCCTTCAGCTTTTCACCTGTCAATTTGATCTCCATAGAGGTTTCTGATTTATTTCGGCTGCATTCCAGTATTTTTGTTTTACATTTATCAATTTTCATCATGAATTCTTTCTGTAAGACGGAGTCCATACCATTCAAAAACTCATTCAAATCCTCAGGCTTGTCGGCCAAGATGACGATGTCATCAGCAAATCTCAGAGTTGAAATTATTTCTCCTTGAATCTTCACTCCCACTTTAAATTTTTCTCTAATTTCCTTCATTGCTTGTTCAATGTAAAGATTGAAAAGTATGGGTGATAAGTTGCAGCCTTGCCTAACACCTTTCTGAATACCAGCTTCTCTCTCATGTCCTTCAACTCGAATGACTGCTGTCTGGTTTCTGTATAGATTGTATATCACCCTCCTATCTCTGTACTTTATTCCAATCGATTTCAAAATGTCAAACAATTTAGTCCAATCAACTTTATCAAAAGCCTTTTCTAAGTCTACAAAAGCCATGAACGTTCTCTTATCTTTCCTTATTCATCATCATCATCTTGAGCAGTTTCCAACCGCTGGTCGGGTCTGCTTGGAACATAAGCCTTTCCTCTATCGGGCGCGTCCCAGGTGGCGGATAGGGGGGCTCGCCGGACTTGTCCGGAGGGTTTGAGGGAAATAAAATACCTCTGGCGGACCAAAAACAGGCCCCTTGCCAGGGTTATGGTGAAGCTACGTTAGGCCTAGCAAGCCAGTAGTGGATATGAAACTGCTTTCAAAACGGGAACGGGCCTCGGAAAGGACAGATCTTTCCTTATTCTACCTTCCAAAATCAGCCTAAGACTTAGTACAGCTTCCCTTGTTCCTACATTTCTCCTGAAACCAAACTGGTCTTCACCCAACTCCGTTTCTATCTGGCTTTCAATCCTCTTGTAAATTATCCTAGACAGGATCTTTGAAGCATGAGTAATCAAGCTGATTTTACGGTAATCTTCACATCTGACAGCTCCCACTTTCTTTGGTATAGGGATGATTACATTCTTCTTGAAATCAGGGGGTACCTCACCTGTCTCATAAATCCTACACACCAAGTGAAATAACCTGATCAGACCTTCATCTCCTATGCAGCGTAGCAACTCAATCGGTATATCATCTATGCCTGGTGCTTTGTTCCTGCTTAAGTCTTCCAAAGCTCTATCAAATTCTGATCTCAATATTAAATCTCCTTTCGCATCCTCATCAATTTCCTCCTCCCTTTCCATTACATGATTCTCAATCTCCTTTCCCTTATACAAACTCTCTATGTAAGCTTTCCATCTCTCAACCTTTTCTTCCCTATCTGTTAGAGGCTTTCCATTTGTGTCCTTAATATTACAGCACTTAGTCTTCTTTTCCCCAAAAGTATTCTTAATCCTTCGATAAGCTGTGTCTACTTTACCTAATTTCAGGCAATTTTCTATACCTGCACATTTCTCTTTCAACCATTCTTCTTTCGCTTCCTTGCACTTCTTGTTAACCTCATTTCTCAGACGTCTGTATTCTGCTTTCCCCTTCTCATCTCTTACATTCTTGTGTTTCCGCCTTTCATCCATCAATTCTAGTATATCCTGAGTGATCCACGGTTTTCTACCTATTCTTTCTTTCCTACCAATGTTTTCTTCTGCGGATTTTGTTATTTCATTCCTCAAAAGTGCCCATTCGTCTGCAATTGAAGTTTGTTTAGGGTTTGTCATTAGCCCTTCCTTTATACTCTTCTTGAATCTTTCGTTTACCTCCTTCTCTATCAGTCTGTCTATTGCCCACCTTTTTTGCTTTTGACTTTTCTTCAGTTTCTTCAACTTTAATCTGCATTTCATTACGACCAGATTGTGGTCAGAGTTTATGTCAGCACCAGGATATGCTTTACAATCCAAAATCTGGTTTCGAAATCTCTGCTTGACCATAATGAAGTCGATTTGGTAATGCCCTGTATCTCCTGGTCTCATCCATGTGTATATTCTTCTATTGTGGTTATTGAATAAGGTGTTAGCTATGACCAACTCATGCTCGGTGCAGAATTCTACCAGCCTGCTTCCTCGATCATTCCTTTCACCTAATCCGAAATCTCCTACTATTTTCCCTTCTCTCCCTTTTCCTACCACAGCATTCCAATCTCCCATTACTATAACATTTTCATCACCCTTGATATACCTCAGAATTTCGTCTATTTCTTTGTAGACCTTTTCAACATCCTCATCATCAGCTTGACTGGTAGGCATATAGACTTGTACCACTGTGGTGCAGGTAGGTTTAGTATTGATTTTTGCTACAATAATCCGTTCACTATATTGTTCATAATATTCCACCCGCTGTCCAAGTTTCCTACTCAATATGAGGCCAACCCCTGCTTGGCCATTGTTTGATTTAGTGCTAATGACCCTATAGTCTCCTGACCAAAAGTCCTGTTCTTCCTGCCAGCGCATTTCACTAATCCCAACCAAATCCAACCTCAACCTATCCATTTCCCTTTCTAAGTTTTCTAACCTTCCACTTCCTAGCAGACTTCTAACATTCCACGCTCCGATCCGTAGAATGTCAGATTTCCTCTTTGTCACTTCTGTGATGTTAACCCCCTCTCGAGTAGTCCCCACCCGGAGATCCAAACGGGGGACTAGTTTACCTCCGGATTGAAATTTTACAAGGGAGGAGGCCATCATCACATGTAATTATGCATAGAGAGGTACATATCCTCGGGAATAGCATACGGCTGTAGTTTCCCGTTGCTTTCAGCCGTGCAGCAGGACGCAGTGTAGCCATTATTTGGTTTATATTATCAATATCTTAACCGTCTATAAGACTAGTAAAGAATTGATTTATTCTGAAAGACTGCTACTCCCTTTCAGAATAAGTCAAGAGCAATTCTACTAAACAAAAATACTAACTAAACTGAAACTACGAAATAATTTCTCCAAAATCATCGTTTTACTGGCGATAAACAGTGGATATTATGGGGCAATAATAACAGCAACATTTTCAAAATAATTTTTTACCGTAATCGATTGTTTTCACGACAATAATCGATGTTCGTACATATCGATTATTACTCGTAAATATCGATTATATAGCCGATATTTTCATTGCTGGGAACTCGCAAATTTCAAAGTTGCGGCACGAAAATGTAATAAAACATAATATTCAACATTAATCGGTAAATTCGGCACTTTTCGCATTTATGGGAATAATCGCACTTTGTCACACATTCAGTTTCGCAAATTTTGGGTATACATGTCTTATTAGTTACCAGGTAGTTGAAAAAAGGAGAAATTCGCATTTATCGCAATTGCGATTTTCCCGTATCTCTACTTATTTATATACATTTATTATATTGTAATTGACCTAGTTGCTAGCCATACGAATAAATAAATAAATAAACTGGTAGATGGCCGTTAAGCATGATCCAACTTCATTAGTATAAAGCTGGAAGAATTCTTAACAAACCACAGCCAGTCTACTTTAGAAGGTTGGCTATGTGGAACAAGAAAGGGTTTAACTTTTGCAATTCCCTGTATATTACGAGATCCTACAAATCATCACAATTACTATTACTTTTGTATGGTGGTTATTACACATTATACGAGTACCAAGAACAGAAAAAATATCCCACACCCTATAGCATAGTCATCTATTATTCCAGTGGAACATAGTAAAGAGCTGTCAATTCCATCACCACCAAAATAGACTATTACTGAAGAGGAAGTAAAGACGAATTCAAGTGACGACAGAGATTTCAGTTTTTGTGATAAGAACATTTCAAAGTAACCAACCACAGTTCTTTACTCAACATTGCAGGTTCGTATCCTGGCATTTGAGGGTGTGCAAATGTGAGGGAGTATATTTACTGGCACGTTCAAGATCCCCTTCTGAGAAAATTTCTGGCACCCTGGGGTCTCTAAAAGCCACAGTAGTTAAAAGGGACGTAAAACCAATAACATTATTATATTATCTTTTACTCAACAGAAATTGGACGACCTTGTGAGGGAGTTGCAACTAACCAAATCAAAGGCTGAACTCCTTGCATCCCACTTTAAGGAATATAACTAGCTTAATAAATCCTACAAAATAACAACATGTACGGTAAGGCATGAAGATTTTGCATGCGTCTATCAAATCTACGGAAATCTTCGTTTTTGTAGTAATGATAATTATTCTCTAGATTCCCAAATGAACCACACCAACGCAGTCCTTTTATAAATAGCTCAAGTAGAAGTCTCAAAGCTGTATTACTGCACATCAGGAACAAGTTTCCTCCTATTCCAGAAGCTAATTCCGCACAACTTAGGAGACTCATGAAGATATCAAGCTACTCTTGGAAAATCTCAACTATGAATGTTACAAATGGGATGTTTGTGGTGATTTTAAGATGTAGGGATTTCTTCTGGGACTTCAAAATGGCTACAAAAATATTCTTGCTTTCTCTGCCAGTGGAAAAGCAGGGCAGATGAACAGCATTACACCAAGAAAGAATACCCAGCAAGAAAAGAATGTTTCAGGTGCACACAATGTACGAAATAAGCCCCTTGGGTCTAGGGAGAATACTCTGTTACTACCACTCCATATCAAACCTGCACTCGTTAAACAATTCACCGAAGGTCTGGATAGCAACAAACGTTCCCCAAGTAATCCAAAGCAAAAATAAAAGTTGGAAATTTTACCCCACTTTAGATTCGTGTGATGCTACAATCTAAAGAATTTGTAGATGCAATGACACTTGATGCTTCTTGGGATGCTTTCAGAATGGTAGTGCAAAATGGAGGGCAACAAAAGAAGTGAGAATGACATCCAACTCTCAGAGATAATAAAGTTAATGGTTTTGTGCCTCTTTTAACTGCTGAGGCTTTTAGAGAAGTCGGTGCCGGAATTTTGCGCCTATGGGGATCTTTAACGTGGCATTAAAGAGATCTACTCAGGCTAAATGTCTGCATGTGTGTATGTCACCCACCCATTAATTCCAAAGGGACAAATTACCTTGCTGTTCCACCCCTTAAAACAAGAATAACTACCGTATTTTCTCGCGTATATCTCGCCCCCGCGTATATCTCGCATCCCATTTTTTTAGCTGAAATTTCAGGGGGAAAAAAGTACTCGCATATATCTCGCATTCATTTTTGACGCCGTCATATAAATGACCGTAATAAACTTGAGGTATAAACACGTTCGATTTAGCGAACCACAAGTCGTCATTGAAAAAGACGTTATAAGCTCGTTAAGGATGATTCAAGGCAGAAAAGGAACTCCAGCATTTATATTGGATACGATCGATCATCTTCCATATCGATTCCTCACTACATGTAAGAGCGAGCTCGATCTTACCCGACCGCGGCTGAAGACACAATGTAGGCCTAAAGCGTGCTAACAGTCACGCCGGCGCCGCATCGCGAGGTCTGTCCGAGTTTGTACGTCCGTAGCGGCACTACAGTATAGCGTCAGTTTACTCAAGTTTGCATCAGTTCGTGTGTTATGGTTATGCGACATTAAGAACCAATGAAAAAGACGTCATGAGCTCGTTAAGGATGATTCAAGGCAGAATTTAGAGCGCAGACGCGTAGCGATCGATATCTTCCATATCGATTCCTCGCTACATGCCCGAGCGAGCTCGAACTTAGCCGAGCGCGGCTGAAGCGTGCTAACACCCACGCGGCGCTGCTTTACATGCTTGCATACGGCCGAGCTCTGAAGCAACGCAATACGTAAAGACGAAATCATTGAGATTCGAGAAGACTGAACTGCGTTTCTCTGCGATGTAACAGTAGGCCAACTTGCGCAATCTTTGAAACATACGAGCATGTTGGTGCGAGTGGTATAGCACAGATTTCCTTATCTTCAAAGCCCCAAACAATACAAGAGGAATATGGAAATTCCCCGCGTATATCTCGTACCGACAAATTTCACTCGTATTTTCGGCTCGCGTATATCTCGCCCCCGCGTATATCTCACACCCCATTTTTTTAGTTGAAATTTCAGGGAAAAAAGTGCGAGATATACGCGAGCAAATACGGTATTCAATTCCCAAACGATGAAACCAAATTGAATCAAATTTGGTACAGAGTTAGCACCTCAGGGCCATGCTTTATATTGCCGACATCTGAACGAAAACAAAATGGCGGCCACCTGAGTGTTCAAAGCTTATGTTGAATCAAGAATAAACTAATTATCAGATCTCTTCCAATTTCAGCAAAACAAGCCTCCATGCGGCCCAAACAATAGGGTCATCATCCAAATCATGCATGCATTATAATCCATAACCTATGATCCCATGAATCAATGCTCACATTACTTGGCATTCAGATAATTTTATATAAGGGCCCTCTGTTACCAGCGTGACTATATGAGAGTAAATATTACGTGCAGCCGCCATCTCAAAATTGTAAAATACAACAATTGATTAACTCTATGACCAAGGGAAAAGAACAGACACCATAAATTCAAGGAAAAGGAAGGAAGGAAGATTGTAGTTTAACGTGACCGTGAATCTGGTGATTATGAGCCACGGGACCTCCTTTTTACGTGGAATCCGAACCACAGGACATGGCATTTCACTTCGAAAATCTCACATGCACTGACCGGGAATCGAACCTGGACCGCCTTGGTGAGAGGCATACAGCTAGACCGCTGAGCCACCACGCCCCTCCATAAATTCAAGATGGGGGCTGTGCGAACTATTCCAACATTAGAATAAGCAACTCAGAATATAATCATGTAAATAAGACGAATCTCTGCAAGAGATGAGTATCATATAAAGGTTCTCACTTGCATTAGTGTAAAGATTTACTTATCTCACCGAATATAGTGCACAGCAGCCATCTTGAAATTCGAAAATAAATTAAGAACTCTCAGCATTTTAGAGTTATAATAAAACAAAATTGTAATAAGGTAGAACACCGCAAGTTGCTTTGTACGACCAAAGCCAAAGAACAACTCCATACATTCCAGAAGATGGCTAGGCGTACTGTATTTTGAAATACACAAATCAGTAACATAGGATATAATAGCCCAATTAAGGCAAAACTAGGTAGGCGAGGAGTATTATGTGAGGCATACATAGCGTTAGTGATGATTTTAACACAGTGAATATAGTGTGCAGTGGCAAACCTGAAATTTCATAATTTAAAAATAAATAATTCTCTATGATAACGAATATTTAATACCTAGGAAGTGAATTGATGCAAACTGGTAGGTTGGACATGGAGATTGGCAGGAGGGTACAGCAGAGCAATGCATTCTATCAAAGTGTAAGGAAACTTGTTTGGGATAAGGAAGTACCAAGGAAAAGCAAGGAGGTAATGTATAAAGTGTACTATGTTCCCATATTAACTTATGCAGCTGAGACTTGGACCCTGACAAGCAGGCAAGAGAGTAGTATCCAAGCCAGTGAAATGAAATTCCTAAGAAGTATGATAGGAAAGACAAGGAAAGACAGAGTGAGGAATGAAGATGTTAGGAAGGAAGTTGGAATGGGAAAACTAAATGAGAGAATTGAAAAGAATAAACTAAGGTGGTTTGGACATGTAAAGAGGATGGAGGAAAATAGAATACCAAGACAGATGCTGGAGGCGAAGTGCAAGGGTAAGAGAGCAAGAGGAAGACCTAGAACAAGGTGGATTGATTCAGTGAAGAACAGCGTAAGAAAAAGAAATCTGGACTGGGACAAGATCGTGGAAGAAGAATGGTGGAAGGAGAGAGGAAAGTGGAGAAGTGCCATAACAGGGTGTCGAGCGATGACCTTTTTTCAAATTCCCGTATAATTCCCGTATTTCCCGTACGAAAATCCACCAAATTCCCGTATATTTTAGAACTCTCGAAGACTTCTAGTTCGCATACCGAATAGCTGGAAAATGAATCTTAAAGCGCGAATCAAGATTTTCTGGCGTAAGTGTAACTGCATTTTTGGAGATACTTCCGCAGCCCACAGGTTATGGCGAGATTTAGGTCTAATCCGTAGCGTGAGCAAAGCGCGCGCGCGCGAGTGAATTCTCTCGCAGATACCGTTTATCTGAGGAGAGCTGATATAAATGAATGTTTTACTGAGGAGGGTTGAGAGAGTAGAGAATAGAAGTGTCACATAATACATGTTTACGGGAAGTGACTGAATTGTATGTTACCGTAACCGTATAGAGCTTCCACGAGTTCAATTGACACGGAAGCTTATGCATAGGGAACTTCCGGTCCGCGAATCTCCATTTGATTTTCATTGGCAGTGAATCGTTCGTTCGCGATTATCTTCTTTATTATTTCGGATAGTGGTTTTGTTTTTAGGCGTTCATCTTATGAAATAAGAACTGGAGGGTTGGCCTTTCATGAATATTCCAAAGACAAGTGTCTCCTAAAAGAGTAATTAGTAAAACGTCGCATCAGAGACGACCATAACAAACAGCTTGCCTACAAAGTGTGCGATTTGCACATTTCAAACGGCATTTCTTAGACTACAATATTTAAGTTGGTGCAAATTAAATATGTTATATGTGAGAATATTATTATAATTTGCTATCCGGTTGTTATATTAGTATATTATGCATTAACGTGACCCGTTTAAATGCTAAATTGTGACGGAAGCTACGAGTTATAGGCTATTCGCCGTACCGGTAGGCCTAATATTTACTAACGCATCGTTTCTTCTTTAATATTTATTTAATCATTATAATTATAATAGCCTATCTTCAACACTCATTTAACCAAAAATCAGTTTATAATTCTATACATATTCCAGGTATTTCAAGAAAGCGATATTTGATAGCACATGCGGTTCCACCTTAAAATCCAACCGTGCCTAGTTTTCAGTATCTATGGAAAATATTACCTAAGTTAATAAACCAAACAACTGGCGATTATTTTTTTTAAATGCTCATTTACATCTTCACCCTAGTCTACGTAAAGTACCATACGGTAATCACTGAAAGGGTAGGGGGGTTATGACCTCAATTTTACAAACGAACGGACCTCATTTTGCATGAATTATGGAACCCGAATCCTAATGGAGGTATGGATTGTCTGCATTTAGAAATATGTTAGTCAATAATTTAAAACAAGATGCCAGAAAACTAAATACAAAAATCAGCGTGCCTACTACGGTGTAAAGTTGCTCCGTGAAAAAAATACACCTCGCCAAGATTACACGACGTGCATACAGTTAAATACTATCATCCAATTGGAGAAACACTTTCTCTGTCACGATCTTATAAGCAATTCAAACATAAATTGCTGTAATTTACGGGAAAATGGGCAACATTTAGAGACTACAAGTGTTGTATGTGGCACAACGTTAGCTAACATTTCACGTCATTAATACATAAGGAATGAACACATGCAGAGCTTTCTCACTGCACACAGCTGGAGATCATATTCTTGGTGCATTTTACGTTCTCTTAATAACAATAATTTGCTTAGTTACATGCAACGAAAATTGTAGTACACAGTTCCCATTGCTTCCAATACCTGACTACTAAACCAGAAAATGGTAATGCATAAACATACGCCAGTGGCGCGTCCTATGGCAAATGAAAGATCGAAAGAAAATGTAAGCTCTATAGGAGCACGGAACAAGACGATACGATTTTCTACTCTACTGAAAATAGTCAAAATTCCCTTTGTAATAATGACTAATAATCCTGGGGTTATGTAGTAATAATAATGATCGTGTGGCCTCCGGAGAGACCTAGTGCAGATCTTTCTAGTTGAAGCCCGTCGGCGACCTGCGCGTCGTGGTGAGGATGAAATGATGATGAAGACGGCACATACACCCAGTCCCCGAGACACGGTCATTAACCCCAGGAGATTAAAATCCCTGATGGCTCGGCCGGGAATCGAACCCGAGGCACTTTGGGCCAAAGCCTAGCGCGCTAACCATTTAGCCACTGAGCCGGACGGGTCATGTAGTAATAAGATGTAACCCACCCACTATCCCTTTTTAGATCACTACTTTTATAGTAAAAGTGTGTCCGCTATTACACGCGTAAATTATGGGACAAATACAGTATTGCTAACCCCATGAATTCAGTACTGACAACCTTCCTGTCACTATGCCCCGCTTTTCCTCTCCGCAACCCACGGTCGCCACATAACAAGACCCTACGTCCAACCGCCACACGGCAAGAATTCTGAGCATGCTTCTCACCTACAACCTGTATTTCGAAGGAAACAACGCGAAGGATATGCCGGTATAATTAATATATTTTAAAAGACGATCCTGAGTCAAAGCCGAGGACATTCATACAGAGAAATACGATACTTTTAGATGAATAAATAAATCACACACCGAAGCTATGATACCTTTATCATCGGTATCGGTACGGTACCAATTCAATAAATACGACAAATAGGGCAAACACTCTACAGCTAATGAATATAAAAACACTCACCATGCAATGATTATCCTTTAACATGAAACAAGAGTCTGAGCGGAGGTCGTTCACAGCTTACTACAGTAGTTGACAGATGCACACTCTCTGAATCGCGACTCTCTACGGTTAATATTAGCTTTTGTGATAATACAAAAGTAAAGTTAAGGTAAATACATATTTAGCACTGAGCACTCAAACAAGCCGCTCAGTGGCGATATTATTGCCGTGGTTTTATATTGTCGAGTTGTAGGCTATTGAATGGCAGACGGTATTTTGAACACTATGATGGGAAACAATAGCCTGTGGTCTATTATCGATTGACGCAAGCGAACTGACGCCAATAAATAACTTATCCTCAGTCACTTGGCAAGGATTTCATTGACACCCTCCATCCCTTCACTGTCCCTATCATCATCACCACCATCATTGTCTTCTACTCTACTGAAAATAGTCAAAATTCCCTTTGTAATAATGACTAATAATCCTGGGGTTATGTAGTAATAATAATGATTTCATCCACCGCGATATCCAGATCGCCTTCAGTATTTCTTTCTGCACATGCTGTACGGGATGTATCCAGTCCTCGGGTCGAACTTCGGCGAAGTAAAAGTAAGGAAACAGGCAGTGGTTAATAAGCGACTGAAACAATGCCTGCCCATACGAGAAGAATTCTGTCACGTGTTTTGTGTATTTTGTAGCCACATGTTGGTGACGGGTGTTTGATAGTAAAATGTCGAGAGCTGTGAGATATTGTTTGTAGTTTTTGAAATTTATGCATGTGTGACGCATTTGGATTGAGTGTTTGCACGGACTTGAAAACAATTTGGTAGGCTATGTGCATCTCCCCTGCGAAAGAAGATCATGGAAAGGCTAAAAACAGTAACATTCCACACGCGACACGCCGCGAATACTTTTTAATTCAGATTTATTTTATCAAAGTAGATAATAGAAAATAAAATAATGCAAAACGAAATTAAATAAGTCACTTTGACAAATACAAGATTGTTACTAGGAACTTCAGTTATACACAGCACAAAATTAAGTTATTTTGACAGTACTATTTTTTTCTCCAATTCCTGGAGATCTTTCGTGGCTTTTCTTTCGACTGCCACCTTAGCCGTCGATTTGCACCTGTTTTGCTTCCATGAACACGGCGTAGGAGTTTCGGGCAGTATGGACTCTTGCTCACGGTATCTTTTCTACTCCACCAGCTGCCATCACAGCGTCCTGAACAGTATACGCATGCCAATCAAGACTTGCTTCTTTGTGATTGACGATCATGCACTCCTTGTTCAGGGAGAAACCTCTGTCTAGAGCTGCATTGTTGTGATACAAAATCAGTATCATTTTAACGAAGCTTGAGAGATCGTTTTTTTTTTTTTTTTTTTTTTTGGCAGGAACTGCTGAAGCCACTATTTCAGACCACAGCACGTCGAGCCGTGGCTCTTTTCCGTCGAACTGCTTCAAACGCGCAGTGACGGAGGGCAGTCTCAGAAGTGCGGAGAAGCTGCTCTTGAAGCGGTCAGCCATTGCGCCAGAAAGCAACTTCTTCTGATTACAAAGAATTTCCAGGGCAATGACGATCCTAACTTCTTCCAACTTAAGAGTCTCAGCGACCCCTATACGGTCCAGGCAGGAAATAGTACGGGTCTCTTGTGAGCAAGAGTTGACCTCTCTGATTTTTTCAGCCATAGGATACCAATGTACAATTTTCGGCAGTTGGTGCGAAATTGCAGCACATACGCGTTTGGAATTTTCTGAGATCTTAAGCTGTTAACTTCTTTAAGGGCTGCTCTTGTCGGGAAACCCAGGTCTCCTCTGAATAACAATGCGGACTAACTCCTGCATGTCATTGTCAGCAACCAGCGCGGCGCGCGGAGAGGGTACGGCCGGCGGTCGGCCAGGCAAAGCATGCATTCGACGTTGGCTGGGTTCTCATCCCGCTTAGTGCTCTATCGGTGACGCAAATTGCGGGTGGCAGCGTAGTCTGCTGGCGAAATAGAAGACTGAGCGGGAGGACTCTACCGAGCGTTCGGGGGCTAAGAAGTCAGGCATTATGAGACTTTTGAAGATTTCCCGTATCAAGTGCGAATTTCCCGTATAATTCCCGTATTTTCCCCGGGTCACTAAAATTCCCGTATAATTCCCGTATTTCCCGTATCGCTCGACACCCTGCATAAATACCCCGACCCGGCATGAGCTGGATAAGGGGAAATGATGATGATGATGAACGAATATTTGTGGCAGGGACTCCAAAAATTCAAGATGGTAGCTGGGTGCACTATAAAAAGGTATAAATAGCTTTGAAGCCATTCTTCAGTGTTGCCTTATTGATAATTGATCTTACAACTTTTCAGTCGGTCAACACAATGTAATCCCAATTATTGGTATTTAATAATGAATTATAGGGAATGTAATTGTGCAATTAAAACGAAACTTAATAAGCAAAAAGTACCATATAAGGGACCTAGCTAAAATAAGTTGGAATGCAATGCACAGCAGCCATCTTGAAAATATAGAATATGATAATGAACAACACAAAGTATTGCATGCAAGCTGCAATAAGGAAAATTAGTAGTAATGTAGAACCTTGTAAGTGCCTTCCTATGACCAAGTCAAAGGAACAGCGACTCCATCCATTAACAAGGGTGGTTGGGCATATTCCAAAAACTTGAATATCATGATATAGCAACACAATTAACGTGAAATTTAATGAGAAAGGAGTACTATATAAGAGACAATGAACACAAGAATATCACACTGAACATAAAGAGTGCAGTGGTCATCTTGAAATTATGGAATAAAAAAAAAAATAACTCCATATACTTTAGAGATACAATAACTAAATTTAGTATTATACTAGAACAGTAGTGAAGCCTCCGTTGCCTAGGCGGCAGCACGCCGGCCTCTCACCGCTGGGTCCGTGGTTCAAATCCCGGTCACTCCATGTGAGATCTGTGCTGGACAGGACGGAGGCAGACAGGTTTTTCTCCGGGTACTCTGGTTTTCCCTGTCAAAAATTTAATTCCAGCAACACTCTCCACTATCATTTCATGTCATCTGTCATTCATTTAATCATTGCCCCAGAGGAGTGCGTCAGGCCTCGGCAGCCGGCACAGTCCATATCCTCGCCGCTAGATGGGGGCTTCATTCATTCCATTCCTGACCCGGTCGGAGACTGGAAGCAGGCTGTGGATTTTCATTTCACTAGAACAGTACATGGGCTTTGTATGCCCAAGGCAAAAGAAAAGCCTTGCCATATATTCAAATGATGGCTGTGTGTACCGTTAAAACATTTAAAAAATCAATAATTGGCTAGTTAAGAACAGAAGTGATCCAAGCAGCATTTTGTTAGGATTGAGATAATGATCAAAACGCATCTTCATGATTATTAAATAAGAACCTAATATATTTGTTACAATATGTGTGTTATGATAGGTATTATCATATCTTAGTCTTTGGTAGAAATTCTTTTTGACACATCCAATATTGAACACGTAAAATACACTTTTAAAAACTTGGATCACTTCTGCATTCATTAACAAATGATAATATGGATATTACTGACATGAAATAAAAGAGCTGTTATCTGCTACCTTTATTATGGACTGAATGTTATAAATTCCATACTCAAGATCATCCACTTTATTTCGAAACTCAGTTACTTCAGTGTCTTTCTGATTCACATGGTAATGACAATGACGATTCACATTCATCACCCTCTACATTTGGGAGTACACACTCCAGTTCATTTTCAGCTGGACTGTTTCTCCAACTAAGGTGTGGTTAAGTTTAAATAAAAAGGATAGTGACAGGGTGGCACATAGTGTAGCATTTTCTTCAAGTCCTTCATCTTTTGGTAGGAGAGTGTCTTATAGCATGTTCTTTCTGTTGGGGTAAAAGACTTGAGGGTATTTAAAAATAGTTCTCACATTCCCTTTATCTAAGTCGAAAATGTAATCTTCTGAGTAGTCGGCATTGAAATAGATTCAACTATCTCCTTTACAAAATTTAATTTTTTTCATTTTAGAAATTAGGATACGATTCCCGTTAGCACTGCGGCCTTTGTTGTTCATTATGTTTTCTAACCCTGTAAATTCAACGAACTTCCCAACCATAGCCGTCACAATGAATGGTTTTCTCTTTCTACAATTTCGAACCAAGTCCATCCATTCTTGTGGAGTGTATATGTGCTGCTGTTTCTTTTGGGCTTTAGTAATATCTGAAAAATCAGAGTCGTTGGGCAGAAACGAATGAACGTTAACAAGATAACAAACGGTAATATCTGTTATGTGTTCAACAATATTCATCATCAGCTTCTAAAGGCTAAAAGCCTTGTCGTTGCAGCCATTTCTTACGGTCTTCAGCAGTTCTCTTCATATTGACATACGATTCACATTCCATTTCCTTGACAATGTTCTTGAGATACGATTGTCTTGGTCGTCCCCTTGGTTTCTTCCCCAAAATTTTTCCTTCAAAAATGACCTGGAGGAGAGTGTCATGTCTGAGTAAGTGTCCCATGAATTTTGATTTCCTTTTCTTGATGGTGTTCAACAGGCATCGATTCTCCTGAATTTGGTTCAGAACAAGCTCATTTCTCTTTCTTTCCACCCAGCTTGTTCGGGTCATTTGTCTCCAAAACCACATTTCAGCTGCCTCAAGTTTTGATTCTTCTCTTTTCCCCAGTGTCCATGTTTCACAACCATAGGTCAACACACTCCAAACAAAGGTCTTGAGAAATGACTTCCTTATCATCAAGTTGAGGTGCTCATTGAGCAGCAAATTCTTCTTATTTTGAAAGGCTTTCTTCGCCAACACTATTCTTTTCTTAATTTCTGAGATGCATCTGTTGTCATAATTAATCACACTTCCCAAATAGCAAAATTCCGTTACCTGTTCAATGGCACTATCATTTAACATTATATTAGCTAAAATTGGTTGTTTCTTTTTATCAACCACCATTAATTTTGTCTTCCGAGAATTAACTCTTAGCCCGAATTTTCCTAAGGATTTCTGAAAAATGTCTAACATTCTATTCATTTCACATGCACAGTTTGCTAAAAGTGCAATATCATCTGCAAAGCAAATGCTATGAACCTGTACTCCGTTAAATTTTAATCCTTTTGTTTTCTATTTTAATGCATTTACTGCAGCTTCTATATAGATATTAAAGAGATATGGTGATAGAGGACAACCCTGCCATACACCTCTTCTTATTTTTGCTTCTCTTTTATTGCCATTAACTGTTATTTCGGTAGTTTGACTTTTATACAAGTTCAGAATAAGGCGCCTGTCTTTCCAGTTAATCCCGACTTTGGCCAATGTAAGAAATAAGGTTTTCCAATTAACATTATCAAATGCCTTTTCTATATGAATGAATACTATATAGGTTTTTCGATTAACTTCCAGTCTTCTTTCTAAAATCTGACGTAATGCTAGGATAGCCTCCCTAGTCCCTTTCCTTGTTCTAAATCCATACTGATCACTATCCAGATGTTGTTCAATTTTCTTGCTTAGTCTCTCTTTGATGATTATCAATAAAATCTTTGATGCATGTGAAAGAATGGCTAAAGTTCTATAATTAGAACATTCACAAGCATTTCCTTTCTTGGGTAGTGTGATTGTTCGACTTTTAATAAAATCAGGAGGTACAATTCCGTCCTCATAGCATTTAGTAACGATTTGAAAAAGGCATTCCTTAATTAAGTAAAAATTTAGACTTTCCTTAATGCTTACATCACAACATTTTAAGAGCTCTGCAGGAATGTTATCTACACCAGTTGCTTTATTTCCTTTCAGTTTAGTGAGTGCTGCATAAAACTCTGCTTTAGTTATATTTGGACCTTTATCATCTTCTTCAATTAGTTCTTCATCTTCAATATAACTACTATTGTCAGTAATATCTGGTCCATCATACAAATCTTCAAGGTATTCCTTCCATCGCTCACATACCTTATCATTTTCAAACAATAGCTTCCCTTTGGAATCCTTAATTACGTTGCTTGTAATGCGTTGCTGATAGCTCAAAGATTTCACTTTAAAATAAGCTTTGTCAGGTTTCCCATTCTTCAGGTCATCCTCAATATCCATGCATACCTGCTTCATCCAATTTTCTATCTCCTTGCGACATTTCGTTGTTATTTGATTCTTTAGAGACTTATACGCTTGAGTGTCTATATTTCTAAATTTGTTCCTTTCTTCAATAAGCTCCAGGATTTCCTGGGTCATCCATTAACCATGTAAATCATAAAGAAAAACAGGTTATAATTACGGTTTTGTCCCGTACAAGAGTCACTGAATGTATAGACAGATGTTACATTGTTGGGAATATCATGCAGGATGTTGTTGTAAAGACATATAATAATTTCTAGGGACCCTCTGACTGCTGTTGTTTCATACGACATTTTCATGTTAATCTTTTCACCATCCGGTAAATGGAGACGAGTCCCAAAGTTCAACGTGTGTAACGGTCTAAGATAAACTTCACCCGTTCGTATGAAGGGTGTTGGAAGAGTATGTTTTAACTGGTAATCTTTTCATTACCACAGCAGTATTTTGTAGCAATCAAGTAACTGAGATCACATCTGACCAACATTAAAAGTAACAGTGAAATGATCCAAGTAGCATTGAAATAACTTAAGATCACATCTGCACTAATAATTTAATACTTATAGGACAGTGCAAAAATGTCACAAATCGAACTTTGGCCACAACAGTGCTCAATAGCACATGGATTACATATGCACTAACTAATCTGATGACAGAGGAGTCTGAAAAGTGACATAAGTCAGTTTTCATAAAAATGTTACTTGGATCACTTCTGTTCTTAACAAGCCAATTCTGGATCCAAATTGAAACATTGTAAGTAAGATAGTATCATAAGAAACCTTGCTAACATAAGTCATAAGACTATCACACTGTACCCCACCCATCATTAAAAAAAAGCTACAAGATTTATATTAATAATCCACTATTTGTTACAGTTATAATGACGAAATGCAGCAAGTAGGTAGTCTCACATAAGATGCTTTCTCTGCAGAATGCACAATTTCAACGATTCCGTATACATAGAGGTGTTAGAAAGTGTTGTTATTTTTTTGAAGATTTGTTGATTTAAAATTCAAAAGGTGGTGTTTTGTGTTTTTATATTTTTTTCGGGGGATGACATGTTAAAATTTGGAAAGCGATAAGGTTTGTACAATAAGTGCATTTAAAAATATAAACAATTAATAAAACAAAGTAAAAAACAAAACAGCAGGGTAAAACGTTAAACATGGCTATGGAAGAATGAGATAATACTTATATGGAAGTCACATTTTTATTTTACATTCACCATCTCGAAACACATTTCAGTGAATACCTTTTTCAGTTTTATCCAAATACTGCGGTGAAATCACTGGAAGTAGGTCATGGTTAAAGTCTCAGCATTTGCAGCTGTCAATTTTCGCCTCCTATCACTTACTATGAGACTGTATTTCGAAAATGACCTTTCAGAATCCACATTTGAACAAGGATACCACACACACTTTAATGCAGCTGTTGCATAGTCTCGGTGAGCAGGCCTTAATCCCATGAGGATCTCTGGAACATTCACATTATCTTCATGACGCAGTTGGTTCTTGATAGCAGTCAGGTAAATGCTGTGAGCCTCTAAAAACTGTTGAGACTCCATCTTCGTAAGAAATGGGGCATTCTTCTTAAATTGGAGCAGTTCTGTGGGAGATACGTTCTTAGGTGCATGCCGAGGATCAAACAATGACCCGATGGTTTCTACAGTCTTCCTGGCTGGATCCGTGGTCCTTAAAGTCCGGACCTTCACTAGAGCTGACTGGGCAACACACGTAAGATTGGACTTAACCTTTATCTGCATCTTTTGAGGAAGCTGTTCCAAGTTCTGGAGGATCGTTTGATTGAACATTCCACCATCGCCTAATAGCTTGAGCTTTACCTCAAGGTCATCTAGCTTCCCAGCCAGTAAGTGAATTGTTGGGTACTTAGATCCCTCCAAGAAATTAAGCAAGTCCATAAGAGAGGCACCAACAACAGAAACATACAATGCTTGTAATTGTATAAATTGTATTGTTGAAGTCGATGCTTGTTGGAAAAATTTGACCCCAGAATTTGAATCTTCCAATGTTTTGAAAAATTCTACCAGATCTTCCACATGCGTGGCCATATACATTGCAGCCTTAAACCATGAATTCCATCTTGTACATACAGGCATTGGGAAAGCTAGAATTTCATTCTCTTTTTCTGTGTTTTCATATTTCTCCCTTAGAAATGCAACGTAATTGCTTTTTCTTTTTCGCGTATTTAAAAAGGCATTCTTTGTCTTTACTATAGACATGTTCAATTCGTCCAGCTCGTTTTCAAATACGCAGCTGATAAGATTGACTTTATGAGCCCAGCACTGGACATGACTTAATTCTTCAATCAATCCTTGAAGAGTAGTTACACATTTTGTCATGTAGCGTGCTGAGTCCGTAACTACTGCCACTACACGCTCCCGTTCAATTTCATAGGAATTCAAGGTGTCTAATATCGCATTGGAGCAATTTACGCTATTGGCAGAATCTAGAACAACAGAGGCAGCCAGATGGGTGTTCATTTCAGTTGATGGTACTGATAGACGAAAAAGAATGTTGAAAACACACCTACCATTCTTGTCAGTTGTTTCGTCACATAGCAGAAACACGTCTTTGTTTTTTATATCTTCCCTCCTTCTTTCGCCAATCATGGGGATGTATTTCTGACGAATCTGATTTGCTGATGGTAAATCTCCACTTCCGCGAACGTACTTATTAAACCAAGTACGGATAGCAGGATTGTCTAGTTTCTCTACTGGTATATTAGCTTTCACAAACGCAGTAGTAGTGTCCAAAATAAACTCTTCTTTCATATCCTTCACACGACTAGCATTTGATAATGTTTCTTTCAAGGTGGCCACTCTAGGAACACTAACTTCAAGACGCGAATTTTCTCTGCGTTTTGAATGCTTCTCCGATTTGCAATGTTTGTCTAATGCATCTTTCCTGCGATAATCTAACCGACAATCACAATATTTGCACATAAGAATGCCACAAGAAATTATAAATCCTTCATTCTTATATTCTTTAAGTCTGTCTGTGGCAGAAACAGCTACCTTCGGCATTTTTAAACTCAACTGAGCGATGCCCAGTAACAAACACTGTTATCACACGGTTGACTGTAGTCACACGCCAGTATAAATTCGTAACCACACGCAAAATTTATTTCTGAATTCGTGTCATAATATTTAAATTACGTCGCGTCTCATCTTCCTGTACTGCTAAGTTCGGAACTAATACGACGAACACGTGGTCGCCAACTGATTCACGCAAATAACACACTAGCTTCGATGATAACGCACAATTTGAGCACTTTTTATTAAATTATATAGAATTCTCTACTATAATTTACACTCGCTACCGATGTAACAGGAGGCAAACGTAGTTTACATTATGAACAACTATCACATAACCTTTTGGAGGTAGTCGGCCAAACTATTCACGCCGCGATATAACAGCTGTTTACCACAGCGCTAAAATCCAACGAGTAACGACAATATCGACAGTATATCGTAATATGACGTATATCGTAGTATTACCCCTCGCGAAACTATACCATCGATCATTCTCTCGAATTGAACACCAACCAAATTCGATTATCGGCTTGTGGACAAAAATGTTCGGATTGGTGTGGGGAAAAAATATGAAATTTTTTTTTATTTCGCAGATTGCAGTATTTGTGGTGTTATTCACAAAATTCGCATTATTTCGCGATTTAATTTCACTCCTGGGCGGCACGAAACATGTAAATACGTGAAAATAAAACATCCTAACCTCTAAATATGACTTTTCGTTTTATCGCGAATTAACAAAAACTAACACCTCTACTTATACAGGGTCTTTATATTTGCTTGGCAAGGACATTCTCGCTCACGCGCTCCGCCAGTGACGGCTCAGTTGTCGGCTGCCGGGCGCTCATGTATATGGCAGAATGCCGTGCTTAAAATCAGTAACATACATTTTTACTCACCATGTTTACAGTAGATGCTGAAAATGTTCCCCATCCGCTGCCAAACAAAATCGGCATCTCTTTATGAAGTTTCTGGTTACTCCGGTTAATTTAGCGTCAGTAAGGAAATAACGACCTTTTCGTCAATTTTTATTGTTTACTGAACCTGTACGTTTGAATCTCTTAGCCAGTTGTTTTATAGTGATTGTGTATAGTGCTGTAATGCCTGATGTAAAATATTTGTTACTTGAATGTGTATATCTGCACAATACGTACATAAAGTGCAGAAAATCGTGCGCTAGAACAAGACAAAAATTCGAGGGAAATCTCCAGAGAGACCCATTCCTAAAATTGGACAATAAAACAACTGGCTAAGAGATTAAAACGTACAGGTTCAGTAAACAATAAAAATAGATGTAAAGGTTGTTAGGACTATTTCCTTACTGAAGCGTAATTAACCGGAGTAACCGGAAACTTCATAAGGAGATGCAGATTATGTTTGGCAGCAGATGGGGAACATTTTCAGCATATACTGTAAACGTGATGAGTAAAAACGCACGATACTGATTTTAAGCATGGCATTCTGCCGTATATATGAGAGCCCGGCAGCTGAGCCGTCACTGGCGGAGCGCATGAGCAAGAATGTCCTTGCCAAGAAATATAAAGACCCTGTATTCAAGATGAAGGATCGATGTACTTTTCTAATGTTAGAATCCATTTGTCTGAATTCAAGAGCAGCATTACAATGAAACTTATGGTACAACTTTTAACGTTCATCACAGGAACATCCAAGTAATTATATTGCTTAAGATCAAAGATTTATAACTATACCCGTAGGCCTACATTCAAGAGAAAGTAGGCTACATGTTCTTTCCTGAACATCTTGTGTTAATATGACTCTGGTTGTATTAAATAAGGATGTAACATTAGTAGCTTTCAAAAAAATTGAAAATGTCATTTTCACATCCAAAATATAGTCATCGCGCCAGGAGATGGCAGTTCAACACGCTGCGACAGGGTAAGGGGAGTCTTGCAGTACGCATGAGCCGGCCGCCTATTCCAAACCTAAATATATCGGCTGGCAGTCAGTGGCTGCTACTTCCTTCGTGATAATTTGTTATCGGGCTTCACGATTGTATTGTTACCTTCCTACTGTCGATATTCTTACAAGCCTTTGTAACAGTGTGGCAGTTTTTTTTTTTAGCGTATGGCTTTTAGTGCCGGGAGTGTCCGAGGACATGTTCGGCTCGCCAGTTTTTGTAGCTGCTTCGAGACGGACACCCAATGGGTGAGCTACAAGTACCGTTGGGGAGGGAAGGAGGGAAGTTGGAATGTAAGGGCGAGGAGTTTGAAGGTAGCGGCTGTGGCCTATAGTTAGGGGCCAACCCCGGCATTTGCCTGGAAGGAAGATGGGAAACCACAGAAGACCATCTTCAAGGTTGCCAGCGGGGGGATTCGAACCTCCTCGCCTCCCGGATGTGAGCGACTGCCATCAGTCATGCCGTAACCACCACGGCTAACTCACCCGGTAGTGTGGCAGTATCAGGTACAGTAATGGAAACAGTGACCAATTTAATGCTTTTGGAATGCGCGATACGCAGTGAGCGGGAAGACAACTGCATTTCAAACCCAACTGCCATCTCCTGGCATGATATCAGTACAGTATTGACATTAGAGCAAAACTACTTTTATATTCATAATTTATAACACCAAATTAAGCAATGAACACTAAAACAATCACATAAATAAAAATATTTTCAAATTTTGTCACACAGTATTATTAGGAAAAATATTTTAACTAATAATAATGTTGTGTGACCTCCAGGAAAGCTGATTGATACACATGGAAAAGTATGCAAATATGCATTCTGATTGCAAAACCTATTTTAGCAAAAACCTGTACCATAGCCATTTACAATTCAGAATGAGAAAGCAATCTGGAGTATCCTTTCATTTAAATATTTACAATTCTAACCAGTGATGTAATGTTGGATCCAGAACATACCCAGGGGAAGTTAACATGATAATAAATCTACTGACACAAGATGGTTGTATTTAAAAACCCTCGAATCCCATTAGAATAAGCTGTCTTTGAACAGACAAGCTTAGCTAGATGCCACAACAATTAATATAGTGTTTGCCTATTTAATGATATGGTGTAGAAGAAAGATGGTAAACATTTCACAAAGTGCTCTAGTTGTGCATTGAAAATTCTACGCTTCATTACAGCACAATGTAACTACTGGGAATCCAAGTTGTCCCAACTGTTCATTGAACTCCAGGATGCTTTGTCATGACCAAAGAATTTGGATAAAAACTAATGGCCTGAAGATTATACTGTAAAAAAAAAAAAATGATGAACATTGGATGTGTAATAATGAAGTCCTTGCAGAACTAAGAAGATTCTGGAAGTTTTGTAATGTGACATATTTGTAAATATACCTTGTTGATGTGAGGGAAGGAGCGAGTTTGTTGTTGAGGCATTGTATTTATCATGTTAGAAGGACTGAGAATGTTGAGTGCATGTAATCATCAGTTACATCGAAAGTTAATAATAGGCCTGTAGCAGTACAGTTATTATCTATCATCTGTAAATCTTAGGCATAAAGTTACATGATGCAGACTTAGAAACTGTCCAAGCAGAACCTGTTTATTATTTGTAACTACAAGGTAGTCAACCCCACAAACAGAAGATATGGGTTTAAGCCCATGAAGTGGGTCTAGCTCCATAAAACAAGAAGCAAACACAATATCATGTGAAAAATCAAAAAAGGAGGGGAATTTCACATAAATGGAGAAAAAACAAAACAAAGAAGAAGTATCATAATTTGTCCATAATACACCTCACCCAGGATAAATAAAATATTTTAGCTGAAAATTCAAAATGAACATATAAAAAACTTTATATACAGGGTGTACCTAAATATGTGGGAAAGCTCCAGGGATTCGATAGGGGACCTGACAACAAGCAAAACATGTCACGTAAACATATGGTGTATTTGCTTTCGTTTCCATGTTACAAGAATAGTTTGTGGTGTACATAATACAAACCGCTTCACTATACAGATAGGTCATTTGTGTTGATAAAGTGTATGTTACAAATCTGTCATTTACTGCTTGTAATCTATGACACATGCTGGAATAAACCCACAGTGCCCCTTGCTTCAATTGTTTACTCTTCATCAGCTGTTAGTTCTCATTACGCGAGCAGTCTGCCGCACTTCTCCCTGCTCCCCACCACGGCTCCCGCCGCATTACACCGACACACACACTCGCCCTGTCAGCACCTCTTTACAAGGGCAAGGTCGGCTCCTGCCCTCCGTTCATTCACCGACTACTTCCCCAGACACCGTCCTGCTATCCCGTTCTGTACCCCGTCCTGCTATAGTTTATTCAGTTGAAACTTCCCGTCAGATCAATACAAAAAATATTTGCGCTATTATTGCGCTATTTGGTACATGTTTCGAACCTTGTATACCGGTCCTTCATCAGCCCTTCACAACAACAAATGGCCACACATCAAATCAACACTGAACAATCCAAAAATGCATGCACACTAATAATACATATTAAAACCATTGCATTAAAATTCTGTACAAAACATATTAAAAACACATGTTAAAAATTCTAAGAGTCCACTTCACTTGTTCATAAGCACATGTCTTTCTGGTAGGAATCTTGTCCTATTCTGTTGTCTGCTTCCTGTCATGTGGGGAACTAGAATATTAATCCTATTTGAATGGTCCAAATGCGAAGACTTTAGGTACTCCCTTTTGATAGGAGACTTGTCCTGTTCTACCTCTTGTCATATGTGGAACGGAAATAGAATAGTATTCCCATTTGAATGGTCCAAATGCTAAAGACTTTAGGCGCTCCCAGACTAAACCTGTAGTCCTCTCCCAGCGTGTGCAGTGAACCTGTGTGCTTTAAAGCACACGGGATTCCCTTGGTGGATCACTCGGTTGGCATTTCAGGGGATTTGCCCACGAGGGATCGATGGCTACAGAACGGGATAGCAGGACGGGAATACTAGTTGCCATTTCTGGTCCGTATTGACGTATATGAATGAATATATGAATAAACTATTCATATACGTCAATACGGACCAGAAATGGCAACTAGTATTCCCGTCCTGCTATCCCGTTCTGTAGCCATCGATCCCTCGTGGGCAAATCCCCTGAAATGCCAACCGAGTGATCCACCAAGGGAATCCCGAGGGTGTTGAACAATACACACACTTTCATACAATATACATAAAGATACGAGAAAATAGCATTTTGAAATTGATTTTGTAGCACTTTCATTTTGAAAAATAGCATTTTGGAGCATTTTGAAATTTAAAAATTAGCATTTTGTAGCATTTAAAAGTTCGTCACCAGGTACAATAAACAGGTCCAAAATAATATGCACGGAAACTAATTCAAACATGTGCAGGATTGGAAATATGGGCGTTTCTGATAAACGGCATAAGCATTTAATATAAGTCTCCTGTTGTGTGTGTGGTTTTTATTTTTACTAAGGGAGTGTTTGAAGTATTAAAATCCTAATAACAGTATTACAGAAATGTAGAAACTTGACATCATACATTTTTCAGAAATGTGAGATCTCTGAAAATAAAGGCATCAGCCTGGCTAATTGGCAAGATTGAGTTCGAGTGCTGTCGGTTGGTTGTATGACGTGAGACGAGGGTACCTAAGCTATGCTCAAAAGATCCAAAGGGGCGGCTTCGGTGGCATAGTCGGTAGCATGCTGAGCTTCTATGCCCAAGATAGCGAGTTCAAACCCGGCCGAAGCCGTCGGATTTTTTAAGAGCGTTAAAAATCCCTCAGTATGCATTCCTTCGGAGGGGAAGTAAAGCCGGCGGTCCCATGTCATAGATTTATGGCATGTTAAAGATCCTTCCACTAATTGCACCTGTGTGAAGCTAAATTGGATAGGTTAAGAACGTAAACAATGCTCTTAGGTTTCTATGTTCGTTGCCAAGAGCCGACTGCGTCGTCGTCTAGTAGCTCAGTTCTGAACTTGGCCTAGTAGTCGTTGACGGTGGCGCTTGGCGGCAAAAGTTGGAACTATTTGAAAAATTCTTAGTTGCAGTACTTAAATTAACAAACAGATAACACACACTAATACAGTCATCACAATTAACACCGGTTATCAGACAGATTCTACACACACCCAAAGTACACGGGGCTACATGACCGCGTTGTCGCAGCCCCTAAACTTAAGAACCAACCAAGATCCAAAGGTCATGTTCTCATTATGCAATCAACAATATCAGGTGTTGTGCAGCAACTCAAATATTGAGGGCCGGCAGAGAGTTGTATTAGTTCACTGGTACCAAGGTGCCAATTGTTAGAATAACGCAAGCTGTGGTCAGGCAACAATGCTTGTCTTACGAAGTTTACTGTGTGGCAGGTGGAATGACGACAATACCAGGCTGTCCTGGACTCGATGGATGAATTGGTTCTAATTCTGAGGATGTCTATGAAATCCTTTTGTGTGGTATTCCTATTAACTCCTTGCCAAGTTCCATTCATTTCTTTTAATAACTATTCTTATGAGGTAGGATTCAAGAAGTGCCATTTGACCATTAAACCACCGGCAAATAGAAATTCAATGCCCCTCACTGAAAAGGAAGTAATAATGTGAATCATACATTTACTTAACTTTGTGTAAATATCACACAATGGATAATTAACTAAATAATAAAATGTATGTTTACTCCCTCATTATTTCCTGACCACACTGCGACTCTTGACTGACAATCTGTAAAACAGTATCCGAATTCACGGAGAAATCGCCGGACGACATGTAACATAACCTATAACTCACACATGGTAGAGAATACTTTCTTCATATTATACAACATTTCCCAAAGCAAAGAGAACGCCTAACAAAAATTGTCTATTCATATCACGATACGTACTGGAAGAGTTTTCATTTTCATTTCAAATACAGTAGAACGTCGTTTATCCGGAGGTCAAACAACCAGAACGTCAGTTATCCGGACGAGCAGCAAAAAAAAAAAAAAAAAATGTCTGAGCAGCGCGCGCTTACTGTATGTGGAAGTGAGCACTGCCTACAGTAGTGAGTCTGTTCTAGTTTTCAATTGTTGTCTCCTACCGTTTGTTTGCTGTATAATGTTACAACGTGTTACAGTAGCCTACGTGCTGAACTGTATTACGTTGTGAAAATGACTTCTACGAGTGGCAAAAAGGAAAAACGAAATCGCAATGTTTTATCGATTGATTATAAGGCGGAGATCATTAAAGAAACTGGATAAATGTGAGAGTGTGCAGTGTCTAATGAAAAATTACAGTGTCGGAAAATCCACAATATTTATGATTTGAAGAACCGACAAGGTGAAATTCTGAATTATGCATCAAAGTTAGATAGTGAAGAAGGGTCTAAAAAAAACCAAGATCAGCTACGGATGAAAAATTGGAAGACACGGTGTACTTATGGTTAATTCAGACAAGAAGTAAGGGATATCCCGTGTGAGAAAACTTTGCACCTAAATGAGAAGCTTGGTGGTTCTCCCTATGTTCGATTATCCAGAAAAATCGTTATCCGGAACACTTTCGGTCCCAATTAGTCCGGATAAACGACGTTCTACTGTACAAGAAATGAGGGCCGACGCGATATAAACCTATATAAGCATAACCTTATTGCTCTAATTTTTAAAAAGAATCGGCACAAACGATTGGAATATTCCTTTTATTAGCACAACCAACTGAAACTACGAAATAATTTCTCCAAAATCATCGTTTTACTGGTGATAAACAGTGGATATTATGCGGCAATAATAACAGCACTATTTTCACATTAATTTTTACCGCAATCGATTGTTTTCACGACAATAATCGATGTTCGTACACATCGATTATTACTCGTAAATATCGATTATATAGCCGATATTTTCATTGCTAGAAACTCGCAAATTTCAAAGTTGCGGCGCGAAAATGTAATAAAACATAATATTCAACATTAATCGGTAAATTTGGCACTTTTCGCATTTATCGCATTTGTGGGAATAATTCGCAAGAACCCTTAGTTATCGCACTTTGTCGCACATTCAGTTTCGCAAATTTTGGGTATACATAGTCATATTAGTTACCAGGTAGTTGAAAAAAGGAGAAAAAGTAAAATTTGCATTTATCGCAATTGCGATTTTCCCGTATCTCTAAATATACAGTAAGCTTTCCGTCTGTACGTCCTGAATTACCATTTAAAAACTGTATATCAATCCCGGAAGGGGGTATTTTGTGATCAAATACACCCTCAGATTAATTTGTGTGTGTTGTAGTTTGTAATGGGTTGACATCAAAACTGTGGAAAATGGCATGAAAATTTGTTTTTAAGTAGAAGAAATTCCTACCATAAAACTAGGCTACAAATGCTTTATACAGTCCTAAAGGATGAAGTGGTCAGGATAAAGAAGAAAGAATAAAGAACAGCCTCAAATGTCCCTTAAAGGGCAAAGGCCTCCTATAAAAGGGTAGCTCTTTTTCACTAATGTGGTGAGCCAGTCACATTAGGATTGTGCCTGGTAATTGAATGGTTTATTTTGTCTTATTTTGTACTGTTACACTTTGATTTTCTCTCCCAGTTTTCCAAGCGATGCACTTGACTTAAATTACTTTCACTTGCCCTATAGTCTGTCTTCCAAGGTCCTCCACTCAGTTCTACTTCTAGCTTCTCTCGTCCACTGTGGGCCTGCCTGGGCTCTGTAAAAGTCGGACCACCTTGCCTCGGTCTTCCTCTCTGTCGTTTACCTATCCATGTGTCCCACTCTGTAGCTTTGTATGTCCACCAGTCGTCTCGTATCCTCGCGATGTGGCCTCCCCATTTCCATTTTTGTCTCATGGCTTTTTCTGCAATATCCGTCGTTGATGACATTTATGCCAGTTTCTCATTTCATATCCTGTCTAACCTTGTTACTCCAAGTATCTTACATATCATCTTTCTTTGACTTACTTCAAGTGTGTTTATCTGTCCGCACGTAGCTGACCACGTTTGACTTCCATATAATAGTGTTGGGAAGACGCTTGATTCTAGAGTCTCAAACTTCAATCTTCTGCTCAGCTTTCTGTCCATGAGTATGAATTGTAATGACCAGAATTTTTTCCATGCTAAGGCAATTCTTCTTTTTATCTCTTTTCCGGTCTTGTCCTTGAATGAGATAAGTTGCCCCAAATATATCTATTCCTTTACGTATGGTAGAGTACTTCCTTCCACAGAGACTGGGGTTTCTGCACTGTTTGTCATCACCTGTGTCTTTGTGTTATTCATTGACAGGCCTGCTGCTTTGCTATGGGCATTGAGTTGATGTAGCATCTTCTGAAGTTCTCCTGGTGTCTTTGCGAAGAGTACTACCTCATCCGCGAATCTTAAGTTTGTTAGCCGATTGCCAGATAGGCTTATTCCTGGTTTGTTTGTCCGCTTAATCATACGGAATATGTCCTCCAGCATGCACGTGAAGAGTTTGGGCGAAATTGGATCTCCTTGTCGCACTCCACGTTCCAGACAGAATGGGTGACCTTCAGTTTCTGTTTTCACCTTTGCAAAGCTTTGGCTGTAGATGTTTTCCAATAGGCGGATGTATTTGGTGTCGATTCCTTGTGCTGCCAATGCCTGTAGTGTACTTGAGTGTTCGACTGAGTCGAAGGCTTTGCTGAAATCAACAAAGCCTACGTATAGTGGTAGGCGGAATTCTTCAGACTTCTTGATCAGTTGGTTCACAGTTTGTAGATGGTCTGTTGTGCTGAAGCCGGCTCTGAAACCTGCTTGTTTCGGTGGTTGATTCTTATCTAGAATTTTCGTCATCCTTCTTACAAGTATTTTAGTAAATAATTTGTATATGCATGACATCAGACTAATAGGCCTGTAATTGTTTATGTTATCTTTGGTGCCTTTTTTGTGAAGAAGAATTATTGTGCTTATCTTCTAATGATCAGGTATCTTCTGTGACTAGTATTTCGTTGAATATCATTGCTATGATGGGTATTAGTTTCTCTGCTTCCCACTTTATAAGTTCATTGCAAATTTCATCCTCCCCAGGAGCTTTTCCATTTTGATTTCCTCTATCACCATTCTGACCTCACTCTGCAGAATTGGAGGAACATCTTGGGTGTGGAAGCATTGAATTTGGTGGATTGGTCGTTTTGGGTTGTTTCATTAGTTGAGGACTTTTTAGATGTTTTGTACAATTCTTTGTAGAAAGCCATTGCTGATTGAAGTATATTGTTTCTAGATGTCACAGTATCTCCTTTATGGTTTTTTTGTTCCTAATACCCATTCTCTGCCTCCTTGTAGTTCGTCAGGAGGTACACCTTAATTGTTTATTGATATTTTCATCCAAGTGTTGGTCCAATTTAGATATGCACAGAACAAAGTCAAAAAGAGTTCAACTAGGATTATTTGCAGCCAATAATGTGTGTCCCAAACACACTCCTCATGTTAAAAATAAAATAAAATAAAAAAATAAAATAAAAAAAAAAAAATGCTGGCTGATAATGTATTTGTTTTAACAACTGTTGAATGTTTATAATATGCCCTAACTCCTCTTCTTAATTCTGCCAATTTTAAGCAGAACAATATAAAATATGTACAGGGTACAAATTATGAAATCACATGAGTGTTGGCCAAACAAGGTCTGTTATCACCAGTCTTGTAACAATGAGTAAATGCTTTCTGCTATATCTAGAGCACAAACCATTCAATGATGCATACAAAAAGCTAGTTAGCTATAAGATGAGCTAAAGTGGTCATAATCCTTAGGGGTCTAATGAAAGAGCACAGTAGCACAAGCAGCCAAGAAAATAGCAACGTAAGCTTCAACTACCGGCATTCATATCTTGAATAATACAATTTTGCGAGTTTCATTAAAATACCTGGAAATATTGCAGTGCCGAGGAATTATCAGTTCGTTCCGTAAATACTGATGGCTCATTCTCCGATTTAACTTTGGACACAGCATCATGAAATCGCCTTGAATCTACAAAAAAAAGGGAGAAATTGCATTAAAAATTGTCCATTATACAGGCTGTGGCATAAGTCAGTTAACCAAAAATGTATGACAGAGTATTGTAGCTTTACTGATTTATACAACAAAATTACCCTACTGAAATTGTTCAAAGTGATCTACATTGTTATCTAGACATTTAACACATCGTTTAAACACTGATTTACATATCTTGTCACACAACCCCCCATTCAAATTCTTCTTCAATCAAATACCTTAAATGCTGTGGGTTTAATGGTTTTGTAGTAAACACTTTGTCCTTCAAAAATCACATGGTGTGAGGTCTGGTGATCTCTGAGGCCAATCAATTTTACCCAGCCCTCCTATCCACTCTTCAAACGTCGCTTAATGCGCAGTGCGGTGGTCTTGCTGTCATATAAGGTTATGTATGTAGCACTGCTTCAAGTACATAATAATGTTTCAGGTTTTATGTCCCTTTTAACTACTATGGCTTCTAGAGATCCCGGGGTGCCGGAATTTTGCCCCAAAGGAGATCCTTCAACATGCCAGTAAATCTACTGGCACAGCTCCCTCGCATTTGCGCACCCTTAAATGCCAACCGGCTGCTCCGGGATTCGATCCTGCAACCTTGGGAACAGCAGGAGAGAACGTTACCACTGAGCCACGCCGTCAGTCTAGCTTGAAGTACAGGGGTATTGTTTAGTTCAATTAGAACTACTCATGACAGTTCAAGATACCTTTCTACAGTCACGGTCTCATCACCATCACTCCTTGCTGCATATACAAGAGCAAAATGTAACTCCAGGAACATTTCACTCCTCCCCAATAACAAATCAAGGATTTTCAGAAGACCAATACACGCAGTTGTGCTTGAGGATCCTTCCATTTAACTTAACTTGCTTCATCAGACCACAGAATTGTTTTGTAAAAGTTAGGATCACATTCATTGCGGATCACATACCACTCACAGAATTCATGCCTTCGATAAGGATCATCCTCGTTTGGGGGATGTAGTAATGTAGGCTTACTGTCGACCAAAATATTATGTGTACTCGAGTTTGAAGGTTGTTTGTGAAGTAACCAATAGACCTACATAAAATCCAATAACATTATCATTTTCGTCGCTCTATTTTACGTTAATTCATGTAGGTTTGGAATTTTTAATTTATATTTTAATATTTTTTATCGTAGTTGGAACACAAAAAGTGCCAGTTTTTAAGCGTGTTTCAACCATGCGTCACATTTAAGAATTATTATCTCACAAACTCATCAGATCGAATCCAAATTTTAACACAATATACATTGGAATGTTGTATAATTGGTTTATTAATTTCAAAATTTTGTGTGTCCAAGAAATAAAGTTGTTATCATTTTTGTAAGGTAACTTTTTCTCGGCTCGGCGTGGTTGGAAAATGTAGTTCTTGGTTGCTTTGTAATCCTTATACATCAAAAGGTTAAGCTGTATGACTGTGAAATACGTAAATTAATTCACTTATTTTATATTGTTTTGTATTTGTACGGGGAATTAAGACATGGTTTACCAGTTAGCCGCTCCGGTGAAAGCTGTACAACGTTGCAAAGATGGGCTCCATCACGTGTCATGGTGCGCCTCGCTCGGAAGCGATGGGCTCCATATCAGCAACGCTGTACAGCATTTCCCGGAGCGGCTAGCTGGTGAACCATGTCTTAATTCCCCGTACAAATACTAACCGATATAAAATAAGTGAATTAATTTACGTATTTCACAGTCTAACAGCATAACCTTTTGATGTATAAGGATTCCAACGCAACCAAGAACTACATTTTCCAACGACCCCGAGCCGAGAAAAAGTTACCTTACAAAAATGATAACTTTCGTTCTTAAACACACAAAATTTTGAAATTAATAAACCAGTTATACAACATTCCAATGTATATTGTGTTAAAATTTGGATTCGATCTGATGACGGGTTTGTGAGGTAATAATTCTTAAATGTGACGCATGGTTGAAACACGCTTAAAAACGGGCACTTTTTGTTTCAACAGCGATGAAAAAATATTAAAATATAAATTAAAAATTCCAAACCTACTTGAACTAATGTAAAATAGAACGATGAAAATGATGATGTACGGTAATTGGATTTTATGTAGGTCGATTGGTTACTTCACAAACCACCTTTAAACTCGAGTGGCACATAATATTTTAGTCGACAGTAGACGTAATGTTTTTAATATTCTCCTTAATCTTCTATCGGAAAATTATAGTTCCTTAGAAGCTCGTCCTGCAGATTTTTGGGTGATTTAACAAATGCCTCTGCAACTAACTGCAGATTTTCTTCAGTAGTTACTGATTTTGGGCGGCCACTATGTGGGGAGTCACCTACAGAACCTGGCGACTTGTACCTTCGATTTAATTTGAGCTTACCTGCATGGTGGCTATATGTGAGGGAACATTTCAACGAAAGCTTGTTTTACGTCTTCATAATTCCGATCGAATTTCCACCACATCTATGTAGCAAACTCGCTGTTCTTGAGACAATTTTCTATTCATAATCTAAATGTTTCACACTAACAATGAATAACAACGAATGCAAAAATGAGGTCAAGTCACAGACACTTGTTAGTAACGAACCAGTTATGCCATCCCTCTTCATACAAATTTCTCCACACACTGCATGTCTACTAGTGCATTAAAACATACCTAGCAAAATAAAATAAAATCACTTATGTGCAGCGGTTAAGGCTGAGCGACTACTTCTGCTGACAATCGCTGAACAAGAGATGGCAGCACTACCCTCCCTTGCCAGCCACCGCAGTTGAATTGCGACTTCCCCTCCTCCCTTCCACTACTCCCCATTCGCACGCAATCTTCCCCTCTCTCAGTTGTAAGCCTCGCACAGAGATCTGCTTTCTGAGCCATTAAGCTTGTTGCAACCTTGAGCTCTGTCGTCCAAATGGATAAAATGTGATCGGAGCATTTCATTGATAGGCCTATGCATTTCAATTTTTTTCTGCTACAAGGGAAAATATTAACTTACTGATTGATAAGTGAAGTGCCATGTGTTCAGATTTTCTGCATCACGTCAGGTTTCCTTTCTTGTAATTTTCAAAAGAAAATCGAAAAAACATCAAAATTAGCAAAGGTTATCATTAAAAAAAATACATATAATATTAATAAGACAATATACCTGAAATGACTGCTTAGGTATTGAGGGATGTAGAATCCAAGTCTGTATTCAGAGTTTCTCTGTCGTGTCCCGTTTTTTTGTAATTTTTTAGAAATAAGAACGAAAAATTTCAAAATTTGATGAAGAATTTCAATAAAGTACCATACTATTTTTTAAAGTGGCCTCCGTTGCCTAGAGGTCCGCGGTTCGATTCCCAGCTCTGCCACGAAATTTGAAAAGTGGTACGAGGACTGGAAAGGGGTCTACTCAGCCTCGGGTGGTCGAAATGAGTAGAGGGGGTTCGATTCCCACCTCAGCCATCCTCGAAGTGGTTTTCCGTGGTTTCCCACTTCGTCTTCTGGCAAATGCCGGGATGCTACCTACCGTCAGGCCACGGCTGCCACCTTCCCACTTCCTTGCCTAACCCTCCCACTCTTCCCATCCCTTCATCAGGCTCCTGTTCGCTTTGCACATTTGCAGGTGGGGCCGCCTGGGCGTAGTGCTGGTCACACACCCCAGTTGTATCCCCGACCCAACCTTTCAAGCTCCAGGACAATGCCCTCAGTGGCGGTAGAGGTGGGATCCCTCGCTTAGTCCGTGGGAAAAGCCAACCCTGGAGAGTAAAACGATAGCAAAAAAAACACTATATTTTTGAAACGTGTTTTAAAACCGCAATATAAAGCTACTATAAACTCTTGTATTTCGTGGCATTGTAGAATAAAGTGTGAATGTTATAGGAATACACTACTGCCCTATCACTCAATCACAAAACACAAATGCGGAATTAGGAAAGGAAACGAGAAAGGGGCGAGATATATTCTTCTACTGCTTCCTCAAGACTCGGTCTAGTCAGACTGAAGAGTCAGCGACTCAGCACGCAGGAAAAGGTTTTGGAAGAAGGTGAATTATTTTGTATTCCTTGCACTCCACGGTAAGTATAGGTAGAATGGAATGCTGCGTAAGGAAAGGAATGACCCGCAACGGGAGGTGCGGTGCTAGGTAGTAGGGTGGGGGAATGAAGCTTGATGCAAGTGCGTGCAACTGTTAGTGCGGGTAGCCTATCGTGTAGCCTGTGTAGTTACCGTTTTGCCGAGTTGAAGACTAGTCAAAGGTACATACGTCAAGGGTTTATCACTAAAACAGTTTCTTTCATCAAACATTCCAACTGCTCATTATTACAGCCTCTACAAATTGAATAAGTTTGAAGTTATTATGGCAATTTTTTTTTTCCCACAATAAAAAAGGTTATTGAAATATAATCCTTTTATAAAATATGTTGAATTTTGAAATAAAAATTGTTCATAATGAAGCTACTATTACAAGGGTTATTGCACAGACATTTCGAAATTCTCCGGTTATTAGTTTTGTCGTGACGTATGCACCTTTAACCCTCAAAGTAGACACTTAAGCCATGCCCCGAACAAACGAGCAGTCTATATTTTACAAAAGTGGCATATAACAAGTCCTGAAGACCTATATACTAGAGTAAGAAGAAACAATATTTTACATTTCGGTAGCACAACCTTAACTGACTTATGCCACACCCTGCATATGATAGAGTGGTCACTGTTGTCTTTGGAGAAGAATTATCAAGTTCATCTGCTGCATAAAGGTAGTATACAGTATGTGAACAACATGATATTTATTAGAAGAAAACTAGCCTACATGGAAACAATGTCCTTTTATTGCTGAATTCAAATATGCTTATCAGAGCTTTTCCATCAGACATAACTTTAATCGAATCAGATACTTAAATTATATTTTGTCAAGTGATCCACTTATTTTCCTGGACAGTGTATAATGATGATCACTATCTAGGGATTTTAAAAATTAATTGTTCAATGAGTATTGATCCAAAGCATTTTATACAAACCAATCACAACCTCCAAATTATTTCAAGCAGGTATGTATACATCCTATTATATCACTGTGTGCAGAGTGTTTTAGGTTTCCTTACCTATTATTCATTGCTTATTATATTGTTCATGTAGTGATGGAGGTTGCTACTAGGTTTATCTCAACCTTAACAAATGGAAATGCCAATGTCACATCAATATATTCTGTCTTTCTGCACAATACTGCATAATACCAATGAAATAGTAGTTTATATTCCACTGATAGGCCTCTCAAGTCAATTGTGATAAATCTGAAGTGAAGCTTAAGCTGTGGAACCTCATGGCTTAAGATAGGTCAGAGAAAAGCTCAACTTAATCTGCCATTTTGTGAACTGTGATCCCCGCCAGGAGCTTAAGCTGAGCTAGCTCTGATTGTGCAACCAGGCCTGAGAGACAACAAGGTCAGGAAAAAATGTGACGATTGTTGGAACGAGTTGTTCTGCCCATGTTGCACAGTGCTATCTAAGTACAGACAATTTACCTGTAAGTCCTGAGATTCCATTTTGAAAATCAGTTCACTTTATTTTACCTTAAAAAGAGAAGTCACACAATAAATACTGGTTGTGTAGAAAGTAAGTACTTGTCTATGGACTACAAACCGGAGTACTGAGTTTATAAACAATCTTAAAGCACAAAATTAACTGACAAATAATACAATAACATTCTAAATTAGCATTTCTGTAACTTGAAATAAGAAAGTAGCTAGAATTTAAGTAAAATTGGACGGCGTTATGCATTAAGCGGCTAAGCGCCAATTTTTGGAAATTGAGTTATTAGCACCATCTAGTGTGTATGGTCTGGAACTACATTCTTTTTATATAATTATGTCATTTTTCTCATTTATAACCGTTAATTTTATAGAAAAGTCTAAGCGCCATTCCCTTTATCTTAGAGTTTTGCATTAATCGGCTATGAGGCAAAATTATGAAGCTATTCTTCGAAACGCCATATTGAGTTCTACAAGAAACAGCCAAGCGACATTTCATTGTCTCTTACACTTAGTCTGTATTGTTAGTGTTTCGCTATAATCGGCTACGCGCCAAATAATCTGTTCTGTGTTGCCTCCTTTAATCTCGCGGGAGAATTTTCTGACTACTCAATGAGTGCGAGTGTGTGTGTATCATGACAAGCAGAGCGCAGACAATTCTTTTGCTGCTGAAGAAGAATAATCCTGATGATTAAGAAACTTCACACGTTTACAAGGTAGATATTCAGGAGTACTTCCTATTTTTAGTACAGTACATAACTCAACTTTACTTGCAATATCCAACATCATTATTGATTTTCATTTACCATGCGTACGACATTGAACTGTCTAAGCCCTACCAAATAGTCTACAGCAGTTGGCTACAAAATTTCTATTGCTTACAGACAATGTCCGAAAACATTGATTTCTTTAGCAATTATTTGCTAGGCCTATATTAAACACACTTGGCGGGTGTAAATTGCGTAGAATTATTTGATTTACTTATAGGGAATACAAGATAATGACACTAGCACTGTACTGTACCACTCCAGTGAATCAAGCTCAGGCACCTCTAAACAAGAAGCTGGGTGCTGTACCGACCGGGTGAAACTTTATAGGGTGTTTTGGTACCAACGCTAGCTTGCCTTGTAGTAGTACCTGCTGACAACGTTAAAAACGCTAGCTGTCATCGCGTACGACGATGTAGTTGAGTTGTACTTCTATAGATGGCAGCAAAATTCAGAAAATTGGTGAGTATTCTTGTTAATGTTGTATATTTAATTAATATTTGAATATATATCAATAGTAAATACATATTGCAGTACTTAGAAAGGAATACAATCGGTTTCGAACAATATTATACAAAGAAATTGAATTATATTGAATTACACATCGATTTTAGTCGATACACTGCGCTCGAAAACGATATCAGATACTATCGATATAATTCAAAGTAAGAGCTGGTGGCTGGTTGTTCCAACGCTTCCCGTAATTCAAACGTGATATTTCTTAATTCGATTGATAGGAAGTACAGCACGGACAATTAAATAATACTGGTGTGTGATAAGTGCAGCTGTAATTTTGTCTTACAATTCATTTTTAATATTGTAGTATAGTAGCCTACTCTTTCTATTTGTACATATCTGTGGGGTAGGCCTATGTCATGCTATGTGCTTTGTGGAAACATCCACAACTATTCTGATAGAGCCTATGTTTTCTTCTCTACCTGATATCACAGGGGAAGAAATCGCCTATTATTAGACCAATTACTAAAATATGAAAGAAAGAAAGGAATATAAAGTAGCGGTGGGGGGATAGAGTAGGGGAAAGGGTTGGGTAGGCTCGGGCCGGGAGGGGAGAGGAGCGAGTAGGCCAGGTCGGGGAAGGATCGCGCTCGAGAGTGCATCGTCACGCCATCTCATATTGTCAGTTGGAACTATTTGCGTCGAGCAATAGGTTGGGGTCAAAATTTTGCATTAAGTTGCAGCTCTACCCATATATCCTCCTTGTGCTGTACTCTATATCTGAAAATAACTCTGCAGCTCAGCTGTTGTCCTATTGGGCAGGTCCAAGTGCAGAACCTATCAACTCTGTAGCTGATACTTCCAACCCCCAGCCAACTAATAACAATCAATTTGACCCCATTTCAACTGTGTTATTAGGAGATGAATATAATGGATTGCTCACTTACTGCAGAAGCGAATCAATGATAATGCAGAATGAAATGACCAAAACTCTCAATCGACTGGTAGGCCAAGGAAGGGATGATGTGATTTCTGGTTTTCGGGCACAGCTATATGCCCAATGATGATGATTTTGGAGATATTGAAAGTGCCTTTAAGTTTCATCGAAGATTATACACCAGAAGTTTACAAAAGAAGTAATGAGAACTTGCCGAAAGAAGAAAAAGCTGGCCGTGAACGAAATGAAAAGAGAAGATTTTTTGGGCACGGCATCCGTTGAGAAACAAATAATAGATAGGAAGAAAGATATCAATGGCAATGGAGTAAGCTGGCTAACAACACAGGAAATTGAAATAAGTACAGAAAACCCATTGCTCTTGACTTTGAAACATACTTTCGATGACAATTTGAAGAGGAGAAATAACGCACGCCAATGTGACCAGGATAACCTTAGTATTTGCCTTAATGCTCCATGGCCAAACAGTAAAGCTATATCGGAGCCAAAATTACAGGATCTCAAAAGTGTCATACATCAGATACCATCCCTTGCCAAGGAGTTCTACGAAGCCCTTCATTCAGATGGAAACCGTTTTGACATCGAGGGTTTTGGTAGTGAACTCGATTTCTCGATACAAGATGAAACCTAAGACTGTCAATTTCCTATAATGTGAAAAACATTTACATCATGAAGTAGAATGTAACCTAAATGTTTATAGCGTTAGTTTATTTAGTATAATTATTACTTGAAGTTTGATTCAGGTATTCAAATGTATCTGTGTTTCTATTAGACTATTGAGAACAAAATTGCAATTAAGGTCACACGAGTACTCATTGTATGCATCAAATTGTCCAGAAACTGGCATTAAAATGAAAATGCATAAAGGGCTAAAAACAAAAAAGGGTGCTTAGCCGATTTACGCACAACTATCGTGTTCGATAGAATAACGTAACAACAAGCTTTTCACCAAAAATGGCGCTTAGTAGTTTTATGCATAACTAAACTCACAGATAACATAAAGCAGCTAAGTGACAATTGCTAATAAATCAACTGTTTGCTGTATTTTTGTGATTTAAAGGCAATAATTATCAACAATGCATATAAATAAGAATTTGTTTGCTTTTAAAACTCAAACTGGGCTAACAGGAGGGAATTTGTGAGTGTTTAAATGTCAAAACTTTCAATCACATTTTTCTCAATTCCAGCTTTTGGTGGATAGCTGTTTAATGCATAACGCCGTCCAATTATAACTACTCAAGCAAACTATTACAATCTCAATAGGCCTAGTTATGACATGCATACAGTACAATCAAAAGAACCCTCAATTTCTGGGTTTGATTACTCCATAGAGAGAGAGAAACCATCTTAAAAATGACATATTTCATGAAATCAGTAAATCACTTGGCATAATGGGTTCACATTGTAACTTGGAAATCCAAATTCCTAATAAAAATAACCATTCTAAACTGAGAAAATTCATATTACGTAAGTTTTCCATACCTGCCTTCTCCTTAAATTTTAATATCATGCTTTCAGTATCCATGGTGATCACATATGTTGAAGCACCAACTCGTGCACATTCTGTAGAAGAACTAATGGGAAATTCACAAAGTTCATCTGACTTGAAATCTGCAATTAAAGATCAAAATTAAATTAAAATGCAAATTAAATGTAAATATCTACATTTATAAGCATGCACGTACAATTAAAATAAAATAAGTACAGTTTTTATCTCTTTCAGCAGGACAAACTTATTTTTCTTTATTTGGAGAATTCCACGACACAAGAATAGTCTACCAAAATCAAATACTATCTTTTAATGTATTCCTCAACATTTTTCAAACTTTTAGTAATTTACACTGCAATATTTGTTCATCTTGACAGCATTAATATGGCCATTTTCTCTTTACACATTTCTAATATTCTTGACATCTCCAAGATGCCTGTGTACATATTCTTTTTAACATATATTTTCATCATGTGGTAATATTTGGCAATTGTGACTTTGCTTCAATTTTGTTATAATTTATCAGCAGAAGAAGGGTTAATTTGTCCCAAAAAAACTTCTAAAATGCTTTCCTTGTCAAGCAGATTGTGAAACTGTTCCCCCTGAACCCACTAATCCCTTAGTATTCCATGAACAATTTGCAGCCTAGTTATATTTTAGAGGTGCCTTCTACTTTCATATGAATTTCCATGGCATTCACACCAGTAGTTTCTCTTTACACATTTCTAATATTCTTGACATCTCCAAGATGCCTGTGTACATATTCTTTTTAACAAATATTTCATCATGTGGTAATATTTGGCAATTGTGACTTTGCTTCAATTTTGTTATAATTTATCAGCAGAAGAAGGGTTAATTTGTCCCAAAAAAAACTTCTAAAATGCTTTCCTTGTCAAGCAGATTGTGAAACTGTTCCCCCTGAACCCACTAATCCCTTAGTATTCCATGAACAATTTGCAGCCTAGTTATATTTTAGAGGTGCCTTCTACTTTCATATGAATTTCCATGGCATTCACACCAGTAGTTTTGACCCCAAGCATTAAACAAAAAACTGGCAAAATTTAAACTGAAGGTATATTTGATTTATATACACCTCATCCAGATAAATACAAAGTTAAGGCAAAAATTCAAAATCTTCAGACAGAAGGACTATTGCATTTATAGAGATAACTGAATGCAGGGAGAAATCAGTTCGGTGTAGTATAGGACGTAATGTGCAGTGGGTGTGAACACAAAAATATTTTAACCACACAATGCCACTGCCAAATAGGCTGGGGAGCATGGCTATACATTGGCATTGTCCTTATAGTATCTCCAAATAATGGCTAATAAGTACAATCTTTATGTCAGTAAGGATGGCCTGGATAAACAATTATTCTTAACATTTAGGTTGAAGCAAATTATGGACTTAAATTCTAGGAATTAGTGAAGTCGAGGTGGCAGGCGACAGAGAGATTATAAAGGGGTCAGGTGCAAAACAAGGCAGGGCAAAGTCGGGAGTAAGGCAGTCAGGAGAAACTTAGAACGTAACACTGTCTGTGAAATATGTAAAAAACGTGTGGATAGATTTAGAAATGCCAGGAAATCGGGTCAGGGTTGCTTCAGTGTACAATCCATGTAAAGGGGCAGATCAGGATGAAGTCGTCAGATTTGATGAGGCACTTGTCATAAAATAATTAGCAAAACAGGTTTACTAAATACAGTCCTAAACTCCAAATTGATGGGAGAAGGAACAAACACCGACATCCATTGGTCACAACCGGAAACAGACAGATATATTCAAAAAGTACATTTGACTCGTGTGGTATACAAAAACAAAAGAACACTGAGAAATACAAAAACAAAAGAAACACACTATGAGAATTTGTGAATGCACACTTCCCCCCCATTCACAAATTACAAAAAAAAAAAAAATATACATAACTAGCCTTACACTAACAACAAACATTTGTACATCAATCCTTGTATGGTAACAATCCCAATTGAGGGTAGATTTTACGTAATTTTATCCTTGGTAACACCTTGGTAAATATATCAGCAAGGTTTGATTCAGTGTTGACATATTCAAATGCTATCTCACCCTCTTGCACACACTCTCGTAAGTAGTATAAATCTAACAGAAGTTGTTTAGTTTTCTCTGACACTATTGGGTTTTTAGATAGTGAAATGGCTCCTTGGTTGTCAGCAAAAACAACACAGGGCTTGTCGACAAAAGTTGACTGTCCTATCTCTTTAAACAAATTGCACATCCATTTCACCTCATCTACCACACCCGCCATTGATACGTACTCAGCTGCCACAGTTGATGGTACAATGCGTCTTTGGAGTGTGGTTTTCCAACTAATGGCACCCTTGGCCAGCACAAAAACATACCCCTCATATGACCTTCCACTTACATCATTTCCATACGCAGCATCAACAAACACCTTCAGTTTTTCTCCTGATTTTTCACAACACAATGACAAATCTTGGGTCTCCTTGAGGTAATGAAGGAGATGTTGAGCTTCCTTCCAATTTTGCATTTTAGGATTTGAATTAGCCTGGCTAACCTTACATACTGGGAAACTTAAATGTGGTCTAGTTGTACTGGATAAGTATAGGATCTTACCTACAATATTTCTACAACGTTTGGTTTTTTTTAACTCCTCTGCGACATTGTTTGGTACAGTTGAAGGTAAAGGGGTACCACAACCTTTTGGGTAGGGTTCTTCTAGTGATTTAAGAACATTTGTCCTTATGTACATGTTTTGACTTAAACATACATTTTTCTTAGACCCTTGAGTGACTTTAATCGACAAAATATCTGAGATATTTCCCAAATTACGCACTTCAAACTTTGACTTCAATCTTTTTACAAACCAATCTATTTTAGCTTGTAATCCCCACACACCTAGATCATCAACATAAAGGGCAACATACAGGTCATGATCTGGGCTAAAATATAGACATGGATCACATTTGCTTTGATTTAAGCCAAGCTTGACAAGTTGTGCAGTGATACAATTGTGCCAATCTTTACCAGCTTGACATAAACCGCAAATACTCTTGTTGAGTTTTAGCACATAGTCTGGGTATTCTACACTGCGAAAACCTTCTGGTGGACTTACAAATACAGTTTCCTTAATTTTGCTATTAAGGTATGCCGATACAATGTCCAAATGACAATTATCCCATTCACACTCTACTCCTATGGCTATAAGGGTCCTAATAGTTTTCCTTTTTACCACAGGATTGTAGGATTCAAGGAAATCTGTACCCTTTATCTGACTGAAACCTTGAGCTACTAAACGTGCTCTATACCTAAGTACTTCACCTTCTTGGTTTCGTTTAGTTTTATACACCCATTTGGTGCCTATGACAGTCTTGCCACCTGAATCTTCTGCAAGTGTCCACACATTATGTTTTTCCAAGAGAGCAATCTCTTGGTTCATTGCCTCAAACCATTTATCTTTGTCATCTCGTGAGGTGGATTCTTGAAAAGACACCGGATCGTTATATTCTGACCTCAACATGACAATGCGACATTTGACCTTGACTTCATTACAACACACACACTTACTGGGAAGTTTTCTCTCTCTACTCGACCTGCGTAATACTGTGTGTTCAGGCTGTAATCGAGCGTCTATTACGACATCAGAATCTGAAAGAGGCATCACTATCACTTGTTACAGAATTTTCATTTCCTGATTCGGCTACTTCGTGTTCAAACACGTCACCTCCACAATCTTTCTGCTCGACAAACACTTCTCCAACTGTTCTAGGTTCACAATCAATCTGAGTTACAGGTTTCTCCTGGGCTTATACAGAAAACGGAAATACATCTTCAACAAATTCTACATTCCTGGATTTAATGACACATTTCTTTTCGATGTCCCATACACGGTAGCCCCTCGAGTCATCGGGGTACCCTAGCATTGCACCAACATTTGCCCTTGGCACTAACTTTTCCACATTACGTTTATGGATCCAAACTTTACAACCAAATGATTTTAACATAAGCAATTCCTGGTCTGACAACTTTCTACTCGTCCACAGTTCAAATGGGATGTTCTTTACAGTTCATGACACACACCTATTCTTTATATAGCAGGCTGTGCTGATGGCTTCCCCCCAAAATTGAACTGGCATGCCTGACTGAATAAGCATGCACCTACTAGTGGTGAGAAGTTGCTAGTTGAGGCGTTCAGCAACGCCATTCTGTTGGGGAGAGTAAGCCATTGTTAACCTACGAACAATACCTTCCTTTTCACGATAGTTACAAAACTCTGTACTTAAATACTCTCCACCGTTGTCTGAATGGAAAGATTTCAACTTGGTCCCTTGTGCTGTCTCCATTAGGGCCTTAACCTTGAGAAACTCATTAAATGCATCACTCTTATGCTTAAGAAACCTTACATATGAGAATCTGGTACAATCATCAGTAAATGTAATAAAATATTTGCTACCTCCAATCGATGGGTGCTCTAGCTGGCATACATCAGAGAACACAACATCTAATGGCTTCTGAGATACATGATCTCTTTCATTAAATTTAAGTCTTTTCATTTTACCTTGTTTACAAGTATCACAATCAATATTCTTTTCTTTGGGTATAAAATCACGATCTGGAATGTTCAGAGCATGGCCAAAACGCTGATGCCATATTCCGCTAGTTACAGCTTTGATGCTCTTAGCATACACAACCTCCACCTCGTCATTACAAGCAAATTCTTTCCCTTGTTCTACCATAAAATAATCACAATTTACCTCATACATATTTCCAACGGCCTCACCCGTAAGGAATATACCCCCATGATCTGACAATACAACTTTGCGATTTTTAATGGTTACGACTGCACCTTTCCTGTCAAATTGACCTACAGATATTAAATTGTCTTGAAGACCTGGGACATACAACACTCTTTTCAGTTTCAGGAAAGAACCTCCACACTTGTCAGATAGCTTCATAAGCACACTTCCCATACCACATACACTAACTACGGATCCATCAGCTGTGTCTACACTACCAGAAACCTTTGGGGTGTAATCATACAGAATATCCTTATGAGGTGTCAGGTGCTCAGTGGCTTCTGAATCTACATACCACCTGCATACACAATCAGATGCATCATCCTTGCTTTCAGTTGCCACATAAGCCTTTACCTTAACACTACTAGCATTAACCTGAACACATTCGTTTGCCGCCTCATCGTCCCTTACCGTGGCAATAGCCTCACAATTCTTAACCTTAACATTTTCCTTGCATCCATTACTACAATTCCGGGAAGTATGACCTATCTTGGCACAATTGAAACACAAAACTGAACATTTCTTTCTTGCTTCATGAACTAAATCACAGAACTTCGCAATATGCCCCTGTTCTTGGCACTTGTAGCACATGAATCCACCACTGCCTGTTGGCTTGTTGACACTTTTGCTGCTGTTGACGACCCCCTTGGAATTTAAGCGCATGGCTGCCACCATTGCCCTCGCGCTTTCACCCTCCGATTCTTCCTTCTTCAGCCTCGCGTAAGTCTCCTGTTCTCGCTCCATCTTTAGTGTGTCCAACTTGTTCTTTCTCTCCTCCAACAATAGTTTGGCTCGCACTACCTTTACACTTAAGTTTTCTTCAATGCTTTCCAATGAACTATCAAATTTTCGTACTTCCGCTTTTCCAGTCCTCTGAGAATAAAAGCAGCTTTGGCCTTATCCGTAAATTTTATACCTACATCGTCCAACCGTGCACACCAAGTGAGCACTTTATCAACAAATGTACGCATGCTAATGTCACTAGTTTTCTTGAAAAGACACAATTCTTCTAACATCGTCACAATTTAAAGGACTCCGGTATCGCAACATGAAGTCAGAAGATTCTGCCATGCTTCCTTAGCTGTCTCCGCTTCTTTGATATCACCTACGAAAGGGTCGGTGACCAAACCTATGAGCAAGTTTTTCGCGTCTTGATCTTAGCCCAGTTGGGCCTCGGAGTACTCTTCAACGGGTGTATCTTCTACATCTCCTGTATCGGTCTTTCGTGGGAAACCTTGAACTGCGTCCCACAGACGCCTTGTTTGAAGCAATGCCTTTGTTCGGGTGCTCCACGCTTCCCAATTGTCGTCCTGTAACCTCACTATTGCAACTACTCGCTCGCTGATTCCCGTAGCTGCATCCATGATAGTATGTATACTTAAAATGAAACGTACAAATAGTCCTCACAATAGAAAATCGTCCACAAAATTCACCAAAAACTATCTTGAATGCACACTTAACTGCCGTCCACATGTGCGCCGCAGATATCAACACCTTTTAACGACCGACATTCTCCCATCACAAAGTCCACACATTAACAGCAATAAGCGTTTAACTGGGCCCATAACCTGTCATAAAATAATTAGCAAAAAAGGTTTACTAAATACAGTCCTAAACTCCAAATTGATGGGAGAAGAAACAAACACCGACATCCATTGGTCACAACCGGAAACAAGACAGATATATTCAAAAAGTACATTTGACTTGTGTGGTATACAAAAACAAAAGAACACTGAGAAATACAAAAACAAAAGAAACACACTATGAGAATTTGTGAATGCAAACTCACAGCACTGAGTGTTGTGGTATTGAAATTTTACAATAAAGATATTGCAGCACATATAGGAGATGTATCTTACAAATAATTTGAGTTATTTCGTATAATATATTATATTTTCAAGATGGCTTCCTCGAGTTGTAGGCTATTCAGTGTTTTATCCTAATGACTCACTTCAGCAAGGTACCTTATATGGCACTTCTCTTACTAAGTTTCATTTCAATTGTGCAGTTACATTCTCAATGATTCACTATTACGTTTTAATATGACACCGGGCTGCCATCTTGAAAATGTAAAGTCGCTGTTACTTATCTTTGAGCATACGATACACCTTGTAGGTTTTTACCTTATCACTAATTTTCATTATGATAGTTATAAAATATTAAGTTTTGTTTTAATTAGGAATTTTTAAGATAGCCGATGCACACTATATTCAGTTCGATAAATTTATCACTAACACTACTGACGCCTCTAATATAATTCTCCTCTACTATCACGTTTCACCTTAATTGTGCAATAACGTCCTGAGTTAGTAATGTGTACACTTCAATAGTGCACCTAGCCCCGCCATCTTAAATCTATGGAATCACTAGAATTTTGCTTTGGGAACACAAAGCGACTTATAAGGTTCTACTTCATTACTAAATTTAGTTATTATAGCTCTAGGATACCAAAAGTTATTAATTTATTTCGAAATATCATGATGGTCGATACCCGCTACATTGGGTGTGATAATCTTCTGACTAACTCTTGCTCACCTATTGGCATGATTCGTCTAAATTACCCAATTTCCTTCGGAGCTGTCGATTTTAATGTTCTAATAGTTTGCACTGCCACCATCTTGAATGTATGGAGTTTGTTCTTTTGCCTTGACCATTAAAGGCTACATATATGGTCTTACATTGTCACTAATTTTCATAACTGTAGCTATTAAGTGTTGAGAATTATTCCTACTCATATTTTCTACATTCAAGATGTCAGCTGCGCACATTATGCACTCCCATATGCTCATCACGTTTGTAACAGATAGATTTCATATAAAACAACTTGAATGCCACGTACTGTATACATTAATTCATTGCGTCATAAGTTATGGTTTATAATGCCTGCATGATTCGCATGGCCGCCACCTTGAAATTATTTGGCTGGTGACCTTGTAGTTTTGATGCTGGACGCTTTCCACATGAAGGTACATTTTTCCAAAATTTTGTAGAGACCCAATAATTAATTTTGTCGTAGTTGTAGTTTGATTTCAGCTTTGAGCATTTGGGTGGCCACCATTATGTTTTCCTTAAGACGGCGGCGTTATAAATCACAAAACTGAGGTGTCCATTGTTAATGCTACCGCTGTACCAAATGCCGTTCAATTGGGGGACCGACATACTAACACAGACAAACTCATGGACATTTGGCCCGTGTAGATCTCATAAGCCTACTTTCAATTATTGCATAAATCGAAAATAGACAAAAAAAACGTCAAGTTTTGATTGCTACTAAGAAACCATTACTCAACAAATTAATAGCGACAGTAGGTATTGTGTAAGTTCGTTTCAGTGTTATTTTGCTATTAATTCATTTAGGGGCATGGGACATCTTCGTGATCAGTCCAGTGTTCTTGTACCTATTATGGCAACTGTCAGTGCCAACTAGTGATGTAAAATGTCTGGGCATTTATAAGTCGGGGCAAATGCCCAGGATAAATGCCCAAAACCCATAAATGCCCAGGCATTTTGGGCATTTACATTTTTTTTAACATATTCATAATGCAACGCTTATATAAATATTGTTTTAGCCGTATATGTATTTACATATAATATGTACTCTATATATGTATCCATACAAACATATATATATATATGTGTGTATACAGTATACATAAGCGGCTTCGGTGGCGTAGTTGGTAGCATGCTGAGCTTCTATGCCCAAGATAGCGGGTTCAAACCCGGCCGAAGCCGTCGGATTTTTTAAGAGCGTTAAAAATCCCTCAGTATGCCTTCCTTCGGAGGGGAAGTAAAGCCGGCGGTCCCATGTCATAGATTTATAGCATGTTAAAGATCTTTCCACTAATTATACCTGTGTGAAACTAAATTGGATAGGTTAAGAATGTAAACAACGCTCTTAGGTTGCTAAGTTCGTTGCCAAGAGCCGACTGCGGTGGCGTCTAGTAGCTAGTTCTGAACTAGGCCTAGTAGTCGTTGACGGTGGCGTTTGGCGGCAAAAGTAGGAACTATTTGAAAATTCAAAGTTGCAGTCCCTACTTGAATTTAAAAAAACAGATACACACACTAATACAGTCATCACAATTAACACCGGTTATCAGACAGATTCTACACACACCCAAAGTACACGGGGCTACATGACCGCGTTGTCGCAGCCCCTAAACTAAGGAACCAACCAACAGTATACATATTTAATAAACAAAATTATTTAATATATATTGATGGACAAGTAGTTAAGTAGTCCTAATATTTTCCTATAGCCTCTCAACTCAAGTGGATTTTTATACATAATAATTACGTGTATGCCTATGAATGTTGATTGTGTAATTGGGGAAAAATAATACACTTCACACATCAACACATCTTTATAATTCTTAAATAAGTTTGATATATTACATCAAATGACTAATACTGAATACATAATGTATGCTATGGGACGAATTCTATTCCACCGACGCAATGGTCACAACAAAATGGAAACAGGCCGACTACGACCTTCGACACATGATGACAAGGTTCGCTGTTCACAGATTTCACTTCAAATGCTGCAGCAACAAGAAGCACCATGACCCAGGAGAACAGTGTGTTTGTGAACTATGCAACATGCATTGTGATCGTTACGACATAAAGATGTGCGGGAAAAGACAAGTATCCCTTACAGAGTACTGTACCAGAGAGTAATTTGCTCGGTGGAGCAAGGAAATTGAATAATCTATGTACATCATACGATCTTTTATTAAATAAATAATTTATGCTATTACATTAACTGTATAAGTTAAAAATTAAACAAATGAGGACATGAGGTACATTTATTTTAATATGAAATTAATAATAAATGGGTGTTTTGTGTTCTTGGTTATCTTAATCACTTTCTTCTGTTTCTGTATCCTCTTCACTTTTTTCTATTGAACTTTCAAGTAGTTCTGGCTCAGATTCTTCTGACAGTTCTGATTCTGAATCTTCCTCTAGGCCTATAATTCGTTCTTGACTGGGTGTTGGGGTTTCTTCTCCTTGTTCTGGATTACTCAAACGAGTGAAATGAAATTCCATAGCCCGCTTCCAGTCGACCGACCAGGTCAGGGAATGAATGAACCCCCATCTAGTGGCGAGGATATGAACTGTGCCGGCTGCCAAAGCCTGTCGCACTCCCCTGGGGCAATGATTAAATTAATGACATGAAATGAAATGATAGTGGAGAGTTTTGCTGGAATGAAATTGTTACAGGGAAAACCGGAGTACCCGGAGAAAAACCTGTCTGCCTCCGCTTTGTCCAGCACAAATCTCACATGGAGTAACCGGGATTTGAACCACGTACCCAGCGATGAGAGGCCGGCGTTCAGCCGCCGAAGCCACGGAGGCTCTTACTCCGACAAGTCTCTTCAGTTATTTTGTCGGGCTTACGCTTAGATGTTCCATTGTCCCCATTCATCAGCTTCCAATTGTAGGCTAGATAAGTCAACTTGGCAACCCTCTCAGATGTAAGTCGGTTTCTTTTTACTGTGAATCCAACCAAAAGTGCTAAAGGTCTGCTCTGTGGCAGCAGATATAACATGTGCCCCTACATTTCCTACATTTAAATGAGTAGTTCTGCAGGTCTAACTCAGTAATACAATGTTTTATTCAAACCAGATATACCTAATTCCCATTTAGATGTTATTGACAACATTGGCACAGGATAATTAAATTATTATTAGCAATATTCGGGCATTACTAGTTTATCCATGAAATGTAACTTTGATTAATGGTTTTTATTAAGTTTTAGAAGCTCTAGTAACAATCACAAGTAGTGAAACTAAATAAAAAAAGTTTCTTTAATGCCCAGATATTGGGCGCTTAAAACTGCTTTGGGCAAATGCCCATTTATAGATGCCCTGCCCACTGGGCATTTGCCCGACCCACATCACTAAAGCAGAGATCTAGGAACACTAGGTTACCGGTCTCGCTCGAGTACGACGGACGTACCAGTACTGATGCAAACTCCGCCTGTGAGCCGTTTTCTGAATATTTCGAAACCTTATTCCTTCCTATAAATTCCATACCGCCACCCTTACCTGATCTGCCACCCTGCAATAACGACAGCATTTCTTACTTCCATATTTACGAAGACTGCATCAAGGATAAATTACATAATCCATCTGGCAAGTCTCCCAGTCCTGATGCCATTCCTATAGAAATAATTAAATCTTTATGCCACCAGCTATCTCGTCCACTTTACATTCTATTCAACCAAGCCATCAGTGAAGGAGTATTTCCGGATTACTGGAAATCAGTCCATATCACCCCAGTGTTAAAGAAAGGCTCCAGCCAGAAGGTAGTAAATTACAGACCAGTATCACTAATGTCTATTTTCGCACGAGTCTTTGAATCAATTGTTCGGGACGAAGTGTACGCCCACGTGTCACCATTCATCACTGAACTTCAGCACGGCTTCCTTCCTAGGCGATCCACTGCTACCAACCTAGCAGTCTTCACTCATGATTTATCCACCTTTATGAATAACCGTGGTAGTGCTGATGTTATGTATACTGATTTCTCTAGGGGCTTTCGACAGCATACATCACAACTTACTGCTTCATAAACTTTCAAACTTTGGTATAACTGGTAATCTTTTACGTTTCTTCAAAAGCTACCTCTCAAATAGAACCCAATCAGTTATAATTAATAATAAGTCTAAATCTGTTAACGTTACTTCCAGTGTCCCTCAGGGTTCTGTATTGGGCCCTCTGCTCTTTATACTTTTTGTGAATGATGTCCCTCGTATAATTCATAATTCTAGGTGCCTGATGTACGCTGACGACCTTAAACTGTATATGCCTATCAGTAATATAAATGACCGAGTTGTTGCAAGAAGACCTACACCAACTCAGTGAATGGTGTGAAACATGGAAACTGAAACCTGAAAAGTGTAAAGTTTTGTCAGTTTCATTGAAACGTAACCTCCTACCCAGGTTTAATTATTGTATTAATAATGAAACGCTAGGTAGAGTGTCAACCATTAAGGATCTAGGAGTGACAATCACAAATAATTTCTCGTTCGATGAACATATTTCAAAAATATGTCGTGAAAGTTTCCGGATCCTGGGATTTTTAAAAAGAAATTGTTTAAATTACTTTTCGCACATAACTCTATCCAAATTATTTAAGTCACTCATTCAGCCTAAATTAGAATACTGTAGTGTGATCTGGAATCCTTTTCACAGTAATAAAATTGACGCCATCGAACGTGTGCAAAAGAGATTTGTTAAATGGCTCTGTTACAGGGGTGGATGATCGTACCATAGAGCGGAGTATGAGAGTTATTGCAACGTGTACTGTCTTCCTCCACATAGCAGTCGGCGCACAGTGGGTGACGTGAGATTCCTTTGGAAGCTGGTAAATGGCGGAATTGACTCGAATCAGTTGCTAGCTGACTTGAGTTTTCATGTCCCTCAGAGAACCACCAGACGGAAGCACACGTTCGATGGGGTCAGATCGAGAATTAATGTGCACAAAAATTCATGTCTGATCCGGTTGCAGTCAACATACAGCTTGATGGAGAGTAAAAGTGCTACTGATAATCACTTCGACTCTCTGTCAACTGTTATGAGAAACATCTCAAGTAGGCTGTAAAATAGTGTATGCATACTGTGTTCTTTTCTATTTGTGTTGATTGATTGAACATGTGGTTGAATGAATGGAATCTTTTATTTTATGTTTTTGCCTTTTTCCGTTTACTGTAGATAGTTTTGATTTTTCTGTAATAATTATGTTAATGTTTCTTGTACAAAGGGATTGTGTGAATGTTTGAGATGGGATGTTTGACTGCGTGGCTGTAAGTTTGTAGTTGTTGATATATAATAGTGTATTTCTATATTTGTTCGTCTTTGCTGTTTTTGTTTTGTTTATACTTGTAAATTTTATTGTTAATTATTATATTGTCATTAGTGGAATCTATCTGTCTGACAATAAAGAATACATATATCGGGTGCAGTCGGTGCAAAGGTGATCAAGGTTGGAAGTTAAAATTGATAATGTCCCCTCGAAAGATAAAATAAGGATGAAAATGATATATTGTCGCGATGGAAGCGTAAAGATAAAAAGTGCTACGTCGTGCATAATTGACAGGTGGGTGTGTAAAGTGCCTTATGTCACAATTCATTAGTTTTGAGAAAATCAAGTTTTAAAGTTCAATTCGAAACCCAATTGTGGAATACAGTATAAATATTTGAATTATGTCTTCAGGAGCCTATTACTGATCACAACAATGGGGTAACTTGTCATAATAAATTCCATGTAAATTCACGTAGCTACGGAGGCAAATAACAAGAGGTGTCTCACAAATTATGAGTTAACACACTTTGCACACCCACATCTAGCTTATATAGGCTAATATAAAACTCAATGTTGATTTGTCTGTCTGTTATGTATTCAAATCTACACCGTTTCACCGATCTGAACCAGGTTTTATCTAGTTATCCTTTGGAATCCTGCAGGTAACACAAGTGGACACACTTGAAATTTCAGACAGACCTCTCCATTCCCTGCATTTAGACACTTTGGTACAAATCTACACCGTTTCACCGATCTGGACCAAATTTTACGTACTTTCCCTTTGGAACCCGACGAGTAACACTGTCTACTTGAAATTTCAGACAGACCTCTCCATTCCCTGCATTTAGGCCCTTTGGAACAAATCTACACCGTTTCACCGATCTGGACCAAATTTTACGTACTTTCCCTTTGGAACCCGACGAGTAACACTGTCTACTTGAAATTTCAGACAGACCTCTCCATTCCCTGCATTTAGGCCCTTTGGCACAAATCTACACCGTTTCACCGATCTGGACCAAATTTTACGTACTTTCCCTTTGGAACCCGACGAATAACACTGTCCACTTGAAATTTCGGACAGATCTCTCCATTTACTGCTTTTAGGCCCTTTGGCACTAATGTATACCGTTTCACCGAACTGAACCAAATTTTACGTACTTTCCATGGAAACCTAGCAGAAAACACTGTGTACCTGAAATTTGGACATCCCTATCCATTTCCTAGATTTAGGCTGTTTGGCACATAGACAAAGGATCGAATTTGTAGTAGAAGGACCAATCTAGGCTAATTTTAAAACTCGCAAAGCAAGAAACAAAACTCGGGATGTAAACTTTAGTTTAGTTTGGTGAAATGGAGCAGATTTGTATAAATAACAGACAAATGGACCTGAAAACCATGTTTTGAAGCCATAGAACCAATCGTGTCGGAAGTAGTGTAACTGCAAGAATATTTAAATAATTGTCTGTTGTTGGCTGGCATGGCCAAGGTCTAGGAACTTTTGATCAATGCTTATAAAAGCAAATGAAAAAACCTTTTCCGCTCTGGAAGACATAAGTTAATGCTCTTTAACTAAGCTCATAACATACACTGTGAAAATATCCTGTCAACAAAGCAATAGGTACCGCAACAGGGCCTGTCACTAGCCAACAAGCAGAACAGCTGGGAAATTGACTACGTGACCTTCCAGTTGGTGGGAATTTAGTTTAATAGGCCAAATCACACAGTGATAATGAGTGATGCTTAGTGTAAGAATTCATTAATTATATTGTTGGGCAACTTCACGAGGAGCGTGAATGATGTGCTTAGTCACTTCCAAACTGACATAACGCTCTTTGCACGCACAGAATGAATTGTTGAATAGTGCTCAGTGTGGTAAGTCATGACGGGAAGGATATAACACATTTTGCACACCCGAAGTCTGGCCGAAGTCAATATAACACGTAACACACAACTCAATAACTTCGTAGCCGTCCACAATATGATATAACGCACTATACACCTGCAAGCAGGTCGCCCTCCTCTCTTCGATGCCAGTATTAACTCCGTTCACACCATTTCTTGACTTAACGCACTTTACACACCCACCCGTCAATTAATGATGAAAACTGTGTAGCCCACTGATTAAGGGCAAAGCACCATGATCCAGTTTAGATCTTATGAGCACAATCCGATCTGTCATACGAAACAATTTTATTTTCACTCATTTTGCGATCTGTTAATTCTGAATTTCAGAAGAAATAGAAACATTCAAGTACATAATTTCGTGCCCAGTTAACAAATCCACTGTCAGTAAACTTGAGATTCTGTAGCTTAGGGCCTACTACCATTTTCGACCCTCTGATAATAATTTTTAAAACATTCCCTGATAGCTTCACAATCCCTTAACAATACACCAATTAAAACAGTAAGGTACACAATAAAGCCGATTCGTTCAAATTTATCTACACGAACATGAGCTTTACCTCACGAGTATTGTTTACCGCGGTGGGACGAAACAATAGTTATATCTTTCATCAATATTTGTAGTATGCGCAGCTGATTGAAACACTCTATCAACGGGTTTAAATTCAGAATAGTGCATACACTGTTCAAGAGTTTCCGTGTCAACAGTTTGCTTTGTGCTACAAATTATTGTGTGTAATTGTTTCCAGTGAGAACACATTCATAAATTTAATTTATGGTTCATTATGAAATTCGGAATAACTTCACACTTAATTGATTGTTAATTATTACATTTGGAATACCTTCTCACTCAAAACAATTACACACACTAATTCGTAGCACTAAGAAAACTGTTTACATAAGATAACTCTCGAGCAGTGTATGAAACTACACTCACTGGCAAAGAAAGCGAAACTCTACGAATTTCAGACTAAACTCAATGTTGGACGTTTCAAACCTTGTATTAATCAAATACTATGGCATTCCAACAATATGGCAATGTATCATAAGATAATTATCCTAATTAAGGTAACTGTACCGGTTCTCGTCACAGAGCCAATAGTCGTCACTCTCGTATATAAGTACAAATAATAAGCCTGTCAATGGGTCTTTCTCAACACACGAAGTCTTACGAGATGCGTCATACCTTCGTTGCCGATAAGAAGCAACTTTGCGAAATCATGCGTGCGATGTAATAGGTGATTCCCAGCGTCAAACATCTCCTGAGAGCTGAGCTGTCTTGACGTGTCATTTGCTTCTGGCATGTGGTAATCAGGCACGCGAGTTAATTATGTTCATACGTGTTATGTTCCGACATTTTTAAATGTTTAAAGTGCGTGATATAGTTGGTAATTGTTTCTGTAACATATGTGATTTGTTCCCGTGGGGGTTTGCCTGTTCCTCTGTCGGGCGCGTCCCAGGTGGCGGATAGGGGGGCTCGCCGGACTTGTCCGGAGGGTTTGAGGGAAATAAAATACCTCTCGCGGACCAAAAACAGGCCCCTTGCCAGGGTTATGGTGAAGCTACGTTAGGCCTAGCAAATGGAAATGGACTATGAATCGGAACTTTGAATATAACTACATTGACGGGAATAGTGGAGGAGGTTGTGGATATGATGGAGAGGAGAAAACTGGATGTAATCGGACTGGCAGAGACCAGATGGAGAGGGGAAGGAAGAAAAGAACTGAGAAATGGCTTGCAGCTATACTGGATAGGAAATGAGGAGGGAAAGAGAAATGGAGTGGGAATGGTGGTGAGAGAAGGGCTGAGGGAGGAAGTAAAGAGGGTAAGTGATAGAATAATTAGAGCCAGAATCACTGTGAAAGGTAGAAACCTGGACATTCTGCAAGTCTATGCACCACAGGTGGGATGCACAGAAGGCGAGAAGGACGAGTTTGAAGAGGAGTTGCAGAAGCAGTTAGTGGGGAGAGACCTGATAGTCATGGGAGACCTAAATGCCCATGTCGGAACTGATAGAAGAGGTTTTGAGGAAGTGATTGGTGGTGAAGGATGGGGAAACAGGAATAAGGAAGGAGAGAGATTGTTGGAACTGTGCAAGATAAATGGGCTAATGGGTGGAAACACATGGTACAAGAAGAGAGAGAGCCATAAAATTACTTGGTACAGCAGGGATTTGACTAGGAAATCAGTGGTGGACTATATTCTATGCGGGAAGGAGACAAAGAAGAGTATCACGGATATAAGGGTAATACCTTCAGAAGCCCTGGACAGTGACCACCGTCTGCTGGTCGCCAAGGTGAGAGGACTGAAGGAAAAGAGGAGAACTGAGAACCAAGAAAGAAGAATAAGGACATGGAAGCTGAAGGAGGATGGAAATAAGGAGAAGTTCCAGATATTAGTGAGGAACAAATTACCGAAGGATGATCCGAAAACAGGTGAAGAAGAATGGAATAGGTTCAAGGACGTGTTGGTAGAAGCAGCGGAAGTCGTGTGTGGCAGAACTAGTGGAAAGAAAAGGTGGAAGGAAACACCATGGTGGAACCCCAGAACTAAGGAAGCAGTGAAAAAGAAAAATGAAGCATTCAGGAAATGGTTCCAACAGAGGACAGACAGAACAAGAGAAGAATACCAAGAGCGGAAGAAAGAAGCAGGAGAAGTAGTGAAGGAAGAGAAAAAGAAATGGCTGGAGAAATGGACAGAAATGATGGAGGAGGACTGTGATGGCAGTAAGAAAGTGTTGTATGGAATGATAAAGGCAAAGAGAAGAGATACAGGGGAAAATGTCAGAATGGTGGACAGGAATGGAAAGGAGGTCGAAAATATGGAAGAAGTAAAGGTTATCTGGAGAGAATACTTCAAGGAACTCCTAAATCCAACTAAAACCAGCGTAGTAGACATTGTGGAGGAAGAAACAGACAGTAGCCAAGACATTTCAGAGAAGGAATTGACATGGAAAGAAGTGGAGGAAGCATTAAAGAAGATGAAAGGGGGAAAGGCACCGGGAATAGACGAAGTGAGTGTGGAGATGGTGAGAGCAGCAGGGGTGATAGGAACACAGTGGCTCTTTCGAATAATGAAAGTGATATGGAGGGAGAAGAAAATACCAGAGGACTGGAAAAGAGGGATAATAATACCCATATTTAAAAAGGGAAGTAGGAAGGAATGCAAGAACCACAGGGGAATTACACTCATGTGCCACTGCGCCAAAATATTTGAGAAGGTACTGGAGAGAAGAATTCGGACAGAAGTTGAAGATGGGCTGAGGGAAGAACAGTATAGATTCAGGCCAGGAAGGTCAACAGTTGACCTCATCTTTGCAGTAAGACAGCTACAAGAACACCATTATGAATATGGGAAAGATCTGGTGATGACCTTCTTGGATATTGAGAAAGCATATGATAGTATTAATAGAAACAAGGTATGGGAAGCAATGAGAGCAAAAGCAGTGAACAAGGAGACAGTGGCAAGAGTGAAAGCAATGTACGAGGGAAGCAAAAGCTGTGTCAAGGTGGGAAGAGAGAGAACGGAATGGTTTCAACTGGAGAGTGGTCTGAAACAGGGAAGTGCCCTCTCACCCCTGTTATTTATAGTGGTGATGGATGAAATCATACGAAAAGTGGTAAATAGCATTGGGGAAAGGAAAATGAAGGCAATGTTGTTTGCTGATGACCTGGTATGGGGAGAGGATGAGGAAGAAGTACAAGAGCAATTAGATGAGTGGGAGAAGGTAGTGTTATCATATGGGATGAAGTTCTCAGCACAAAAGAGTGAAGTGGTCATCACAACGAGGAAGAAGAACAGACTGGATATGGGCATAACACTTGGAGGACAGCAGTTGCAGAAAGTAGAATGCTTCAAGTACTTGGGAAGCATAATTGAAGAAAAGGGAGGCAATAGGATGGAAATAAATGAGAGGGGAAGGTGCGCAGATGGATTTTTCACGAGTGTTAGGGGGATGATATGGAATAAAGATGTCCCACAAAAATGTAAAGGAATCATCTACAAGACCTACTTTGTGCCAATTTTGACATATGGTTCAGAAACATGGGTGATGAAGGAAAGGGACAAGAATAAAATACGAGCAGTGGAGATGAAGTTCCAGAGGAGTAGGGTAGGAGTGACAAGAATGGACAAAGTAAGGAATGAGAGAGTCAGGGAGATGGTAAGAGAGGAACCATTGCAAAATAGAATAGAGCGATCTAGGCTACAATGGTATGGACATGTGAGGAGGATGCAAGAGGAGAGGATACCGAAGAAGATGTTTGGAATGGAAATGACGGGAAGGAGGCCAAGGGGAAGACCAAGGGACAGATGGACAAAAGGAGTTAAGAAGAGTGTGGAGGAAAGAGGAGTGTGCTGGGACACAGTAAATGACGAGAGATGGTGGATGGACAGGAAACGATGGAGAGGCTTATGTTCCAAGCAGACCCGACCAGCGGTTGGAAACTGCTCAAGATGATGATGATGATGTGATTTGTTATTTCTTGCTCACGTGCCTAGTTTAGTTAGAAATGCCGGTGACAAACACTGGATTTAAAAAAAACGCACTTTACCAATGCTCGTCATTTGTGACGAAAACTGGTTCATTGTCATTTCTTCTTGTAAGACCTAACTAACAGCGGCAATATACTTATAATGTAGCTCTAAAGCACGCTGTATTAATTATCATTTGATCATCATGTCCAGTAGTCATAACTGACTACCTTTAGAGCACATTCGTGACAACACTAGTGCACGATAATGTCAAAGTTTGTGTTAACGTTTTGTAACCAATGAACATTTATAGTGTATTGTTATTATTACGTAGGTCTCCCTTCTTGACGGCCGCACCTCAGTAGGCCTACGGTTTTTTGGCTAGGCGTCCTACAGAGGATTTTTTAAATTTTTAATTGAGATGAAAAATATTACGGTATATTATTCTAATACTAAATCTTTGCTTTCAGGCAATATGTCGAAATGAACAGTTCTGAATTATGATATGGAAATGGAAGCTGCTATTAAGGCCGTCGTGGAGGACGGAATGAGTATTAAAAAGGCCGCGAGAGGAATGGTGTTCCAAGAAACACCCTCTCGGACAAAATTAGTGGAAATTCTCCTAGAGAGAGGAAGATGGGGCTAAGTTCCTTTTTAACAAAGGAAGAAGAGGCTATGCTAGTTCAATGGCTAATCTCACTAGGAAAAGCAGGATTCCCAGTAACAAAGGACGATTTGCAAAATAGCGTCCAGTGCCTCACACAAGAATTGAAGAGGGACTTCCCTTTTAAAGATGGGCGGCCAGGAAGGAAATGGTGTGAATCTTTCCTGAAAAGAAATCCAGGTCTATCTTTACGAACCCCTCAAAATTTGACATTAAGCCGTGGTGCAATTACAGAACATCAAATTAAAACCTGTTTTTCAGAAGTCTACAGCTATTTGGTGGAAAACGATTTCCAGTCTATTTTGTCAGACCCTCGGCGACGGCTTTCTTTCTCAATCCGAAAGGTAACAAAGTGCTGGTGAACAGGAGTGACAAGACAATATATCACCAAGTGAATTCGGATGAGAAAGAATGCTTAGTGGTCCCTGTAATGGGCAATGCCCACGGAGATATTTCTCCTTCCCTTGTAGTGTTCAAGTATGAACGTCTGCCGCAATGCCAGCACACTGGGGCATTGGCAAATCACCAAATGGGTGGATGACGGGGGAAGTGTTTTACGAATTTCTCAGTAACATATCTCCTCCTTGGTTGGTTGAGAAAGAGATTCCTCTCCCTGTCACTCTATTCATAGACGGGCACTTCTCACACTTGACAAAACATACTAGTAAATTTTGTGAGGATCATGGAATTGTTATTGATCGCTTTACTACCTAATGCCACACACGGATTTCAACCCATGGATGTAGGGGTTTTATGCCACTAAAGACCGCCTGGAAGAAAATTGTACATGAGCGGCGAATTCAGAGGGTTGCTAATAGCGAAGATACTGCACTGAAGAAGGATTTTTCGAAACTTGTCAACAACAATTTGTGTTAGGCCTCTGCGAATGGTCATTTTCCTGGGTGTTATGCCGTGGTCTCACTTGATTAGAGCAGAATTACGATATTTTCATGCCCGTATGTCTTCTACTCACCATTCCCGCTTCAGTCTTCTTTTTTTTTTTTTTATTTCATTTTTTATTAAAAAAACACATAATTATAGGTACTGTTTTATTCGTTAATGTTAACCCCCAAGTCGATAAAACGGTGTCTTACGCAACAATTGACAGAAATGCATTATAAAGAGCAGACAAGGAAAACTAACAATGTGATGGCAATTGGTGCAAACAGGTGACGAATATAGGAAAGATCCAAAGACATCGTGCCGAGGACTAGCGTAAAAACACACTTTTTTAAAAAATACGTAAATTTTCCTAAAACTTTCCTAATGTTTGAGGTTAGGTACAGTGCTTTTGTTGATTAAATTTACCAAAATGTATAAGGTATATATATTTTCTTGACTAAATCTGTCTTAACACGACCATTGGTGCATTTACCTTAAATGTGTTTAGAGCAGAATTACGATCTTTTCATGCCCATATGTCTGCCCGCCATTCCAGATTGCCAATTTTTTCTTTTTTCCTTTTTGAAATAATTACTGGTGCTGCATTATTCGTAAATGTTAGCCTCCATGTCAATAAATCGGTGCCTTACACAACTATATTGTCAGAAATGCATTTTAAACAGCAGATAAGGACAACAAACAATGTGACGACAATTGGTGCAAACGGGTGACGAATATTGGAAAAATCTAAATACATCGTGATGATTACTAGCGCAAAAACACATTTTTAATACATAATTTTTCCTAAAACGAATACTTTTGTCACTGAGAGGTTCCTAGTGTTTGAGTAGAGTTTGAGGTTAGGTACAGTGGTCTTAATAAATCAATTTAAGGGGAAAACTCCATCAATCAATACTTATGTATTAAAACATAATTACATTGGGTGCATGTTTCGAACCTTATTGGTCCTTCTTCAGCCCTGAACTTTTATAAAGTTTGCAAATAATCATAATACAACTAACATCAACATAATGCTTGCAAAGCATATTAAAATAAAAAAAAACATACATAAATCCTGAAAACGACACAGGTTGCAACCTCCACACGGACCACTTAAGTTCACTTCAAAGACAGACGGGCCTAGGGTCATCCGCCCACGTTCCTTCCTTCCCGACAAGCACTCTGCATAAAGAGATCAATTCATGAATCTCGCCAAGATTTTATTCATAGGAGAAACCTCCGTCAAATTGCCGCATGGGACAATCCCATTAGAATATCAACTTGACTCATCACTGCCCACACACAACTCAATGACAAGTCTGTCAAGAAAATCTATATGTGGTTAATCATCCAAATTCAAATGGACTAAAGCGTCCTACTACGATGCAATTAGTCAATTTTAACAGTGTTTTAATGTGTTTTCATTGTTTTAACCTGTGTCATTTTCAGGATTTATGTATGTTTTTCTTATTTTAATATGCTTTGCAAGCATTATGTTGATGTTAGTTGTATTATGATTATTTGCAAACTTTATAAAAGTTCAGGGCTGAAGAAGGACCAATAAGGTTCGAAACATGTACCCAATGTAATTATGTTTTAACCCTTTGAGCGCCGCGTGCTATTACGGTTTGCCTACCGCTGAGCGCCAAGGCCAGTTTTCGTTTTTTGCAAGCTTTTGTTTGATCACTCATAGTTCAGCTGTTATTATAGGTAGAAACTTGAAATTTTCGTTATTTGTTTACTAATATGATGGCCTATACGAATAAAGCCTTACTCAGTTCATTTATGACCATTTGTAAACATTTGGCAGCCAGAACCCAAAAATATTAATTAAAAATAAAACAAAACCAAAGTTTAGCAATAAAATTTTGGTAGAACAAAAATATTTTTATACATCCCGAACCTACTTATTGAATAGTACGACTTATTATGAAGCTATATTGAAAATTTCATTCATTTTGAACCTAAAATAAATCTGTAATAAAAATAATTAATTTACATATTCAAATGAGCCAAAAATACAACACAAGTCTTATTACATTCGTTTGGTTTATATGTCAATACTTACAGAATACAATACAAACTTCTTTTACATAACACTTACATAACATATTACAAATAATAATACTAATAATAATAACAATAATAATACTGATAATAATAAAAATAATAATAATAACCAAAAATTTTTCTTCGATCATATTATGAATAGTGTACTAACAGGAGATCGGCTCATTTTCACAGCAATAAAAAAAATGAAGAAGTAAAAGATCGAGAGCAACTAGACACAGAGCAGACAACGTGCACAGGGAGCTGCTAGTGTTGATGCCGCGCCATGTAAAGCGCGCCAAAAAATATGCCTGCCGATTGGACTGATCTACTGAAACAATGGCATTAAAATTAAAAGAGGCCCTTTATTGCAAAATCAGTAAGTCTTTAACTGACTATATTGAGAAATTCTGAAAGGAAATGACTGTTACTATTAATAATAAAAAATAAATACTGAACGTCCTTTTGAAAGGACGTTGGCATATTTCAGATGAAAACCAAACGGGCTTTCAAAAGGACGTTGGCGCTTAGAGGGTTAATGCATAAGTATTGATTGACGGAGTTTTCCTCTTAAATTGATTTATTAGTTATTTGTCAATACGGACCTAACAAAATCCATTATGGATTTGAATGAAACAAAGTACAGTGGTCTTGTTGACTTAAATTACCAACAGGTATAAGGTATATAAGTTTTCTTGACTAAATCAGTCTTAACATGGCGAATATCGGTGCATTTACCTTAGCACAATAATTGATAAACATTAATGACCACGACAATCACAACAGTGCTCATATACGAATTTGGAAATGTCGAAAACTGAATTTCATTGTACTGTCCTCCAACCTGTTGCACTGTGTGATAACGAATGGTGTAAACAAACCGTAATGTTCACAGAAATACGTAACACGAGAATTCACAGCAATAAACCCTGAAAGAGCCTTTTGTGGTTATTGTTGTCCAAAGGTAACATTAGTGTTGTGAATGTCACGATCAACAATGTTTATCAATTGTTGCTCTGAAGAAACTTCTCAAATGGGCTACAGTAATTACCGTCCAGGCGCTCGCGCATGCGGCATTTGAACCGCACATTTATAATTTTCGATACTACTACTTCACGGCGAGAGGGATACCAACGAGACCCACTGCTAATCCTCAACTACGATGTGGGCCGATAGTGTTTCGCTTTTTTTATGCCGGTGAGTGTAGATTTAAAATTATGAGGGATAACAAAGCAAAGGGGAGAAATGAATTTTGCCGGCAACTTGTAAGTGATGAACACAAATAAATTCAAAGTAACACTCCGCCCAGGGCATAACATATTTTTACTAAAACTTTCAAAACAGACTGAACCTACACAATCGCTTATATTGATTGATTATCTCTTATATCAACTGTAATGCAACAAAAGAGGGTTGTAAACACAACACAACAAACCAAAACAAACAACCAAGTCAAATATGAGAAATACAAAAACCCGCTTTCACACCTTTCTTCAGTCGCACGCTTAATCCTTGCGGATCATATTCTACAGTCAAATCTACGGGGTAATTAAATTTTGGAAATATTTCACCACTGGAATTCGTATATAGCACAGTAACACAACGAAACACATTCGCCATTTTCCAACGCTATCCACAGAACAGTATCAGATGTCAAGGCAAAGAATGCGTCAAGGAATACGGAGCCGGCAAATATGCAAGGAGTATATAAAATAAACTAGACCAGCTGCCAAGAAAAACGTCTAGCGAGCGGAAGGCCTTGCTCCTGTGCGCATGCGTCAGTGTTGAACAACCAAAGCCATGAAAGAAAGCTTCCTTCTCCGTGGCCACAGATCAAGGCTAGTAAACTACAGAGGTTGCCTCAATATGGAGCTCTTAGGCAAGGGGATCGCGGAGGGAAGGGAAATGACGTGACGTCACACGTTTCCTCATAGCGCGCGAGGCGCGAGATATGCAAAGAAAGACAACTTATATTGTATGTATTGCAGTGGTTTAAACGCGTGTTTTAAGCCCTTTTGTTTATAATCATGCCAGGCCAAAGATGTGCTGTGGAAGTTTGTCACAGTTATTATAAAGTTGGAAATGACGTGTCGATTTTCACGATGCCTAAAGACGCATGCCTTAGCAATCAGTGGATTGCTGCATGTAAGTGAAAAGATCATTGCAACCCTCAAACAAGTAGGATATGTTCCCTGCACTTTAAGAGTGAAGACTTCGAATTAGACTACAGGGATTGTCTGGCTGCGTGGCTCAGGGGTAACGTTCTCGCTTGCTGAGCCCAAGGTTGCAGGTTCGAAACCTGGCGCAGTCAGCTGGCATTTGAGGGTGCGCAAATGCGAGGGAGCCGTGTCAGTACATTTACTGGCACGTTAAAGATCCCCTTCGGGGCAAAATTCCGGCACCCCGGCGTCTCTAAAAGCCAGGGAAGTTAAAAGGGACGTAAAACCAATAACATTATTTATTATTAGACTACAGGGCCGAATTGCTTAATATAAAGCCAAGATTTCCAAGGAATCTAAAACCAAATGGTAAGTGAGCCTAGCTGGCCTACTCGTAAGTTTTGATGACGTGCTAGGATGATTTTAAAGCTGTTAATATTTTTGACATATTTCGTTCATGGTATCAGGGGCGTATATACATTTTTTTTTTGAGAGAGAGAGAGGGGGGGGGGGGGGGCTAACTATCGTGGAAAATTGTGAGTACTTAATGAATTTTCTATTATAGCCTATGGAGTATGAATGGAAAATATCTAAATGGGCTACTTGTTAATTTATAAAGCAGAAAGGTAAACACTCATTTTCTTTTACAAATTGATAATTATTTCTTAAAAGTAGACTACTGTGAAATACATTTTATGTTGTACCCAAGTTGGCTTTTTTCGGGGAGGATCTGGAGCCCCCTCAGCCCCCCCCCCCTTATATACGCCCATGCATGGTATTTTGTTTTTGGACAAGATGGAATATTTCATGAGTAATTCTCATTGTATTGGTAAAAATTATTTGCAAATATTCCAGAAAGCAGTCATCCTTTCAATAAAATCCCTTCGACTTCTGTTCCAAGATATGCCCGTAGGCATAATACAAAGTACATTCTCACACATAGGCCAAATCAAGATGTACTGGAAAACCTCTTTTCACAATTGCGAACCCATGGTGGCTCCCCTTGACTGCATTTACAGACTGAGGATGATTATTTTAGGAAAAAAATCCAGGAGTTTTTCAAAAGCAAACAAACACTGCTGATCCAGATTCAGATGAATATGTAGTTGCTAAAGCACTAAACAAAGCTGGCATAGTGTCTGAATCAAGTAACGTGCTTCCATAACCAACCTTAGGGAGCAATGTGCAACCTGAGTCCTTCATTGCCAATATCATGGAACAAAGTGAGGAAGATGGCAAGGCTTATGTTGCAGGTTATGTAGCCCACAAGTTCCAAGATAAATTCCCACAACATGGGAACTTAACCTATGGAATACAAACTCAACACGATTATGCATTACCAACCTGGATTAAACACTTGTCATACGGTGGTATGACCGAACCCTCAGAAACTTGGCTAAACCAGTTCTGGCACATTTCAGCAAAATTCGTCACATTTCACGGAAAATACGGATTTCAACGAGGCAAGAACGTTCTAAGAAGAACGACAGATTTTGTGTCGAGAGAAGTTCCTGACGTACCGTCTGGTGGGGTTGAGGCAGCTGTGATAACAATTTTCTTCATCAGATTGAAACATTCCAATTGTATCTTGCATAAGAAGTGGTTATTGGAAGTCACTAACACCCACGATACTGCTACCGAGTCTAGGCGAATTTCCAAGAAATTCAAGATCACAACATAAAATGTAAGTAGGCTACATTCAGTTATTTTATCACCCATTTACCAATAATTTCATGAGAATAAACTGTTCTTTGCGTACTCAACAGCTGATGTTGACAGTTTCGTTACGTTCCCCACATGGCGCGTTTGGTATCTTGTGACGTCATCCGCCTTGTGAGCGCTGATTGGTTAGTGAAAATTGAGGCAACCTCTGTAGTTTATAAGCCTTGGCCACAGATTACCTACTACTGTCCGTGGCCAAGGTAACCGGAAGCCGCTACCTATCTTCTTTGGGAAGCCGCTTTTTCAAATCAAGTATGGCGTGGTAAATTTTTGGCCTGGTGATTTGAAGCAATAAAGCATTCGCAAATTTTTCAAGATGGAAACGGTGATTGAGACTCAAGGCTTATAAACTACAGAGGTTGCCTCAATTTTCACTAACCAATCAGCGCTCACAAGGCGGATGACGTCACAAGATACCAAACGCGCCATGTGGGGAACGTAACGAAACTGTCAACATCAGCTGTTGAGTACGCAAAGAACAGTTTATTCTCATGAAATTATTGGTAAATGGGTGATAAAATAACTGAATGTAGCCTACTTACATTTTATGTTGTGATCTTCTTGAATTTCTTGGAAATTCGCCTAGACTCGGTAGCAGTATCGTGGGTGTTAGTGACTTCCAATAACCACTTCTTTTGCAAGATAGAATTGGAATGTTTCAATCTGATGAAGAAAATTGTTATCACAGCTGCCATAACGAATAGAATATAAAGTGTGATCTCTTCTCCCTCAATAGCATGTAATGAATACGGATCGGGTTGGCACTCGCCGCTACGCAGCGCTACAGTCGATTTGAGATTGTTGATTTCCACTAATGTTTGTGTGTTTATGTGCGATTTATTAAGTATTTAATTGGTCGGAGTGTTTTGGTGGTGTTCTGTGCAAACGTTTATTGATATACAAGTGCTTACACTATTACTTCATAGTATTAATACCTGAAATGCTATTGTAGGAAGCATTGACCGAAATGGAATTTAATTTCTTGTCGTGTGTTGACGTTATCTTCGTGTGTTAATTTTATTGTTATTTAATGTAAGTAAACAGCAGTTTAGCCCTTACATTTTCATGAGTGCTTAATGTGATTAGTGAAGATGCCTTGCTCTTTTGTTCCAGGATGCAGATCTAGCTATGGGGACTGTAAAGAGGTCAGACGGTTTTTCAAACCTCCTAAAGATTAGGAACGTTTTATAAAGTGCAAAGGGGCCATATCAGGGAAGGATAGGGAACATACTGAAAAGTCCTACATCTGTGTTACTCACTTTTCAGAAGATTTAATTGTTAAATTTGACAAATTTGTGATAGAAGGGAAGGAAGTATTACTTCTCCCAAGAACCAACTGGCGATTGAAAGACTATTCTGTTCCACATATAATCCTAATTTGCCTAAGTATCTGTCCAGTATGGTGTAAATAAAAATGCTCTTGATGCCATTAAAGACTACTTCTGTGAAGAAAGGGATGAGAATAAAAAGACAATGAGTTAAAAAACATATATGTACCGTAATGCTGAAGGAGGCGTGATCAGTTTTAGGCAATAGCCTACTCTATGAAGGGGTCATGACTATGCCTTCTATGTCTGTTTAATGTTAAGTTCTTCTGAAATGATGGTAGTTTACTGATTTTGGTGTTTGTGGACTGAAATTAATGGTTATTATTGAATTTTATAGTAATCTACGGTAAAGTTGAAAGTTGCGTTCGTACGGCTTTTTTTTTTGTCTGTGTTGCAAGTCTGTTGAGGGAATGTAAAATGTGTAACAATGTGAAGAAATCCTTTCTGATAGCGAGGTCAATTGTTCCGTTCTTTTTTAAAATTTACCGATAGCTGGCAAAACTAATTGCATTTTGAACTTGCTCTTTGTCTTCGCTTATTGTCGAAACTGAACTGTTACAAGAGACGACTTACTAAATTATTATTGGGCACAGTAAAGTAAGAGGAGATGTCAAACTTATTAGCGCCTATGAGGATATCTTGCTGTGTTTTAACATGTAAAACAGGTCGCAAGGTTTTAAGTCTCGTAAGCGCCAATGCTAACTTACATCACAGATCGGAGCCAGCGCTGCGCTGCGGCGGACCAGGCGTACTAGGCCAGTGATATCACTTCTTATTCTATTCGTTATGCAGCTGCCTCAACCCCACCAGACGGTACGTCAGGAACTTCTCTCGACACAAAATCTGTCGTTCTTCTTAGAACGTTCTTGCCTCGTTGAAATCCGTATTTTCCGTGAAATGTGACGAATTTTGCTGAAATGTGTCGGAACTGGTTTAGCAAAGTTTCTGAGGGTTCGGTCATACCACCGTATGAAAAGTGTTTAATCCAGGTTGGTAATGCATAATCGTGTTGAGTTTGCATTCCATAGGTTAAGTTCCCATGTTGTGGAAATTTACCTTGGAACTTGTGGGCCACATAACCTGCAACATAGGCCTAAGCCTTGCCATCTTCCTCACTTTGTTCCATGATATTGGCAATGAAGGACTCAGGTTGCACATTGCTCCCTAAGGTTGGTTATGGAAGCACGTTACTTGATTCAGACACTATGCCAGCTTTGTTTAGTGCTTTAGCAACTACATATTCATCTGAATCTGGATCAGCAGTGTTTGTTTGCTTTTGAAAAACTCCTGGATTTTTTCCTAAAATAATCATCCTCAGTCTGTAAATGCAGTCAAGGGGAGCCACCATGGGTTCGCAATTGTGAAAAGAGGTTTTCCAGTACACCTTGATTTAGCCTATGTGTGAGAATGTACTTGGTATTATGCCTACGGGCCATATCTTGGAACAGAAGTCGAAGGAATTTTATTGAAAGGATGACTGCTTTCTGGAATATTTGCAAATAATTTTTACCAATACAAAGAGAATTACTCATGAAATTTTCCATCTTGTCCAAAAACAAAATACCATGCATGGGCGTATATAAGGGGGGGGGGGGCTGAGGGGGCTCCAGATCCTCCCCGAAAAAAGCCAACTTGGGTACAACATAAAATGTATTTCACAGTAGTCTACTTTTAAGAAATAATTATCAATTTGTAAAAGAAAATGAGTGTTTACCTTTCTGCTTTATAAATTGACAAGTAGCCCATTTAGATATTTTCCATTCATACTCCATAGGCTATAATAGAAAATTCATTAAGTACTCACAATTGTCCACGATAGTTAGCCCCCCCTCCCCTCTCGAAAAAAATGTATATATGCCCCTGATACCATGTACGAAATATGTCAAAAATATTAACAGCTTTAAAATCATCCTAGCAGGTCATCAAAACTTACGAGTAGGCCAGCTAGGCTCACTTACCATTTGGTTTTAGATTCCTTGGAAATCTTGGCTTTATATTAAGCAATTCGGCCCTGTAGTCTAATAATAAATAATGTTATTGGTTTTACGTCCCTTTTAACTACCCTGGCTTTTAGAGACGCCGGAATTTTGCCCCGAAGGGGATCTTTAACGTGCCAGTAAATGTACTGACACGGCTCCCTCGCATTTGCGCACCCTCAAATGCCAGCTGACTGCGCCAGGTTTCGAACCTGCAACCTTGGGCTCAGCAAGCGAGAACGTTACCCCTGAGCCACGCAGCCAGACAATCCCTGTAGTCTAATTTGAAGTCTTCACTCTTAAAGTGCAGGGAACATATCCTACTTGTTTGAGGGTTGCAATGATCTTTTCACTTACATGCAGCAATCCACTGATTGCTAAGGCATGCGTCTTTAGGCATCGTGAAAATCGACACGTCATTTCCAACTTTATAATAACTGTGACAAACTGCCACAGCACATCTTTGGCCTGGCATGATTATAAACAAAAGGGCTTAAAACACGCGTTTAAACCACTGCAATACATACAATATAAGTTGGCTTTCTTTGCATATTTCGCGCCTCGCGCGCTACGAGGAAACGTGTGACGTCACGTCCTTTCCCTTCCCTCCGCGATCCCCTCGCCTAAGAGCTCCATATTGAGGCAACCTCTGTAGTTTACTAGCCTTGATTGAGACTGGCATATATAGCAATCTATAAATTGCATTAAGTCACGGAATTAAACTTCTGTGATGTGACGGTTCATGTTTTCCATAATGATGTAGGCTACTGTGTAATGAAATTGTGGCGATGAAGCTTTCAGTGATTTTACTACGGTAAAATAATTATACTTTCTATGGAAATGCAATTTTGGTCAGACAATTTATGATTGGGCTGCAATTGTACATATTGTATCCCTAATGGATCGGTAGCGATAGGCTATTTTCCTGACAAAGAAATTCGCTCATGGAGGTTATGGTAGGCTATTGTCAATTACGGTTTCAATAAATCTGTTCACTTTAAAGTATTTGCTGCTATACAGTATATACTGTAGATAGGGTACGTCCTGATATTCTGTGGGAAAGAAGTGTCTTAATCTTGGAGTTATTGCTTGGATGTAACCGCACTTTTTTAGTGGTTTAGTTTTGTGATCTTCGACGCCACTGTTTAGAACCATTTTATACTGTGATACCGTACCTGATTTAGATGGGTTAGGTTATGTTAAATATGTGGTTTTAAGGAACGTAACGAGTAGCTCATCTGTCCTTAAATGTCGGAGATGACTGAAATGCTCGAAACACGTGTAACCGGTACTTTAAACTTTTGAGATAAGTATTAGGCCTACAAAATGGTCGGTGATTGTATGACCTGTCTTTCTTGATATTTTATTTGGAGAAACTAGCATCATCCTAGATTTTGGGCTAGGATATGGTTTGCTCTGGAGACATTTGCAAATGTGCGGGGCCAGTGGGGTGCAGTAGTACCTGCAATAAGAAAGTTATGAAAAGAGTGATGATATGTTGTATACTGTCCGTCCACTGCTACTTCCGTTTAGTTTCAATTGTGAAATCGTGCGGGTTAGAAGTAGGTTGGCACTATTGTCGTTCGCGCAGAGGCCAGCTGTCTCCAGCTGACTCGTTGCATTCCAGCCACGGACATTAAGCTGGTGGATGGACAGTAGGCCTACGGTGTAGTTGCAAGTGGAGTCCTGTTGTAAATTTTAACCAGTTTTGCTCATGCATTGAAAGTATTAAAAAAAGGTATCTCTCTAGCCATTAATTTCATCATTACAGTGCAGCATTGTGTGTAGCAATGGAACAACGTTCAAGAAAGAATATAATGCCCCAATAAAGAAACCCCTATTCCCTTCATTTCACACCATGTCCTGTACAGTACCAATATTTCTGTCTTGCAGAAAGTCACCAAATACCAGGTTTATTAAAAATTGTTGCATTTGTATATTTTGGGAAAGTTAAAATAGTAATTGTGTACACCATGACAACAACAGGCTGAAGTACACAAACTGATGTGTAGATAGCTCTTGAGATTGTGGTTAATGAATTTGATGCTTGGAAGTGTATGGAAGACTGTGATTATTACTTCATTGTGTAACCCTAACAGATTTGAGGTGAAAGGAGGAGAATACGGTACTGTTGTACTCCTGGCAGAGAGATTAATGTGGAGTACAGTTACAGTAGGAACTGGTGTGAACATTTCTGTAACAAGCAAAGTGAATGTTCCTCCACCTTACAGTTGTGCTGCATCACGTGGACTCTCCTGCATACGAAACTCATTGTGTGCCCATGTGGCATCATGTAGTAATAATTACAGTCTTCGTTCTTTCCTATATACCTCCATGTTGTCAAGTCGAAATACTCATAAATGGCTTTCAATTAAGTAAATCGTCACATGCTTGTCATGATCTCTAGTAGTTTCGTTCAGATACACCGTACGGGTTCATGGCAAGTAATTGAAGAGTTGAAATCTACTTTAAATAATGTGTTTCAATAGGCCATGGTCTTTTAGACAAGGGGAAATTTGTATTGGCAATTACGCCATAAAACTTGGGTGGCATGAACTACGGTACAATTAAGTTATGTGTTTCTTGTTCTGGAGTGTGCATATCAACTCGCCAATAAAAGAAAAACACCAGTCTTACAAAAAATTATAATAATGAGCTTTAATGGCAAATTTAGAAGTGGTTTCACAAATAATACTATGGTATATACTTTGGAACTGTTTTCATTTTAAAGGTTAATGAACTGAATACGAACACAGCTAGTCGTTGAAACTGAATAGGTCCCTTTCAGTTCATCGACAAGATCCGCGCCTCCCTTTTGTCATGTTGAAATGGTTAAAAGTTCAGGCGTCCTGGATTCTCCAGAACTCTCATCGATTTTGTCAGAATAATGGAAAGTGGAAATCATTAGGATGGCCTTATTTTTCTTGGAAGAATAAGAGAGCCACATACAGTCAACTCTAAATCCAAAAATACTGCTGTTGTAATGGCTATTAATGCTCCTAGTTGGTAGCGACAAATGTGATGAGCTTATCGCTCCACGTTGGTAGCGAACAAATGTAATGTTTTCTACCTGGGCGGACTATTCGCCAGAAAATACTACTGCTAAGTTTGATCTATGTTGGGCGCCAAGCTGGATACACTGTGTTCCAAGCTAAATTTATATATTTAATATCGACCCCTAGCGTGAGTAGAACATATGAGAAACTCTTAATGACTAGGCCGTGGGATGATTGAATCATCAACCCAGACAACATTTGATTGTGGAGAAGGATGTGGTATTATAACTATTGCTACCTACTGGAATTAAAGAATCAACTTGGTAATAATAGAATATAATACACTTAGAAAATATGATGGCAACATGAATAAAATTAACACTGTCAACGGAGCTCACTACTTTAAACATTGCCACGAACAAAATTACTTAATACGCCGGTCGGGAGAATAACGTAAATTTAACTTATTGTTACGTGCCACCCCCCCCTAGTGGCACTTTTGTTAACTGGATTACGGTGGGTAGGAAGCACAACACCAATTACTGCTTAAAGAAGTAATTAACTTTATTGCGGCCAGAAAATTACACTGCTCATCAGCAATTACAGACAATAGGAACCTTACTCCAGTTTCCTCAAGTCTCTTGCTTGTGGAGAGCTCTTGCCCTTTCACTTGTCAACAAACCACAGAAGTTAATCCTGCCGCTAATGAGCCTAGTGGCCTTGACAGAACTACATGCAACTTCTTCCTAATGTGTGCCTACTACAGTACTTACGAGCACTTGCTGCGCGCTGTTCACAAGCTGGGAGAAACAATGTCACTGGATTTCGACACCACAATATCTCAGACACTCAGTGAAAGCACACTCACTCAGAACACGGCAGTCCCCTGTATGTTTCTCACTTCGCCGCTACACTAGGGGTTTCGCAAGTCACCACACTTCTGTCGCTCAGAATAAACGCTCACACTAGCTCGTAAAACACAACAACCCCCCTGCTTGACAGGTCGCACTTATATAGCAGGCCGGTGACTCAATAAATGCTTCCAGATCCATCCAGGGTTCACGGCTTCTCGAGGTTTCCATCGCTGGTCCAGTCACGAATATTCTGGACTATCCCTTTGTCCTAGTAGCCCTGTTGCATAAGGCGCACGCAATACAGGAGGAAGGACACAGCCCAGCCCTGGGACAGTTGTGACTCATGCGGCGAGTGATGACACAAACTCACAGCCGTAACACCACCCCCTTCCTAAAAAGGCTGATCGTCCCGATCAATCATTGGTCCGTCTGTGTCCCTCCGTAGGCTGCCAGGCGATCTCGATGCACGATCTTTATCTTCGCCCTCGGGCTCCGCTGGATCCTGTAGACGACATCGTTGACCGTTTCACGACTCGGTACGGGCCCTCCCAGGACTTCTGCAGTTTGGGTGACAGGCCTTTCTTCCGTAATGGGTTGAAGAGCCAGACCAGGTCGTCCTCGTGGAATCCTCCGGCATCCGTCTGCTGGTCGTATCGGGTCTTCATTCGGTCGGTCTCGATCCGCAGTTTCCTCCTCGCGAACGCGTGCACGTCCTCCAGTTGGTCGACCAGTTCTTGACAATACTGGCTTACCGGGATCGGATCATTCCCAGGTCGGCCGAAGGCAAGATCGACAGGTAGACGGAGCTCCCTCCCAAACATGGCCCGGGCTGGTGTGCACCCGGTGGCTTCATGCACGGCGGCGCGGTAGGCCAGGAGAAATAGTGGAAGATGCTTGTCCCAATCCCTCTGGTGCTCGCTGACAACTATTCGGAGATGGTTCTCGATGGTGGGATTGAATCGCTCTACCATCCCGTCGGACTGAGGGTGTAGCGGCGTTGTCCTTGTCTTCCGGATTCCCAGCAGCTGGCATAGGTTCTGGAACACCTGCGACTCGAAGTTCCTCCCTTGGTCGGAGTGCAGCTCCAGGGGTACTCCGTACCGGCTGACGAATTCCTTCACCAGGGTCTCTGCGATCGTCGCGGCTTCTTGGTTAGGGAGCGCATTGGTAAAGTAGTCGCTGACGACTAATATGTAGCGGTTCCCTGCCTCGCTTAACGGGAATGGCCCAGCAACATCGATGGCCACTCTCTCCATGGGGCCGCCCACGTTGTAGATCTTCAGTGGACCCCGTCGTCTTCGTCATGGGCCCTTGCTGGCTGCGCAATCGTGGCACCTCGCGCAGTGGTTCTCCACGTCTGTTCGGCATCCGATCCAGTAGAACCACTCTCTCAGCTTCTCCAGGGTCTTCTTTATCCCTAGGTGTCCACCAGATGATCCTCCATGAACTTCTTTCAGGACTTCCTCCGCCATAGCCTTTGGAACGACGACTTGTTCCCGATATGTCTTCCCGTCGGTGCTCTCCCAGGCGCGGCAGATGAGGCCATCCCTTACAATCAGCGAGTCCCACTGCGCCCAGTAGGACTTAAACTTTGGGCTGCAGTCACTCACAATGTTCCACCCGGGTCTGGGGACACAGGCCCCCTTCCATTCAGCTATCAGTCCCAGGTCATCATCTTCTGCTTGTGCCCGCGTGAAAGATTCGTGGCTCCAGCTCCCTTGAAGTTCCACGGTAGTCCTTCGGCACTGTATCCCGGTGTTCTCCTCCCTTCGGGCACAGAAGGTGCAGTCTTCGGGGCACGGTCTTCGTGACAGGGCGTCGGCGTTAGAATGCAGCTGGCCTTTCCTGTGCTGAATCTCAAAGTTGTACTGTTGAAGCCTCTCTAACCAACGCGCGAGTTGACCCTTGGGCTGCTTGAAGTTCAGGAGCCACCGCAGGGATGCATGGTCGGTCCTGATGAGAAATTCTTGCCCGTACAGGTACTTGTGGAAGTGTTCAATGGTCTTCACGATGGCGAGCAGCTCCTTCCTGGTGACGCAGTAGTTCCTTTCTGGCTTTGGCAAGGCCTTGCTGAAGTAGGCCACTACTCTCTCCTCGCCGTCCACTACTTGCGACAGGATTCCCCCTATGCCAAAGTCGCTGGCATCGGTATCGACGATGAACCTTGTTCCAGATCTGGGGTAGGCCAGAAAAGGTGCGGTGCGCAGAGCCTGCTTGAGTTGTTCGAAAGCACTGTGGCATTCTGCTGTCCACGTGAAGAGTTGGTCCTTCTCAGTCAGTCGATGTAAAGGTTTGGCGATGTCGGCGAATCCTCTCACGAAGCGACGGCAATAAGTGCAGAGTCCCAGGAAGCTTCGTAGTTGGGACTTGTCCTTCGGAACTGGCCACTCCCTCACAGCTGCGGTCTTCTCTGGGTCGGTGTGCACCCCTTCCTCGGAGACGATATGCCCAAGGTACTGGACCCGCTTCTGGAAGAGCTGACACTTCTTGGGGCTCAACTTCAGCTGGGCAGCCCGTAGCTTCAACAAGATCTCCTTCAGGTTGCTGTAGTGCTCCTCGAAGCTCCTCCCCAGAACGATGACGTCGTCTAGGTATACCAGGCAGGTCATCCAGTGTAGTCCCCTCAGAATGGACTCCATTAGCCTTTCGAAGGTCGCAGGGGCGTTGCACAGACCGAATGGCATGACGGTGAACTGCCAGAGCCCGCTTCCCACAGAGAACGCCGTTTTCTCGCGGTCCTTAGGGTGGACCTCCACCTGCCAGTAGCCACTCTTCAAATCCAAGGTGGAGAACCATCTTGACCCTGATATGGTGTCCAGCGTGTCGTCGATCCGGGGTAGAGGGTAGCTGTCCTTCTTCGTGACGTCGTTCACCCGCCTGTAGTCCACGCAGAACCTGGTGGAACCGTCCTTCTTCTTCACAAGCACGACCGGAGAACTCCAAGGACTATGTGATGGCTCGATCACCCCTTGCTCCTTCATCTCTTCTATCATCCGGTCGACTTCGGCTTGCTTGGCGAGCGGGACACGTCGGAATGGGGCCCTAATCGGTGCGCTGTCCCCAACGTCGATTCTGTGCTGGACCAAGCTTGTCCTGCCGAAGTCTTTGCTCCCCACGGAGAAGACATCCTGGAATTCGCGTAGCAGGTCCTGAAGTTGGCGTAATTGCTCTTCGTCTAAATGGTCCTGGGATCCTTGGTACAGCTTCTGTAGTTCTTCTGGCAGGGCGCGTCTTCTTCGGTTGTCCGTCTGCAGGTGTCCGTCCGTCGTTCCTGTGATGCGGGCAATCCAGGTAACGGGCTCGCAGACTCCTAGGTTGGTGTCCCGGTGAACCGTAATATCGTAGTCGTTCAGGTTGGACAGGCGGACGTACGGCCGAGGCGTCGTGTTGATGAGGGTCTTGGCAACAAGCAATCCTTTTGTCTGGATGTCCTCATATTTTGGCTCGATGACAGCCGCCACTCCCTCAGCAGTTCCGTCGACATTTACGGCGGCGCTGACCTCCGTCCTGGCAGGAACGATGACGTCCTCTCTCAGCCTTACTCGTCGTGCGGTGACGGCCTTGTGTGCTGGTTGCAAAGCAAGTTCCTCACCTCCGAAGTGCAGAGTGTTGGTACTCAAGTCCAAGATGATGTTGTTCTGGTCCAGGAAGTCCAGTCCGATGATCACTTCGTTTGATACGTCAGCCACAAGCACTGGATGCTTCACCACCCGTCGACCAATGACGAGCTCCAGTGATGCTTCGCCATGTACCGGTGCGGTCTCTCCGGTCGCGGTTATTAGCTGGAGGATCCTTTGTGTGGGTTGCACTCTCCACTTCGGGATCACGGTGGGATTGACGATGGTCCTCGACGCTCCCGTGTCGATCAGCATGGGCCAGCTCACTCCGTTGACGACTCCGTCGACCATCAGGCTGCTATTGTCCCTCCGTAACTTCGTCACACCCACTTGGACTGCTGGGGCTTGACGACTGTCACAAGCCAACCATTGCCCCCCAAGGCTGGCTAATACTCGTTTCCCTGGGCCGCGCGGTTTTCAGACGACTGATTTCCCGTCGGATACCCTCGGCGGCGGCGATCACCGTAGTCCTTGCTCAGGTGGCCTTTCTTACCGCAGGCCCAGCAGGTCGGTAGTCCTCTTCCGGGCCGCTTCTCCGGTTGTCTTCCGGCTGTGTCGTTGCTGGTGGTACCGCGACTATCGAAGAAACGGCTTAGCGCCTCCATTAATTCGTCGGCCAGGGGCTTGGTCACGTTGGTTTTTACTGGTTCGTCGACGACCACTTGACGGACCCGCGCGTGCATTCTGGATGCCTGTTTTGCCGTCTCGAACTCAAGTGCGTGGCTCAGCGCATCTGCCAGGGTCTTATTGCGCGCAAGACGCAGCGCCTGTTGAGTGTCCGAGTCCCGTAGCCCGTCGGTGAAAGTCTGCGTCGCTATCTGCTCCAGAAAGTCGGCCGGCGCTGTTGGGTAGGCGAGCCTTACGAGGCGTGCGATGTCCATCTCGAACTCCTGCAGGGTTTCCGCGTTCTTCTGTACCCGGGTCCGGAGCTGCATCTGATAGGCCTGCTGAAGATGGCTATCTCCATATCGGGACTCCATATGGGCGATCAGGGAAGCGTAGTCCTGGGATCCAGTCGGGATGGCCTGAAGGACGTTAAGGGCGTCACCTCTCAGCGCTACAATGAGAGCTGTAGCCTTTTCTGTGTTGTTCCAGTTATTTATGGAACAGGCCGCCTCGAACTGACGTAAATAGGTGCTCCACGGGACCTTTCCGTCGAAGGTTGGGGGCGTCACTCTGCTATGTCCAGTTTCTGATATTCCCGGTTTAACGGTGGGCGGGCGTTGGCGCAGCTCGGCAACTTCCTTTTGTAAGGCGTTGAATTTCTCCTCCACCCCCATCAGCGGGCGTTGGCACAGCTCGGCAACTTCCACTTGTAAGGCGTTGAATTTCTCCTCCACCCCCATCAGCGGTCGTTGGCACAGCTCGGCAACTTCCACTTGCAAGGCGTTGAATTTCTCCTCCACCCCCGTCAGTGGGCGTAGGCGCAGCTCGGCAACTTCCTTTTGTAAGACGTTGAATTTCTCCTCCACCCCCATCAGCGGGCGTTGGCGCAGCTCAGCAACTTCCACTTGTAAGGCGTCGAACTTCTTTTCCACTGCCGTGACTTCCTCACGCAGACCCAGTTCTAATTTCTTCAGGTCCTGTGTCAACTTATTCTGACCGTCTTCCATCTTCTTCTGGCCGTCCTCTATCCCCTTCAGGTCCTCCGCTAGCTTATTATGACCGTCTTCTAGTTTGGCAGTTAGGTCCTCGGCTAACTTCTTCTGGCCGTCCTCCATCTTCTTCTGGCCGTCCTCCATCTTGGTTTCCATGCCATTTAACTTTTCTAGCAATGCTGCCAATTTCTCCTCCATTTTAGTTGTTTGTCTTGTAAAGGGCATGCACTCACAGGAAAATTAGAGGAAATGACCTGCTCGGGTTTTGAAACCAGGACCGTCAGGTGTTGTGCTTGAGTTCGTAATCCGGCTTCTGACACCAGTTGTTACGTGCCACCCCCCTAGTGGCACTTTTGTTAACTGGATTACGGTGGGTAGGAAGCACAACACCAATTACTGCTTAAAGAAGTAATTAACTTTATTGCGGCCAGAAAATTACACTACTCATCAGCAATTACAGACAATAGGAACCTTACTCCAGTTTCCTCAAGTCTCTTGCTTGTGGAGAGCTCTTGCCCTTTCACTTGTCAACAAACCACAGAAGTTAATCCTGCCGCTAATGAGCCTAGTGGCCTTGACAGAACTACATGCAACTTCTTCCTAATGTGTGCCTACTACAGTACTTACGAGCACTTGCTGCGCGCTGTTCACAAGCTGGGAGAAACAATGTCACTGGATTTCGACACCACAATATCTCAGACACTCAATGAAAGCACACTCACTCAGAACACGGCAGTCCCCTGTATGTTTCTCACTTCGCCGCTACACTAGGGGTTTCGCAAGTCACCACACTTCTGTCGCTCAGAATAAACGCTCACACTAGCTCGTAAAACACAACAACCCCCCTGCTTGACAGGTCGCACTTATATAGCAGGCCGGTGACTCAATAAATGCTTCCAGATCTATCCAGGGTTCACGGCTTCTCGAGGTTTCCATCGCTGGTCCAGTCACGAATATTCTGGACTATCCCTTTGTCCTAGTAGCCCTGTTGCATAAGGCGCACGCAATACAGGAGGAAGGGCACAGCCCAGCCCTGGGGCAGTTGTGACTCATGCGGCGAGTGATGACACAAACTCACAGCCGTAACATTATTTCCAAATTAATGCTTAAAGAATTTATACTGGCCCTATCGAAAAACAGAGAGTGTGTGTCGTAGATTACTTGTGCTTACCCACGGAAACATTGTCTCCACGTGCTTGAAGTCTCGTAGTGTTGGATGTTCTGCATTGGTGTTGACGGCGTCAGCTCTTCCTCGTTGATCAGAAGTAACCGTTACAGCTTGTGGTGGAGTCTATTCCATGAACCACAACACGTCGCCTGGCTAAACACTGCAAGACGCTTGGAACTCATGATCTGATGTGATCAGCCGAGTTAGCGTGAATAAAATTGTCCCACTTTGGACTAACGAACAGAGTACGCCTTACTGCTCCAAGCGTAATGTCTTAATGAATGCTCTCCCTCACACCGCGCGTCAACTATATCCTCAATCTTCTCCCACCAGGGTCTAGCTTAACACTTCGGCCTCGCTGCTTCGACCAATCCGCGTGCGTCACGTATCTCGCCATGCCCCTGCTACGTTGCTTCTTCTTCCTTGATTGGCTGGTCACCTTACGTGGCTCTTCCCGCCATGAAACTCCTTCCCCGTATTTATATTTTCCGCTTCCGGGCAAGACGTACATCATACACGTTTTCTTGCTTTGAAGTGTTCCCTTGGATTTCGTAATTCTTTTGTACTCCAATCTATTCTTGTATTGAAATACCCAGTGAGTCACACACCACTCTCTCTTACCCCTAATGAATAAAATCCCGACTTTACGTATGAAATGATTTGCCGTGCAATATTATATATTGGAATCATCCAATATAGATACGGATTTCTACTAGTAGAAATCCTATCTGTAATCTTCCAAATTTAAAAGCTCCAAAAAAATGACGTAATAAATATTAATAATAATAATAAAAATATGAAATTGAATAAACTGAAATAATTTAACTTGGCCGGATTATTGCCGCGTTTAACAAATATGAAATAGTCCAACTAACTTGTGTTAGTGGCATAAAACCCCCTAGAAAAACATGTTACATTCGCCTCGAATAATCATGTGCTTTACCATGCATATGGTACAGCACTTGATGATTCCAGACACGTTAGAAAAAACCTCCAAAATACAACTTATACGAGTGAAATGACCCTTTACACATATAAACACATATAAACCTTCAATCATGCGCTTTGCGCTAATGTTCGTCTTGTTATGACGTGTTCTTATTTTGTCCACTTCAAAATGTTTGTCATTCTCACGAATGTTCATTCTACCGCTCTCTCTCTCATCATTCTATGTGGGAAAAAATACATACATAAGTGTGTTCCCTCTATATCCACAATTCACTACACACGCATTTATGGTGCTCAGTAGAAAACCACTGCGGAACTCTTCTAGAAATATTAGGTGCTCCACACCTACCGGATACCAATATCATGGTACACGATCTCACACGATCACACACTCGCGGTAGAGCAAAGTGATCTACTTCCCACCTTCTCTGTGAAATTTTTAATTAAAAGAAAAGACACGACTGTAAAAAAACAGTAACTACCAATTACTTATAACACTTAAATATTCCAGTGCCGTATGTGCCCTATCTTACTAAGTACATGTACACAAACCCCCACCTTACTCTAGATCACAATTTCTCATATTCGTCGCTCAGCCAGTAGTTCACAACCCAGACCAGTCCACCTATCGAACCTGACCTAGTTGCCACAACTTTTTATCTGTTACTTATATACAACATCTCATGGGGTCTAGTACTTTGTACACAAACTACCTTAATTATCTCCAACCCCAATCTCACATAGCTAGGTCGTAAGCAGGAATCACGTGTGCTGATATGTATGAGCTTCATGGAGAACTGTCTCGCCTTCTGATGGCCCACCTTTTATCTCGTGGACGCCTTAAGCTAACAAGCCCTATACAAGCGCTTCCCCATCTCTTGGAGATAAATGGGAACCCATCAGCGCTGCCAAAATGGCCTTGGTGCATCGAGACAATTTAGTGCTCAACAGCATCCACCACTCCCTTCATCTTTCCCTGTACCTTAAAAACTACATTTACTTACATACTACCCCCCTGTGTGATTTCTGATACGCCTGCCTTGAAGACCAGATCTTCCACTCACCACATACCACACTTACTCATTTGATAGGCTGGCTCGCCAGCTAAACACACTTATTTTATGACACATATTTCTTAAGGCTATGAATATTATACGTTCCGTATAACCCTTTTCCCTGACCGTCCTCCAGCACATATGCTGTTTTGCCAATACGTTTGGACACTACAAATGGGCCCTCATAGAGGTAGAAAAACTTGGACATAACTTTCTCTAGCTTATTTGACTGTTTCGGCACTCTAAGTAAGACTTTGTCTCCCGGCTCGAATAGGTCAAATTTAGTTTCTTTTTGTTGGCGAATTCTCTTTTGAGCTGACTTCGATAAATTCTGTTTCGCCAACTGGACAATGACATCCATCCCCGGTTGCTTTCCCTCATTTAACCCCAAGACTCTAGCAAGTTCATTTTGTGGTCTTTTTCCGAAGTGTACTTCGTGTGGCGTCAGTTTCGTGCACTCATGCTGGACAGAATTCAGCCAAGTCTCGACTTTGGGAAGATGTCCAACCCAGGCCGAATGCTTATCATGCACTAGAGTCCGAAAAAGACGACCCACTTCCCTTAATGGACGCTCTGCAGAATTACCCTGAGGGTACCTTACAGAGGAATGAACGTGTGTAACCCCAGCTTCTTGCATACTGGTTCTCCATTTCTTTGCAACAAACTGTGGTCCACTGTCAGATAATATCCTGAGAGGAACGCCAAACTCAGGTATATACCTATTAATGATCAGTCGGCTACACGCTAGACCGGTGGCTTTCCTTAGCGGATATAGCTTGACATACTTACTAAAAGCGTCAATAACTATAAAAATGTATTCGTAGCCGTACTGTCCTTTAACGATTGGGCCAAATAAATCCACACACAGTAGTTCCCCGGGACTACTTGTGAGAACTGCCGATCTTTCCCCGACTAAATATTTAACTGGATACTTGCTTCTCTGACAGGTGTCACACCTAGCTAAGATCCTTCTAACATCCCTTCCCATTTTACTCCAAATCAAGTTATGTGCAATTTCATAGAAGACTTTGGTAGCACCAAAGTGTCCTAGTTCCTTATGAATGAACCAAATAAGTTCCTCCCGTAAACTGGCAGGAACACATATTGCCCACCGATTCTTCCTACATTTTCGTGCAAGAAGCCCATCCTGCATCTTGTACGTGAACCGCCCTACTTTCACACACTCCTCGTTGCTTGCTTCTAATATAGCCAGAGGCTCCCTTAAAATTACGTCATCACGTTGCTCCACTAACATATTTCTCAGTGTCTGCAACGATGCCCTGTTGCTACTGTCCACACATGCACATAACAAAATACCGTCCTCTGCCTTAACAACAGGATTATCCCTACATAAATTTGTGTCCCTAGAAAGCATATCTGCAAGAATGTTATCTTTCCCTTTAATATATTTTACTGTGAATTCGTATTCCTGAAGTGCCAGAATCCACCTACTAACTCTGTTAGAACTGAGTTTACATGTCCTCATATATAATAAAGCATGGTGATCTGTATGAATCTCAAATTTACCCCCAACTAAATACCTCCTAAATTTTCCTAAACTGAAAACAATTCCTAAAAGCTCTAACTCGGTGATAGTATATCTTTTCTCTGCTGCTGTAAGTCCTCGTGATGCTAAAGACACGATGCACAAATTACCCTCTTCATCTCTCTGACACAATACTCCTGCAATTCCTATATGTGACGCATCAGTGATTACCACATATTCCTTATCCTTCAAAGGATACTTCAGCACCACAGCTTTCTCAAAGCCTGCCTTCAGCGCTTGAAATGCCAGATCATGCTTGGACTCCCATCTCCAGCGATTACCACTTTTAAGCAAATCTCTAAATGGTTCTACTAACCCTGAGTATTTAAGAACGAACCTGCGAAAAAAATTGCAAATACCAAGGTATGCTTTCAACTGTTTTACATTCTGTGGTACTTCTGCATTAAGTATCTTATTAACCCTACTTTCCTCTGGTGTCACACCCCTACTTGACACTTTATGACCTAAAAATGTCACTTCTGTCGGACAGAATGACGACTTGGACAGTTTCAGAGTGAACCCTGCCTGATCTAACTTTTGAAATACACTGTCTAAATGACGTAGATGCTCCTCAAAACTGCGTGAACTGATTACCATATCATCGATGTAAATAGTTACAAACTCTCCCGTGTCATCTCCTAATGCGATGTTTAAAGCCCTAATTAAAGCTGCTGAGCTACTTTTTAACCCATAAGGTACCCTGCAAAACTGATAAAGGTTATATTTATGACTAAAAGCTGTAAATGGCCGATCTTCATACATAAGTGGCACTTGCCAGAAACTGGAACTTAAATCTACACATGTGAAATACTTTTTACCCTCAAATGTCTGCATCAACTCTTCAATGGACATGGACTTCAGCTGATCTGAACTGATTCTACTGTTAACTAAACGAGCGTCTAAACAAATACGAACTGTGCCGTCGGCCTTCGGTACTGTAATTAAAGGATTAACATATTGACTGTTTGAGTACTCTATAATGCCATCTTCAAGCATCTGGTTAATTTGTGCCTCTACTACACCCTGATTAGCGAAAGGTATAGGATATCTATGTCCTGTGAATACTGATCTATCAATAACGTTCAATGAATGTGTATAGCAATTGGCCATGCCAATGCGATCCTCAAAAACTCTCCTATTATCCAATAACACATCATAGAGCAGAACACACTGGTCTCCCTCTATATGCCCCTGAAATGCAGCATCACGTAACGAGTCCTCAAGACTACCTTCGTAATCAAACTGCCCACAAAAAATTGAGTATCCCGCTCTTCGGCTGGTGATATCTCACTTAAAGAAGAAATCATTCCTACAACACTACTCCCCTGAACATTGTCGTTGAACGCTACCTCTACTTCAGAATTATTCCATTTAAATTTCAAACTACCTACATCATAACATAAGTTACCAGACACTCTACTTAGCCAATCTGAACCCAAAATAACACTGAAAACTAAGTTTGGAATTACTAGACAAATCTGCTTTTCGATATGATTATTAATTTTAATGTCCACTAAAACTTGCTTAGAAATTACTTTAGACCTCTTCCCTACAGCTGTAATAACAAAAGTGCTTTTAATTGGTATCTCCTCAAAATTTACACCAGTTCCTTTCATTTTATCGTAATATGTACTACTTATGCAGCTCTTCATACAGCCACTATCAATTAAAACATCGGTGTGCGCCTCGGACACGTTAAGTTTAATAATGGGGCTTTTACTAGCCACCTCCTGGATAATACATTCATCATTTAATTCATGCAACAATTCATTTCTTACATTTAGGTCATAGTGTTCCTGTATAATTGTATGGACAGGGCATGCTACAGACTGAGATTCTGACCTTACTTCGCAGCCTGGTTCGCGTTTAAAGAACCGCTACAGCTGGCTGTAGTACTACTAACTACGGCACTGGTCTGGTTGTTCTGGGCTGTGTTGTCATTGTTTGGCTGTATATTATTACCACTAGGCTGTCCTCTTCCTTGACCCCTATTCTGGTTGTAATTATTGTCATTATAATTTCTCCCTTGATTTCCCCTGAAATCATTATTTCTCCCTTGATTTCCCCTGAAATCATTGTTTCTCCCTTGATTCCCCCTGAAATCATTGTTCCTCCCCTGATACTGATTACCATAGCCATTTCCTCTATTCTGATTTAGCTGATTATTATTATTATTATTTCTATTTTGAGCGTTGGCCCCTTCGCCACCGTTCCCTTGAACTTCCTGATGCCTGGCTTCATTAGGCCTATTATTATTATTACCCTGGTTCCTATTGAAATTGTCCTCATAACCCCCTCTCCCTAGTGCATCAAATGTGCTTAACAAATTTTCTACTTGTGATATTGTCTTTACATTCTGGATACAAGCAGCCTCCTTGATCCTATAGGGAAAGTGCCTAAGTAGCAACCTCACCACATCACTTTCCTCCTTCAAGCCATCCAGATATTTACACACTAATACCTGCCCTAAAAAGTATTCGGTCATGGTGGAGCTTCCTTTAGGGTTATATTTACCACACACTACTCCCTCACGATGCTGCGACTGAATAACCTCATTCCAGAACTTTTCACAGAATTTCATTTTAAAATCATCAATATCAGTAAACTTGTCTCTATAGACAGCAAACCAATTCCTCGTTTCCCCCACAAACACTTGTTCTAAAATTTCAACTACCTGGCACCACTCAATACTACCATCTTCCAACCTCTCCCCAAATTTATTTTCTATAGAATTCATGAACTCCATTGGGCACCCTTGTCGATTGCTGAAATTCCCCAGTTCTACCTCCCTGTGTGTGCTATTCACAAAAACTGGCCTATTCTGACTATTTTCTTGCCTGATCCTAGCTTTTAATTTTAATTCTGCGATTTTCTCCTCCGCCTTCCTTTCAATACTGTTTACTGTTAATTTAATGTTTCCTTCTGATTCTTCTACTTTATCATATAGCTTTGCTTGTTTCTCCTCAATCTTGTTAATCCTCTCTCTATTACTCTCTCTTAAATCATTTACTTCTGCAACTATTTGTGAGTGGACTTTCTCAATTCTACCCCCCAGCTGTTCCTTAACCTCTTTAGTTGATACCTGAATCTTGTCAATTCCCCCCCCCCCCCCCGATTTCTTTTTAACCTGCAGTGTTTCTAATTTAACTAATTCCTTTAAATTTTCAGCCCGTGTGCTGATTCTACTTTCCAACTCCTCCTGTACTTTTCCAAATTTCCTGTCTACATCTGCAATTATCTCTTTAACCTTCTCTTCCATTACTCCTCTGATTTCTCCTCTAATCTGCTCCATTTTCACACTAATTTCCTTGTTGTTCTTATCTAATTTTGCATTATTCTGTTCTAATTTTTTATTTAAAGCTTCTGTACTTTTCCCTACTGTTTTGTTCTAATTTTGTATTATTCTGTTCTAATTTTTATTTAAAGCTTCTGTACTTTCTTTATTTTCCCTACTGTTTTGTTCTAATTTTGCATTATTCTGTTCTAATTTTGAATTTAAGGCATCACTACTAACTTTGTTCTGATACATGAACTCGAGAAGTAAAGTTTTTAATTCTGGTTGGCCGCCTACACTCCCTGTTTCAGTATCGGGATTTACCTCCGCTACCCCGGTACTACCATCACTCGACATACTGCTCGTATCATCACTCTCCAGTTGATGACCACTACGTAACCTCATCTGCCTTTCTTTCTCATCCCCCATAATGATATACACTGATAAAGACAAATAACCCCCAAAATACCGACACAGAAATATGTCTCCTTCTCCTTCCTCAAATGTTCCTGGGTTTTCGGCCCAACGTTGTCGGCGACAATTGTAATGGCTATTAATGCTCCTAGTTGGTAGCGACAAATGTGATGAGCTTATCGCTCCACGTTGGTAGCGAACACATGTAATGTTTTCTACCTGGGCGGACTATTCGCCAGAAAATACTACTGCTAAGTTTGATCTATGTTGGGCGCCAAGCTGGATACACTGTGTTCCGAGCTAAATTTATATATTTAATATCGACCCCTAGCGTGAGTAGAACATATGAGAAACTCTTAATGACTAGGCCGTGGGATGATTGAATCATCAACCCAGACAACATTTGATTGTGGAGAAGGATGTGGTATTATAACTATTGCTACCTACTGGAATTAAAGAATCTACTTGGTAATAATTGAATTTAATACACTTAGAAAATATGATGGCAACATGAATAAAATTAACACTGTTAACGGAGCACACTACTTTAAACATTGCCACGAACAAAATTACTTAATACGCCGGTCGGGAGAATAACGTGAATTTAACTTATTTCCAAATTTATGCTTAAAGAATTTATACTGGCCCTATCGAAAAACAGAGAGTGTGTGTCGTAGATTACTTGTGCTTACCCACGGAAACATTGTCTCCACGTGCTTGAAGTCTCGAAGTGTTGGATGTTCTGCATTGGAGTTGACGGCGTCAGCTCTTCCTCGTTGATCAGAAGTAATCGTTACAGCTTGTGGTGGAGTCTATTCCATGAACCACAACACGTCGCCTGGCTAAACACTGCAAGACGCTTGGAACTCATGATCTGATGTGATCAGCCGAGTTAGCGTGAATAAAATTGTCCCACTTTGGACTAACGAACAGAGTACGCCTTACTGCTCCAAGCGTAATGTCATAATGAATGCTCTCCCTCACACCGCGCGTCAACTATATCCTCAATCTTCTCCCACCAGGGTCTAGCTTAACACTGCGGCCTCGCTGCTTCGACCAATCCGCGTGCGTCACGTATCTCGCCATGCCCCTGCTACGTTGCTTCTTCTTCCTTGATTGGCTGGTCACCTTACGTGGCTCTTCCCGCCATGAAACTCCTTCCCCGTATTTATATTTTCCGCTTCCGGGCAAGACGTACATCATACACGTTTTCTTGCTTTGAAGTGTTCCCTCGGATTTCGTAATTCTTTTGTACTCCAATCTATTCTTGTATTGAAATACCCAGTGAGTCACACACCACTCTCTCTTACCCCTAATGAATAAAATCCCGACTTTAGGTATGAAATGATTTGCCGTGCAATATTATATATTGGAATCATCCAATATAGATACGGATTTCTACTAGTAGAAATCCTATCTGTAATCTTCCAAATTTAAAAGCTCCAAATAAATGACGTAATAAATATTAATAATAATAATAAAAATATGAAATTGAATAAACTGAAATAATTTAACTTGGCCGGATTATTGCCGCGTTTAACAAATATGAAATAGTCCAACTAACTTGTGTTAGTGGCATAAAACACCCTAGAAAAACATGTTACACTGTTGACTGGCATTTTTGGTGCAATAAATATTGGAGGAATCTCTTACTTACTTTTTCGGAGTGTTCCGACAATATTGTTAGACGGTGGTTTTCAAGAAGATAGGTGGCCAGGGGGAAGGACATATCAATTGTCAAATCCTTCCACTGCCTGACTTTGGCTGTACTATTCTCTCAACAATGGCTCGTGGTGAATTTTCACTTCTGAAGGGTCCTTCTGGTTATTGACCAGGATAAATTTCCATATGAACTGTGTAATATGTTCTGGCTCAAACTAAGGCAAAACTTGTTGTTGCCACACTTGACCGGTTTGCTTGGTATAGAAATAAATCGAATTTCCCTTGAAACGACCCGAGCATTTCGTCCACTGTACAATATTCACCTGGTGAATATGACTGCGAGCATCGATCATCAAAACCCTGAAATATCTCGTGGATTAAAGAAAGACGATCTGATTGAGTTATCTTATTTCTGTCATGAACGTTATCGAATCTCATAGCTCGAAGCAAAAATTTGAAGCGACGCTGATTCATGGTCGTTCTGAATATTTCTGCACCTGTCCGATCTGTTACCAACATGTCTTCAAGATTTTGATACAATGAACGAAGAACGCCAGCAAGGTAAAAAGCCCAAACACGACTTTCAATTCCCAAACATCTGTAGAAAGAACATCACATTCTTGTGTAAAGTTCGCTCGTCTCTGTTCAATCCACATATTTGTAAATCCCACAATCTTTTTAATTTCGGAGCCTGGAAAATAAATACTCTAAGCTTCTATCGCATTGCGAGCATCCCCCTTGGGTCCAGGTGGGTGAGAAGTTAGATTGTGTCGGCATGTCCTTCCCCTTCGTTGAGAGGAGTGAACTTGCTATGTTGTAACACCTTCTTTAGCCATGTACACTGGTCCAGCATTACTAGTACTTCTTCCGGTACAGGCTAAAAATGGTGCATTTTCTCAGTGTTGTATCGTATTTCAATTATGTGACAGGTTACCACAATATTGTACATCCACAGATTCCTCTGAATGTTGGTTGTGTTCACTACAAGCCAAGTTGTCCTCTGCACTTCCATCATCATCTTCTTCAAACTCCCCTGCTCCCTATTGTTCCACGTCAAACAGTTCCCTTCGTACTCTGTCTTGTTGCACTCGGAGTACTTCTTTTCTGTTCCGTTCTTCTTTCTCCACACTCTCTAAGAGCGTCCTAATCCTATCTTCTTCTTCGGAGTCCATCATAAAATGCAAAACTCAACAGGTCGCGTGTGGTGGAAAAGACCAGGTCTGGTATAATTGGTAAATAGTTCAACTTACCACGCAAAATTGGACTGGCGTACAAGAGGAAACTGTTGCTGATGCTATCCGTGACATTAGATGAAGTATGGTGGTGGGGGAGTGCAGCAAACAAGAATGGTGGCGTGAACAAATCGAACCTGGTCTAAAAGACCGCAATGCAACCTCTCCCGGGTTAATGGAAGGGAGGCTAGGTTTATCAGGGTTGGGGAGTATGTAACCAACACTTTATGCAGAAACGACGTAATTAATTGACTGTAAAACCACTGCTTTTAAAAGTGGTTGGTTCCTTAGTATAGGGGCTGTGACAACGCGGTCATGTAGCCCCGTGTACTTTGGGTGTGTGTAGAATCTGTCTGATAACCGGTATTAATTGTGAAGGCTGTATTAGTGTTTGTTAACTGTGATTCAGGTAAGGACTGCAGACGATTAATTGTTTCAAGTAGTTCCTACTATTGCCACCAAATGCTACCATCCACGACACCTAGCTGTGGACGCGGCTACTAATGCCACCGCAGTCAGCACCCTGTGGTGAACGTTGGAACTAACAGAGTGTTATCAAACTAACCTACAAATTTTTGCTTCCACAAGTGTAATTAGTGGAAGTTTTTTTTTTCATGCCATAAATCTATGACATGGGACTGCCGGCTTTACTTCCCCCCTGAAGGAAGGCATACTGACGGATTTTTAACGCTCTTAAAAAATCCGACAACATCGGCCGGGTTTAAACCCGCGATCTTGGGCATGGAAGCTAAGCAAATGCAATTGCTTGTTAGTTTTTCATGATGGAACAATTTAGGGATTATCCTAGATGCATGAAACAGGCGGAGAGTGAACATAATATACTGTATTTCCTTGACAGAAAAGTACTGTAATGAGTAACCTTTAAACAATGCCAGCCCAAGAGATTTTTCTTTGCTTAATTTAGCAACTCCTGGATTCTTGAATGTGTGTGGAATCTATCTGATGACCTGGGTTATTGTGGTGACGTTACTAGAGCTCAGAAGAATGCTAGACAGGGGAATGTAGCCAGCAATAACATTGTGATATGTCTTCCCAAAAACATTGGGCCATAACTTCCGAATAGTTTCCACTCATCCTTCTGAGTGCACAACAGGCCGATATATATTCTGCCGAGAAGGAAGCTGGTTGCCATAGCAATGAATGACTGTATGTCATTGTCCTCCACCTCACCACACACTCGCATTCTTCTGAGCTCTGTACAGTACTTGTAACTAGGAGTTAAGTTGGGAAGGAATCAGCTGCGATCTGAATTTACTTTGGGAAACTACAGATAACCACTTCTACAATGACCGAGAATGGGATATTAATCCACTACTCTTCTCTCCTGTTAACTGTCCTCTAGATGCTTGCAAACCTCATACTAGAATTAAAATTCATGACAGAGCTGGGAATTAAACCTAGGCCACCATCATAGAAAAAAATTAGCCATGGCCAATTGCCAGATTACAGGAATTCACTATTCCATTCAAATCAAGCAAACTATAGTCATATTGCCCTCAACAATTCCTAATTGAGATTTTACATTGTAGCCGATAGCTCCCCAGACCATAAAGCCCAGAGTTGGTTCTGTGCCTCTCGACAATAATGTCTGGGCACCTCTCTCTTCAGCTTGCCACGGTGGGTGAGTGGATAGCGTGTCGGTCTACTAACCCCAAGATTGCAGATTCGCTCCTGGTCATGGTAAGTGATTTTTGAAAGGTGTCAAAAATACGACACGCATGTCATACTATTTTGGCATGTCAAAGAAACCATTTGAATTCAGTTGGCCGTGTTCATAATGGCAAAATTAATCTCGGGAGTTTCCACCAACACAAAGTTCCTCATTTCTCTACTAGAAAGCGCTATAGTGTTCAAGGAGCTTAGATATCTAACCTCCTTGACTTTCATAGTGATTCAAGGAACAACGAAATTCGACATGCAAGCTATCCTCTGGGTGTCAAATTGCAAAGCTTGCACCCGGCAACCGAGGCCATACAATATTATTATTATTATCTCTCTCTTCGTATGTTGTCGCACACGATTGTGGCAATCAGTGCGAGAAAGACAGAGGAACAATTCATCACTAATGACACTATGCCATTTGTCAACCCACACTGAATTTCTCAACAGGACACGAGCAAAGAATATGGGTAAGAACGCTTACTCCAGCTTTGAATTCAATTCCGATCACGCCCACCGCCCACACGCCGCTTGCGCACGCATGCACTATGGCGCCTCCTGAGGAAGCTAAACGAACTAACTTTTTCGCGCGCGGGAAATTTGAACCGTAACCTGTGGCCAGATGTAGCCTACTCCCTCCCTCCCCCCCCCCCCCCCCCCCCCCCACCTCATTTCCTTCCTCCCGAGAATGTGTATTTCAATGGATAGTATCAATCTCATTTCTTTATTATGGCTTCATAGAACATAGAGCAAACTTAAGACTACTTGTCCCTTGCATGTGAGGAATAAAAGTTAATGATAATTATTGATTTAAGACCTAACATCTAGGTTATTGACCCACAAATTAATATAGGCATACACTGCTATAAATAGATTAAGAAAAAAACACAGAAAATAAATATGAATAAAACCATCGCCCATTAAAAATACACCAAAATTGTGCTCTCACTAAATGTAATACTTAAAGGAAATCAGGATGTAAATAAGGAAATTGGAACAATGTAAAATAATTACAAAATCAAGTCCGTATACTGTGGTGTATATGATACATTTCTCATTCTTACATAGCCTACATTCAGAAAACTGTACTTCATTTCAACAAATTATCGTTTCAACATAGATTTGTTATTCCATTGCAGTGCCACCAAACATTACAACCTGTAAGAGAAAAAAAGTAATATATCCAAACATGGCAAAGTGCATCACTTAAGGAAAAATCATGAGAGATAAGTGCAGTAACATTGGTCATGAATATTATGCACTCTTATTCAGTGCATCCAATAGGTCACCCACCACTGGATCTAACAGAATTTGCAGTGGATGCCATTGGCAGTTTATAATCCCCCACCCCTTTTCACTTTGATATTACACAGTCCAGCGTAAATATTATTCATGCACCCAGACTAAACACAATGGTGATGTGTATTTGTCACAAGTACCAATTACCGTGCCGGCCCCCGTGGTGTTGGGCCTCTGCCTCTCACCCGGAGGTCCCGGGTTAGATTCCCGGCTCCATCAGGAATTTTTGAAACTGACGTGAGGGCAGGAACGGGGTGCACTCAGCCTCGTAAGGATAATTGAGTAGCTGACTCACAGTGAGGCAGCGCCCCGATCACAAAAACCAAGATTAACGGCCTAGGGGACCCGATGCGCTGATCACGTGTCACCCCAATATCTGTAGGCCAAATGGCTGGGCAGTGGTCACTTGGTAGGCCTAGACCCTTCATGGGCTGTAGTGCCAGGGATTATTACCAATTACCATCGTTAATCCAAAGAAAGCCTAGCACTATTTTTCAGAATTTACAATAATATAGTCACTAGAGGAATTAAATTATTCAAATGGCCAAACAAATTGTGTAGTTACTTAGAATTATCTTGCACGGCTTCTAGATTGAAGAAGAAAATAAAATAAATTCATTGTTTGCAGACTGTTATGCCTCTCGGTACCCAGTCGAGCATGCAAGCCTTTTTAAATAAACAAATAAACCTACAAGTGATTAAATGGCATTTGGGTATTCACACTTATGACATATAGAGGTAATTTAATCCTTCTCTTCCCCAAAGGAGCTGTAAAATAGTTTTAGCCTCCCATATGCACATGGTTGATGAAGCTGCACAAAAATGTACAGGATAGAATTTAAGACCAGTATCACATAACACTGACCGACAGTAGCAGACATTTACAGACAAGATTTGCATTCTCCTCCTGTTGATGGGGGCCAGATGACAGCAATTTTCTACCCCTTAAAACAACTCCTCACACCCAGCTTATTGGCCGATAGGGTTTAAGGAAGGTAGCCTAATGCTTCTCACTTGCTTTGACCTGTGGTATGATACGAATAAACACAACCCCATGGGGAGCCTAAAGCAGGCTACTCATCTTTCTTATAGCAGGAATCAAACCCAGTCCTTACAGTTGTGAATCTAACGCCTTGCATACTGAGCCACCAGGGCTCTTACATAGCCTAAAGATATGTAAAATAACTTACCTTCAATCAGAGCGGGTAGGCCTATATTATACATCATGTAACAGGTCTCGCTGTTGAATAATTGTGATAGACTAGAAGATGCACTACAGTTGTACGGTGTCCAATTACCTGTACAAGTAAGTGCTATTATTCATCAAATAATATATATTTGAAAGAATTCTTACCTTGTTAGATAATAATCCTGCGAAATATCACATTTGAACCATTAACAGCTGATGACGGAAAGACACACAAACCGAGTTCAAATTATACAGAGTGACGCCATGTTGGAGCGCCTAACCAATAGCAGCGAACATTAGGCTTTAGCCAATAGGAAACCTAAGCCAGGCTCACATGGTTGAACAGCGCCTCTTGAGAACGCTAAAGGAACTCATCATTAAACTTGCGGATGTCGGATGCGACGGATCCATACAAGTTACACCCCCCTGGACACGAGTCTTCCACGTTGATTTTGTAGAGTCGATGGAACACCTGAAGGAATACTGGCCTGTAGGCCACCAGTACGCAGACGATTCGCCACTGTTTGTTATGTAATGTAGGAATTCCTGTCCCTTTATATTTGACTTTTAATCAATACGGAACCATGAGTGATTGTACGAATGTAATGTAGGGTGCTATTAGTCCTCAAATTTGTGCTGATGTTGTACGGGAGTCGATCCGGACCATCCAAATGATGCACCGAACCTTCCACAATAGTTTGTCAAGTTGAGCCTGTGCTAGGTCTAAGAGTGTGTGTACCTTCACTTGTCTCCGGGAATTTTGAATCCATCTTTTTGGGTCCATATTGACAAGTTACAAAATATGACAAAGATTTTGAGTATCTGCCTATTCAATAATATTCCAAGATCAATTAAAATACATTTCAGTACATGTTTCGGGGGCTATGAATGCCATAGTGTTAAAATTGGTAGTACATTACATTAATAGAAACATTGATTAAAACAGTACATCACCACTCAGAAAGACATGCAGTAACATAATAGCAAACTTACAGATGTTTCTACAGTCTACTTCTAGCATCAAGGTATTTTCAAACTTCCGCAACGGTGGGAAATTGTGTCCAAAATAATGGAGACTATGTTGAAAACAAAACAAAAGTTTATAGTTTGAAATGCTGTATTCAGTGTATCGCAATATTAGTAAACATATTTCTATAAATGAATGTTGTTCATGACTTTCAGTATGCCCCTTGTATAATTTTAAACCAAGCCTTGTGATGAGGATGTGATGATGACCGTGTGACGGTCGAAAAACATTATCAGTGAACAATATTAAGGTACATGCAATTTATTCATTTTCAGATAGGAAGTATATTGATGCTTTAAAGCTCTGTTGGAGCTGTGTTGGAGAAGGATACTGCATATTCCTTGGACAGCCAAGAAGACAAATGTATGGGTAATTCAAAAAATCAAACCAGATCTGTCTCTTCAAGCATTGATAACAAGATTACAGCCGTCATATTTTGGACACATTATGAGACGTTCTGATTCGTTGGAAAAGACAATAATGCTTGGAAAGGTGGAAGGGTCTCGGAGACGAGGGCGGCCAGCATTGAGATGGATCGACTCCATCAAATCCAACATGAATAATATGTCAGTGAAGGATCTGAAGTATATGGATGAAGGCCGAATCATATGGAGACAGTCCATCCATGCAGTCGCTAGGAGTCGACGAATACTTGATGGCACCTGATCATCATCAATTTTTTTTTTCAGAAAAATGCGATATACCGGTATATAAAATTACCTCGCCTAATCTAATAGGGCGAAAGAGTTTTGACCGATTGAAAAGTATACATTGATTGTACAGTCAACACTGAAAACGACTTCTAAACTTCACATGGTTTCCCCATTTTCGACTCCATGTAAAATTTGCCTTCCAGTAGACAACTGCCTCTACCTTCCAACTCTTTGCCCAGTTTCATTCACTTCCTCTCTTGAGGTTGGTGTCTAGAAGGGGATCTGGCAGTAAACCTCCCCCACCACATTACATCTCCAACCCCATTGATATGGGAATAATAATGGGTAGACATACACAATGGAGTACTTTAATTAAAAAGTAGATTCTGATTTATAAAAGATCATCTCTCAGTACAGAAATCAGTTGTTTCTGGAATAGACTAAATGAAATGATAAGTAAGAGTTTACCTTTTTCACTTGTAGGACTTTCCATTTCTGTTGTTTGTCCCCTTTTTTATTATGTGTTGAAGACATGATTGCAAATAGTCAAGTTAGGAACTAAGCAAGTGCTGACCTAGTGAGCCTTCCCCCCCCCCCCCCCAAGCTGTATCATAAATTTAATTGTCCACTTTTCAATACAATTTTCAGTTTGTCCTTATTGGTACACGTTTTGGCATATATTCAATATCTTAAATGGTTGACAAAGGAAGGATTTCTGGAATACATTTTATTTCAAGCAACATTTTAAGAATTTTAAATATATGTAGATAAAACAATGTGAATCAAAATTAGTGTATTTTTTTAAGGAATGCGTGATAAAAATTGATGCTAATGCTGTAGTAGTGTAGTTGTATGATAATATTGTAATAGACTGAAGATGGCACGGCACGTGTCCTGAAACATGTACTGATAGGGACAAAGTGAAAATTGTATTGAAAAGTGGACAACTAAATTTATGATATTGATATCAATACGGAAAAACTGAAACCATGATGAATGTGAAATTGATTGTGCAGGCAACACTGAAAAATGGCTGTACAAACCATGCACAGCCTTGCACTGTGGCAATTCTATCTCTATGGTGAGGGTTGTTGAGGCAGGACAGCAAGGTCATATGCCCCTCGTAAAACAGTTTTTAAATATAAATTTTGTTCAGTTTACATTTAGATATGGATGCCTAAAAATGAAAACAGTCCATTATTAATAAAAGAAAATTAACTAATAATTATAATAACAAACAAAAATATTGTTGTTGTTTCCTATGGCTAGCCCGGATTCCAATCCATCAGCTTTCTTGCATTCCAATAGAGTTGTGTGAGGTTTCCTGAAGTTCTAGCAGTCACATCAAGTTTGTTGCAATGTAGCAGGTGCCCCTTATCCATTTTACTTCCAGGTTCGTGACAAAGTGTGCATTCTTCAGATCTCAAGATGTTGATTCGTTTCAGATGAGCTGCAAGGCAGTCATGGCCAGTGTTAAGTCTGAAGAAGGCTACAGCTTCTCTTCTTGGTGTTAATTTATATTGATCCCATTTAGCATCAATGTCCTTCCATAATTTGGTTTCTGCTGTTTCCTTTGCCATTTCTTCATACCTGTTTTTGATAGTATTTTTCAAGATCCTTTTTGCTGACATAAAATCAGTCTGACTGACAGGTTGTTATAGTGTAGTACCTTTTTTGCTAATCTGTCTGCCTCTTCATTACCTTCTATTCCAACATGAGAAGGGATCCACTGAAATGAGATCTGTTTGTGGAGTCTTTGAAGGGTTTTTATCATACAAAAAATGTCTTTCAGTTCTTTATTTTGAGGCTTATAATTTGACGAGACGGCTTGGATGGCTGCTTTTGAATCTGTAATGATAACACATTTTTGATAATCAATGTTTCTGCCTAATAACTGATGGAGTGCATGTGAAATTGCTCTTATCTCAGCATCAAATTTTGTTTTGGCCTACTGGGAAGTAGAGTGAGAAGAGAGATGAATGTATTCCTGCTCCAGTTCTATTTTCTTTGTCTTGTGAGCCATCTGTAAATATTTTTAACCATTGATTAGATGGATATCTTTCTTCTATTGTACAGAGGGCCAGCTGTTTTAGATCATGTGGTGAAGTGTCTTTCTTGCAGACCTCTTCTAGCAAAGTAAGATCTGTAGTCACTTGTATATATTCAATGGGGTTGACTGGCATACAGAGTGGTTCTAGTTTTATTTGCAGATTGCTCTTATTGATATATTCTTTGGCGAGACCATAGCATATATGGCCAAAGTATTCAAGTTTTTTCTGTTTGGTGTTATGCACATCCTTCCATGGGCCTAGATTTTTCATGAATTCTGGGAATATCTCATCAGGTCCTGGTTTTTTTCTGACTTGTGTGTTCTTTATTGCTACCATTAACTCTTCCATTGAAAATTCATTGTTAAAGATATCGTCTGCATTATTATTCATGCATTTTTGTACTATTTTTTTGAGAGTCTTGGCTTCTTTCTTTTTCTGTTTTGATAGTCTAATTGAAGTGAAATGTTTACATAAGTGGTTTGCTATTTTATGACAGTCTGTAATTTCCTTATCATTTATCATAATAGGATTCAAAGGAGTGACTACGTGTTTGTTGTTTAGAGAATTGATAAGTTTGTGAGCTTTATTGCTGCCTGTCCTATAGTCAACTGTTGTTAGAAATGTGTTCCAAGATTCTCTTTTTGATATTGTTATTGCTTGTTTTAATTTTGCTGTTGCTTGTCGCCATTTCCGTACATCATTTTGATCCTGAGTAAGTTCAGCTGTTCTTCTTGCTTTGACTCTGGCGGACTTAAGATTGTTCAATTCATCTGACCAGATAGGTTTATATTTTGTTTGAGCACCTCTGGGTATGCACAGTTTGGCTATGTCTTTTATGGCTGTAGTAAATTTATTCAGGATGATGTTAGGAGGTGCATCAAGATCAATTTCTGACATTTTAGTTTCAAGTTTGTTTCTGAAATTTTCCCAGACTGCCTTTTGTAAGTTCCACCGAATCTTCTAGTCTGCACTTTGAGCAGATTCACTGTATAATGTAATAGTAAGAAGGGACATTCTATGTCCACTGCCTGGATCTTCGAGTACTGATCGATGACTGTGGTTTGTAAGATCTGTTGAGACTAATATGAGATCTGGGTTAGTTGTGGAACCAGAGTGGTGAATGAATGTTGCTGGGTCTTACTATATAATAGTTCAAGAGAGCTACTCTCTATAAGGTCTTTTATTGTTTTACCAGCTGAATTTGTGTAGTTGTAGCTCCAGACTGGAGAAGCTGCATTGAAGTCTCCTATAAAAAAAAGTAGCTGTTTTGATTTCTAAAATGTGAAGATCCAGATTTTTATTGTTTGTCGAATAAAAGAGGGAAAAAGGGAAGAAAGAGAGAAAAATCTTGCGAAAGATACTAGGGCCTGAAAAACGAAATGATGGTACATGGAGAAAGAGGAGAAATGAGGATCTACATAGACAGGCAGAGAAGATCACGGGCACCATGCGTAAGAGGAGACTGGAGTTTTATTGGCACCTCATAAGAATGGATGAGAATCGTATAACGAAAAGATTCTTTAATTACATCAGCCAGCAAAAGGCGACTACAATGCGGGTAGAAGAAAAGACATGGAGTAAGTTGGCATACATACAAAAGACAGCTGGATTAGGGCTGTGTTTCGAGCTAAAATTGATAACTTCAAGGGGTTCAAGGATAGACCCAGTAGAACGACCAAGAACACCTGGTCAGAGGAAAGGAGGAGGAACCACAGCAAAAGGATGAAGAAATTCTGGGTGAAGAAAAAGGAACTGAATTGCTTCCCATGGTCCACAGTAGGCCAAATTCAAAGAAAGAAGAAGAAACAAAAATATAGGGAATACCAAACAACAGTGTCAAGCTGGCTAGAAGGTCATGGGTTCGTTGCACTAATGGGTGTTGCGGGAAACATGAAGCAATTGACTGCGACAAATTCAAAGAGTCAGTACACACAAGAGAGTGGAATCATGCATTCTGTAGAGCTTCATAGATTGCAACGAGCTCTGCGGTAAAGATGATATAAGTTTGTGCCAAAGAGATCTCATATTTGCACCATCTATGATTTAAGCTCAACCCACTTTCTTGTCCACCTCCGATCCATCGACGAACATCCAGAAATTGATGAACTGTGCTGTTCAACTTAAGACCTCGATGTAGACCTAGCCAAATTTCCGGACAAACGACACCTTGTTAGGTGTCTGCATCATAAAGGGACCTGCAGCCACTCCTATTTCATTACACGAGCTATCAAGCCTAATACCAACCGGCTGGTTGGTGTACCTCTGGTGAGATTATAGGTACTGAATAGAGATTGATACCTAGGATAATGCATCATTTGATGCACATTGGCAGCATATGATGAAAACATATCTTGGCGTCTGACACAAAGAGGTGGAACACCTGATTTGGCGAGTAGGCTGGAAATCGGGCTGGTACGGAAAGCATTGGTTCTCAGCCTAATTCTGCTATACTGTCCAGCATTTTCTAAGTTGCTGACTTTGCTGAACTGTACGCTGCAAAATCATAGTCTAGTCGGGACAGGCTGAGGACTTGGTAAAACAGTAACAGGATTAAAGCTATCTCAAATTATCAGTAATTTGCTGCCTTTGGTTGATTTCAGGGGCTTTTTTGTTGTTGTTGTGTGGCCTCCTGAGAGGCCGAGTGCAGGTCCCTCTAGTGGACGCCCGTGGGCGATCTGCACGCCGGGATGAGAGATGGAATGATGAAGATAATGAAACTGGACAAGGATGTGGAAGGAAGTGGCCGTGGCCTGTCAGAAGGTACTGTCCCAGCATTTGCCTGGTATTGAAAATGGGAACCCACAGAAACCCTTTTCAAGGACGATCGACGGTGGGGTTCGAACCCACGCGTCTACCGAGTCAGCAGAGAGCTTGGCGCCATGACCTAACGCTGCGCTTTACAGAGTGTAGCCACTGCTGTCGGTATGTTTCAGGAGCTAGAATATTGTGATTGTGTACTTTTGTACGATACCAGAATAAAAACATTATTGTGATGTCTGTAATAAGGTAAGATTTTAGATGAAATGAGAAAATTGTGATTGGGCCGAATGAATAGTTGCTGTGTGCATCGCAAGAAGCAAACAGTACAACCTTCTAAGAAAAGTGCATAAAAGAGCTCAAGTGGTCCAATGTGATCAAAGTTTAAAAAATAAAAGTACATACATTCATTTTCATTTGAGACTGTTTTGCCTGTCAGCATCCAGTCTAGTCTGCAAGCCTCTGTTTGCGAACACGTTACATCCATGATCACGTATTAGCAGTCAGCACTGTGGCTTTCTCTTCTTCTACACCTCTCACTTTGAAATTGTTCGATACTGAATCTAACCATTGCCTTCTAGGTCTACCGGTACCTATGCTTCTCTTTCACTCTACAGCGAAATTATTAACTTCTTTTCACATGACCCCAACATCTGAGTCGGCTCATACGAACAGCTTCATCTAGCGTGTTAATTTCTAACTCAGCCCTTATCTCTTAATTATGAGTAGGCTGCCGTTGCTGCAACCTATTTGTCCCAACAATTATTCAAGTTACCCTCATATCAGTTACCTCTAGCTTATGTATCATATACCCTGAATCTACCCAGCTCTCACTTCCATACAGCAAGGTCGGTCTAAATACTAAGCGATATAGAGGGCGTTTCATTGCTACAGTAACTTCCTTCTTGCAGAATACTGTAGATCACAACTAAGTACTCACTGTATGGGCTTTCCTGCACGTTGATTCTATTTCCCTTCCCATACTACCATCCTGAGAGAATGCACAGACTAATTACTGGTACTTAATATGTTCCACCTGCTCCAATTTAGTTCCTCCTATTTGACATACTATTTTTTTGTGCTTCTTTCTCACCGGCATAACCATCATTTTTGAAATGCTGATTTCCATACCTTATTTCCTACATTTCTGTTCAAGTTCTAAAATTTTGACTTGTAAGCTTTTGACGGAGTCTTGTCATTACAATCAAATCATCAGCATAGACCAGAATGCTGGTTTCCATCTAATTGAATCCCAACCAACCAGTTTATGCCCTTCAGCAAATAGTCCATGTAAAAAATAAGCAGTAGTAGTAGTGGTGGTGGTGAGAGATTACAGCCTTGCCTCACTCCTGTAACAACCTTGAACCAAGAACTAATCCTACCATCACTGCAGTCTGATTATCAAACATAAATAATGTTGATTGTCTGTAGCAGTCTTCCCTCCATACCATATTCCCTCTGGATGCTCAGCATCTTCACCCTGGGTACTCTATCGAATGCCTTCTCTTACTAGATCTACAAAACACAAATGTCTATTCCTCTCGTAACATTCCTCGATAAATTGATGCATACTAAATATTTGATCTTGAGAGCCTTGTTGCGATCTAAAGCCACACTGGTTTTCATTCATCTTACTCTCGGCCAATGATCGAACTCTCCTTTCTACAATGCACAGGACACATCAAAGAAATGCCACAATAATTATTGCCTTCTTTTCTGTTACCTTGTTTATAAGTTGGGGCGATTACTGCTTTTGTCCAGTCAGAGGGTACATTTCCTAAAACCCATGCCAATTTGATTATCCTATGCAACCATTTCAGCCGTGCTTTCCCACTATACTTCACCATTTCTGACCGAATTCCATCTACCCCTGCCGCTTTGTGACATTGTACCGTAGTTTAATTACCACCCTCTCTACTTCTCAACAGTAACTGTAATTATTTGGGTAACTGTCCTGGATTGTGAATATATTACATATGTATATTGATACAATTTACAAAGAAACTATAATCCATGTTTCTCAATCTATTTTACCAGTGTTTCACCCCAGTGCACCATTGGGCTTATTAGTTGGTATAGTATACCTCTATTACTACTAGTGGAGTGTTACAGTGTGGTGCAATAGCACCTAGTGTAGTGTTATACAGTGTTGGTATTGCTACTAGTGGAGTGTCACAGTGTGGTGCAATAGCACCTAGTGTAGTGTTATACAGTGTTGGTATTACTACTAGTGGAGTGACACAGTGTGGTGCAATAGCACCTAGTGTAGTGTTATACAGTGTTGGTATTGCTACCAGGTGAGTGATGCAGTGTGGTGCAATAGCACATAGTGTGGTGTGATACAGTGTTACAGTATATATATATATATAGTATGATCAAGTAGGGAGTGATAGAGGAGTAACACCTCTTTAAAAAACCTTGGTCCAGCTGGCCCGGCTGGTAGTACCTTGTTAGGGTCCCTTGCCAGGGTTACGGTGAAGTCCTCAACGGTACCTGCAGTGGAAGAGGTGAACTCTGGCACAGTGTGGTTGGCGGAAGGGGCAGCCTATTGCTCAGGTTTAATAGGGCAAACTATTGTCCATAGTTATGATGGGCAGGTTTTGGCCCAACGGCAAAATGAGCGGATGAGGAGCCAATCACTCTCATGGCTCCCAACGGTCATAGAGGCGGAAGAGGCCCCGCCAGACGGACTGGCTGTAAAGGCGCACCTCAGTAGTACTTGAGTATGCGGCAGTTCGTTGCAGTCTCTGTGTTCGGTCCTGCATGTCTCATTCTTTGTGAGCCGCAGGATAAGGCTCAGAGATCATAGTGTGTGGGTCTCGTCCTGGCAAGCTGAGATCCACCCTAAACAAATTCACGCCAGTGGCACTTCTTCCGAACGTCACTTTTCAAAGTCCAACGGCGATGGGATATGGACGGTGGGGGCAGGTTATGGGTGTAACTGGAAGCCCCTAGTTCGGACCTGCACGTTGGCAGCAGATGTGTGATGGTCGTCTTCCGGAGACTCTGTGACTACTCAGGAATTCGGTCCTGCATCTGTGTTTGGGCAGGCCTATTTAGGATCACCGCTGCCCACCCCACATGGGGAAGGCCCTAGAAAAGGTGGGCTAAACATCGGAAGTCACAATCTTGGTCCGGCTGGGCAACCGCACTCAGCAGGTCACCCCTCATGCGGTCGAAACTCAAAAACAGTAAAGAATCACAATTTGATTATTGGATCATGGAACATCAGAACCTTGCTTGATTTTGACAATAACATTAGACCTGAGAGAAGGTCAGCTCTCGTAACCCATGAGTTATCAAGACTCAACGTTGACATTGCTGCTCTCAGTGAAACTAGGCTGTCTGCTGAAGGCAAGATTACTGAATCTGGAACAGGATATACCATCCTCTGGAAAGGAAAGGATGAGGGTGAATGTCGTATTCATGGTGTGGGCTTCGCTGTGAAGACCAAACTGGTAAATTATCACCAACTTACGCCCATTGCAATCAGCGAAAGGCTCATGACTCTCCGCATACCACTCTCAGGAGGTTCCTTTATGACACTCATCTCTGCCTATGCTCCTACCTTAGATTCTGATGATGAAGTAAAGGCTCAGTTCTATAATCAGCTAAGTGAAATCATCTCCAAGGTACCATCTGCAGATAAACTCTTGCTCCTCGGTGACTTCAATGCCAGAGTTGGGAAAGATCACAGGCTATGGAATAATGTGATGGGCAAACAGGGACTTGGAAAATGTAATTCCAATGGATTGTTGCTTCTTGGTCTTTGTGCAGAACACGAACTTTTCATTACCAACACGCAGTTCCGGCTACCTGACCGCTTCAAAACCACGTGGATGCATCCTCGTTCCAAACATTGGCACATTCTTGATTATATCATTACCCGGCAATGTGATAAGAAGGACACTCTTATTACCAGAACAGCAAGGAATATAGACGATTGTTGGACAGATCATAAACTTCTTATATGTAAGCTCAGGATATCCATCAGACCTAAACCACCTAGGAACATCAAAAATTTGCCAAGAAAGAAGTTTAATACATCCAAACTTCAGGATGAATCCATGTACAAACATTTTGGAAACAGGATCGTCACCCAGTTATCAGAAAACCCAGTAACAAATGATATTCAGCAAGAATGGGCCACATTACAGAAGATTATCACACAGTCAGCTGAGGAAACCATTGGTTTTATAGTGCGGAAAAGACAAGACTGGTTTGATGACAACAATGAGGAAATTCTGTCTCTCATCAATGCCAAAAGGAATGCCTATCTTGCCCATCTTCAAGACCCAACTTCCAACACAAAGAGAGATAAACTACTGGAACTCAAGGGTAAATGCCAGACGCAGATAAGGCAGATTAAAAATACTTGGTGGCAACAGAAGGCTCAGGAACTGCAGAGACTATCGGATGCTCGAGACTTGAGGAACTTCTATGCCGTACTCAAGGAAATATATGGACCATCTCACTCATCATCAGGTACACTGAAAAGCGCTGATAATTCTACTACCTTTACTGATAATCAAGAAATCTTGGAACGCTGGAAGGAGCACTTCTCCAATCTCCTAAATCGTCCATCAGAAGCTGCTGAAGACTTCCTCTGTGATGTGCCGCAACAACCTGAACAACTGTGGTTGGCAGTACCTCCTACTTATCATGAATTCAGTGCAGCTCTCACCCAATTGAAACCCAGAAAAGCACCTGGCCCAGATAACATCCCTCTGGAACTAATTCAAGCCGGAGGTCATTCCCTCAAAACAAGAATTTTCATCCTTATCCTCAGAATATGGGAATCAAGAAAGGTACCTGGAGACCTAAAGAATGCCACTATCGTCACTATCTTTAAAAAGGGTGATCGCAGTGTTTGTGGCAACTACCGTGGTATATCACTGCTATCAATTGTGGGGAAGATTCTTGCTAGAATTCTACTTAACCGCCTCAAGGTTATCTCTGAGAGGATCCTCCCAGAGTCACAATGCGGATTTAGAATTTCCAGAAGCACAATTGACTTGATTTTCTGTGTGAGACAGCTACAAGAAAAATGTAGAGAACAACAGAATCCACTCTTCTTAGTCTTTTATGACTTGGAAAAGGCATTTGATTCGGTTCCAAGACCAGCCATGTGGGCAGTGCTGAAGCGGTTTGGTTGCCCTCAGCGTTTTGTGGATCTAATCAAAGCTCTCCATGATGGCATGACAGGTCAGGTTTGCCATCAGAATAAGATGTCCGATGAATTTGCCATTACCCATGGACTGAAACAAGGATGTGTACTGGCTCCAACGCTTTTTGCGCTGTACTTGGCTGCAATGCTTTATGATTCACCCACAAACATCCCAGGTGTGGAGATCAAGTATCGTTTTGATGGAGGGCTTTTCAACCTAACTCGTCTCCGCTCCTTGAGGAAAACTCAGGTTACTAAGGTTACTAACATGTTGTATGCAGATGATGCTGCGTCACCAACTCTCACACCAGAAGAGCTGCAAGGGTCAGTTAACTGTTACAAAAGTGCATGTGATCGCTTTGGTCTTACCATAAATGTCAATAAGACTGAAGTCTTGGCACAACCTTCACCAGGCACACCTCTTCCTCAGTTCAATATCTCCATTTCAAATTTGCCATTAGAACAGGTTGACCACTTCTCGTACCTGGGCAGTACCATTTCTGTGAGCTGTACCTGTGAGCAGGATGTGGATAAGAGAATTGGCGCAGCCCATGCAGCATATGGACGATTAGCGCACCGGGTCTTCATGAATAAAGATCTATCCATGAGTACAAAGCTTATGGTGTACAAAGCAGTAGTCATTTCTACATTGTTGTATGGCTGTGAAACGTGGACCCTTTACCGACGTGATCTTAGGAAGCTTGAGCGTTTCCACCTACAAAAACTTCGATCAATCCTGAGGATTAAATGGGAAGACCGCATTACCAATATTGCTGTTCTGGAAAAGGCTCAAATCAACAGCATAGAATCATCCATAATAGGTCACCAATTTAGATGGATTGGTCATGTCCATCGGATGGATGATGTGAGATTACCTCGTCAAATGCTATATGGTGAGTTATGCTATGACACCAGACCTCATGGTGGTCCTAAGAGGCGCTACAAGGACCAATTTAAGCAGACCCTGAAATTGACAGGTCTTGATTCACAAACCTGGGACATGCTGGCTGAAGACCGCTCAACTTGGCGCCGTACCATCTCGGATACTGTAAAGACGTTTGAAAGGGATCGACGCATACATGAAGAGGCCAAGCGTCAAGCTAGGAAACTTCGAGCAGCCCAACCACGTCCTCCTCCAGCAATACTATGTGACTTGTGTGGTCGCTTGTTCCATGCCAGGATTGGACTCTTTAGTCACCGTAAACACATCCACAAACTGGACTGAAGGAAGAAGATTTATACTCGGATTCGAGTTAAAGCCGATGATGATGAGTATACCTCTTCTTCTTCTTGTGCTATATCCTCATTGGATGTTAGTTATTGTTGTTTTAAGGGCAGAACTATGAGGTCATCTGCCTCTCTCATTGGAAGTTGGTTGTCGTCAGGGCGATTTCTTTTACCAGCTTGGAATAGTTCAGGAGTGTTTATTCCATACCATTTGCGTAGGTTCTTTAGCCTTCCTAGACCTCTCCTACCTTCAATTATGATCTGTAGGAGTTTATATATTGATCATTGCAAATGATATGGCCCAAGTATTCAAGTTTTTTCTGTTTGGTGTTATGCAAATCCTTCAGTTCTTTATGCAGGCGTTCCAGCACTTCCATGTTACGTACTCTATCGATCCATAACATTCTGTGCAGGTGCCAATAGCACCACATCTCGAAGGCTTGAAGTCTTTTACTGGTGTTCTCCGTGAGGGTCCAGGCTTCAATAGAGAAAAATTAACACCATAGTAAACGGATACGAAGAGCAATATTAAAGTCTCTGTTGCACAGTGATTTTTTCATTTTCTTGAATGCAGCTCTAGCCAATTCAATGCGGGATAGCATTATTCCAATAATGATCAAGTATGCATCCAAGGTATTTCACGTGTTGAGCTTGTTCCAGTGTTGTCCAAGCTACAGTAAGATTAACAGGTGGAATTACATGTTTGCTCAAAACCATTAGTTTTCTCCTTTTCGTATTCAAATTCAGACCTCTCTTGCACTGTGTTGTACTACAGAGTTTAGTAAGGTTTGCAGATCTTCAGCACTTGTTGCAAGCAGAGCTGTATCGTCTGCATACTACAAATCATTTATGGTGTTTCCATTAACAATACCTTACTGTTTTCCTTCCTGTGCTTCAGAAATATTTCCTCAGAGTAGATATAGAAAGGAAGTGGAGATAGAGCATAAGACTTGTCTCACATCTCGTTTTATATTTTCTACCACCGGTGTTGGTTCAATCATCTACTTTTACTGAAGCCGTCTGATTCCAGTACAAGTTGACAAAAATTCGTATGTCTTGCTCATCTAGACTAATATCATATTTCACACAATCAAATCATAGTTGATAAAGCAAGCATAAACATTTACAGATATATCTATATTTCTTTACACCAAAACCTGCATCACCAGTATGCCTCTCTGGTGCCTACCCCAAATCCACTACGGAATCCTAACTGGGTATTTCCTATGTATGCTTCACATTTGCTGTGTATGCTGGTTGTTTATTTCAAGTCATAAGCGTAGCAAAAAAAAAACATAGGAAACAAACCAAAGGTTGATAAAATATAATCTAAAATCAAAAATGACAACCTAAACAATGTCAGCCCAAAATTGTGCAACAGTGTAACAGTATTGTCTGAAGCATCAACAAGCTCTTGTGAGGAATATGATGTAGGACATCTAGGACAGTTATTTAAGTGTTTAGTTGTCTGTCCCTCCCCGCAGTCACACAAGGTGGAAGATTCCTTCAACAAGCCCCATTTGAACAGGTTGTCCTTAGTTCGTCCGACGCCACTCCTGAGCCGATTCAAGGACTTCCACACTTTCCAGACTTGATTTCCACCAGGAGGAAGGTTCTCAGAAGAAACCATCCAATCATTACAATCAGATCTTGCTGTCCACTGAGATAATCTGGCTGCTCCAAGCTGACCGGTGAGGGGAGTAGTACTTCTCATGAAGCTCTTCCTAGATTTGAACCTACTAAGTGGTGGCTGGTAACCATGATCATTGTTATGTTCTGCTTTATGTCTCTTAAGTTTGGCTGCAACTTCACGCCTTACATCTGGAGGAGCAATCTCCGCTAGCTTGTGGAGTTTATCAATAGGTGTAGCTTTGAGACATCCCGTTACTATCCTGCAGGTTTCATTTAGAGCCATATCAACTTGCTTTGCATGACATGATTTGTGCCACACAGGGCATGCATATTCAGCTGCAGAATAACAGAAAGCCAAGGCTGATGTTCTTAGTAAATTGGGATCTGCACCCCATATACTGCCAGTAAGCTTCCACAAGATGTTGTTACGAGCAGCAACTTTCTGCTTGGTGTTAGTGCAGTGTTTACTGTAGGTCAACGTTCGATCTAAGGTAACACCCAGATATTTGGGGTAGAAACAATGTTCAAGTCTTTATCTTCCCATAAGCTTGCCACGGTGGGTGAGTGGATAGCGTGTCGGTCTACTAACCCCAAGATTGCAGGTTCTCCCTTGGCCGTGGTAAGTGATTTTTGAAAGGCGGCAAAAATACGATATGCATGTCATACGATGTTGGCATATCAAAGAACCCATTTGAATTCAGTAGGCCGAGTTCATAATGGCAAAATTAATCTCGGGAGTTTCCGCCAACACAAAGTTCCTAATTTCTCTGCTAGAAAGCGCTATAGTGTTCAAGGAGATTAGATATCTAACATCTAACCTCCTTGACTTTCATAGTCAAGGAACAATGAAATTTGACATGCAAGCTACCCTCTGGGTGTCAAATAACAAAGCTTGCACCCGGCACCCGAGGCCATACGATATTATTATTATATCTTCACTGTAAGCTTTCTATAGGCTTCTCGATTTCGTAGGTGGAAAGCACAAATTTGAGTTTTAGCAGCGTTAGGTCTCAAATTATTGACTCTATAGTACTCAGATGTCCTTCAGAGCAACAGTCAACTGGTTTTCTACTGCTTCAAAATATCTGGCCTGTGTGACTAAAGGAAGATCATCTGCATAGATTAAGCTCTTTGTAAGGGAAGGTTGAGGCTGATCATTTGTAAATATGCTGAAAAATATGGGGGAAAGGACACTGCACTGAGGCAAGCCATTCCTTTGACTTCTCCATCTACTCTTTCTACCTTGGAACTCCAAATAGAGTCGCCGATTTTTTAAACGCGTCTGCACAGTTCTGGTGATGTAGTAGACTTTGTGCAGTAGTTGTTGATGCTGAGTGGTATCATATGCTGCTGTGAGATCCACGAAGACAGCCCCAGAGATGTATCCTTTTCAGGAAGATCTTGAGGACATGACTCATTAAGCTTATGATTCTATAATCCCCACAAGGTTTTGCTGCTGCTTTCTTTGGAATGGTATTAAAAGTTGACGTCAACCAGTCAGAAGAGATATTTTCAGTTGTATACACTTGGCTGAATAGCCTTTTTTTGGGATATCCAGTGATTGGTCTTCTTTAAGTATTTATAATATTTTCTGAAGTGCTGGAAGGAAAAGCAATGTTGTCACACAGGTGTTCACACTTGACTAACTTACACATCATAGAATAAACTAACTTTTTCATACAATGTGATTCTCTGCGAATCATAAACACTAACATTAACTAGACAAGCTAAACATATTTCTAAATAATTGTACAATCTCAAACTTCAACGCTAGTGATCAGATGACCACGTGACGGTCGAAACGGGTAATCATAAAATTACTTGAGAATATCAGTGTTGGTTGACAAATGGCATAATGTCATCATTAGTGATGAATTGTTCCTCTGTCTTTCTCGCATTGATTGCCACAATCGTGTGCGACAACATACGAAGAGAGAGGTGCCCTGACATTATTGTCGAGAGGGCAATATGTTGAGGGCAATATGACTATAGTTTGCTTGATTTGAATGGAATAGTTAATTCCAATAATTTGGCAATTGGCCATGGCTAATAGATTTCTATGATGGTGGCCTAGGTTTATTTCCCAGCTCTGTCATGAATTTTAATTCTAGTATGAGGTTTGCAAGCTTCTAGAGGACAGGTGAGTGAGTAGTGGATTCATATCCTATTCTCGGTCATTGTAGAAGTGGTTATCCGTAGTTTCCCAAAGTAAATTCAGATCGCAGCTGATTCCTTCCCAACTTAACTCCTAGTTACAAATACTGTACAGAGCTCAGAAGAATGCGAGCATGTGGTGAGGTGGAGGACAATGACATACAGTCATTCATTGCTATGGCGGGTGAGTTAGCCGCGGTCGTTACGACGTGGCTGTAGGCATTCGCTCACATCCGGGAGGCGAGGAGGTTCTAATCCCCCCGCCAGCAACCTTGAAGATGGTCTTCTGTGGTTTCCCATCTTCCTTCCAGGCAAATGCCGGAGTTGGTCCCTAACTTTAGGCCACAGCCGCTACCTTCCAACTCCTCGTCCTTACATTTAAACTTTCCTCCCCAGACAACACTCCACACGCGGAGGTACTTGTAGCTCACCTCATGGGTGTCCGCATAGAAGCAGCTACAGCCTCTGGTGACCCGACCATGTCCTCGGACACTCCCGGCACTAAACGCCACACGCTAAAAAATATATATATTGCTATGGCAACCTGCTTCCTTCACGGCAGAATATATATCGGCCCGTTGTGCACTCAGAAGGATGAGTGGACACTGTTCGGAAGATATATCACAAAGTTATCGCTAGCTACTGTACATTTCCCTACCTAGCATTCTTCTGAGCTCTAGTAATGTCACTATAATAATCCAGGTTATCAGATAGATTCCACACACATTCTAGAATCCAGGAGTTGCTAAATTAAGAAAAGAAAAATCTCTTGGGCTGACATTGTTTAAAGGTTGCTCATTACTGTTCTGTCAAGGAAATACAGTATATTATGTTCACTCTCCACCTGTTTCATGCATCTAGGATAATCCCTAAATTGTTCCATCATGAAAAACTAACAAGCATTTGCATTGCTGTTAAACATAGTGGTTTTACAGTTAATTAATATATCATTACTGCATAAAGTGATGGTTACATACACCCCACCCCGATAAACATAGCCTCCCTTCCAACCTTTTGGAAATGAATAGCAGACACCCTTCATTTCAGTTGAAACAATGCCTCTGAGCTCTGCAGGCATTGCCAGAGCCATCAAGAGATCATTACTACCGCGGATGAGGCTTGGAATCGAATGCAGCAGGTGTGGGATGTAAATGTAAATAAGAGGACAGTTCAACAACACCTCAGAGAACAAAGTATTCAATCAAGGTGAACTGGCATGGGACCTGATCTGACAGAGAATACAGAGTCACCCAACTTCAGTTTGCTTGTCAGCACGCACAATGGAGCCGTGTACTGTTTTTTGAAGAGCTCAGGTTCTCCCTGAAATCTCCAGATGGTAAGTAGTATGTCTGGAGATAACTCTGGAGAGTGATTTAGAAAGTGCACAGTATCCATAAGGGCTCCATGATGATGTGGGGCGGCATTGCCATATAGGATCGGATAGACTGGTTTTCATTGAAAATGACAGCCTCATTGAGATGGATTCGTGTTCATGCATGACAATACTTGTCCACTGCAGCACAATATGTATTACAGAGCTTAGCCAGCTCACAGTCCCAACTTAAACCCTCATAGAGGATCTTTGGGATAGGTTGGCAATACGCATCCGTGTTCAAGATGTGCTCCAGAGGCATTATGTGATCTGCAGGCAGCATTTCAAGAGGATTGGGATTAACTTCAGCAGAGAAATATCAGAGCCCTAACTCAAATGATGGCCCAGAGAATGGTGACTGTGATTACGATCAGAGGTGGACACTAGATATTGAGTGTTAGTTTGTTCCACTGGACGAAAGTGTCAGCATAATCATGATATTTTTTTCACATTGGTGATGTATAGAAGTGAGTGAAATATAAGCAACAATATTGAAAAAACAACAATAAAAAGTGTATCATCTTGGCTTACAGGATTGAGCCGCGTCGCATATCGGTTATTATTTCCCGACGTTTCGGCTGACATTGCAGCAGCCTTAATCATGGGTAGGTACGAGTTGGTGTCCGTTCTCAAACTAACGGTTGTTGCCAGTCAGATGTGCTTGCTTGCCCTGCGTTGACGTCACGCTGCTCGCTGATTGGTCCCCGCCCCTGGCAGTCGCGCGCTAGTAGAACTTTCCAGATGTTGCTGAGTTTCAACCCATCTTCGCGATTGAAATTATTGGAATGCTTCACGACCTCTATTGCCTCTCTAATTAGCATCTGCCATTGCTAAAGCTTAAATTATTATCTTTGCAGTTAAGTCATGCATACCACATAATGCGTCAACATGCTCGGTCCAGGGACAACATATTGAACAGGTGGCAATCTCCGCTCAATCACTACACAAGCTAGGCGGAATATTTATTTTGGCAAAGGCCAAAGTATGTTAAGCCCCAGACTCGCCAGCATATTTGGGTCACCAAACAGAACTGTATCGGCGTGACTAACAGATAAGTCAGAATCACTCAGCAAAATGGACACTTGTCACCATTAAAAACAACCAGCATGTAATACATTTTAGTTTTTTTTTTTTTTTTTTTAGAATTTTTATTATTATTATTCAAATTTTTCATTTTTGTTATTCTTTTGGATTTTATTCTTTATTATTTGTGTTGAACAGTTTATTCAAGCAGTGTACCGTTCATGCCCCGATGACAAAAGTCCTGTTCTGAAGGCCTTATGTGCAAGGGTTCAATATATACAATGAAAGAATTTGCAAATAAATATGACTATCAATTACTAATTACATTACCTATGTGTCCCACATTTATCAGACAGACCAGAGACTAAACTGTTATTCCATGGAGGGCCATAAATATCATTGACTGTTACGAAGCGGAAAAAGGTAGCATGGGCAAAGTCATCAAGCAGAAGAGGACTGCGTTTGATACGAATCAATGAGGTTTGAGTAAGGGGTAGAAATAAAAGACGTAGGAGGTTGTAAGAAATTTCTGTCACGTGCAAAACATGGTAGAGCAAATCACGTTTGAATCACGTTTGGATACTAACAGGACTACAACCGTATTATGCAGTGAATACTAGTGTCTCGTAATCTATTGCATTGAATTATAGTGAGAATATCCTATATAATACCGAATTTTAGAGGTAAGCTGAGCGAAGTTCATTTTCGGTGTATGCAGTGAAAGTGTTAGTGAAAGCCAAATATCGAAATTATCAAATCAATCAAACTATCTAAGTTGTAAATAAACTCTCGAATTTTGACAAAAACACCAATCGCCATATTGTCATAGAAATTGTTGACAGATTAACCATCTGGAAATCTTTTGATCAAAGAGTACAGAATAAACTGCACAATTACCAAGCAATTACCATTGCAGCCATCTTGTCATAGATGTTATAAGGCAGACATATATTTCTCAGTGAAAAATGTCAAAGAGTAAAGAACAAAAACACACCATGGCAAATGCAAATCCCAAAGAGATTAGCTCATCAACATATAACACGAATGACATGTGCGACATTTGTAATAATCAAGTCAAGGACACTGATAATGCCTTAGAATGCGAGTCCTGCAACATATGGCAGCACCAGGAATGTTTAAGTATGTCCAAAGGGGATTACGACGCAATTAAAAAGAAAAAATGCATGCTAACATGGCTCTGCACTGTATGCAAACCGCAAATAGTGACACAAAGAAGACACCAAGACACAAAACTAAAAGAACTAGATCAAAAAATGAATATGATATTAGATCTCATCAAGGATTCCATACCAACAATAATACAGAAGAAGGTAGAGGAGACAATATTGTGGATGAACACCTGTAAGCAACCTGCTAAACAACATCAACAACCAACAGAAACACTACATGAGACGGATATATTTATTACCTCGGAGGACGAATCATACAATTATGATAAACAATGCTCACCTCTCGTCAACAACAAAGCCCTAGAAATAGTACCGAAATGTAACCCTAGAAATGGGGAAGAATACATAGGAGACGGTACGCATAGCACAGCAGCGTGGAGGACATCGCCCCGAAAGAAAGCGGCCACTCATTGGAACTCAAGGACAGAAATGCTTCTCGGAACAAAGGAAGGCGAAGATCTTCAAGCAGGAGAAAGCACCACACCATGGAGGACAATACCCCACCGGAGAGAAGGCTCTCGGCGCAACCCCAGATCAACTGTGGTTATCGGGACAAAGGAGGATGAAGGATTACAAGCAGGAGAAAGAACGGCCTGGCTCTACATAGGGAAGCTGAAAGAGAACACAACAGGTGGCAAAGTGATTTCATTTCTACGCAAAAATGGAATAAAGGGGGATATAGCATGTGAAGACCTGAACACTACAGGCACAAACAAGGCCTTCAAAGTTGGAATATCATTTCAATACCTTGGAATGACTGAAAACCCTGACTTTTGGCCAATTAATGTACTAGTCAGACGATTTCGCCTCTCCCGAGCTTTCACACAAAGACGGGCTGCAGGATCCCTGGAATAAGGACTCAAGATTTTTATTGCCCACTTCACGCAACAAAAAGCAAATATCAGTTTCAAAAAATTCAGGAAAGGAAAATCTGGTGAAGATACTGTTATGGAACATAGAAGGATTGAAAAACGCTGTCAACATGATACCAGAGGATACTTTCAACGCCTATGACTTAGTTACACTTACGGAAACGTTCTTGACCACACAATGGAGCACAGAACAATTTTATTCAATTCATTCATATGCAACACAAGGAGAAAGGGGAAGGCCCAAAGGTGGCATAACTATGTTAATAAAACCTACCTTGGCCCCCTTCGAGATTCAGCTTAGCTCGCCAAATATTCTATTAGTGAAAACAAAATTATGTGTAATAATGTGTGTGTACTTCCAACCAGACTATAAGGCAGATGATATAATGGAAGAAGTTGCAAATGCTCTCAGCCTGACAAACAGAAACGACAAGCTAATCTTACTAGGAGACATGAACTGCAGGATCGATGCTCCCTCTCAGAAGACGAGCACTGTGATCAGTTATTTAGAAAAGGAGGGCCTAACGTTGATCAACGACAAAAAGGAAAAAACCTACTTTGGACCTAATGGTTCCAGTACTATTGACCTTGTGTTCGCAAACAGCGGCAAGACACATCAAGAGATCAGACAAGACCTGCCGGTACGAAAACACTTACCAGTCAGCACCCTAATTACAATGAAAGGATCTTTCGCAGAAGAGAAGCCAACCAAGCTGTCAACAAGGATAACCAGAGAAATCGATATAAGCAAACTCAACATGGATGCGACACCCATAGCGCTACGAGAGATCAAGGAAGGCAACATAGACGAAGCTTTGAGTATAATTGAAGAACAGCTGGCACATGCAATAGTAACGCAAAAATGGAGGCAACGGAGGGCAAAACCTTGGTTCACCCGAGAGTGCTATCAAGCAAGAAAAACAGCGCTAATCGCACTACATAGAGCAAAAACAACATTAACTCAGAAAGACCTGGAGACATATAGCACAGCCAGAAAACACTACAAACAAACTATAGATCAAAGCAAAAAGAACCATCTTGTAAGAGAAGAGAAGAAACTCATTGAAGAAGCTGAACAGCAATGGTTCAAAGCCTCAGCGCCAAAACAACCCTATTTCCCGAGAGACATTCCACTTAGCACATGGGAGAAACACTTCAGGACGGTCCTACAAGACAGAGAAACACGTCCACCTAACACAAACCAAGACGAAGAAATTGAGTTAACGAATCCATTCTCACTGGAAGAAGTTCGGAAGCAAATCGCAGAAACAAAAGATAAAAAAGCTTGCGGTCCAGATGGTATCTTCTTCGAACACCTGAAGGAAACTGCACATGCTCTTGCAACAACATGGACTGAGCTTTTTAATGCGTGTCTAAGACAAGGAAACATCCCAAACAGATGGAGGCTTTCTACACTAAAGGTTTTGTATAAAGGGAAAGGTGACTCGAGGGACCCGAACTCATACCGGGGGATAGCTTTAGAGTGTGCACCACTGAAAATTCTGACAGGAATATTAACTGACAGACTTAGCAAACTGACATCTCACGCAATCCCTGAGCAGCAATTTGGGTTCATTAAAGGGAAATCCACAATTCAGGCAGTAAAATGTCTTCAGGAGGATATTGAGGCGGCACTCAGGCTTCCAGGAGGGATGCTCCATGCAGTTTTTATAGATTATACAAAAGCTTTCGACTTGTTGAACAGGCAACTATTAATCAGGAAAATAGAAGACATCGCCGGAAGAAATCAAGTGACACGTCTAATAAAAAATATCTTGTCGAACAATCAAGTAGAAATAGACAACAGAGTGTCTAAGTCAAACCCGATGACCCAGACCAACGGAGTACTGCAGGGAGACCCCATGAGTCCACTGCTTTTCATCATAGCCACTGCGGAACTACCTGGAGAAATTGCAGTTGAAAACGTTAAAATATACGCTTACGCAGATGACATGGTCCTCACTTCTCGAAACTTAGATTGCATTCAATCTGCTTTTGATAAACTCTCAACATGGGCCGAAAACAATGAATTAACACTAAACGGTACTAAAACTGTGAAAATGACATTCAGAAAAGGAGGTAGACTTTCAACAAATGACTTCATTATGTATAAGAATGTCCCGCTACAGAATGTATCACACTTCAAATACTTGGGAATCACTTTTCAGACAAGAGGTGATGTCTATAGCCAACACGTCAAGGAAAGAGTCGCCGCGGCAAAGATTGCTGTTCACACTATAAGGAATCTGAGACAGCTATCTTTAGCCACAGCCATCACCCTGTTTCGCCTTAAAATTACACCAATAATAACTTATGGTCTAGAGACAATTTGGCTACAACTGACGAAGAGAAATTTCTAAGAAATAGAAAGAGTCAAAGCCACTTTCCTGAAAAGAACATTGTGCCTGTCGAAATTCACACGGTCTCGCCTCACCTACGTGCTAGCAAGAGAGCAATTTTTCATCGAAGATCTTCGCCTTAACCTATTACTACCATCAACCGTCGCCTACACAGAACTTTTACAAGAACTCAATGCAAAACAGCAAGACATATGGCCAACGTTCTTTTCAACAGATGCCATGATTTACAGAGAATGGACTCAAGTTGGATATGAACTACGGCATGTAGTGACGCGATACGCCGTGCATGGTTTCCACCACCGGATATGCCAGACTGAAAATTTCCACGACCCGGACGATAACTGCAGGTGTAAACTGTGTGGGTCAACCTGTGACCGTTATCACCTGCTTTTGTGCACCAAACGGAAAGTCTCGTTGACAGATTTCTGCAATGACTGAATGTGTGGTTTTTATTTAGGTTATTGTATGCACGGTCATGTATATATTCCTTTTGGCAGTTAGCTGCACTTATTAAATTATTATTATACATTTTAGTTTGTGTATGGCTGACATGAAGATGTGTTTTATCGTATCAATGTTTCTTTCTCTCTCCAAATGTGTATTTTAGTGTTGTTTTAATGTATCTAATACCGTTAAGCATTTTAAGGGTGTTGTTCTATTATAAATGCATGTCTTTTTAATGGATGTTTTTGGAAATGAATCAAGGCTGAAGAAGGGCCCAGGTATGGCCCGAAACATGTCCCAGAAATAATAAAACTGTGAAAATTTTTGTGACAAATTGTATTGATTGGGCCGAGAATCAACAACCCCATTCGATAGTCAATACTGTAAGCCAAGATGATAAACTTGACACCGGCCGCGAAAGCCTACGATCTAAATAAAAAGTGTGCATTTATTATTGTTATATATAACTATTTTTGTAGCCTCCGTGGCTTAGGCGGCAGCACGCCGGCCTCTCACCGCTGGGTCCGTGGTTCAAATACCGGTCACTCCATGTGAGATCTGTGCTGGACAAAACGGAGGCAGACAGGTTTTTCTCCGGGTACTCTGGTTTTCCCTGTCAAAATTTCATTCCAGCAACACTCTCCACTATCATTTCATTTAATCATTGCCCCAGAGGAGTGCATCAGGCCTCGGCAGCCGGCACTGTTCATATCCTCGCCGCTAGACGGGGGCTTCATTCATTCCATTCCTGACCCGGTCGGAGACTGGAAGCATGCTGTGGATTTTCATTTTCATAACTATTTTTGTACATGACGGTTCCAAGGTATATAGTAGGCTATTGTTTGTGAAACCACTTCTAAATTTGCCATTAAAACTCATTATTAGAAATTTTTGTAAGACCTGGTGCTTTTCTTTTTTTATGCATTCTCTAGAACAAGAAACACATAATTGTAACCTAGTTCATGCCACCCTAGTTTTGTCGTAATTGCCAATAAAATGTTTCCCTTGTACCTACAAGACCATGGCCAATTGAAACACATTATTTAAAGTAGATTTCATCTCTCCAATTACTTACCATGAATCCGTACAATGTAACTGAACGAAACTACTAGAGATCATGACAAGCATGTAACCATTTATTTAATTGAAAGCCATTTAAGAGTATTGACTTGACAACATGGAGGTATATAGGAAATAACGAAGACTGTAATTATTATTTGATGGCACATGGGCACACAATGAGTTTCGTATGCAGGAGAGTCCACGTGATGCAGCACAACTATAAGGTGGAGGAACATTCACTTTGCTTGTTACAGAAATGTTCACACCAGTTCCTACTGTAACTGTACTCCACATTAATCTCTCTCCCAGGAGTACAGCAGTACCTTATTCTCCTCCTTTCACCTCAAATCTGTTAGGTTTACACAATGAAGTAATAATCGCAGTCTTCCATACACTTCCAAGCATCAAATTCATTAACCACAATTTCAAGAGCTATCTACACATCTGTTTGTGTACTTCAGCCTGTTGTTGTCATGGTGTACACAATTACTATTTTAACTTTTGCAAACTATACAAATGCAACTGTTTTGTTAAGGGACTAATTCACCGAATTAGTGTTAACCATTATGAATTTAACTATTTATTTCACTACACAACTATACAACTGACATATTCAAACATAGTACAACCATAACGAGTAGAATAAGAAGTGATATCACTGGCCTAGTACGCCTGGTACGCCGCAGCGCAGCGCTGGCTCCGATCTGTGATGTATGTTAGCATTGGCGCTTACGAGACTTAATACCTTGCGACCTGTTTTACATGTTAAAACACCGCAAGATATCCTCATAGGCGCTAATAAGTTCGACATCTACACTTACTTTACTGTGCCCAATTATAATTTAATAAGTCGTATCCTGTAATAGTCCAGTTTCGACAATAAGCGAAGACAGAGAGCGAGTTCAAAATGCAATTAGTTTTGCCAGCTATCGGTACCGTAAATTTAAAAAAAAAAAAAAGAACGGAAAAATGAACCTCGCTATCAGAAAGGATGTCTTCACATTGTTACATATTTTACATTCCCTTAACAGACTTGCAACACAACCAAAAATAAAAATAAAAAAAAAATAAACAGTACGAACGCAACTCGCGTAGGGCATTAACATTCAAAAGGAATATTACCTGAAATAAACAGGAACAATAAGAGAGAATATAATTCGCAGCGGAAAGTGGAACACATAATTCAAATTTTTAATAATAATAATAATAATAATAATAATAATAATAACACAATAATAACAAAACTGAGGAGTCATATTCTTTCTTTTAATTCTTACCTTCAGTTCGATACCTTAGAAAATTTCCTGGTAGATTTTGACATTTTCCCTGATCTCAGTTCCTTCCGGAGTTCCTTCATCTTGAAGTAGAAACGACACTTCATGTAGTGAAAGATCAGTTTTGGTACAGTCTCATTGCATGTTGCTCATTACACCCCAAGCCTGAAGGTTGAATTGTAATGTTCTCCAAGCAATCATAAAACAAGTCACCCCAGAAACCAAAGGGAGATGAGAGGTGGGCACTTATTGTCTCTTCTGCCTGAAGCAAGACATTAAATAATGCCTCTGAAAGGTGGCATAAATAGTTTTGTCCCACTTGAGAGCCATAGTCCCGTAAGTTTGTAAAGTGGGCAAAATAATCAGATGTTACTGCTGATATCTTGATAACATCAACACAGGGAACACACTTCAGAATTCTGGGGGCCTGATGTACAATATAACCAGCTAAATTGTAAACCAAACATCTTTTAACACTATCAAGGGCACTGACGGATGGATTTTCTCCCTGCACTGAAAGACTTTCACATCCACTTTCAAAAACAAACTGCTGTTTACTTGCATTAAATAACAATAAAATTAACACACGAAGATAACCTCAACACACGACAAGAAATTAAATTCCCTTTCAGTAAACGCTTCCTACAATAGCATTTCAGGTATTAATACTATGAGATAATTGTGTAAGCACTTGTATATCAATAAACGTTTGTACAGAACACCACCAAAACACTCCGACCGATTAAATACTTAATATATCGCACATAAACACATAAACATACGTGGAAATCAACAATCACAAATCGACTGAAGCGCTGCGTAGCGGCGAGTGCCAACCCGATCCGTATTCATTACGTGCTATTGAGCGAGAAGAGATCACACTTCTTATTCTACTCGTTATGGTACAACGAACAACAACTGCCACAGTCTTTTGTCACAAAGTCCAAACACCACAAGATGGCCCTCCAGCCAGCGGCCGCCATTTAGGGTCCAAAAACGACTTAGACTCTTTTAATCAGTTCCATAACATCCTCCCACCTTTTTATCATACTATGATTAAAACCACTGTACTTCAAATATTACAGATCAAGGAAAATTTACAAATTGAGGCGGGATGGAATTCGTATCATCCTCCCACACCTTGTCGAACTCTTCTTTTTCCTCTTCTTGGTACGGTAGTGGGCATAGTAAACTCTTTACCCAATTGCTACTGTGCAGTGGTATGTATCATTGGATAAACGTTGACTACCGATTGAAAGCGTAAGACCAGTGAGTAGCGGGGAATCGTAAACAAGACTATGACGCAACGCGGAGGGATACGTATGAGGAAAACATAGGAATTAGAGACGAGGACACAAATGGTATTAACTCTTCACACCGAAGCGACCCACCTTGCAACGCCACCTAGAGAGAAAGCCTTGCGATATGAAGTTGACAATGTAGTGACGTCACAGAGGCCCGGCCGTGGACATTGAGACATAACATTCTAGTTTGCAGGTTATGGTGTGTTTTCCGCGTGTTGTGTGTCGTGTTTACAGTCCCAGTTACTGATTTGCTCAGATTTCCTACCCAGTTATACTTAATGGTTATCAGTGCAGTGTAAAGTTATGCCTAATAAGTGCAGCGTTCCAAATTGTAAAGGCAATTACGCCAATGGACCGAAAGTAAACGTTTTCTCTTTTCCTAATGATGAAGGTGAAAAGTCGAAATGGATACGAGCCATTCACCGCAAGGATTTTATTCCTACGAAATATTCCATGGTACGTGTTAAATCAATACTTATGCTCCAATTCTCACAAGTTTAGTATAATGGGAGGAAGGAACTTTGTAACCAAGTCTCTTTTCTTGTAGGTCTGTGGCATCCATTTCAAGCCACATGAAATTCAATGGACCACTAGTATGTATGATGAAAAGAATGGTAAGCTAGTTACTGCTCCGTTGTATAAACCGAGACTGATTAAAGGTTAGTAAGCAAATAGTCCTACCCCTAAATTATGGCATAGGCTAGCTCTTCTGTTCAAGAAAATTCATTTAGATGTAGAAGTCAGAATTTTCTAACCTAAATTATGTGCTACAGGCTAATGTTGTAGGTTAGGTTTATTTGTTTTATGGGGCTATCAATTTCAAGTGGGAGGTATAAGTGGGTGTTAATATGGATAGTATTCATATTTATATTGCAAGCTAACTGCATGAGGTTAGAGACCGATAACCTGTAGCAGGCCCTGATTAATCTAGGTTTTTTTTTCTATTGCAGTAATCTAATTCATTAGGCTACATTTCTTATTGGGGTGGGGGAAGAGGTGTGTGTGAATCAGGTTGGAGATTGAATAAATTTAGAATAAATAGAGTAATTAATGTAATGCAAGGTGATAAAATGATTGTATCGTAAGTTAATATTCGAATTAAATTCCTAGGAGCAGTCCCGTCTCAGTTCCCCAACTGCCCAGAGTATTTAACTGACACTGCAACTGTCTGCCGAGAAGATCCAGATGATAGGAGGCGTAGGATTGATAATGAAAGTTTATCGAAGGCTCTCGCTGAAAGTATGCAGACATTGGCGGAGAATCTGGAAGCAGTTTCATTTAGAAACTTTCAGGAACTGAAGGTGAAGTTAAACAGTGTGAGTCTTCATCCTGAGTGGAATTGTATTAGGGAGGAATCTTGTATATATTTTATTTTAATGAAGGAAAATCCTAGTCCACACTTGCGTTGCTGCATTAAGATAACAGAAGGTTTGAGTGCCTCCTTGTATGTATCGAATACAGAAGTGAAACATTGTAAAAACATGTCTTTACCAAGACAGTTAGGTACAGTGCTAGAAATTGAAGAACTTATAAGGAATGCCCATTCAGTGTATGCTGATCCTGATGCATATGAACATCAAAGTGTTGAGGATACTGTATCTGTTATGGACAGTTTATTTAAGAACTTGGAGAGTAAGTTCCCTGAGAAGAAGGATACATTAGACTTCTTAAAAGAGCAAGTTCACTTGCTAACAAAGCGTAAAGTGAAAAACTATTCCTGGGAATTGCTTGTATTCTCATCGCTGGTTCATTCTATTTCTTCTCACTGCTATAGATTTATAAGAGGTTCAGGAAATGTCACTATTCCTGCACCCCGTACCTTGAAATTAGTGTGTTCCAAGCTTTTGACGAATCCTATACAGGAGCAAAGTGATAATTTTCTTTTGTATATGAGAAAGAAATTTTCACTCTTATCAGAAGAAGATCAACTAGTCCTCCTTTCGATGGATGAGGTTCACATTAAACCCCAGTTAGACTACAAAAAGGGTAGGGTTGTAGGTAGTGCTGTAAATAGCGATGAGTGTGCAACAAGTGCTTATGTGTTTATGGTCCACAGCTTGCTTTCTTCATACAAGGATGTTGCTCACATCATGCCCGTTGTGAACATTCGAGGTGAAGCATTATTCAATATGATGAAGAAAGTCATTCTTGGACTGGAAGAAGTCGGATTTGAAGTTCTAGCACTGATTTCAGACAACAGTGCTATTAATGGGAAAGCTGTATCTCTCCTGAGCGATCCACCCGAATTAAATTACATTTATAGTCACCCCAAAGATGCACACAGAAAGCTTTTCTTTGCAATTGACACTGTGCACATTCTCAAATGTATTAGAAATAACTGGCTGAATGCAAAGCACCAAGAGTTGCATTTTCCAGATTTGACAGAGCATGACAGACTACAGATTGCATCATTTGGTTCACTGAAGGAGTTGCATGTGTTAGAGAAGAACAATCTCCTGAAATATGGATTTACCTTGACTCTGAAATCCCTGTACCCTACCAATTTGGAACGACAGAATGTTCCACTAGCTCTGCAAATTTTTAATAAACCTCTAGCTGTGGCAATAAGGGAGATTGGGCCGAAGAAGAACTTGCCCTCCTGGGACAGTACTGCACAGTTTATTGAGTTGATTTGCAGATGGTGGGACATCATGAACGTTAAGACCCTATGGAAAGGAAAACGCCTTAGGAATCCTCTTCAGGAACCAATAACGACCAACTCTCCTCATATCGAGTGCCTCCAGGAAATCGTGTCATGGCTAGATAGGTGGAAAACAATTGCCTCGCCTGGAAAGCTGAGCAAGGAAACACATGCGGCAATCACCCTTTCTACCAAGTGCATGATTGAAATGGCACAATTTTGTCTCTCTGAGAAAGGCCATAGCTTCTTCCTACCAGGCAAAATACAGACAGATAACCTAGAAGCTCGATTTGGAAAATATCGACAACTGGCAGGGAGCCAGTACAATATTTCCCTGAGGCAAGTGTTTGAGGTGGAGAATAAATTGCGCCTTCAGAGCATCCTGGACCTCAATGCTGCAGTGAGTGAGTATTTTGAAGAAGACAAGACATGTGACATAAGTGCTTTTGATGCTTGTGTTGCTGATGATAGTGATATAGAAGTCCTACAAGATGAGTATTGGCCTCTCTTACACTATATCAGTGGTTATTGCTCATATGGTTTTTTAAAGCGATATGATTGCAATTATTGCAAAGTCTTTCTTTGCGATGAGGCAGGCCAGAGTGATCACGCCAGCCTAATAAATGCCAATAACCGAGGAGGACTATGCTATCCCCATGCAGATGTAGTCAACTGTGCTGCATTTACTTTTGTTGTTATGAGTAAGCTACTCAATAGCTACAAGTCAGAATTTTTGCATCACTGCAACCAGCAGAGTGTTTTGGTGAATGTAACACAAAGATGTCTGCCCACTGTACTGTTTATAGGGCACAGCTGCCCAAAGCACGCCAGGGCATTAATTGAAAAGACTGTACTGGGCACTGCCAGTAATATCTTGATTAATAATTTTGTACACAATGTTAACGACAGGTTTTCACCCCAAACTTTGGCTCAGCATAAGAGGAGGAAGCTTGTCCAATAACTGTTCATGGCCGTTCAGTAGAAATTAGGAATTTTACAATATTCTTTCATTGTATGTACAGTTTCGTTATCATTGTGCGCCCTGGTAAACACGGCAAGCTAAGCCGGCGTTGACTGGCGCTGATCGCGGGCATGCGTACAATGTTCAGTCGGTGGTTGGTGCACACTTGAACACTTTTACCAACCATGTTCAATAATATGTACAGTGCTCATAGTCGATGCTGAAAATGTCCTCCCTCTCTTGTAACACACACCTGACATCTCCTGATGAAAGAATGGACAACAATCTCAGCAATTCTGATAGGTTTGTGCCGTGTCTTGTGTGGGGTTTCGCCTAGGACACCAAGCTGGCTCATCAGCTGGCTCTTGGTGTCCCCGTTCTGTAAGAACACAACGTTGTCTGTTAAAATGTTTATTATTTACCGTGCCTGTTTTCTTGAATCGTTTGGCGAGCCTCCTATATTGTACTGGCATTACGCACAGGTCTTCTTGGAAACTTGATTCGACATTTTAATCTTGTTTAAGAACAAGACTTTCTGCTTTTCATATACGAATTATGGATATACACACGTTCGCGTTGTGTCAATTGGTGTCTAGACATGACCAACAATCACAGTAATCACAATACTCACTAAACGTGCAACACTAACTTCTAAGCTTTGCAGATACACATTCATATAAATGACAAAACACGTGTGATCTAATGATATGAGTCAGCGGAGCAGGGTATTGTGAGGTCCACTCGCTCCGCACCTGACCAGCCAAATGACGCCATAGTTTGCCGTGATTTCCAGGGCGCACCATGATAATGACCCTCTGGTTCAATTAATATTGTGTTACTTGATCCACTTCTTTACATGGCTAATTACTAATCTGTAAGTATAGCAGTGGCGGCTGGTGGATAATTGTTATGGGTGTTGTCCTTTTTCATTAAGGGGGGGGGGGGGGAGATGATAAAAGACTGCTTGATATCAAAGAAAACTGTATTCAATTTTGCGGTAAAACGGATGTACCTCATTCATCACGAATGCCGCAGTTCAGAGAACATCACATTGCCACTGGATCACCGGATTAAATAGTTAGGCTACATGAAAACCTGCAAGACATGGTATCGGCAGTTGACGGAGCATCTCAGATGTCTCCGTCCGCTCCTCGGCTCCCTTGTTGCAATCAGGAAGCAACGATCAGCCGAGTTAACTATTGGGATAGGACCTACTCGGTCTAGCATCTCTGCCATACCCTTCACTATTGAGATCTGGTCGGTGCTCGGGCCTGGTAACGACCACTCCTAAACGGTTGGCGCGCTTTGCTTTCTCAGACAGTTCACAGTAACTTACTATAAGATTTCCTGAATTATTAAAGAACAGAATTATGAATTCCTATGCATATAAAAGTAAACGTACAGCTTTTATTACTAAAAATATTATTACGGTATTAATTGTTTTTATTGAATTAATCTGGTCGTTGTGTATCACTGCAACCTTATTACCGGCCGCCACTGAAGTATAGGATGAACAATGAATTGGCATTTTCAATAGGTGACCATTTCTTGAAATTATTGAGGCATGTAGTGTTGCATACCAAACGTTGAACTGATTGCAAGAAGTTGTCCTATAGTGGAGATGTCAGTTTAAAATGCAACTAATAACCTCTGTGTACAGTCACATTAAACGTCCAGTCCAGAAAGTGGTAAATAGCTCTACAACCAGCAGAGTGTTTTGGAGAATGTTCGTTGTAAAGCGAAGGTTAGAATGGAGAGGGTAAGTGTACGCTTTAAATGGGATATTTCATGCAATTTTAACATACAATTTCTAAGAGGGCTTTTGTTTCAATTTCACAGATAAAATGGAACACAATCTGAAGAATGTTTCACTGGAACAAATTTTTATTTGTTCAGATTTTTAACAATGGACTGAATGAAGTCTTGCAAGTTTCTTTACATCTAGTTTCATTGGATGAACGTTAATGTAGGCCTACTTTAAAAGTTTTAATCTAATGTAACATATGTGCTAAAGAGTATTTTTAGGAACTGTTCGCATAAGGACTGTTAAAGGTGCAAATGCCTAAAAATGTATCCACCCTGTAAATAATATAATATTAATTCTAAATGAAAGTAGAATGCAGCTTATACACTTGCATCAACATTGAAATTAGGAAACCTGGTCAATACTGCACCTCATATAAGTTATGTGCTAAAGTACATAAATATGTGTTTATATTTATTGATCTTTTTATAAATGGTTGCTATGTTCTGACAGAGCTTGCATCTCGTTGAACTGTCAACAAGGCATACTCTAGCAGCACACACTGTTGATTAAAAAAAACATTCATCGGGACGTGTTATGCTGTAACCATTGTCAAAAACCATTGATCTGGATGCGTTAGGCAGTAACTATTGTCAAAAACCATTGGATTAGACAAAACGAAGGTTAGAATGGTCGGGTGTAGGTGCGACCTTGGCCGCGCGCAGCTAGTGGGACACGGTTGACACAAAACGCTCGGTGCGTTAGGCTGTAAACATTTTCAAAACCACAGTTGTGCGGGGAAAAGTTGATCATAGAATCGCTGATTGAAATTACAGATCGTTATGAGGCAATTTCCACAATCCATGGTGAATAAACGATTCAATTCAGTGCACGATGTACTGAACTAAGTGTGCGCACTAAAGATGCGCACTAGCGGCTGAACTGTCATCGTACTGTTTTGATGACGATTGATTTGAACAATAGCGCTGACAGCTGTAATTTTGGCTATATAAGTCGTGATCCTATTTGGGATGGCTGGATGGGTCACAGACAGCGGAGGAGGAAATAACTATTAAAACATCGCTCCTTGATTTATTTCTCATCGTTTCAAAAGGTATTTTGGCTAATTCATGTATTGTAGAGAATTTTATCGCGCGTTCTGTCTTCATTCATAGCTACCGTTGATTTCAATTTGAATTGTCACTACTGAACCTCATATGTGTTTAAGTTCGTAAATATGTGTTTTTATTTATTGCTATTTTAAAAACGGCTGCCATGTTTCTACAGCGCTTGCATCTCGTTCAACTGTCATCACGGCTCACTCTAGCTGCACGCTCCGGTGCGCACACATTGTTCCCAACATGTGAGATACAAAATCACTGTTGATCAAAGAAATCATCGGGATGCATTAAGCTGTAACCATTGTCAAAACTCATTGATCTGGGCGCGTTAGGCTGTAACCATTGCCAAAATACATTGGATTGGACAAATCGAAGGTTAGAATGGTCGTGTGCAGGTGCGACTTTGGCTGCACGCAGCTAGCGGGGCACGGTTGACACAAAACCCTTGATCTGGACACGTTAGGATGTAACCATTGTCAAAAACCATTGGATACCACAAAGCGAAGGTTAGAATGGTCGGTGTAGGAGCGGCTTTGGCCGAGCACAGCCAGCGGGTCACGGTTGACACAAAACCATTGATCTGGACGCGTCAAAAACCATTGGATTGGACAAATCGAAGGGTGTTGGTGCAGCATAGTACCGTAATGGCGAGGTTGGCAATACCGGTTTGATGATGATTGATGTGGACAATGGTGGCCACAGCTGGAATTCTGCCTACATAAGTCGTGATCCTATTTGGGATGACTGGGTGGGTCACAGACAGCAGAGGAGGAAATATCTATTAAAACATCGCTCCTAGATTTATTTCTCATCGTTTCAAAAGGTATTTTGGCTAATTCATGTATTGTAGAGAATTTTATCACGCGTTCTATCTTCATTCATAGCTACCGTTGATTTCAATTTGAATTGTCACTACTGAACCTCATTTATGTGCTAAAGTTCGTAAATATGTGTTTTTATTTATTGCTATTTTAAAAACGGCCGCCATGTTTCTACAGCGCTTGCATCTCGTTCAACTGTCATCACGGCTCACTCTAGCTGCACGCTCCGGTGCGCATACATTGTTCCCAACATGTGAGATACAAAATCACTGTTGATCAAAGAAATCATCGGAATGCATTAAGCTGTAACCATTGTCAAAACTCATTGATCTGGGTGCGTTATGCTGTAACCAGGGGCGCACCCAGACTTTTGGTTTGGAGGGGGCTTTCCTCAATAACATGATTTCAGCTATGGAAAGAGAAATTGTCCATTAATTGTCTTGTATGTAAATATGATATTTAAGATCATATGCATAAAAAGATACGGTATTCTATAAGGTCAAACATACTGTAGAATGCTCTGTTAAAACCAATACAAAAGATGCTATTGGACTGGAGATTATTTAAACAAAATGTGCATTGGTTTTATACAAATTTTAGTTACAGTTCCATTGATCTAAGGTTATACAAGTAATAAAAAGGAACTGCATGATTTTTATCTAGAATTAACTTTTGATCACGATCAGAGTGATAACGACTCGATTGCTCTGCTCACTATTATCATAACTATATATCCAGCTACCAGGATCGTCAGATTGATGTGTAACATCAATTATCTGCAATCATTTACTAAGTTTTGAGTTGTTTACTGTATACCAAGAACTAGTATAGGTTTTAGGAAATTAATAATAACATTTTGATTTTGAATATGTAAATTTAATTGGAACTAAAAATTACATTTTAAAAATTACGAGATGAAATTGTATACCATAGTGTTATGGATTGTAACAAATATTTTATGTACTGTACGTGAAAATATATGTTATTTTAATTTTCCTTAATAACTAACATTATAATAAAAAATCTTAAACATTTCTAGAATTTCAAGTTGAACTTAATTACACAGACTGAATGCAAGTTTAAACAAATAGTTGAATACAAATCATGTATTAATGAATTAACATTAACGTTGTTTGAATAAAGTGGAAACTCAAATTTCACAGAACAAAATCCAGCCGCCTAGCAGATTTTTTTCAAAACGGAAACTACCTCTGTACTGGTGACTTCAATTTCCGGGTCAATATTCAGTGCTGCTAGTCCAGTCAGCCTGTCTGCATCCATGGTATTCCTAAGATATGTTTTCAGCCGACGTAGTGTAGAAAATGACCTCTCAGCAGTGCTTGTAGTCACAGGGATGGTACACAAAATTCTCAACAATGTGTGGATATTAGGAAACAAGTCCTTGTCACATAGATTCAACACATCGATTGCGTTTTAGGAATATTAGCGTGGGTCTTCAAGCTCTTGTACCACAGTTCAAACTCAGCCATAAGCAGGCCTTTGTTGTTTCCTCCACTTTCAATTATGTCATTCTTATAAAAATTACACAGCTGTAAGAAATCAGGTTGCATTTTTTCTTGGAAGGTTTCTTTATGTGTATGTGATGCATTGCCTGATGGCAGTAAGCACTCAAAACTCTTTAAGTCTTTATGCTTGATAAATCGAGATTCCAATGTAATAATGAAAGAGTCAATCCAAGGGATGAAAACAGATCTTTTATAGTATAATTCTGGAGTTTCTGCTGGTATTTTGCTACTGTTCTGTCTTCCAACTGTTCGTGGCATCGAAATTATTGAACCGCAGTTATTAGCAATTTTGGTAGCTTCTTCAAACAACGAGTGAAATTTTTGATCTGCATTTTTTCTTAGAGATTTTAAGCTTTCAATCACGGTTTCAGCGTGTGTAATTGCAGACGATAAATCTAAATCAGTTCCCTGAAGCTTTTTGATTAGGTTTACTGTGTAACCAAGCAGTTTTTATGATGCCATGAGAGAAATTATAAATTCACCTTAACTTAAGGAGTTTAGTAGTATTAGAGCTCCTGAAGAAGATTCCCTATCATTCCAGTTTTTAATCTCCTCTAACGCTACTTCAAGAGGTTGCAGCAGTTTTTTTTTAACAAAAATAGCATCGTGCCTTTGTACCCATCTCGTTGGACAAAGCTGCAGGATTTTTTTCTTGTTGGTTTCAAGATTTACCTCAGATTCAATGCACTGTTTTAAAACTGCTTGTCTTTTAGGAGTGTTAAATAAATCCCACAACTTCTCCACTATTCCAAAGCAGTTCCTGATTGATACAACCTCAGACGCTGTTGACAATGCCAGGTTAAGGCTATGAGAAGCGCAATGCACGTAAATTGCTGTGGGGTGAGCTTCTTGGATGCACGCTTGAGCCCCTTTAAACTTTGCACTCATGGCAGCCACCCATTGTACCCCTAGCCACGTAGGTTATTTATGTCGATATTACTGTCTTCAAGACCTGTAATCAATGTTTTTGCCAATACTCTACCCGTTGTAGAGGTTCGAGGCATGAACTTCAAAAATTGCACACATATTTCATTACTATTTAAAGTATTTGGCGTTACATAACGTAAACACAAAGACAACTGTTCAACAGTTGAAATATCAGATGTTTCATCTGCGAGAACACTAAAAAACTAAGCTTCTTTTACTTTACTTGCTATTTTTTCAGTTATTATTTGGTTACAAGCATCGACGACATGATTTTGAAAATTCCAACTTATAGGCCTATAGGTTGCATTTTTGCCACATGACCCAAAGTGATCTTTCAAATTGTTGTCACCTGCTTAAATTCTAGCTCTGAGCAAAGCTCTTAAGTTCCCCTCATTTTCAAATGGTTTGTTGTCGATTTGAAACTGACCATAATCTCTATGGTTCCTAAGGGCGATATTTTGGCTGCCACACAAAATAATAGTTTCTGTTATTGGAATTATTCTTTTCACATTATTTTGGGCTTGGACGTCTTTTCCCTTTATCAAGAGATTTGTCAATCGGTTTCATTCGGCAGTCCATAACTCTTTTAAAGTTAGCTTCGCTTTCACATGAGTCTTTATGATACTGTGAGTTTGCATGTTTTTCAAACTTCTCTAGGGCTTTTTTCCAGTTACAAAAACCTTCTTCAAAAAGTTGTCCAGTATGTTGAGTGTTACTCTTACCTATTTCTTTTTTTGAAAAAAGCATACAATGGACACAGTATGCAGAATCTTCAATTCCAGAATACGAAAGTCAGGTATATTTCTTTAGCCATGAAAACGAAAATTTTCGTTGTTGGTTCCCATGCGATCTAAAAGGAAAGTTAAAGTTGCTCTGAGGAACCCATTTGTCATTCAAAACTTTGAACTTTTCATTGTCCGTCAACACTTTGTTTTTAAATAAACCAATGTTCAATTCCATGTTATGTTTACTTACAAGGGCCTTAGGTCTGCTCACATTTGCCTCTGAGCCCTCCTCTGACGAACAACTTGGCTGTTTTTCTATGCTTGCAGTCCTTGTTAACAGTTCCTTACTCGTTGAAGGATTGCCACATTCACTAATACTAACCACATCATATTTATTGATTTTTAACGGTTTAAAGTAGTTTTGCATGTTTGACTTTCTTTTGTCTCCCATTACTACTAGTCTAATTGGACACACTACGAACACAAATAGCCAATAGAAAATACAAACACAACAACAATCAACGAATCAACTTTTACAAACACCACTACTGACTTGACGCCTGACACAGAGCACAGCACAATACCTTGGGGAGAGAAATTTTCACCGCAGTCCCACGCGCATCTTGCTCCGAGCATAGTTACGACAACGGCCGGAAATATATATTATCACTCAAGTGTTGCATAAATATAGGCCTAACATAATTCTATTTTAAATCAGTAGAAAATCGCAAAATGTTCCAACGTTCCAACACTAAATATTCTGGAGCCCGTTATGCAATCAATTTTCTTGAAAGATATCATCAATATTTTTAAAGTGTTCCCAGGTCTTTGGAGGGGGCTTAAGCCCCCAAAGCCCCCCCCTGGGTGCGCCCCTGGCTGTAACCATTGTCAAAAAACATTGGATTGGACAAAACGAAGGTTAGAATGGTCGTGTGCAGGTGCGACTTTGGCTGCGCGCAGCTGGCGGGGCACGGTTCACACAAAACGATTGATCTGGACACGTTAGGATGTAACCATTGTCAAAAACCATTGGATACCACAAAACGAAGGTTAGAATGGTCGGTGTAGGAGCGGCTTTGGCCGAGTGCAGCCAGCGGGGCACGGTTGACAAAACCATTGATCTGGACGCGTCAAAAACCATTGGATTTGACAAATCGAAGGGTGTTGGTGCAGCATAGTACCGTAAGGGCGAGGTTGGCAATACCGGTTTGATGATGATTGATGTGGACAATGGTGGCCACAGCTGGAATTCTGCCTACATAAGTCGTGATCCTATTTGGGATGGCTGGGTGAGTCACAGACAGCGGAGGAGGAAACATCTATTAAAACATCATTCCCTGATTTATTTCTCATCGTTTGATGAGGTATTTTGGCTAATTCATGTACTACCGGTATAGAGAATGTTATTGCTCGTTCTACTTTCATTCAGTGCTATCAATATAATAGGGAATACAACAATTTTGTATTGAAAAGTGGAAAGGAGCTTTTGAAAAGGCTATATTTATTTAACTAGTGAAGGATAGATATGGTCATCTCTTAGTTTTTTTTTTGTTTTTTTTTACAAAACAGCACAGTTTGTGTAACATAGAAAATATGAGAACAACATGTTTTTGCAGATGACTCACTGTATTCTGTTGAGAACAAAGTGCTAAGATCACTAGTAATTAGCATGTTTTATGTATTGTCGGATAAGCTTATGCCATGCCTGATATTGTAAACATTGCCATATGAAAACTGTTACTGTAGGATTACTCTATATCAAGTGTTTGTTTGTAAATTATTACATTATCATGCCCTTTTATGAATCAACAACAAGTTTCCTCTTTGGTAAATGTTCTCATGTGTCATGACTGCTGCTTTGTTCCATTTCAGTAGGTAACCTTTTCTGTCATAGGCATTCCATTGCTAGCCTGTTTTCTTATCACGGATGAAAACTTTCTGTGGCTACTTGTTTTTTTGTGAGTGGGTTAGGACATCACTGTCATCAGCCATGTGTACTTGGATATGGATATTTATTTAACTAGTGAAGGATACGTATGGTCATCTTTTAGTTATTATTATTTTTTACGAAACAGCACAGTTTGTGTAACATAGAAAATATGAGAACAACATGGTTTTGCAGATGACTCACTGTATTCTGTTGAGAACAAAGTGCTAAGATCACTGGTAATTAGCATGTTTTATGTATTGTCGGGTAAGCTTATGCCATGCCTGATATTGTAAATATTGCCATATGAAAACTGTTACTGTAGGATTACTCTATATCAAGTGTTTGTTTCTAAATTATTACCACATCATCATGCCCCTATATGAATCATCAACAACAAAAAGTTTCCTCTTTTGTAAATGTTCTCATGACTGCTGCTCTGTTCCATTTCAGTAGGTAACCTTTTCTTTCATAGGCATGCCATTACTACCTGTTTTCATATCATGCATGAAAACTTTCTGTGGCTAGTTGTTGTTGTTGTTGTTGTTGTTGTTTTGTAAGTGGGTTATGACATCACTGTCATCAGCCATGTGTACTTGGATATGGGTAGAATTTGTATGTATATATTGTGATGCTAGAATTGGGAAGGTTAGGTACAGTATTGTAGTTTTAAGGGGAGGAACTACGAGGTCATCTGCCCTTGGAAAGGAGGTGACCATGGTCTTCTGCTAGGAACAATCCCAGCATTTACCTGGAGGAGAAAGGAGAAATCGAACCCACTTCTTCTCAGTTCAGTTTTAACTCATGAGGCTGAGTGAATTTCGTTCCACAATCAAATCAGAATTGTATTTTTAGGGGCAGATGACCTCGTAATTGCGCCCCTTAAAACAACAATAATTTCTCGGCAGAGATGGGAATCAAACCTAGACCTTTGGACAGATATGATTGACTATACTGTAGATATTAATTTCTGCTTTAACTGTTACAGATTAATTGGTTATTTGTTGTGTCTTTTCTTCTCGTTGTGTAGTTGACATCTCACGTTAAAATGGGGTGAATATTTGTCAAGTTTTTTAATGAATTCTTCTATATATCGCATTTATTGAGACATCAGTGTTTTCGGTCAAGTTCACACTCGCAAGGTTCGAAATGCATACTTATCGATTATGATCGAAAACGTCGATTTATTAGCTAGAGTAATGTATCGATCGCATCAACTTCTGACCATATGTTTAATTTATGGTTTCGTTATTTATTTATTCGCGTCTGTAGAACGTAATTTGATACATAAACACTCAGTCGCGTTTCCTCACAGGTTGTTCATAGCAGCAGCGCTGGATAGCGCGCTCGCTGACGGCCGGAAGGCTATGACGTCATAAATCGTATCGCAAGGCTTTCTCTCTAGGTGGCCTTGCACCTTGGTGACTCGCTACACATACACACACATGACCGGGCCACAAATATGGATATGGGAAAGGATTACCCTTTCAAATCTTGAAATTAATATTGTCGAAAAATGCCACTATGCTACTGACCAGTGGAATTGTAGGCTTATGTACCAATGTGGCCACATTTAAAGGAAGTGCATACCCTAAATCGTATAAAGCTCTCAACATTAAAGCTCGTTGATGGTCGTATAGTGGACATTGAAATAGAATATGATTTAAGGAACCCTCCATTTGTAAACACGAACATAGAGGATTATCACGTCGTTTTATGCGGAATAAATACACCGGCGTTAATGCATGGTTGAAACGTAGACGAATGATTGTAATGATATGTCGTCGTGTGTATTTCCCTCCATGAAACCATGGTTTGTTTAAAATAGTCGGTTGTAACCCAAAATAATGTTTGGCCTTAATTTTGGCGTAGCTAGTCCACGTGCCTTGCCATTCCTCCCGTATTGTCGAACTAATTATAGTACGCAGATCTGACATTGGTATGGCGATGTTGTAAGTTTTCCCGTGTCCTTTTGCTGCATCTTTGGCAAGGTTATCCACTATTTCGTTTCCTTCAATCTGACAATGGCCGGGTACCCACATGATACTGACGTCGAAACCCTCCGTGTGTAAAGTGTACAATTGTTGCACTAATTGACATAAAAACCAGTTGTCAGCCTCTCTAACATTTTGAAGTGCTTGCACTACACTCATTGAATCGGTACATATTAAAGCACGACGAACGGCATGTTTTTTTAAATATAAAAACACGTCTGACGTATGGCAAAAATTTCGGCTGTAAATATCGAGACGTCAGGGGGTAAAGTATACTGAAAGGAGATTTGTAAGTCCGGAGCACAGAAGGCTGCTCCCACACGCGCAGGGTTAACCATTTTAGAACCATCTGTGTAAAAAAAGATACAGGAGATCAAAGGACTCGTTATTTCCCGAAAAATACGGGGAATAATTACAGGATGATGTTGAAACGTCTGGTAGACGTGGGGTAAGGAGTTCGGAAGAATAGGAGGTTGAAAGTACGTTGCAGCATACGGAATAGTATATATCGGTAACCGCATGACTTTTAATATATTATGGCGGTGCGGTTGAAGCATGGAATATGCGGTTAGTAACGCAGGACGAGAAACGGTGGGCAACAATCGACGCGTATAATATTCCTCTAATAGTTGTAATTTAGGGACGATAGGGGATGTTGTTATCATCATTTTTCGTAGCAGGTACATACATGCAAGATATCTACGCCGATGCTGAAGTGACATTTCTCCGGTTTCAACTAGCAGGGCTCCTGTGGGGGTTGATTGAAGCGCACCTATGATTATACGCAAAGCAGAAAACTGGATTCTATCTAACCGAAGGAGCCTAATGCTGGGCATGGATTAAAAAAAAAAGGAATTGTAATCCAGTACAGAACGGATTATGTTACGGTAAACCGTTAATAATGATTCTGGATCCGCCCCCCAATTACGTCTAGTGAGAGATTTTAGAACATTAATTTTACTGGCAAGATGACTCTGTAGGTATTGCGTATGTCTCTCCCATTGCAATTTCCTGTCAATATGAATCCCTAAATATTTGACACTTGTCACCACCGGAATGTGACCTTGACGGTATAAAATAGGAGAACTGTCGTAAATTCGTTTGTGTGTAAAAATCATCGCAGCGTTTTTCCCTACGGATGTTTCAAATCCGTATTGATGTAACCAATCATGAGCATGAGATAAGGCGTGGTATATATCTCTTCGACATGAGGAAAACTCTTCTCGAGTGCAATATATTAGAATGTCATCCGCATATTGTAGAATACGAGCGTGCGGTAATATGACTGTTTCTAAAGTACGGGTGTAAAGTAAGTATAAAAGCCCGCTTAGAACGTCGCCCTGGGGAACACCATAAGAAGTATGTCGAGAATCAAAGACACCGACGGGGGAGTTTAACGTAATATGACGATAGCATAGCATATTGTGTATTAAGCACCTGAAGGGCAGGGGAAAATTTAGATCCCTTAGAAGTTGAATAAGAAGATATGGATCAACAGAATCATATGCATTTTTGAGGTCAAGGAACACAGCTACTGTGTGCATTTTCTTTCCTTTTGCTAGGAGTAAATCAGTCAGGAATATATTTAAGGGGTCGGATGTACCAAGATTTTTCCTGAATGCAAATTGGGTTTTTGTAAACAGGTTATAATATTCTAGGCACCATTGAAGCCGTCGGAGAAGTATATGTTGGAACACTTTTCGGAAACAAGATCCAAGTTGAATACCACGATAACTACTCGGTAATCGAGCATCTTTCATGGGTTTAAGAATCGGTACAGTATGAAACACATTCCAATCCTCCGGGAAGGTCCCTGTGCATAAGATTGAATTATATAATTGATTAATGATACTTTGAGCGTTTACTGGAAATCGAGCGATCATTTGATAAGTCACTCCATCAATCCCTGGGCTGGATGATTTTTTGTGCCGAAATGCGTGTCTGAATTCGTTACTTGTAATAGGCTGCATTAAACTGGAAAAACGTTCCATGGAACCAGATGTACACGATGTAGGCAAGCGAACAACTATTTCTGGTGTCCAAGTATGATACAGGTCATGGTATCCCTGCACCGAAAGTTGAGAGGGAGATGAGATAGTACGATTATTAGAGAAATGTTTAATCGCCGTCCAAATACTGTTGAGGGACGTAGAACTGCATAATTGGGTAGTATATATATTCCACGCTTCCCGTCTTTTATCATTAAATACACGTTGTATTTGCGCGGTGAGACTTTTGTATCGTAAATAAGATGTTGGAGAGCCATACTGTCGAAAAGATTTTAAACTCGCCTTGCGCCGTCTAACCAGCTTTCCGCATTCTTGATCCCACCATGAGGGTAAGGCGCCCCGATTATTTGGAGGACCTGTCGTTGGAATTAAAGGGTGATATATATTAAGATAGGCGCGGATATTCTCTAATAAAAAGGCATAACTGTTACTGAGCCCCTGTGTATTCTGTGAAAGTCTATCCTCTAAAAATCGGGAGAACAACTCATAATCAAAAATTCGTAAATTTCGCTTAACCTTGAAGACGTTTTTTGGGATACGTCGGGTACGCGAGACATCATAGTCGATTATAATTGGATAATGATCGCTTTGATGCGTATCCTGCACGGTCTTCCATGTCATCTTATGAGATAAGTCTAGGGTAGTGACACTTAAATCCACCGCACTTTTGGGACTATTTGGTGGGGTAATGCGCGTGGGTGATCCATCATTTAAGAGATGTAGGTGTAAATCCTGAATAACTGCAGCGATGTGACGTCCTTTTGGATTAATGCGACCACTGCCCCACAAGGCGTGATGTGCATTAAAATCCCCCACGGTAATATGTTTAGGAAATTGTTTTATGAACCGGAAATATGCCTGCCATTGCCGACGGGAACCTTGTATACCCGGGGGACAATAAATATGACTTACATGTAGACCTTGTACAAGGAATGTGTGATGATGAGTATGAGGAATATAGAACTGAGTAGGGAGAGAAGTGTATCGTAAGGTCGTTTTGAATAGCGTCATTATGCCACGATATCCTGGACCATCCTGACGTTCGACCAGGTAGTTGGGAATCGAGAATCTATACGAGGCACGAAGCCATGTTTCTTGTAGGAATATGATATCTGGGTCATACTCCTGTATTAACAGTAATAATTCATGCTTCTTATTTAAAATACTCCGGCAATTCCACTGGAGTAGTAACATGTAGCACTTTGCGAAATTAGGCCACTGTAGGGCTACTACTTACTAGGGTAATATTTTTTGTATTAGGAGGATTGGGAAGTAACGGAACTATTTTGTCTAATAATTGTTTCACATAAAAGCTCCATTGAGCATTGTGTCCTAATAATTCTTGTAATTTCAGGAAATCTTCAATGATGTCATGGGACGGGTCTCGTGAAGTGCCGGGTGTTTGAGAACACGGTTTCTTCGAAATTTCCTCACCCATTGTGGCGGGTTGCATAGCCACCCCTACACCACTTCCAGATGGTTGCTTCAGAATCTCGAGATAGGCCCGGCGGTCGTAACCTATGGGATTCACCACTTTCGGCTTTGGGGACACTAGTTCTGTATATTTTCGTTTTCTCGGCGGATCCTCTCGACGCGTATTATGAGACTGTTCTAAGGTTGGAAATTTCTGTGGGAGGGTAAGAGGATTAAACGGTACATTGTAGTTAGCCGTAATAACTTCGTGGTACGATTTATTTTCGGTACACATTTGACGTTTTATGGACTTTTGTTTTTCCAATTCGGGGCAGCGTGCGGCGCCTGCCGGATGATTATCACCACAATTAGCACATTTAAACAGGGTCTCCTTACATGTTTCCGTAGAGTGTCCTTGCGCACAGTTACCGCAAATTGGGGCGCGAACCCGGCAGTGTAGTTTTACATGCCCGAATCGTTGACAGTTCAAACATCTAATGGGGGAAAATATGAATAATGTTACCTCTAAGAGCACATTAAAATTAGATACATAATCAGGTAGTCTTTGTGTTTTAAAGAAAATTTTCACTGTTCCTGTAGGAAGGGATTCTAACTTGTCGTTGATCATCTTTTTCCGAAAAAAACGCTGGACTCTCACAATTGGTACAGGCGAATCAATATATTTTAGGATTTCATCGTGCGTTAAGGATGTGTCCACGCCCCTAATTAGCCCAACACGTTGGACGTTAGCGGACGGGACAAATGCAACCAGGTGCTTTGCTGGCAATAAGGGATTTTGTAAGAAGGAGTTAGCTTCTACGGCCTTGTTAAATTGTACCTGAACACGATTACGGCCTTTGCGTTGAATATTCTTTATACCTACGATCTTATTTTCGAAAAAAAGCTTTCCTAATGCCATCGGATGTAAATTGCCAATATGTTGATCACCTTCACCTTGCACAAACACCGTGTACGGTCCTGTGTGATGTTCATAATATCGATTGTCATTTGACACTGGCTGTCGCTTAGCAAGAATTGGAGATGTTTCGGCGTTGGCAGTTGATGGAGTTGATGCTACCTCAACCTCCGACACTACAACAGACGCTACGCCCTCGTATTCCACGTGTTCAAATTCGTCCGGTGGTCGCCCCATCTGACTACCGTCACTTTCGGACGACATGTCGAATAGTTATCCCCTATTAAGGCGGGGGTACTAACCTGATTAAACACTAACGAGACCTAACACACTAAACAAATAACAGGTCACAAACCCGAAGTCCACACGACACTCAAAGCACGTACCCTACACCCGATACCACTCACTGCACAGATGCACACCGTATGGAGGTTGGGATACGAATGTTGTCGAACTCAAATGTGGAACACCAGGGGGCGAGACAGGTACATCAGGGCTCGATACAGGTGCACCAGGGCTCGATACAGGAACACCAGAGCTCGAGACAGGAACACCAGGGATCGAGACAGGAACACCAGAGCTCGAAACAGGAACACCAGGGTCTTTATCCAAGACTTCTTCACACTGCCACTCAGTAAACGGAGTTGCTTCTAGAGGATAGATGTTCTGCACAGGCCGCTTCAACTCTCCAGTTGTAGTCTTCACCTTGACCACTCTGACGACATTGTCCTTTCCGGGATGTACTGAAACCACCCTTCCTAAAGGCCAGTCCATTCTACGTGCACTGTCACTTCCAAGGATCACTACTTCTCCCACCTTCAATTCTCGAGGTGAGTTTGCTTTGCCTTTTCCCGGTTTAAGTTGCCCTAGGTACTCTAGTCTGAATCTTTTTCGCAATTCTGCCCTCAAATGCTGCATGTGCCTGAACCTTTTTCCAGGGTTTATCTGATCAATGTGATCAATATCGGGTACTCCCACCCTCGGAATGTCCTGAAGAAACATTGCAGGTGTCAACGCTACCAAATCATCACTATCTTCAGACAAATAAGTCAAAGGCCGAGAATTGATGACAGCCTCTGCATCCAACAGAACCGTTAATAGTTCCTCATAGTCTAAGGAGGAACGACCTAGTACTCGTCGCAACAACTTCTTCAGCATTTGAACAATACGCTCCCAAAACCCACCCCACCATGCAGCAGTGGGAGGATTGAATTTCCAAACAATTCTCATGCACGTAGCCTCAACATTTATTTTGGTCCAGTCAACTTCACTGAAAGCATTTTCTGCTCCCACAAAATTTGTCCCATTATCACTGTAAATGATGTTTGGTCTCCCTCTTCGAGCGACGAATCTCCTCAATGCTTGCAGAAACCCTGGAGTAGATAGTGTCCTAACGAGTTCAAAATGCACTGCTCTGAAGACCGCACACGTGAATAGCACCACCCAGACCTTTTCACCTCCTCGGAGGTATAACGGGCCAGCCAGATCAATTCCTACAATTTCAAAGACAGAAGCGTCTCTAATCCGATCCTCTGGCAAAGGTGCAACTTCGATGGTAATTCCCTTTGCTTGGTGTCTTCTGCACCTGACACAGCTCGAAATCACCTTTCTTATTGTCCTTCTACCATTAACAATCCAAAACCGTTCTCGCAAAGTGGAGAGAAGAACTTGTACTCCAGCGTGAGACATTTCTAGATGTTTCTCCATGATCATCATGTGAACTAGCTGGTGTTTAGCTGGTAGCAGAATTGGAGTGAGGAATAATTCATCGTCCGGTCTCCTTATTAACCTTGTTTTTACTCGAAGTAATCCTCTTTCATCTTCAAACACGTTCAGATTTTTGAAGGACTGCTCCTTTTCGGCGAGCATCTCTTGCGTAACGATCTTCAACAGTCTCCTTTCAGCTACTTGCAATTCTTCGACTTGGAGTTCCTTTGAAATACGTTTTTTGCCTTCTTTTGCTGTGTTGTGGATGAATCGTAGAATCCAGGCCGTCATCTTGACAACTTTTGAGTACTTGGAAAAGTATTTCAGATACCACTTTCCTTCTGGTTCCACAGAAACTAGTACAGTTGAAATTCCTTTCCTTTTCTCTTCATTTACCCTTTCTTCATCAGGCAAGGCATTGTCGAGAGGCCATTCCGAACTAGGAGATCTCAACCAATGAGGGCCCTCCCACCATTTCGACGTCAAGAGTTTGGAAGCAGAACAACCCCTAGAAGGTAGGTCAGCCGGGTTATTCACTCCACGTACATGATTCCAGCTATCAGGGTTAGACAACTGTTTAATTTCCTTCACTCGATTTGCTACAAAAGTTCCCCAGACTTCCTTCCTCTTGATCCAGCAGAGAGCTGTTGTAGAGTCTGTCCAATAATATGTTGAAAGCTCTGCTAATTCTAAACTTGCCTTTATGGAAAATGCAAGGCGAGCTCCAATTGAACAAGCTAGGAGTTCCAACCGCGAAATAGTCATTTTTTTCAGCGGGGCTACACGAGACTTTGCTTGAAGAAGCGTTATATTTGTGTCCTTTCCATCTTCTGAACGAAGAAACACAACCGCAGCATATGCTACTGCACTTGCGTCGCAGAACGTATGAAGGCTCCAAGATTCCTGTGTCTTGCAGCGTGCCATTTGTCTGGGAATTTTAATATCAGGCAATACCTCAAGTTCTTGATGCCAAATTTCAAACTTCTTCCTCAAGTCATCCTCCATTTCTTCATCCCAGCTCATTTTCTTCCGCCAACTTTCCTGCAACAGCAACTTCGGTACTAGAGAGACAGGACATGTGAATCCTATAGGATCAAAGATTCTCTGAGCAGCCGCCAATACATTTCTTCTAGTGATCTTGTCGTCAATCTTCGACATGTCAATTTTCTCACAAGAAAGAACATCTTCTGTCTTGTTCCATCGAAGTCCTAATACCGAGGTTACCTCAGGAACTGACGAGTCACTCTCGGGAGAATTTAGACTTGTGTACTCCCAGTTACGAAGATCAAAATGTGCTCTGGCCAGCAATGTGGTAGATTCCTCTATAAACGTACTCAATTCTTTCTCATTATCCAAAGAGGTGATACAATTGTCTACATAGAAGGAATTTCTCAGTCTTTTTGCTGTCTCTTGGTAGTCTACGCTCTCTTTCAATTGAAGGTCAAGAACTGCTTCCAGCAGAAATGGGCTGCAATTCAGTCCAAATACGACTCGGCAATGTCGAAAAACCTTCAATTCACTATCCTTTGAATCCTTCCACCACAAGAAGCGCAAGAAATCACGGTCACTTTCCTGAACAGATATCTGCAGGAACGCCTTCTTAATATCGGAAATCACTCCTATCCTATTTTTTCGAAACATCAATAGAAGTGTGGGGATTTGTTGTAGCAAATTAGGACCCTTTTCGAGACACTCATTTAAAGAAGGAGTATCCTTCGATTTGCTGGATCCATCGAACACGGGTCTCACAGTGGTGGTAGAGTTTTCTTTGAAGATTCCCCGGTGTGGTAAATAATAACACAGGTCTTCCTTTTCTCCTTCTGGAACCTCTTCAATTATGCCCTCATTCATCCATTCCTGAAACACATTTCCATATTCCTCAAACTTTCCTTCTTTGGTCAGTCTAGTCGAAACTGAAATCAATCTCTTCTTCGCTATCTCCTTGTTGTTCCGTAAGTACTGTCGGCTCTCCAACCAAGGTAACGCAACTTCATATCGGCTATCCGCATTAACCTTTACAGTCTCTTGGAAGTAACGACGTGCAGCTTCTTCCATCTCTTCTCTCGACTTGTTTTCCGTGGGGTCAGATATGCCTATAGTCTCCAAGTTCCAAAGGTCGGTTATAGAAGCAGATTGAATGAACAGGGTAGTTGAATACAAAGCCAGGGAACTACCCTCTTCGTCTTTCAATTTACCAGTCACGGTCCAGCCAAGCGTTGTCCTCACAGCAACCAATCCTGATTCAAGCTTATGGGTTTCATTCAGCAAGAGACTCCTCGCAACATCAGCTCCTAGCAGGACTTCCACGTCGGATGGATTTGTTCCCACATCAGACAGCCATATCCTTTTTGCTTTCATTTCCTTCATCCAAGGTCCGAACTTCAACCTTGGAATCTTCCCACAGATTACCTTCTGGTCAATCAATTGCAACGTGGTATTAAAGGAACCATCACAACTGCTTACGTTCACATCATACAGGTGATGATCTTCTTCACGGGTCTCAGCGCCCCCAAACAACTTGTGGATCATCATCTCGGTCTTCAAAGGTTTATATCCCATTTCCTCAGCAGTCTTCCGTAAAATGTAGGATCTTTGTGATCCACTGTCTATTAGTGCTCGGACCATCTTCTCCTTTCCTTTATGTGTCAGTTTGATGCACAGCGTTTGTAGAAACACCTCCTTTGTGGCACTCTGAATGTTCATGGAGATATTGCTCTGCCTTTCCCTATCATCCTGTATTTTAGATTCAGGTTTCTCCTCTACCTTCTTTGTATTCAGTTTATGACACATGATCACAACGTGAGGACTAGTGCACAGTGGGCAACGAAGATGTGCCTTGCAATTTTTCACTCTGTGTCCTACCTTAAGACAAGCAAAACAACAGTTTTCTTTGGCCAGCTTGTTGCGCCTTTCCTCCAAACTCATTTGTTGAGCAAGGTGGCATTCCTTGCTCTCGTGGAATTTGCTACAAAACACACACTTTCTCTTCTTGCCTTCAAACCTGGCCGAAAACAAAGAATTCGCCGTTGGTAAATGTGTGTCGACATTTTTTCCTCTCACTCTCTCTTGTCTTTTCGTATCGGACAGACCAAAACCTGCCCGAGCAAAGGTTATCCTCTCTTCTCCCTCCACTTCACGTTTGAGGAAATTTAGAAGAGCCTCTAGCCTATCTTTCTGTTCACCAATCAACTCATCATTCGCTGATTGATTTCTGAGCAATGTCCTTAAAACATCTTCAGGTAAGCATGATTCCACGAGAGGGAACAACATGGACCCATACTTATCCCTTGTCACACCTATAGATTCTAGAGCTCTTAACTTGCTCTCTAATGTGTCATACAGTAGGCCTACAGCTATTCCTGATTTGTCATTGTTGTGCGACACATTCTGAATGACTAACCCAATCAGCTCCCTAACGTAGTACTCGGTCAGGAGATCTTCACGACCGAACCGATTCTTCATGCACTCTATAACCTTTGGATAGTTTTCAGCGGTAGCCGGGAAACTGTTCAGAAGTTCTCTGGCACGACTGTCAGGTTTGGTGCACTGAATCAGATATTGAAATTTATCTTCTGATTCTATGTCACTATCTTCATGGATTCTCTTAAACATGCTCCAGAATCCTAACCAATCTTTAACGTCCCCTCCAAACTTGGCTAGTTCCAACCTAGGAAGTTTCAAGTTTCTTTTAGCTGCAGATGAAGCTTCAGAAATGTGTTCTCTAACCACACCAACATTCTCATTAGAGCAAATATTCGTCATCTTTAACCTTACTTCATCTAAATTATCTCTATAAGTCTCAACTGCCCCGTACTCACGGCTGTAGACATCATCCTCTTCTTCTAATGCTAGTTCCAGTATTTTTTCATCCAAAGGAGCAAGTTCAGCACTTAAACTCTCCAATTTCATCAGCATCTTCTGTGCCGATTCCAGGTCAACTATTTCGCTGGTTAAATGACGCATTACCTCATTATATGTCTTTGTGTAGGACGCTCGAATTGGCTTACGTTGTTTCACAAGCTTTTCCATTGTCGTGTAGGCTAGGCTATACCAAGATTTTCACACACAAAGAAATCTTACGTATCTTGCCGTAACTTCTCGTAATTTACGTATTAAATCACGTCGGGGTCACCATATGTTTTGTTAAGGGACTAATTCACCGAATTAGTGTTAACCATTATGAATTTAACTATTTATTTCACTACACAACTATACAACAGACATATTCAAACATAGTACAACGAACAACAACTGCCACAGTCTTTTGTCACAAAGTCCAAACACCACAAGATGGCCCTCCAGCCAGCGGCCGCCATTTAGGGTCCAAAAACGACTTAGACTCTTTTAATCAGTTCCATAACAGCAACAATTTTTAATAAACCTGGTATTTGATGACTTTCTGCAAGACAGAAATATTGGTAGTGTACAGGACATGGTGTGAAATGAAGGGAATAAGGGTTTCTTTATTGGGGCATTATATTCTTTATTGCATGTTGTTCCATTTCACACATAATGCTGCACTGTAATGATGAAATAAATGGCTAGAGAGATACCTTTTTTTAATACTTTCAATGCACGAGCAAAACTGGTCAGAATTTACAACAGGACTCCACTTGCAACTACATTGAAGGCCTATTCGCGAACTCAATCGAATGTAGGTGGCAGGTCAGTCGCGACAAAATGGTGGACGCAATGGTGATAGACTTGATTGATGTATTGAATGTTGTTGGGGATTCTAGGCGGGCTCTCGTTGAAGGACAGGCAATTTTAGATGCCAAACACATAATTATGTGTGGGAGGGTAGCCGAAACAGAAGATTTAGTGAGACTTGAAGCTTTATGCTTACAAACCAGTAATTTGAAGGGAGTTCCTCACCAGATTAAAATTGAGATTCGATCACCAGTTGCCGAGAAAAAGTTAATTTGTTCGTGTACCTGTAAGGCTGGAAGTTCAGGAAAGTGCAAGCATGTAGTCGGTACATTGCTTTACATATTTCGGTAAGTAGATGCATTTAAATTTAGAAGATATAATACTGTTGAAGCCGATAAATCGAAGAGTGTACAAGTTGACTGTATTTGTTTTTTCTTCTTTTCGTAATAGGCACACAATTGAAAACTTGAAAGACCTGAGCTCCACAGATTTGAAGCAGCAGTGGGGCAAGTTAAAGAAGGACAACTACATGTACGACAAAGCGATTCCTATAAATAAAGTTTGCCACATGGGAAGATCAACTGTCAAATCGACCCTCCAAAGTCGCCTAGTCGGTAGTGCAGGCGAGAATAATATACTGGATATTCTACTTTCTGGGGCACAGGGTTCCGAGCTGGATCTTACTTTGCGCTTAAGGGAGACTACTGCTACTACTACTACTACTACTACTATTCAAGTCTCGAGTGGTGATGATTTGCTACAATTATCCCTATGCCATAAACTTTTAGGCAACAACAACTTGTTGCCACAATTTAGTGCTATGGTTGATTTTGATGCAGAACTTCAAGGTGACATTGCTCAATTTTTTAATGAGAAGGTAGCTCTCACATATGAAGACAGTGCAAAATTATGTTTGACAACTCTTACCCAATCTGGAGAAATTTGGAAGAATGCAAGAAAAGTAAGATTAACTGGTACTACGTGTTACAGTGTTTTTACTTACAGCAAAAATAAAAGCCCTGACTGGAATTTAAAAGTGAGTAGGCTGTTCAAAACTGATTTCAAGGGAAACATGGCAACTGTGCGTGGGAAAAATTTTGAACTAGTAGCCTTAGAAGCTTATGAAATTGCTTTTAAAAATAAAGTGGAACCGGTGGGCATTATTGTTCCTCCAAGTGCCCCATGGTTAGGTGTAAGTCTGGATGGTGTGGTTAGTTCACTCTGTTGTGTAGAGGTTAAGTGCCCTCTAGCAGGTAAAACGCAGACTGCAATTGATGTAGTGCAGGGCCTAAAATATTTAAATGGGTCGATTGAGGAAAATACCGTACTTTATCCTTAAAGACAAATCATCAATATTATGGTCAGGTGCAGCTGCAAATGCTGCTAAGTGGATTGGAAGCTTGTCATTTTGTCATTTTCTCATCCTATGACAATTCATTAGTTGTAATCAACATACCATTTGATGCTGATTTTACAGAGGTAATGATAAGAACTATTGGATATGTGTACTTTAAGAATATATTGCCTGTCCTATGTAAATTGTAGGTTAGACCATGCCTATAGGTGTATTTTCCAGAGTTGGAATCTGACAGTTCGGCTCCACTGGGCAAAAACAGTTAACGACTAGATCGCCTGCAAGGCTTGTTGGCATGGAAACCATACAGCGCTACCAATTTGAAGGATGCTATTTGGCCACGTTATTGTCGCCGACCGTTGGATTGTTTGGTTGCCTCCAGTGCACACTCGCCTTGCTGCATTCCATAATCAGTTGTTTTTATGAGTTATAATTGTTTTGGTTTAAGTTAATTACTTTTACTTGTAGTATTTATACTTGTAATTCATTAGTGTCCGTTATTTATTTATGTAGCAGTGTCAGCATCAGTTTAAGCTTAGGTTCGTGTTCATAGGCTAGAGTGAATTAGATTAAAGTTAGCTTTCTTTTTGCTTGCGAGTGGTGACGTTTTAAAGGATGACTTATCGTAGAGGTAGACTGAGGATACATCCAGTTTGGGTATTGTCAAGACCTGGCCGAGGTGTACCTATTCGAAGCTATGGAAAGAAAATGATCATCACCACACAGGATTTTTTGAAAGGGAGGGTGATAATAACAGAGCATCAGTCGAACCATCAATTCTATTCAGTCGCGCGCTGGGCTCAAGTTAAGCAATACGTTGCTTCTAACAGTAAAACATTCAATTCGACAGAGGTTGAAAAACTTATTGTCTAAGGGATTGTGTTTCTTGTGCCTTGAAACTTACTCTACAGGAAATATAAATAGCTAAATATCACGGAAACAATCACGTGTTGTCGTTTCGCTTTGAACATTTTTGCTTTATGATACGTGTTCGTAATATTGCTATTGCTATTCATTACAATATTCTCCTCAATTTGACGGGCTATTATTTTATTTAACAGTGTGCACCGAACAGTTTTAAGCATTGCTTTGTTTAAAATTTTTGAAAACCATGAGGAAAGGAGTGGGAGAGTGGAAGTACACACGTGGTGGCCAGCTGCGCTGCGGTCGGTCTGGATAAGTAGGGTAAAAATACTGAATAACACGCGTTTGATACGGAACACTTTTTATTTTTCGGTTATAATCGGTAAATGTGGACCCTAAAATAATGACAGTGTTATTTTTAATTGTATATATGTATAACTGTGCGATACACGTGATCTAATTTGTGTGTTCCACTAGATTTTATGTGTCAATTGCATATTATCAAGCATCCATCGGTTGTCTGCTGGTATTTGTTTTTGAGCAGTTTGAGTCATGGCGCTGTTACGTTTAAAAGCTATATTTGAGTTTGCTCACTGTACCATAGACTCTAGAAATTATTTGCTGCTTGGTAGGGCGAAGGGATGAGTTTAACTTGTATTAAAACTCTGGGGAGACAGGAATTGCTTGATTTGTTGGATGGTTAGCAGGTAGGTTTGGTGTTGAATATCGGACTGGTAGCAGGTTCTTGCAGAGTAGATATTTACCCTGCGAAGTCAAATTAGGCCTATATGACTCGTAGTGGAATGGCTCGGATATCGCAGAGCGAGGTGATGGTGGTTGGTAGGGAAATGAACTAGGGAGCAGGGAAGGATACCTGACTGATGAAGCTTGGCTGTCGTGGTACGGCTTGGTTCGGCGAGACTGTACTTGGCTGTCTAGGTGCGGCTTGGCTCGGCGTAACAGTGAACAATCCGTCCTGTCGTCAGTGTGTGTAGTGGCGAGTGGTCCAACCCGCTCCTGTTGACCGTATTTATTTGGTATCGTCCCCTTTCGGCTATTGCTATTTGCATCTTTTGGAAAGTGATGAAAAATTATATCCGCAGCCCTCTTATACATCGACTTACAGCCGTGAACTGAGCAATATACTTTGCTTTTACTCATTTTGCACTCTATCAACGAGTAAAACTTATTACTTATGTATAAAGACATGAAGAATTTACCACGATACAAGGAACCATAATACAAACAGTCACCACGTGACAAATGTACCCTACTTGGTAAGTTTCTCATTATTACCGCTAGATGTCATAATCAGATAGCTGGAGTTGCCAATAACAATTGGTGTTTTATTTTCTTGTAAATAGCATTTTACTAGCTTTTCTTATAGGATAGTTGATGTAAAAAGTAACTTAGAGTAATTATTGCTACATTGTATCCATAAATAGGCTAATTTATAAAATAATAAAAAAGTGATATTGTTTCAAATGCTTTATTTATCATAGAAGTACAATGTGAATGTAATAATATCATCATGTAGGTCATACCACAGAGCATCCCCATCCCACAACAGTTTGGCTTAAGATGAGTCATCATGCAGCGTGGTTTCACTTCGCTGCACGTTTGATACATTGAAAAATGGCTGCAGTCATAACAAGATAAACTCTTGTTTTCATCTGAATTTTCTTGAAGGCGTTGTGTACGACTGAATATCAATTAGGAACTCGTGCAGTATACGTTGCCCGGCGCCATTAAAATCCGAAAAAATTACTATAGAAATGGCCAATGTTACTAATATACAGGAGTTGAATATTTTATCGATAGAGTGTTACTGTATTTTTTCTGAGTGCTAACATTGTTTCCAGACCAATGGTTTCCGCCTAGGCCAATAAAGGTTAGGTAGCGCGGCCCTGCGCGTTAGGCTAATATAAACACCCCTGGTTTTTGTTACGCACAGTGGGGATAGTCATGCATCAATACTCTTTATCCAGGCCAATGGTTTTGCCTAGCAGCACAATCAGTAAGTTGGCAGCAAACATGACGACTTGCTTTTTGATAAGTTTATTACTTGAAAGTTAATGTTGACAATTTCCTTATTTTGGAAGTGTTTATGCAGTGTTTGTCAATGGCAAATGGCTTTAATAATGTGGCAGAGTAATTAAAAACCATTTTCAGAGCGCTACTAAGTAAAATAACGCACTTTCGAAACGGGCAACGGATGCTACACGAGAGCCATCCAGGAAGATAAGTAGGATGAAGCCTAGAAAGGCGTAGAATTGCTTTGAAGTTCATAATCATACGAGTATTCAATTGATGATTAAATTTCTTTGGTTATGGACTATGGAGGAAAACCCATTCTCCATAAGAAGACTCAGATTTGTGAAAATAATTTACATATTGTACGTAGTTATGAACCAAATACCACATTTTTTTCTTAGGTCTACAAACATTACTATAATTTTGTTGGTGTACATAGCCTACCCCAGCATGGTAACATATCTGTACTTGGCAGAGTGACAGAAAATTCTATTAGGTTTCTCATGAAAAATAATAGGCTACGGGTACCAGCCTATTTTCTTTCACTCGGGTGCATTCTAACTAGGTACGCAAATTGTGTACTGTATATGAACTAGTAGGCTAATGTATGTTAGAGAGAACTTGTTGATTATAATCTACTGTATACTTGGGGGCGTGGTGGCGCAGCGATCAAGCTGCTGGCCTCTCGCCAAGGTGGACCAGGTTCGATTCCTGGTCAATGCATGCAAGATATTTTTAAGTGCAATGCCGTGTCCTGTGGTTCGGATTCAATGTAAAAAAAAAGGTCCCGTGGCTCATGATTGCGAGATTAATGGTCACGTAAAACTACAAGCTTCCTTCCTTTACTATACATTGTTTTACTAGTGATTTGGTTCTTCTGGTCTAATTTCTGCAATTGGCACCGTCTAGGCCCAGGGAGGGACAAGGGGGGCAAATGTATAGGGGTCCGTAAGCAATGAGGGCCCATTAGTGGTGCACGTTAGTTTCAGTTTATTGTAGCTACTTTTGTGTTATGTAAGATGTTAAAAGTTTAAATTAAACTTTAAATTAATCTATCAATACGGATATCTACAAGCATTTGTACTACCAATGGCAAATGTATTTAAAGTCTAATAACAATGACCGCTGCGCCACCAAGCCCCAGTCTAATAACACTTTGCATCATTAGGACGGGGGGTGGTGGTGGGGACCAACGTTTTAAGGAGTGTAATATTAAGTCACCTACATAAAACATTTTTGGACGTACATGGACCTGATCTGCAACAAGGATACATGCATTTGCTCAATTTTCTGAGTGATGCAGCAAGTAAGCTACAGTGAAATATAATAATCCTAAAAATGGAATCAAGCCTATTGGAACCATGCATGTGGCAGTAACAGGGACCAGAATGGAATCAGGAGAGTTAAAATACATTAAATTTGTTGACGTAATGTCACAAACCAGGAAACTCATGTTAAAGTGTGCATGCACAGTCTACTCCGATATCATTAGCGACATGCTCTGGCTACTGGTGTAGCCTATGAGACTACATGATTATAGGCATACATTTCCACTAGCAGCATATCAGTAGGTTAATTAAGAATTATTTGTAAGAAGACGAGAGCTTGTTCATCCTATTTTTAGATCCAATTTAACCTGTCACATAAACGTTATGGTGAATATTATAGATATGGTAACCTTAAGTTCAGGAATTGTTATCCATATGCTGCTACATTCATGAAACGATCATGCAACTTTAGTGACTAAAGCAGGGGCATTAATTCATAGAAGGTAACTCGAATGGCCTAGGCCTAACCTAAAAATTAGTTAGTTATTGAGGTTTTAAGGGGCGGAAAACCTAAAAATTACAAGCAACGTGAAATTAACAAAGTTGTTCATTGAGCGACACCACTATGCATTCATCATCAGTTTAGTCTCCCAGTGGATCCATTGTTATATTAAGTTGTATTAAATTTATTTTGAAATAATGAACGAAACACGTTTAAACAACTGTCATTTTGTGCCATCTCTCCGTTTCTATTTACAGCTAGTTTATATGTAGCGTTTTACTTCGCTGCTGATACAGCGCTCAAATTCTGCTTTAGAAAAAACACACCCACAAACTGGGTACTAGGTACCAGTAGCAAAAGCCTCCTTAGTCATACTTATCAACACTAAGAATAGGAGGTGAAAGGTTCACTACTCCTGCAATAATAGTCATTACAGAATCCATGTATGGAACCATATATAAATTGACTCTCCCTTTTAATACTTTAAATATTTTCATCCTCTGAATTGTTCTTTCTACATGCACTCTAGCTGCAGCTATGTCAGCAGTTCTGAGTGCATCCTCTGTTGACAATTGCTGATTATTACCAAGAAAGGGTGGCCTGATCAATTGTATATTCCTTTCAATGCACTCACTCTCTATCAAAAATGCCTAATAAATTGGATTGCAAAAATATTTCTTTGTCTGTAACCCTTCCACCATACACTTGACTTACAAAAGTTACTAAACCTGATGGTGCAACACCAACAAGTACTTTCAATGTGTAATCGCCTTTGTAATGAGAGTAGGACATCACACGACACTTTAAACACTTATTTTTCTCCACGGGAATTTCTGTACAATCCAAAATAACTCTAGTATTCTGAAAATGTTGAAAACATATAGGCATCCTCTTCTTAATCAGATCTTTCTCCAGCCATGGAACAGCTGTTTTTAGTGCCTCATGTAATAACTCTACTGTTACATGGAAATAGTTCTTACATGTATTAGCTGTGACCCCAAATAGAACAGCTAAACACCTAAAAGAAAGATTAATTTTCAATTTCACGAACACTAAAATGATACGCTTTCTTAATGACAAGGTTAGTGGTTTGGCACTCTGCCTTTCTAATTTTCCTGTAGCAACACATATATTATCTAATAATGTAACCGATGGGATACCAGTAAATGCATTAATTTCTCTATTTGTTTTCATCATGTCCTCTAAAGTTATTTTTCTACAATCATCAATTACACTTGGCGTTACTTGTATCCCTTTATCTTCTACACATTTCCTTAGAGTGGGATCTTCCACCAGAGCTGCAAATATCTCCTCTGCCACAGTCTCTGTGTCTTCAGTTACCACTTCACTGTCTTCAGTTGGAGATGGTGGTGCCACAGCTTCATGTCTATGTTGCACACGTGCATCCCTGGCCTCTGCCTGTAGTTTCAGGGGAGAAGATATCTTCTTATCCAGTGATCTCAGTGGCAATTTCTGAGAGGGGATGGCGCCCTTCTTCAGGTATCTTTTACATGCTCTCACATCTGAAAGTAAAATATATTTATAATTCTACTGCAATATTATAACAATCTTATGCTTATTAATAATCCTACCCCACTGGAAGTAGCTTGTGTAGTCCACTTTAAGAAGAATAGGTATAAATAATGTAGCCTAATCCAGTGTATGAAGGTTATCTTTCCACAACTGGGACGTAATTAATATGTATGAAAGAAATAAACAGGTCATGTACAGTACACGTACAAAGGAATGTTTACTAACCTGGATAAAAATAATCCTCCTTTGAGAAATGCAAACCGCATACAATCATATATTTAGAAATCGGCTTTGCGATGCGAAGTACTCGACTCCATTCCTTCTTTAAACCTTTCTCTTTAGGAAAGTAATGCATTGATATGCCTCTTGTTGCCTTTGAAGAGCACTGTGGAACTGAACAATATCTATTACTCATTTTTCAGCCTCAGTTATTATGCAAAAGCTGAAAAAATGAGAGAAGATCACACACGTCAACAAAAATCGCAGGTTAAACAGCTGTTTGTTAATATTTCTATCACCATTCCTCTAGTTCCAGCTAAGCGGCAGCACCGTCGCTTGAGTTCGCGAATACAACATATCACTCTTTTCAGAACTCTCTTATTACAGGTACTACTGCACCCTACTCCTTTCCAAATGTCTCCGTAGCAAACCATTTTCTAGCCCAAAATCTAGAATGATGCCTAATACTTATCTCAAAAGTATTTCGCATACAATGGGAGTAGCACAATAGATTTAATTTTCTTCAGGGGAGTCGGGATGAAATTATTGGACTACAAAGTTCATTCCTCAGGAGCAGAAGCACCACTTAAGAAACATTGTCCTGTTGTGGCACGCTTCGTAATTACTGGTAATGCTAAAGTTCAGAATGAGAAATGTATCACAAAGAATATCTCCAGAAAGTTAAATGAAAGTGTGCTTCTTCAATGTACAGACAAACTCACTTTAATGATAGAATAAAAGCGAACGATCTTGATTCTGCTGCTATTGCGCTAGAGAATATAATTCAATCCTCAACCGCCACAAACAGAACGAAAATCACAAAAATGGTTTAATAAAACCTGCTACTTAGAAAGGAAAAGAGTATTGCATGCCCTTCACAAAGCAAAGGTTAGCAATAAGCAAGAAGACCTAACAACGTATAGTCACCTGAGAAAGGAATATAAGAATTTACTCAAGAAAATTCGAAATGACTTCATCGAACTCGAAACACACAGGATAGTGGAGGAAGCAATGAAAAACCCTTACTTAGCTCTCAGACCCCGGAAAACACAAGCTGCAGGAAAAATCGATATGTCAGCCTGGGAGGAACATTTTACACTTATTCTGAACCAGAATGGATCCACAACAGCTTATCATAAGAAAGAAATCGACCCTGACGGCTCCAATATCTGCTCGTTCATGACAGAGGAGGTTCGAAATGCTGTGTCTGTTTTGAAAAACGGAAAAGCACCCGGACCGGACGGTATCTTTAATGAGCATATTAAGACAGCAGTTACGGTATTACTCCCAGCTATTACAGACCTAATGAAGGAAGGAAGGAAGCTTGTAGTTTAACGTGACCATTAATCTTGAGATCATGAGCCACGGGACCTCCTTTTTACGTGGAATCCGAACCACAGGACATGGCATTTCACTTCGAAAATCTTACATGCATTGATCGGGAATCGAACCCGGACCGCCTTGGTGAGAGGCATACAGCTAGACCGCTGAGCCACCACGCCCCCACAGACCTAATGAACCTATGCTTACAATCAGGAGACATCCCATTGTCATGGAAAACTTCTACAATAAAGGTACTACACAAAGGAAAAGGAGATGTGTGTGACCCCAACTCCTACAGAGGGATTGCCCTAGAAAGCAATTTATTAAAGATACTTACAAAGCTCATGACGAACAGACTCACTGATGAAATCGACGTTAAAATACCAGAAGAGCAATTTGGTTTTAGACGAGGGAGAAACACGCTTCAGGCAATTGGAAATCTCAAAGATGACATAGAGAATACCCTTAGAACACCTCAAGGAAAATTCCATGCAGTATTATTGATTTCTCGAAAGCCTTCGACAATCTAAGCAGGACCATCATCTCCACGAAACTAAATTCGATAGCGACAGAAAATAAAGCACTCACAATTCTGGTTCATAACATGTTAAGGAGCAATAACAGGGTGTCTACTGTAAGGATGAAGTAAAAATTAGTTACTTTTTAGGTACCTTTTAGTTACCTTTTAGTTAATTTTAGTTACCTTTGAATTCAAGTTACATCTGCGGTCTACAAGCATAGGCGCTCATCACGCGGTGAAGAAAAACAACAATGAACTGTTTTTAAAGAAGTTTTTCATTTATCGTATGGCTTTTAGTGCCGGGAGTGTCCCAGGACATGTTCAGCTCGTCTGAGTCTGTAGCTGCTTCCAACGGACACCCTTAGGGTGAGCTACAAGTTCCGTTCAATTTCATACCAGATATCAATGATACCTAGTGGTGAACGTTGGAACTTTGATAGAGCGTTCCGACGAAATATAACCTAACAATTTAGCTTCACACAAGTTTAGTCTGTGGAAGAATCCTTTACATGCCATAAATCCATGACATGGGACTGCCGGCTTTACTTCCCCTCCGAAGGAAGGCATACTGAAGGATTTTTAACGCTTAAAAAAATCCGACGACTTCGGCCGGGTTTGAACCCGCTATATTGGGCACAGCAGTTCAGCATGCTACCAACTACACCACCGAAGCCGCTTTAAATGAAATTCACATGATGTTATAAAAATTTTAAAAATAATAAATATATACTAGATATTTAATATCCAATGAGTTGTTTCAGATAATATGTCGTCTTGTCCACAATATGTTGTTATTATTACGGTACCAAGAGGTTGTTCAGCTCTTGACCATTTGGCGAGATTTCCTTCGTCCCCGCGGTAGGTCGCGAAGAAATGTATGCGATGTTACGCGATCGTCACCGAATTCTGTCTTCGCAGTCAAATGCGGAGAAATATCGAGATGTTACACGATCGACGCTGGTCTCAGTTGTTTGGTGAGCTTCCCGTAGTTTTTACGATAGAACACGGATAAAAATCGCGATTTAGATCATCAGCATCACATTTGGTCATTCGACGAGATTTCCATTGTCCTCGAGTTCGGGCACAAGAAAATATAGCATTATTACGCAATCGGCGCCACTTGCTGTCCGTTTGACAAGAATACAGTTGTCCTCGTCATTGAATGCAGAGAAATATCGCGATTTATCGCAATCGCTGCCGCTCTCGGCCGTTTTACGTTGTCCTCGAGATATTATGCAATCGTCGCCGCACCCGGCCGTTCAACGATTGTCTGCCTGTCTATCTGTTCTGATAGAATGGCGGAGGCAAGCTGAAGGTTGGGCATGGTTAACATTCACGCGTAGTTATGAACATGTTGTTCGGTCGGCGCCGTGATTTCCTTTGTCCCTATGCTGTAGTTGGGAGTTCATGAGTTCAGGGTGGATCACGAGGAGGATTTAGTATTTCGATGCTACGTAGGCTGCCATTTTTAAGTGGGTTGATGCACTTCTCGCTCCCCACACGCTTTTAAGTATACGGTCATGGGAAAAGTGGCAAGTAGGTTTCGTGATGGGTGCCCCGTGGTGGGTGCCCAATCACCTTTGACAGGATTCCCGCAGTCCTCGTGGTCACAAGTTCACGATAGGGGACGGGTTTTATGATTTTACGCAACTGACGTCGATCTCGGTCCGTTTGACGAGATTCCCGCAGGCAAGTCGTACGGTCAGCCGGCCGTCTTGAGGATGCGATTTTGGAGGATGAACGTTTGAAGTAGGTACGGTATCGAATATTACGAATTGTTCTGAGAGGATTGCACGAATAATATGACAAGAGGGCAAGTTTTATTTCGATCGAGAACCACGAATTATCAACAAGTTATCGAAATAATCGGTTAGATTATATATCCGATGGAATGAAAGTTCGAAGGAAAAATAGACTTATAACGGAATTTCGAATTAACCATACTGAATGTCGCAAATTTACTTGACATATTTTTTAAATAAGTTATATGTATTTCGAAGATTTTTCGCATTTTTTTCGAAACGGTAACATTTCGCAAGATTGCGACATTAAATTGTTTCGCGTTATTTCTGGACTTCAATTTGACATAGTTTCCAAATAACAGAAATGAGAGATTTCTTTTTAGTTTCGGAAGTATTCGCGAATAAACGTCTCGCGAAAAGTCAGGTTTCCTAATACAGTAACACAGAAAAATATTTCACACGAAACTTAAGACTTCTTGAGGCCGAAATATATACGTTGAACCGATGTATACCGCTCAGGGTATCCTCGGTATGTATTTCCTTGAGGTCGGGCACGGAGAGATATAGCTTAGTACTATGCAATAGGCACGGCGCCGCTTGCGTGAAACTCTCAATCTCTGAGCCTAGCGGTGCGAGTTTAAATGATTCAACCCGCCTTCAGAAAATTTTCGTTACCCGTTTGTAAAATTCGTTACTTTTTCGTTACTTTCGTTACCCATTTGTAAAATTCGTTACTTTTTCGTTACTTTCGTTACCGGTAGACACCCTGAATAATATAAAAATCTCCGACAACGTAACCATTTCCAGACAGATCATACAAACGAACGGCGTACTTCAGGGAGATCCCCTCAGTGCCCTGCGCTTCAATGTCGCCTCGCACGATATTCATGCAGTCAGAGAAGTTTCAAAGGAAACGAAGATATACCTTTACGCCGATGACATGGTTTTGGGGTCGCAGAACATCAGGGACCTCCAAATTGCAACCCATGCTCTGGAGAAATGGGCAGATAAGAATGAATTGCAAGTTAATACAGAGAAGACCGAGCATATGATTTTCAGGAAGGGTGGACGTGTTTCCCAAGAACAGAGAATATTTTTCAAACGTACACCACTGAAGACTGTTAATAGCTTTAAATATCTGGGTGTAACGTTACAAACGATAATGAACTCGTTAAAAATCCACGTAAAACAAAGAGCGACAGCAGCTACCAAGGCTGTATTTGACGTCAGAGCCATTACAAGATTATCCTTGAGATCCGCCATTGCACCCTTCGATGCAAAAATTGTTCCAATCCTCATGTATGGCATAGAGATAATTTGGGACAAGTTAAGCATAGGAGACCTCCGAACATTGGAACAGGTAAAGGCTAGATACTTGAAGGCTGTCCTTGGAGTATCCAAATACACGCGATCAAGATTAGTGTATGTGCTCACTCGGGAACCCTTCTTGATGGAGGATTTTAGATTCAAGTTCGCTTTGCCTACTACGACCTGCTGGAAGAGGGTTCTAGCAGAAAGAACGTTGAAAAGAAGTGAAATCTGGAAAGAATTCTACTCGACCGAGGCTATGGTCAACAGAGCATGGATGGAACCGAACCAGGATTGCGGCACTTTGTGACCTCTTTGGCTGTGCATGGTTTCCACCATAGAATGTGCAAGACAAAGACATTCCATGATCCGGACCCGCCTGTGTCTGTGTGACGGAATCTGTGAACGTTATCACATTCTTCATTGTAGGAATAGAGGGAAACCCATCATAGGTCACTGCATAGGCTGAAGTGCATCTTTCCTTGCATGTTATTTGTAATTTTGCACAACTTGTGAGCAATAAAACGTTATTATTAAAAGTTTTAAGTACCGGTTACCCGTGTATCTAGCATTACAGTCATCTCCGACATTTAAGGACAGATGAGCTCCTTGTTACATTCCTTAAAACCACATCTTTAGCATATCCTAACCCATCTCAATCAGGTACGGTATCACAGTATAAAATGGTTCTTAACAGTGGCATCGAAGATTACATAACTAAACCACTACATAATATCTACAGTATATACTGTATAGCAGCAAATACTTTAAAGTGAAGAGATTTATTGAAACCGTATTGAACAATAGCCTACCATAACCTCCATGAGCGAAATTCTTTGTCAGAAAAATCGCTACCGATTTAATAGATACAGTATGTACAAGTGTAGCCTAATCATAAATTGTCTGACCAAAATTGCATTTCCATCGAAAGTATAATTATTTTACCGTAGTAAAATATTACTGAAAGCTTCATCGCCACAATTTCAATACACAGTAGCCTACATCATTGTGGAAAACGATGAACCGTCACATCAAAGAAGTTTAATTCGGTGACTTAATGCAATTTATAGATTGCTATATATGCCAGTCTCAATCACCGTTTCCATCCTGAAAAAATTGCGAATGCTTTATCGCTTCAAACCACCAGACCAAAAATTTACCACGCCATGCTTGATTTGAAAAAGCGGCTTCCCAAAGAAGATAGGTAGTGGCTTCCGGTTACTTTGGCCAAGGAGAATAAAGTTTTGGTTGTTCAACACTGACGCATGCGCACTGGAGCAAGACTTTCCGCTCGCTAGACGTGTCTGCTGCCAAGTAGTAATACCAGCTGCACCACAGATTACCTACTACTACAGATGGCCAACAGCCATGCTAATTCTTGGTACCTAAGACTTCAGCGCTGTCTGGTGGTTGACTGATGTACTAGCAACATGTCGACCGGTAGCGCCACCTATGAGCAGATCTCGTAAACACTAACCCTCCCGCCCCCTCCCCTCCACCCTTTCCCTTCCACTCGTTCCGCTAAATATTCTCGTCCTAAATGCTCTGCCCACTTCAATGTTCCGAAAATCACAATCTCCCAATACTTATGGCACGTTTTTAAGTGTGGAGATAATAATATGATCTACAAGAAATAAATCACATTCAAAATACCAATAACAGAAAAAATGAATAAAAATAATAACAAAGTGGGAAATTGTGAATTCCAGAACTTTGAAATGAACAATCACAGCATTTAGAACATAACCTCGTCACTAATATACCGGTACATGTTTAAATTTCTTTCAGTTGCAATTGGAGCATATTGCATTGGTGACAAAAATTAGGCTACTACAAGGCCTGCAGCATATTATTACTCAGCTTAAAAAATGGCCCAAGTAGGCCTATAATCAATTAGTTATTAGAAAAAACTACAAAGGAAAAGTACTGGGAAGGGAGAAAATTCATATTTTAAAATGCTTGATGCTGTTAGCAATAACAGTAAAATTTTAAGAGAGAATGCTAAGGAATCAGGTGGTGTAACCAGATCCTCATCACACTAAAATAGTTAGTGTAATTAGTGCCAAATACATTAGGGGACAGAAAAAGAATTGGATATCACAAAATTTCTATACAGTAGTTCATTTCATATGCCCTTTAAAATATATCCAGTTAAAAATTTTGAAGGGTGAAATGCAGTAAGTAGGCTACATCAAAAATTAACATCGCACACTAATACAGTACATTCCATGACGTGCTGTTAAGGGGAAAGGAGAAATAGGACTATCAATGAAAAACAAGAAAAACACTCAATACTGCTTGAATTCATCATGTTTTATTTAAAAAGTTGTCAATGAAGAGAAGATAACAGCAAGAGCCAAGATCAAACTTAGCAAAAATACAGTAATCAAATCTGGTCCTCCTAAAAGTATGTGTTGAGGCATGTTCCTTTCTTCTTTCTTGCCAAAGTATAACAGTAGGGTCCAGCACATAATAATGGACCTACTGTCGACCAAAGTATTATGTGTACTCGAGTTTGAAGGTTGTTTTTTAAGTAACCAATAGACGTACATAAAATCCAATACCATCAACATTTTCGTCGTTCTATTCTACGTTAGTTCATGTAGGTTTGGATTTTTAAATTTATATTTTAATATTTTTTATCGCAGTTGGAACACAAAACGTGCACGTTTTTAAGCGTGTTTCAACCATGCGTCACATTTAAGAATTATTATCTCAAAAGCCCGTCATCAGATCGAATCCAAATTTTAACACAATATACATTGGAATGTTGTATAACTGGTTTATTAATTTCACAATTGTGTGTGTCCAAGAAACAAAGTTGTTATCATTGTTGTAAGGTAACTTTTTCTCGGCTCGGGGTGGTTGGAAAATGTAGTTCTTGGTTGCGTTGTAATCGGTATACATCAAAAAGTTATGCTGTATGACTGTGAAATACGTAAATTAATTCACTTATTTTATATCGGTTTGTATTTCTACGGGGAAATAACACATGTTTCACCTGCTAGCCGCTCCGGCAAACGCTGCACAGCGTTGCTGAGATGGAGCCCATCACTTCCGAGCGAGACGCGCCATGATGCGTGTGGGCACCATTTCGGCAACGCTGTACAGCGTTTGCCGGAGCGGCTAGCAGGTGAAACATGTGTTATTTCCCCGTAGAAATACAAACCGATATAAAATAAGTGAATTAATTTACGTATTTCACAGTCATACAGCATAACCTTTTGATGTATACCGATTACAACGCAACCAAGAACTACATTTTCCAACCACCCCGAGCCGAGAAAAAGTTACCTTACAACAATGATAACAACTTTGTTTCTTGGACACACACAATTCTGAAATTAATAAACCAGTTATACAACATTCCAATGTATATTGTGTTAAAATTTGGATTCGATCTGATGACGGGTTTTTGAGATAATAATTCGTAAATGTGACGCATGGTTGAAACACGCTTAAAAACGTGCACTTTTTGTGTTCCAACTGCGATAAAAATATTAAAATATAAATTAAAAATTCCAAACCTACATGACCTAACGTAAAATAGAACGACAAAAATGATGATGTTATTGGATTTCATGTACGTCTATTGGCTACTTCACAAACAACCTTCAAACTCGAGTGCACATAATACTTTGGTCGACAGTAGTTCCTCCTTGATGTAATGGCTGACACCGATGACCCGCAAATTCCTACAACACATACCAGTGTGTATGTTGAAACAGTAAACTTAATAAATGTGTAACTTAATGCTTGAAACGGGGAAATTGAATTTGCTGATATGTGTATGTTTGCACCTACTATAAGTTAACTACATTTTAAAAGAATCATTGTGTTTTTGATATTAATTCATTTAGGGCTTTCGATAACATATTCATTTAGCCCCATGTATTTGGAAGTGTGTATGATTTGTTGATGATGATATTTGTTGTTTTAACGAGCCTAACCTCTTGGTTATCGGCCCCTAATGGTTTGGGTGATCGTGAAGATGAAAATCAAATGTAAACTATAACTGAAACTAATTACAAACTTATATAGGCTACTAGAAGAAGAAATGGAAAACAAAAGGAGAATAAGGCAAACAAAGGACAGGAGGAAAAGAAATGCCCTCAAACCCTCGAAGAATGAGGACCGAGGGACTTGGAAGGAAGGAGAGCCACGAAAGGCCCCAGAGGCAATGGAAAAAAGAGGAAAAACCGGACCCAGCTCAGGAATCCCTCGGGGTCGCCATCTCCCGAACTCACCAGCCGTGAGCCCCTGAGGGTGTAGCAATATCCAGGGTGCACCAAAGGTGGTGGGGCTACATACACCCTGCCCCTTGAGGGCCTTGAGCAGAAGGCAGGAGATAACAAGAAAAGAAAATGAAGGCTGACCCCTCGCAGGAGGAGGGCATCAGAAAAGATGAGACGAGGGCCAATTAAGGCGGGAAAGGAATAGACTCCCTAGGCCTCGGATACCCTAATACCGTCGGGGTCGGAAGAGAACAAGGCAATGGAAAAAAGGGGAGGTGACAGGAAAGAAGACAGAGAGGAGCCCGGCACAAGTAAGTGGAAGCAATGCGAGACTCAGCTGGGGCCCCGTGGTCAACCAACCCACGTCCCACTAGACGTGAGCCCCTGGGGGAGTGTATGATTTGTATGATAATCTGTGTTATTGTGGTATCTGTAGTAGTGTGTATACTTCCTGTAATTCAGGTGAGGACTGGAAAGGAGGCAGCCGTAGCCTTAAGTTGGGAACCATCCCAGCGTTAGCCTGGAGTGGAAGTGGGGAAACCTTGGAAAATCACTTCTTGGATGGCCGAGGTGAGAATCGAACCTACCTCTTCTCAGTTCTGTCTCACAAAGATGAGTGTGCGCCGTTCCAACAGTCAGACCAGAAATAAATTACTTAATCAAGCTTGGAAACTAGCCCAGGACCTCAGGAGTGGCAGCAACCACACCACAAGGTGGTCTTATTACAGAATCAATCGATGAAAAAATCCCTCCATGTAAGCTTAGACATTGGCATCCTACGTGTTGAAAAATATTGTAAATAACGTGTGGGAATAAAATACTACTTATAGGTATATCAACCATTACATTGGCATACAATAAATCAATTATATTTGTCTTGTATCTATCTCGCTGTTACAGAATATCATCGACAGAACCTAACACTTATTAACTTACCAAGAGTATAAAATAAAAATTGGTAGATAAGGGTGGGGTTATCGGGCCAATGGTTCCATTATTTTATTGGATTTTCACGTTGGACTTCGTTCCACAGGACAAGAACACATTAACTTAATGTATATAGCTATACATTGGTAAGACTATATGATCCTAGGCCATTAAACCTATTAGACCATGGGGTGAATGTTAAGTTTTAATAACCTGTAATTACAGTCCTACATCAGTATTGCCATTACTACCAATTCGACCAACTGAACACCCAGCCCAAACACTGCATTCCTACCATAACATAAACCGCACAGCTTATTTTCCTGTGTATCTACATTAATAAATTCAAAGTGCCCATAGCATGAATATGCAAGGAAACACATCTACACGTTTGTTTGTTCTTGGCTTATTAGAGGAGGACAGGTGCATTTGAATGGTATTTGGGTCGCAGAACATTACACGAGTCGACTACTTTAGCACCATGACTTAGCAAAAGTATATTCACGTTGGACTTCGTTCCACAGGACAAGAACACATTAACTTAATGTATATAGCTATACATTGGTAAGACTATATGATCCTAGGCCATTAAACCTATTAGACCATGGGGGTGAATGTTAAGTTTTAATAACCTGTAATTACAGTCCTACATCAGTATTGCCATTACTACCAATTCGACCAACTGAACACCCAGCCCAAACACTGCATTCCTACCATAACATAAACCGCACAGCTTATTTTCCTGTGTATCTACAAAAATAAATACAAAGTGCCCATAGCATGAATATGCAAGGAAACACATCTACACGTTTGTTTGTTCTTGGCTTATTAGAGGAGGACAGGTGCATTTGAATGGTATTTGGGTCGCAGAACATTACACGAGTCTACTACTTTAGTACCATGACTTAGCAAAAGTATATTCACGTTGGACTTCATTCCACAGGACAAGAACACATTAATGTATAGAGTTACACATTGGTAAGACTATATGATATAGGCCATTAGACCTATTAGACCATGGGGGTGTGTATTAAGTTTTAATAGCCTGTAATTACAGTCCTACATGGCATTACTACGTATTCTAACTAACATGTGCAAGAACTGATCTGTTTGAATACTGTAATAATTTGAAATTCAAGGAAGGGGAAAAAATTAAAGCTTAGACACGTTGTCATGAATCATGAGATTTATATTCTATTGCAATGTGAAATTAATTAATTGATTATTAACACTCCTCAAGATCTTCAGTACACACATGCAATAGGCCCATTTAAATATCTCTGCGAGCTGTAATCAAGTTGTTGCAATGGTTTATGGAACCCAACCTTATTCATCTTTTACTCTACCGTAGGTCTACATTATAGGCCTATTAAAAATCCATTACGAGAACCCACAGTACCTAGTTCCACTACCCACTGCCAAAACATTACGGTAACACAGACTTCTTACCTGGTCATAGACTGGATCATTTCTTAGGAGAGTAATTGCCATATATTCCTCTGCTATTTCGAGAACAGCGATTTACGATTTGTTTTTTTCCTTCTTCCGGTGATAGGCACAGTTCACAGAATTTGGTAGGTCTACCTATGGGATAAATAATAGTGAAAGTTAATTGATATGTCAAGTAGAATGTCACCTGCGTCTAAGGCTGTGTCCCAATACGCAAGTTGTCTGCTATTGATGACTATCTGCTAGCTAGCTACTATGTGCTATGTGTTATGCACTACGGAGATTTGGGACAAGTCTGCTTGATCACAGCCTCCTTCATAGACTTGTGTTCTGAAACACACTGGACTTACATGCTAGTGCCAAACCAACACACAAGATGCGGTGATCTGCTACTCCTTGTAAGCTCTTTGCACTTTCATCAGCTGTTTTAAATAAACAATACATGAACGATACGATCATGGATGCGCCAAGATCACTTTTTAGCCGAGCCCAAATTATGGTTTGTGTTTGGCTTAAGTCAAAGACAACCTACAATTTACATAACCTACAATTCCGATAAGTTACATATTTCTATAACTTCCTTGACGTAGTCGACAATCTGGCAAGCACTTTCGTTCACTAGCTGCTACAGACTTGATTGCTATGTGCTAAGCAGTATTGGATCACGACTTCTGACGTCACATCCGGCAAAGTAGTCGACTATCTAGTTCACTACGGCTGAAATTGTACGATTGGGACACAGCCTAATATCAATTCAAAACTAGGCCTATATTTTTCACAGCCACTACAGAAACACAAAACTTAAATTCTTAAAATAAGCGTACTTACTCGCCGTAGCAGAAGAAGAACTGTTCACTTCTCATTACCACGAAGAAGATTTGATGTAAGAAAGCTGAGATAGAACACAATATTAGCTTATTTAGCTTATTTATATACAGCCAAAAAGGCTGTGTCCCAATACTCAAGTTGTCTGCTATTGACTAGCTGCTAGCTGCTATGTGCTATGCACTACGGAGATTTGGGACATGTCTGCTTGATCACAGCCTCCTTCATAGACTTGTGGTGAAACGCACTGGACTTACATGCTGGTGCCAAACCAACACTCAAGATGGCGGTGATCTGCTACTCCTTGTAAGCTCTTTGCGCTTTCATCAGCTGCTTTAAATAAACAATACCTGAACGATACGATCATGTATGCGCCAAGATGATCACTTTTTAGCCGAGACATAATTATGGTTTGTGTTTGTCTTAAGTCAAAGACTACCTACAATTTACATAACCTACAATACCGATAAGCTACAATTTCTATAACTTCCTTGACGTAGTCGGCCAATCTAGCAAGCACTTTCGTTCACTAGCAACTACAGACTTGATTGCTATGTGCTAAGCAGTATTGGAACACGACTTCTGACGTCACATCCGGTAAAGTAGTCGACTATCTAGTTCACTACGGCTGAAATTGTACTATTGGGACACAGCCTTATTACATACAACACATAAACAGGGCCGCCATGGCATGGTCAGTGCTGCCAACCCAGTAGAAATAATGTTTATTTAATGATAAGTGCCGTAATTATCGTCTGTGAGCAAGATAATTGCAAGGAAATGTCAATTAGGAATTATGTGTATATTCATTGACTAAATATAGCGATATGTTTGCAATTTAATTACAACGTGTATCATGCATATGTTGGCAAGACGATATACAGCGCTCCATACGACTGGCACGCGCTACTACACCGATGGTGCCAAATGATCCCTATCTGGTTGACATCCCCTGAGCTGCACCAACCTTTGGTTTGTACACAGTTTTCAATGTTACTAATGATTCCACTAGATCGCAGCAGCACATTCCTGCCCAAAGTAATTTTGACGTACTTTGCAGGCAACGGATCTAATCTTCTATACGCTGCCGAAATGACGCGCCTAGCAACCGTATGGGCGCAGCCACATTGGACCCAAACAACTGGTTGCTAGGTTTTTTATACATAGGAAGCTGCATTAACGCTGCGCAGTGTCTTGCATTTTGTTGATAAAAAGGTGCAATAAGCGTGAAATAAGGCAAACGCCTCCCGTGAAGATTATCCACAATGTTGGAGCTACAAAATAGAAGTGAAATTTTATGGATAAAGTACGAGAATTTTGCGAGATAATATGAATAAAGTCGACCTCACTCTTGAGGCAAGAATTGCATGGCGGGTTCTACAAATTATAAATATGTATTTATAACATCATTTAGTGGATACAGTATATGTAATATAGAGAAATATTTAGGACATATATGTCACATAAAGGGGTTTTGGTTCATGTGGGCAGTGTAGTTGTAATTAAATATGGTTTGTACTATAAGTATTATAAACGACAACCTACATAACCTTACATCTGATTCACTAACAGCAATAAATTTTCTCCTACAACTTTTCTGAGTAGTGACTTTTCACTTAATTTATTTAAGCAGTGAATTGTTTCCAAATAACAATTAGGCCTATCCTAGACAGGAAATTTCTGCCTAAATACTATATTTTATTTTTTGCAAACTGAGCATAATATGTGGTCTGTGGAAAAGTTTGAGGTTGCTAGTAGAAAGTCCTATTCAATTTGGTAACTGGAAACTGTGTGAGCCATCAAGTACCATAGCACATGGATCATCGTTATTGTACCGGGACTAGCATTTCCCAACATCAACTTTTTGGCCCACTTCATACCAAGTAGGCTACTTGTACCACTTTGACTGTCTAGCACATATTGTGTGAATGTTTGCTAGGATTGCTCGTGAAGATGTAGGGTGGCTTTTTGTTGTTGTTGTTGTTCTAAATCGTGGTCATCAGCTTGGTGTAGGCCTACTTATTGGGTGAGAGCTTCGGATATTTTCATGTCAGTTTTAGTGGCCTAATATTTAGAGCTAGGATAGGAAAAGTGCCCCATTATTTAGAACGAGGTAGGACGATAGACCTTAATTGTAGACTTCTCTAACCTGTTATTGAGCACACAGGCTAGGCTTTGTCAATTTGATTCGTTTTCAATCAAACGCGGCGTTGTGGTAAACACACACATTGTAATGCAGTCTTTGTTTCTTCTATAGCCGTTGATGTTATTTGGCCTAAACTCTCATCCAAATATTTTAAACTGTTCCCTTATGCATTGATAGACCTTAAGTTCATTGTGTTCGTCACTTACTGGTAGGGCCTACGGAACTTTATTTTCCGTAGTATTGATCTTTCATACGGGACGTGATTCACAATATCCAGAAATGTTATATTTTCATGTTTTCACTTAATTTAAAGTAAATATCGTAGGCCACATCTCTACGACTTATGATCTAAGACTTAATGTGCATCTCGTACGCAATATTTTACAACTTTATTGGACAACTATGTTAAATTACTGTGGACAATATACTTTTCTATGCTTTCTTGCCTCTGGACATCCATGCATGTACAGTTTTATACGATACAAATTGGAAATAATGACGGCTCGAAGACTGAAGCAAGCTACAAGGCAGCCATGATGTATTGCTCCAGTTGCTTAGCAACGGAGCGGAAGTGACGTCGACTTCGGCAGCGAGAACAGCAATGGGCGTGTTCTAGGCGAACTTCATATTGCGACACCCATAGCGCTACAAGAGATCAAAGGAGGCAACATAGACGAAGCTTTGAGTATAATTGAAGAACAGCTGGCACTTGCAATAGTAACGCAAAAACGGCGGCAACGGAGGGCAAAACCTTGGTTCACCTGAGAGTGCTATCAAGCAAGAAAAACAGCGCTAATCGCACTACATAGAGCAAAAATAACATTAACCCAGAGAGACCTGGAGACATATAACACAGCCAGAAAACACTACAAACAAACTATAGATCAAAGCAAAAAGAACCATCTTGTAAAAGAAGAGAAGAAACTCATTGAAGAATCTGAACAGCAATGGTTCAAAGCCTCAGCGCCAAAACAACCCTATTTCCCGAGAGACATTCCACTCAGCACATGGGAAAAACACTTCAGGACGGTTTTACAAGACAGAGAAACACGTCCACCTAACACAAACCAAGACGAAGAAATTGAGTTAACGAATCCATTCTCACTGGACGAAGTTCGGAAACAAATCGCAGAAACAAAAGATAAAAAACCTTGCGGTCCAGATGGTATCTTCTTCGAACACCTGAAGGAAACTGCACATGCTCTTGCAACAACATGGACTGAGCTTTTTAATGCATGTCTAAGACAAGGAAACATCCCAAACAGATGGAGGCTTTCTATACTAAAGGTTTTGTATAAAGGGAAAGGTGACTCGAGGGACCCGAACTCATACCTGTTAGAAATATGTAACCCAACAGGTGATCTATGGTTTAAATTCAGCGCCAGGAAGCGCAACGCCATTGGTGGCGGTTCTAGATACGAGAATGTTCTCATTGATTCTTTTGTATGTTTTTGTATATATACGCCTGTATGTAACCTTGTCGTTCAGTTCGTATTAAACATGTATACTGCATATACGCCTAGACGTCTTTCTCCTGCCATATACTCCTACAGGTTATGGGCTCCAGCAGGATCATTGACGAGTGTATAGTTTTTTGACCAGTGTGATTCTATTTGAATTAACAAAACTGTGATCGCGTGCAATAAGTGTGTGTACCATGGCAGAATCCAGCACCGGTTCTCTTTATAACTTCGAGAAACTGAAAGGGAGAGAAAACTACATTGACTGGCGTTTATCTTATGCACGATGATCTTTGGAAGTGCATATCTGGTTATGCAGAAGATGATAAAACGGGCGCAGATGTTAAGGTACGCCTCGACGAACGTGCTTTGTGCAAGATTAACCTTATGGTGGAAAAGAGTGTTTTTCCGTACGTCATGGAAGCAAAAACGGCGAAAGCAGCATGGAATTCGCTCGAGATGGCATATGAAGATAAAGGTTCCAACAGGCACACAAGAATTCTTCGCCAACTGTGTTCCACCAAGCTTGAACAATTCAAGACTAAGGAAGAATATGTCACCACAGTTTTGGGGCTCTCCCAGCAGCTAGCAGCAGTTGATAAACCACTTGATGATGAATTTCTAGGTGCCTTGCTCTTGCAGGGACTACCTGATGACTATGAACCTATGATTATGGTATTGGAAAATTCAGGCGCAGAGTTGACTAGTGACTTTGTGAAATGTAAACTGCTACAGGAAGACAAACGCAGCTCAGGCAAAGAAACAGCACTCTACACCAACAGGAGTCGATTCAAGAATACTAAACCCAGGAAACCATTCTGTTGGAACTGCCACAAAACTGGCCACTGGAAACAAGATTGCAAACACCAAAACAAGAGAGCAGCACATCAAGCAGATGCCAAGCCACTAGAGAAGAAAGAAGAAAAGAAGAAGGGTAGGGCTCTGCTCACACCACTTGGAGTTGATACCCACTCAGCAGACAGCTGGTACATGGACTCCGCAGCCTCCAAACACATGACTGGTAGAGTGGATTGGATGTCAAAATTTCATGATAAAAGGGAGGTTGGATATGAAGTCACCGTAGCAAACGATTGTAAACTATATAGTGGCGGCATAGGTGTTGTTCCAGTACAAGCAAATGTTTTTACAAAGGTGAGCGATGTTCTGTATGCACATAACCTTACAGCAAACTTGCTCTCTTTGAACAGTATTGTTAAAAAGGGTCATGTAATTGTTTTTGATGAAGAAGGTTGTAAAGTGTTTCAAGACAGTGACTGTCAAGTTACAGGTGATGTGCAATTATTGATTGAAGAGTCAAATGGACTTTATATCTTAAATAACTCAGGTTCTGTAAGTGCAAATGCATCAGCAGTGTCTTGTTTCAGTGATGCTAAAAGTGTTTGTTCAAAAAGTTCTAATTCTAGAGAATTGTGGCACAAAAGGTTAGGCCATCTCAATCACGTGGGGATGGACTTGTTAAAAAATGGTTTGGCTACCGGTATTGATTTTTCGGGTGAAAAGCAGCTCTGTGTTCCATGTATAGAAGGGAAACAAGCTCGACAGCCCTTCAAGACCACCAAGCATCGTGCCAAGAACCGACTGGACCTGTTGCACAGTGACCTGTGTGGACCGATGCCTGAGGAATCCTGGGGAGGAGCCAGATATTTTCTCACCTTCATCGATGACCAGATGAGGAAGGTTTTTGTCTTTTTTCTAAAAAGGAAAAGTGGGGTAAGAGAAATCTTTGAACAATTTCTGTTGAAATTGAGTGTGAAAGGAAAATCAAGGTCATACGCTCTGACAATGGTGGGGAGTATTGTAATAAAGCTATGGATGAGTTTTTAAAACAGCGTGGCATCAAGCATCAGCTAACAGTAAGGTACACACCAGAGCAAAATGGATCTGCAGAACGCATGAGCAGGACTCTGAATGAGAGAGCACTCGCTATGATGCAAGGTGCAGCTTGTGACAAACGCATGTGGGCAGAAGCTGTCAATACAGCTGCATATCTTGTCAACAGGTCTCCTGCATGGAAAACACCAAATTCAACACCAGAACATATGTGGGCTGGAGAGAAAGTAGACCTGACGCACTTAAAAGTATTTGGTTGTAATGCCTACGTTCATATTCCAGATCAGCTGAGAAGAAAACTTGATCCCAAGACTAAGAGAATGGTATTTGTTGGGTACTCGGATGAGAAAAAGGCGTACCGGCTCCAGCATCCAGTAACCCATGAATTAATCACAGTGAGAGATGTGATTTTTGATGAGATGTGTGACAGACAGTTGGCAACAGTTATTTTTGTTTTTTTTTGTGAGAAAAGAAGGACAAGGAACAGTGCATCCAAGATGGAGTCTTTTGAGTGTTATTTGTAATGTGTGTGTATTTTCTTGTAAATAAATATCTTTCATTTTCCCAAACAAGTACGAAGTGACGTTTCTGTTCGTAACATCTGGCGACCGTGACAGGACATAGAAAGGAAAATGAGCGATATTCGAAGTTTGATAAGAAAACGTGGTGTATACCGTGCATCGTTCCACGAAAATTGTAGCTTCACTTCAAGTTTTGTTGGAGAAAGAAATAAAGGACATAGTCGCTATCCGAGGAGATTACGCCTTAGTGGAAGAGAAGGCTAACCTCATAAGTAATCTGGACCAGGAGATCTTCCAACACCTCATGGAAGATGCGGTGTCAGAAGAAGACCTGATCACAGAAGTAGACGGAGTAGATGACTATAAACGCAAGTTTTATATGTTAGCAGCGTCTGTTTCCGATGCTCTTGCAATGGAGAGAAAACGTGAAGACGAAGTCCAGTCAACAGTAAGCACCAGTAACACTCATAACCTAAAAAGTAAATATTGCCTTCCAAAGATCGAATTCCGAAAATTTGGTGGAAATCTACGAGATTGGTTAGGTTTCTGGAATCAATTTCAAAAGATTGATGAAGATGAAGAGTTAGATAATGCCGATAAATACGAATATCTTATCCAAGCAACATTGTCAAACTCCAAAGCTCGCGACATCGTTGACAGTTTTCCAGCCACAAGTGGAAATTACCCTAAAGCAATACAGAAACTTAAATCACGTTCTGGCAAAGATTCTTTGTTGGTGGAAGTCTACACTAGAGAACTATTGACAATGATGAATTCTTGTAGTAGTCTTGACATCTCATCATTATATGACAGACTCGAAACTCAACTTGGTGCTTTGGAGAGCCTAGGTGTAACTTCCGAGAAATATGCAGCAATGTTATTTCCTATGATTGAATAATGCTTGTCCATAGATGTGTTACGTGCCTGGCAGAGGAGCGGCGGTGGGAAGGAATGTGAAGCTAGTGAACGTCTTAAAGGTTTGATGAAATTCCTGGAGAATGAAGTAGAGGGTGAGGAAAGGATCAAACTGGCCATCCCAAGTAAAGGTAACATCAATGTGAATCCTGACAAGTCGAAAGGTACGAAGAAAATTAACATTTACAATGAATCGCCACCTACCGCAGCTGCACTTGTGGATTGTAATCTTAAACTAAACTGTATATTTTGTGATAGGTCCCATGCTAGTTCAAACTGCTCCGTGGCAAAGCAGATGGCTTTAAAGGAGAGAGTCTCAATTGTGAAGAATAAGAGTCTGTCTGAAGAAAGGACATGTTTCAAAGATGTGCAGAAGTCAGTTAAAATGTGTTTCCTGTAGCAAAAAACATAACAGCCTAATATGTCTAGGGCCAACACATTCCTCTGAAGCTACCAATGAGAAACTTCAGTCTCATTCTTTGATTTCAAATGAAGAATGTAGTGGTATGCAAGGTGTTATTTTGCAAACATTAAAGGTGAAGGTCATTGGAGAATCCTCTGCAATGGAGGTAAGGGCTCTACTGGATACTGGTAGTCAGAGATCTTATATGCTTGAATCAGTTGCGCAGAAGTTAGGGTACACTAGTCATCGCAAAGAAATGCTACGCCATTCACTATTTGGTGGGGTAGTCACAGAAGAGAGCCAGCATATGTGCTATAGGATCTACATAGAGAGTTTAGGAAAGCCTTATGCCTGCAATTTTGAAGTCTTAGGGCGACAAGTAATTACAGGGTACAATACTATGTTAAAGGGCCCATGGTTGCAAGAAATAAAAGCAAAAGGGATACAGATTTATGATACTGAAGGTCCCATTGAACTACTAATAGGCGCTGATGTAGCTGGAAAGTTAATGACTGGACAAAAGTGTACACTATGCAATGGTCTTGTATGTATTGAGACACTGCTGGGGTGGACTGTGATGGGCAAAGTAGTTTCCGGAGATCAATCAAGCATGACCAACCTTGTCACTTCTCTCTTTATCAGAGATGCTTCAGTTGAAAATCTGTGGGAACTGGACGTGCTAGGTATCAGCGATCCTGCCGTAAGGAAAACTAAAACTGAAGAAAACTTTGCAACAATGGAGCACTTTCAGAAAACCGTGTCTATTAATGGAGAATTTAGGTATGAAATCCATTTACCCTGGAAAGAAAACAAATCATTTCTTGTATCTAATAGGGTCATGGCTGAGAAGAGGTTAGTCAACACAAGGAAGAAAGTGGAAATTTTTTGACTAGGCGAGACGTATGAAAATACTTTCACCGAGTGGGAAAGGAGTGGTGTTATTGAACCGGTTCAGGAGGATGAAAACTTCAGACACTATCTACCGCATCGAGCCGTTGTGAAGGAAAGTAGTTCAACGACACCTGTTCGTCCTGCATTTGACGCCTCAGCGAAGGAAGTGGGAGCCCCTGCTTTGAACGATTGTTTGTATTGAACCCTTGCAAAGAAGCATATGAGACTCAATTTCGGGGGGTGTAACAGTCCATTTCGTAAAGTTGTTGTTAAGCGCTTCTTATAACATGCAGGATAACATAACAAAATAACATGCAGGAAAAAGTGAATACCAGGATTAAAACATATGAATTTAATAACAGATCAACAAATTTACACTATTTACAATAAAACAAAACAAGGTCTCCCAAATGACTCCCACTTGAATTAATAAAAAATCGCCAAACTAGGCCTGATCTCAGGAGAGATCGTTAACATCTGGACCAAATGTCCCAAATTACTACAATGACATGTGCGTGTGCGGCTGTTCTACATGCGTTACGATGTGTACAAATTAATGCGAGATTCGTTACCATCCAGTAAACCTTCAGGGGACGAATCTGCATTGTCTTAGAGCTAGACAGACACGATGAACCAACTAAACACTAATTAAACTAATCCGACACTTCCTACACTAAATAAAACAAAAATAATTTCCGCAATGGAATTGGAATCAAAGAACTGCCGTAGCAAACAACATTAACGCCTAAAATTAGGACTTTTCAAATCAACACAAGTAAATTAACACGTGACCAATCAAGAAAAATACACATATGGCCGCTTGCCATTTTTACAAGAAAATACAAAAATACACCCAACGATGTCACAACGGACAAAATCTAACAATGAACTGAGTCATAGAAATCACTAGGCTCAAAGCCAACATTTACATCATAAAATAAATATTTTATTTCATACGATATGCGGTAATTCGTAACGGACATGGCGAACTCCCAATTTAATTATGATCCAATTACCATTTAAAAGAACAGGTTTGCTATAGATAGCTTACAGGGGTCAGTCGGTCAGCTGGACTGCCTAAACGATGAATCACCAGACATAGACGGGCGCTAAGTGGAATCTGCACATCTGTCAACCCACGTGTCAATAACCTCGACCTGCAGTGGCACTGGTTCGAGTCTCGAAGAAGTGTGCTCCCAAAAGCACATAATATACGTGTGTGTGTCAAAATAAAATATCTTAGCATTTCCCACGGAAATCCAAGAATCAGCATAGGACAAGGTACAGTAGCGTCTGAGAGCGCTCTGCCTTTCCATAAAAATACAACCACAATATTTAAGGGCGGTAGGCACATTCTACCCCTCATCACGAAGAATCAATACACACACCTGAATCACACGTATGGGTTTGACAGAAACCTGATATAAAGGACATAAAATATTTTCCACCGATTTGCGCTCCCAATCTAGTCCGTGACTAAAGAACCTGAAAAGGACAAAAAAAACTCAAAAAATATAGAACTAAGGTGTTCTACAGTGACATCTTAATTTGTTGCGCTCGGCAACCCTAGTATGAATTAAAAAAACTGTTCGCACAACATCTAACAACTTTTACCCCCCTTTGTTCTACTAAAAATGAATTTGAATAAAGCACCACTTGTCGACCAGGACGAGTTTCGCATTCGCATGAATAAAACCAAAATACACACGCCGTGCATACTAAATATGACTCATAAGAAAAATATACAATCAAACAAACACTTTGGCCACGTGCTAACGTACATTTAAATATAACAGTGTCGGCGCACAAAGAAATCTAAATACAAGAAAAACAATGAATAAAATATTTACAACGTTCCCGCGTCTAATCTAGCTACATATTGAATAAATCAATGGTTTGTACATCACCGTGCAGCTTGCAGAACTCAACCTCCATCCCAAGGCATTTCCCTACGGGAAATCTACTCGTCCATCGTCGACGTATTGGTAGAGGCGTAGCACTTCATCCCACCAATCGACCTTCCAGGAGACATCTTGGCGTTGCTTCTTGGAAAGAAATGTTCAAAGTTATTAGTTTGCCTAGCTAGAATCGCTATGAGCTACTGACTTTCACTCACAATAAAGTCCTAGGCGATTACTCAACGTGGAACTGGCCCTATCTCAGCATTTGCTTATATCACACGCACAAATATGTCACACAAAATATAACACACAATTTTACAGAAAATTACACTCTTCGTTCACCACGCAACTGGCTTTTAACGAGTCTCTCAAATTATGTCTACCGCATAGCGCTTATCTCGACTAGAGATCTCCCTCCGCTAAGCGTGCACTCTGCTCCCTTGAGCACTAAATAAAATGTTTGTCCAAACAGACGTGAAGTATGCTCACTAGAGCTTGATAAATCGTGACTCAAACTGGCGTGGACGATGCTCACCAGAGCTCGATAAAGTTGTGTCTCAAACAGCTCATCACCGATCAATTTATTAGAAACTGACAGAACGGGGTGGAGTGGGGGCAATCTGTGAAAATAATCCGTAGTTTTCAACTCACAGACTTGGGACTAGTATCAATCTTCTTCTTTTCATCCAAATGTCTCAATGGACTTATGCGGAATTATATCGCATCGGCGGTTCTTCAGACACGTGTTTTAGCGCCCTTTTTTAAGGTACGCCACTCTCCGCGTGGCTTAGGCGTCCTCTCTCCTGATTTGCTGATTCAATCGTGTATCGGTTGGAACTTCTCTTCTGGCACGCCCATAATGACGCCGACTTGGATGCGCGTTCGCCCTAAATTTGTCCTTGAACTCGGCTTAACTGGTCATCGTCAGGAATAACTACCACGCTACCTCTGTTGTAATTGTTGCGACACACTACCTGTCTCCCCTTTGTCAACCTCCAAGATGTTCTGCCTGGGCATCGGTAATAATAATAATAATAAATCATGAAGACTTATTGATCGGCAAATCAATAAGGGTTCGTTTATCCTCAGCAAGGTTTTGAAATTTGAAGCAAGTGATTGATTTGGATTTTAAAAACAATATCCACAGTAGTATAGATAACATCACTTAAGTACCTCACTCGTCTGCCTGAGTGTACATTCCACGGTCCCAATTAGAGTGCGCGCTTCTCGCTGCAATGTCATTCACACGTCTCGCTAGACCTTCCCCCTCTCACTCACACAATTACAACTTCTGCCAGACCGGCCGTCTTGTTTACAAACAAAGCTCGCTCTCCCAGGTATCACGTAGCCACGTACATTTGAGTGTGGATTCTCAAATTAAATGTTTGCAATTGATTCTGCATTCCTTGTCCAGGTTATTCATCAAATGGTTCCCTTTTTCTTCTCCCATCTTCTTCTGCTACCGTCTTCTTCTTCTTCTTCTGGTGGGCCGATAACCTAGATGTTAGGCCCCTTAAAACAACAATTATCATCATCATCATCTTCTTCTGGTACCGTCTTCTTTACCATATTTCCAGACCCTTGCCTGAAACTTCGTCCCGCGATTTTCTTCTGCTATTTTTCCGCGTCTCCTCCTGTCTTGTCACCTTCTCTGCATCCTGGTTACTCTGATTGTCGGGATTTCTTCTGTTTTTCATGGCTCGTCCCCACTTCTCTTTCTCTGTTCCCTCTTCTGCATTTAATTCATCCAAATATTTTTGTGACTCAGCGAAACGCTTGTTCCATTCATCACGATAATCTCCCTGGTTATCTTGCCGATAATTCCTCTGATTATTCCATCTGCCGTCCCCGTTCCTTTGGTATGGTCTATCCTGCCTTTGGTGTCCTCTCCAGTTAGTATTTTCTCGCTGGTTCGTCCTCTGATTGTGATTGTTGTTCTGATTATTGTAATAATTATCATGGCGATTTTGGAAGTTCCTATTGTTATTATTATTATATTGGTTTCGACCGTCGAACTCCTGCCGTCTGGGCGTAAATTGTGTGCTGGTGGATTGTGTCTTCGTCTGATTGTTCTGACTTTGACCGTTTTGATGCCCTTGAACTACTTCTGCAGTGTTCACGCACTCCATATTCCGTCTCCCTGTCTGCGGACTAACCATGCTCGTTTCATCCAAGTGGCGGAGTATCTCCTCGGCCTGAACTGCGGTTTTGATATTTCCTGCCACTAAAAATTGCTGTATGTTCATCGGAAGCTGCTTGCCGATAGTTAAAGCCATGTTTTCTTCAGAAGGCGGCTCGTCAAAATCGCGGAATTTTACTAGCTGTTGACTAAAGAACTCGGAAAACCTTGTAGGGTGTGTGCTATGGTATTTTCTGGTATATAAGTCCTTCCTCAACCCCCGCTGCAGTGAAGGACTCTAGAACTTCCTCAAAAATGCCTCTTTAAACTGGGCCATGTCATTGAACGTATACTTGAAGCTTTGAAATCAGATTAAACTTGGGCCCTCTAAAAATTTCTCCACCAGTCGCAGCTGTTTTGCGGGACTGACGTGTTGGTCATTAGAGTAATCATCCAGCTGGCGCAAAAATGCTTTTGGAGTAGATCCTGAATTTTCCCTGAATTTGACGGGTTTAAAATCATTTCCCCTAATTACTTGTATGACTTGGGCAGGTGCCAGACCAGGTTGTGGAGTTGACGTCTCCCCTCTGTAATTTTGGAATGTGTCGCACGTTGTCTTTGGACTCTGACCTCGGCTCGTATCCTCAGCTAGCTTCAAGCCCTCCGGACTTGCAATACTTCCATGTTACCCTACTGCATTTTCTGAAGAGAATAAAGTGGCATTCTCTAAAGATCTTATCTCATTCTTAACGATGAGGTCCGCGTGTTCTTGGAGCTTGGACTTCATACTTTCCTCCAATCTTTCCGGATCCTACTCTTCAAATTATTAATTTTTTCTTCATTGCTCTCCTGATTCTTCTCAAGCTGTTCCCATATTTGCTCTTGTATCAGCTGCTGAGTTTTAATTAATTGTTTTCCTATTTCTTCTGATTCTTATTTAACTGTTCTCCTATTTCTTTCTGATTTTTAATTAACTGTTCTTCCATTTCTTCTCGTATTTGCTCTTGATTTTTAGTTAACTGGTCTTCCAGGTTTTCGCGCAAGTGCATCCGTTCTTTCTCCGTTTTTATCTCCAGTTTGTCAAGTTCCTTTATCAATCCTAACACATTGTTGTCGACTGAATTAATCTGTTCTTGTATGTTTACATTCTTCGCCTCTATTCTGTTGAATTGCCCCTGTAATTCATCCTGCGTGCTTTTGATCCCTGCCGTGTTGTTCAGGCATGCTATCTCGATTTGTTTCAGTTTGGCGGCTACCATTCCATCTAACTGTACTAGTTTGTCGTCAAATTTAGACTCTAGTTTCTTAATTTCTCCTAATTGCCTCGAATTATTCTCTGCCACCTCTCCTGCCAGTTTCTCTAGTTCTACTTTAGTACTCTGATTTATTTCATGTGTGATCCTCTCTAATTGAACTGTTTGTAATGTTGCCTGCTCCGATAACTTGTGGTTTAGTTCGACTAACTGTTTATTATTATCATCACTCTGTTCACGTAATTGAGTAGTTATGTTATTTAATTGTTTATCGTTGTGCTCACGCAACACGTGTAATTTTTTATCATTCTGTTCACGCAACCTGTGTAATTGTTTGTCACTATCCAGTTCCTGAATTTGCAATGCGGGTTTGCCTGCTTCCGGTATCACTCCTTCTCCTATTCTTTTCAAGACATACCGTGCATTAGCTTTTTGTATGGCGTGTAGCATTGTAAATTTACTAAACACATCCATAGTTACAAGAATGTATCTATTTCCCCTTTTGGATTTGGGTAAAGGCCCAAAAATATCTGCCGCATACAATTCACATGGTTTGGTGGGTATGATAGGTCGAGGTGCTTCTCTTAGAAGTTTAGAATTTTGCTTATTCCTTTGACATAAGTCACATTTCCGTATAGTATTTCTGATGGTGTCCCTCATGTGTTCCCACGAAAATCTCTCCTGCAAAAGGTGCATCGTCTTGTCGACTCCGGTATGTCTCGAGCTTCTATGTGCTAACCATATAACCTTGGATTGTAACGCCGGTGGTACTGCTACTCTCAGCTTCGTGTGATCAACATCTATGAATTTGTAATTAATTCCATGGAGTAAGACATAATCTCTTGAAATATTCTCAGTCTCAACATACTCCCTGTCAGCAATATCCATATCTCCATGTAAAAATCTGTATATATTTCTCAAATGTCTGTTTCTCCTTTGAGATAACTCGATACGTTCTAAAGATCTCAATGTGTCTTCATCCTCTTGAATTAATTCAATCTGCATCGTCTGAAAAGTCGATTCAACCGCTCGACTTAACAGATCGGCTCCTATGTTTGCCTTCCCTGGCTTATGTTCAACGGTGAGGTTGAACTGCTGAATGAAAAGTGCCCAACGAGTAATCCTCTCGCTGGCAAAGTTTGTTTTCAGAATAAATTCTAATGCATGATGGTCCGTTCGGATTATAACTGAGTGTCCAATGAGTATCTTTTTCCAGGTTTCCAGAGCGTAGATGATGGCTCTTCATGTAGGAGTATCGCTCCTATCCCCACTGTAGATGCGTCGGATGTAATGATGATTTTTTTCCCCAAAATCTGGATACTCTAATTTAACACTATTTTTAATAGTTCTTTTGCTTCTCTGAAAGAATTTTCATGCTGATCTCCCCATTTCCACTTATTTCCCTTCTTCAGAAGATCATGTAAGGGTGCCACAATGTGTAATTGTTGCAATGTCCAGCGAAAAATTGATATGTGCCCAGGAAACTGCGGACATGTTTAACTCTTGTTGGCCTCGGAAAGTTTGAGATGACTTGTATCTTTGCCTCATTAGGACGATACCCCTGCCCATCCAAAATATGTCCTAAAAACGTTATCTCTTTTTGAAGGAATTGGCACTTTTTCAAATTGACCTTGGAGTTGGATTTCCTCAAGTCTCGGAAAAGATTTTTCAAATGCAAAAGATGTTGTTGCTCATCCTCAGATGCTACTAGTATGCCGTCAATATATCATGTCACAGACTCTTTTACCTCTGGGCTAAGGTGTTGGTCTAGAGCTCTTATCAGGACAGATCCTGAAGTTTTCATGCCGAATGGTAATCTTTTGAAGATATAAGTCCGTTGTTCGAACATGAAACCGGTGTACTTCTTTGTATCTTCACTCACTTTGATATGGTGATATGAGGATGTGAGATCTATTGTTGAGAACCATTGCTTCCCCTTAAACTTCCTCGAAAGTTCTTTGATGACTGGAGGACGGTCATATTCGGGCAAAATTTTAGCATTCAAGGATCTGGCGTCTAAACAAATCCTTAGACTACCATCGGGTATCGCCACTACAGCCAATTGATTGACATAAGATGTGGTAAATGTTTCAACAATGCCATTCTTCTCTAGATCTGAAATGATGGTTTTAACTTGTCCACGATGCTTTTCTGCAACTGGATATAATTTACAGTGATATGGAATTTCATCTGTAACTTGGATTTTATACTCGAAATCTCTTATTTCTCCTGGTTTCGTGTCAACAATGTCATTATGTTCTTCCAAAATCTGCTTCAGTTCAGGGTTGAGATTCGTTTCCTCCACTTCCTCAGTTGGTTTTATGCTCTGAAAAATATGCGACCATCGGATGTCTCCCTCGGTGAATTTCTCTTCATCATTTGTGAGATTGATATCCTCAGTCTGGTGAAAACGTATAGTTTCAGATTGCATATCAATGATGGCTTTATACTTGGTTATGAAATCATTACCCAATATCATGTCGTGTACTATATCACGCATGACTACAGCAATGTGTTCAAAGTAACATTCTCCAAGTTTCACATTTAAGTATAGTTGTACCTTGCACGTGGTTACTTTATTTGGGATAATCCCTTGTATTTTGATATCTGATACAGGGATTTCCTCTAGGCATTCGGTAAGTTTCCACAAGGCGTATAGTTTTTCACTGACTAGGCAAAGCATTGCTCCAGTGTCAATTAATGTATGTATTTGCATTCCATAAACTTCACAAATGATAATGGGTAGTTTTGATCTAGGTTCTAATCTTCTATTTTCTTGATTGGTTTGTATTAGATCTTCTTCATCAACTTGCCAATGAATGATTTTCGATATGTAACCATCTATTTGTTCCTTTGCTTTTGATTCGAATTTGACGGTTTTTTTCCTGATCTAGTCCTTTGGACTGTTGCAAACCGAAGTACTGGGTTGATTCTTCAGCTCGTCCAAGTATTGTTTACTCTCTTGATGTCTATTTTCGAGATTTTCACTAGATTTTTGCTGGAAATCTTCCTTTCCCTTGTCATAATTCTGATTTCTTCTATCTTGTGGATTGTATCGTTTTCGTTGCTGTTGTTGGTCATACTGTTGCCTGTCGTATGGTTTGGATTGAAAACCAGGCCTTCTCCATGTTTTCCATCTATTTTCGTACCTGTATGGTCTGATATAAGGTCTGTTTTGATACTGTGCATCTCTCCTGTCATTTCCATCCCTTTCATCTCGTCCGTGTTGTTTCCATGTATGATTTGTCTGACATTGACGATCTGCCATAACAGTGTTAACTACTAGGTTTCAATTCTTCCCACCTCGTTGATGAAAAAAAATGGTATTTGAGTGATCAGGCCTCTGCAAAACTTCGACAAGTTCCTCCATGTTACCTATGCTTGCCGCTATCAGAGTTCTTTGAACTTCGATCGGAAATTGCCGTGTTAATGCTGAAATTAGTTCAAAGTCAGGCATTGGGGGTTCCAAAAATTGCGGTTTCGACAATTGCTGTGCAAAATAAGCCGAATATTTGGTAGGAAGAGACGTGGAATATCGTTTGGAGTACAAATCTGCCCTAATTTGTTGTTGTGTCTCTGGAGACCAGAATTTTCTCAAAAGTGCTTGTGAGAATTCTTCTAAGGTGTGAAAACTCAAGCGAAAAGCCCTGAACCACGTAAGTGCTGGTCCAGCAAGAAAACGACTAACTACTCGTATTTCCCTTTCCTTAGTGACCTTCGAATCTCGGAGGTAATCTTTTACTTCCCTCAAAAATTCCGCTGGTGGAATATTTCCGGTACCAGTAAACTTATTGGGGTTTTCCACTTTTTCCTTGTAGATGGCAATATGTGAAGTGTTTGTCAACTTAGCAACTTCCTCATTGCTTCTTAATGAATTCCCCTTCCTGTCTGTGGTCGACTTCTGGATCATTCCTGATGCCTGTTCCTCAAGTTGAGATCGGTATTTGGTTAATTCATTTTCCAATTTTTCTACAGATTTCTTTGTCTCATCATCATCTGTTTTCTTCTTCACTTCTTCCTAAATTTCTTCTATTTTCTCTTTCACATATTCTTTGGTTACCACTTCGTTTCCCTGTTCTCTTGTTTCATTCATATTCGGAACATTGTTTTTAATATCCTGAACTATCTTTACAATAATCGTTTCATGATTTTTGACGATGTTGTGTACATTCGAAACGTCCTTCTGGATTTGATTAACATCTCCTGAAATGACCTTAATATGGGATGAAAAAGAATCTGTTACCTCTTGTATTTTTCCTTGAGTATTCTTTACCAATGATTCTTGAATGTCAGAGGTGACTATCTCTTTTATACTTTCTCTCAATTCTTTTACAGCCTCTCCTTCTCTCAATTGTTCCACAATAGTATCTTGGAAGTCTGTCGCTACTTTCTGTAATACCTGTCTGGCAGTGACGTTACATTCTTGAGAAATCTTGATCTCTAAGTTTGCCAAATCCTCAGCAATTCTTTTTGTGTTTACTTCGAATAAGTTTTCGAACGCTCTAAACCTATCATTCGACTCAGATAGTTTATCATTTAGTGATTTATTGCCTTGAGAAATTTTATTTTCTAAAGAACTATAATTTTCGGCTTCTCTCTCCTCTTAATTCTTGGATTTATCAAACAATTCATCGAGTTAACTCCCAAATATTTTTGATTTTTCCGTTAATTTAGCTTCTAAATTTTCTGTTAATTTCTGCTCTAATTTCTTAGAATGTTCATTTAAATTTAACTTCATTGTTTCAGCGTTTTGCAATACTTTTATTCCATAATTTTATTGCTTTTAGTTAAATGGTCAAGAGTTTTAGAATTTTCTGAAATCTTTTCTTCTAATGTTTCCCTTAAAGAATTAGAATTTTCGGTTAATTTACATTCTAACGAGTTAGAATTCTCAGTTAATTTCTCTCTTAATTTATTCTCCAAAGAATTAGAATTAGTGTTCATTTCTGATCTCAATAATTTAATATTCTCAGTTAGCTTACTCTCCAAAGATTGTGAATTTTCTACTAATGTTCTTTCAAGTTGAGAATTTTTCTCAATATTGATTTTTATGTCAGCTTCCATCCAGCCAACGCCTCCAAAACTTTATCCATTTCAAAATTTGAGAATACAGGATAGGATTCCAATGGATACCGAAGATTATTAAAACTAACATGTACTAGCCTAGAATAGTTGATAAGTCGAAAATAAAATGAGATATTACCCTACGTCGATGTTTGATGGAAAAAAATCTCTACTAGTTAATAAAAAAAAACACTTACAACAATGACAACCTTAAAGCAAAATTCACAAATATCCTCCATCTGGATGCTACGGAATTGCGTATTTCATCCCTAACAAAGAAACCTCCCTCTATCATATTAGACCAAAAAACCCATACCATAACAAAACTTACTCCCAAACGGATAAGCCGTCACAAGATTTACTCATTTAAGCTTATTTCCAAAATACAAATTTAATAAGTCCTCTCTACTCAGACTTTCAACTCCCACTTAATAAAAATAATCACCAGCGAATGTCAATTGTCAAAGCAAGTGACAAAACAGCTCGAGCTCCTATGTCTAAGGCGCCAATTCTCTTTCCTCTACCTTTATGTGCCCGTTTCGACGGAAGTCTAACGAACACATTTGCCAATTCCCAAAATAAGTCTAGCACAAGAACTAAAATCTCAGGGTCCATCCGGGCAAATCTAAATTAATCACTGGCATGACTGATTATGGCAATTAACAATCATGGGAGACGAGAAAGGAGAAATGAAATATCACAATTCCTTAAAATTATCTCATTTTATTAACAATTAAAATACTAAGATATTATGCAAAAGCACTAAAAAAACTTCACCAGAAAAATACCAACACATACCAAAACACTCCCTACTCTAAATTATCGATAACCAGAAATTAATAGTCCATCTGGGTATCGGTCCCTACTCTAAATTGTTGTATTTACACGATAGGCGGCTCATTGTTTATAGACCCCTACCTGTACACTGTTCACTTCCACTTTGTGTTTTCACAAAAACAAAATCACTCATGGTTTTGAAAATCATTGTTCTTTCATGGCTCAGGTTGAAAATTAATTGTTTATAAACATGGTAAAAGGTATCACCTCATGTGATATCGGAATGTATCAGTGTTAGAATAATTAGAGTTCTTTCGTGTAGGAACATTCGGTAGTAAGAAAATATCAATATTCGACAACATGACGTCAGAATATTAACATTCTTTATATGACCTCAATGTCCTAATTGATTCTTTTCAAAACATTTGTTTCTATGGACTGTCGTCTTAATCCATGCTCACATATTCATAATTCAATTTAACATTGTAAAAGAATTTTGAATTTTCATCATTTTATCTTTGAATAACCATATTGCATGACTCAGGGTGTTAATTGTTGTTGACATCATGTCATTTACTCATTCCTTTAAATTGTTAAATGTTATATACCATAAATTCACACAACTATTAAACTTTCAAAATTATCAGTATTATTATTATTATTAATAATATTCAAAAAGAACATCGGTAATTATCTTTCTTTTATAAACAATATCTAAGCTCAGGAATATCAACAGTTATCATTATTTATCACTACATAAGCATCACTCCAATTCAACTTGTAATTCGAAATTTATTTTATACACTCACATATCTGTATTTATTTTATTTCATTTGAGGATCCGGCTAGGCTTTAACAAAACTAAATAATCAGTAGGCTCCATGATTGAAAATTAGAATGATTGACCCAGGTGTTTAGGCGATAATGTGTCTGACGAAAATGGAGTTGGACAGAAATATGGGGCGGTTACACGACACAACCCTTCTTTTCACAATTAAGCAGCAAATGCTCCCACATCACTTTAACAACATGGAAATACATATTCCAATGGACGGCCTCTAGCCTCCACACTCTTTCTTTAAATGCCGACCTTCAAGTCGCATTATTATTATTATTATTATTTATATATATATATATATATATTCAATATTTAAATCAACATATGATTTATTCTTTTATTCTGTGCACTATTCCTGCCTTTAAACAACACGCATTCGTCTTCAACTTTTCCAAGATCTGATTTAAACAAAAACAAATTTTTTTTGGTCATTTTCTTTCTACATTCATTTAACAACTCCACGCCCTATTTTATACATGTTCATCCTTAATTCACCTACCGTTCCTCTACTCTTTCTTAATATTGTGGTGCATTTCACAAATATGCCATTAACTTCTCCATTTATTTACTGACGGATATGATATTTATTCCCTACAATCATTTTCAAATAATCACTGTTATTATTATAATTACCGTTAACTATACACTCAACTCCTCAACCTCTCAATGGTTTATAATATTTACTCGAATTTATTATTATTGTTAAACTATACATTCTGAAATCTTCAACTGTTTATAATGTTAAATAAACTCAATTGTTATTATTATTACTGCATTAAACAAAAAGTATTTTATCACTTCCCTGAATTTGATTATTTATAATTATTTTATAATTTGTTTATGATTATTATAGAGATATTTTATTATTATTATTATTTTCAAATTGATTTACTCATGATCGTTATGAAATTTGTCTTTAATACTGTTCAAATCTTTAAGTTGAATAATTTGAAGATCCAAGCTACCTTCTACTACAAAAATATTTAAATCAACGAAAAACCTCTTTATTTATGTTACTTGGACTGAAATAAATTTTCTCATGACTGTACTATCGCTGTCAACTACCACTGGTATCTCTGACTATAGTCTCGATAGACTTAGCTGTCAGAACGAAGCAAAAACAAATTAAATTAAAGTGTTGGTAATTTCTAAGCGAAATAGAAATGTAACTTCTCAACTACTCTATTCTAGAAAGAGTACACAAGAATGTAGCTTACATATACTTGAAGTTCACATCGTTGCAGATCCTTGGTTGATGTCGAAATCTAATGGAACATTCCTCCCTCCATTAGCATGGCTCCAGTCCTTGGCCATCCGCCTCGCGTTCGGCTAACCTTCGGGTCCCTCCATTTGGATCCTATCCACGTGGTATCTAGTGACCCATATTCGCGTTCAAGAATACGCACTTTTCCACTCCGCGATAATTTACACAACTGTTCGACATGACTATTGACGGCATCGTTGACTGTCATATATTTTAAACACTTGTTTAAACAGCTCAATGTTTATAACAACATGAAAAATATACCGTCTAGTCTGATTCTGATGCCACTCAAAGATGAAAAAGTTACCCAACATCTGCGAACATACTCTTACAGTCAGTGGAGTATATGGAAACATAGATGGAATATTTTCCCTCACTGTTTGTTTGAAACAAATGACCCCAAAGTCATAAACTAAGCTCCATCTCCTGACCGGTATGACGCGATAATTCTGAGTACTTTCCACTCGAGACAACTGGCTCAGCTATAATGACTAAGTCCGCAAGCTTAGCTCCAGAGACTAAGTCCCACTCGATCGGTGATAATGACGGTCTATAACAGCGTAGCACGTGGTATGGTGACGTTACGACGGTATCTCTTCGAAGACTGTTGTAATAATGACATACTCATGCTTCAGACTCACGGCTATATATACAGGTACAGAGCTGAACCGCCGTGCGTTCGCTGTTCCGGGCGGCGAGCACGCCCCGCTCTTCAAAACTCCAGCACACATCCTACTTCCTGTTAAAACATGTGCTTTACAAAAATACCTATAACTTCCAAACGACTGGTCAGATTGTTCTCAAATTTCTTCTGGCATTCCTGGAATTCCATAGCCAATATTATCCACTAGGTTCTAGACCTCAAGTCGTCGCTTAATATTTCTCATCAATAAGTTTCAGCAACTCGTCCGTTAGCGCCACAGGTACCTCTCCTAGCGTATCCTCTGAATCGCTTGGCGAACTAGCTGACTTCGCGCTCGGTTCAAAACTTCAAGCTAGCGTTCTGCTCATCCGAAATACAAAATATAATTACAGTGGCTTCCGTAATTGGGCACAATACCTCTTCGTTTCTCCCTATCTACCCATATGATCTTAATCTTTCTCTTGTAACACCACATTTCAAACGCCTCAATTCTCCTCTTTTCTGCTGCACCAATAGTCCAAGTGTCACTTTCATAGAGTGCAACGCTCCAGATAGAGGCTTTCAAAAATGACTTCCTAATACCTAAATCTATATTCGATGTCAACAGATTCCTTTTTGTAGAAATGCTTACCTTGCCTGAGCCAACCTACTTTTTATATCCTCTTTGCTTCGTCCATCTCTGGTTATTTTGCTTCCTAAGTAACAGAAGTCTCCTACCTCCTTCAGCTTTTCACCTGCCAATTTGATGCCTGGCTTAAGTGCAGGATTAAATGTTAGAATTAAATAGGAAATTCTGGAGGCGCTAATCAGGCATTTAAGGGACAATTAGTTTCTAAATACGTTACTGATGATTGGATTGCACGTCCTACCTCGCCAAGTAGAGCTTATATAATCCTTGGGTGCGAAATGGTCGAAACCAACAACACTGCTGTCAGTTGGATTCCATTTAATCCGCCAAATTTGTTTTGTCCATTGTTTTCTCAAACTGGGATCCATTGGAAACCTATGCCCACCTCTATTTTTACACAGGGGTACACAGCAGCACGTACTAGGCATTATTCACGCGTGTAAATATCAGAATCTATGAAATTTGCTTAGCATTCGCCATTAGCCATATTATGTACTGGACCCGTACTAGTCATGCTGTACTCTGGTTACAACTTTTGACAGTTACACGCCCATTACTATACAGAAGCAGGAAGTCCTCTGGAACTCAGGTGCAGCGCCAATAAGGAAACACATACCGGTGGCGACCGACTTCACAGTTATGACAGCTATATCAAATGTCAAGCATACATACGGAGAGAAGAAACTATCAAGAAGATAGGACACTGGAAAATTACAGAAAAAGAAATGATTACCTTAACAGAACAACTAATACAAGAAGGACAATTAAACGAAGCAACTCAAATCGCTACTGATCTAATTAGGGAGGCGATCATGCGAGCTAAGGAGAGAAAATCACAGCCATGGCACGACAGTGAATGCTACAGCAAAAGAAATGAAACCTTGAAGTTTTCACACGAGGCAAGAACAAAGGACACGGAAAGGGAGCAACAAGAATATGCCAAGTACAGGAAAGACTATAATAAACTCTTGATACAGAAAAAATACAATTATATGGAAACGGAGGCACAAAAATTAGCGGAGGAGGCGAAATCGGACCCCTTACTGCCACGCAGAAGGAAAATCGCAACCAGACCGAAAGAAATTCCAATGGACAGGTGGGAGACACACTTCAAAAAACTACTGAACCAGGAGAACGTAACATGCGCCTTCAAAGTGGACGCGATATCCTCAAAAGAGCTAGAAAAACAAGACATTCAGGAACAATCGGAGCAAGCCATGCAAATAACACCAGCAGAAGTAACACTGGCGATACATCAAACGAAAAACGAAAAGGCCTCAGGCCCGGATCAAATACACATGGAACACTTAAAACAATCACGAGAGACCTTGGTACCAATTTGGACAAAATTATTCAATGAATGCCTAAAGTCTGGAACGATCCAGGACTATTGGAGGATACATCCATCAGGACTCTGTACAAAGGGAAAGGAGATACGAACGACCCTAACTCATACAGGGGAATCGCACTGGAAAATAATATATTTAAGGTCTATACAAAAATGCTAGCGTCAAAACTGGAAACATTAGAGAATATTCCTGAATGCCAGTTTGGTTTCATTCGAGGTAGAAACACAACATAAGCAGTCAGATACCTCCTGGAAGAAATAGAAGAAGCTTTGAGACATCCGAACGGAAAATACTACGATGTCTTTATTGACTATACGAAGGCGTTCGACCCCCTAACCAGAGAAATACTGATGACAAAGTTGAAAGACATGATTGGGGCAACACATCCTCTTATCAGAGCAATTGAAAACATTTTAAAAGTACAGATTGTACAGATTGAAAATACAGTCGACGTATCAGACACGTTCGAACAAACAAATGGAGTCCTGCAGGGAGATCCAATGATCCCCTTGTTGTTCAACATCACCACAGCAGACATTACAGACATCCTTCAGCGCACATCGAATACGAAACTTATCGTATACGCGGATGACATGGTGTTGGGATCACCTAATAGAAATGACCTGCAACGAGCTCTAATAGAGCTGGAGAAATGGGTACAGGAAAACCGCCTCACCATTAATTTGGAGAAGACTGTCCAAATGACATAGGCTATCGGAAAGGAGGAAAAACCGCAGGTAGTGACTCCCTTACTCTTAATGGAGAACATCTGAAAATTGTCAATCAATTTAGGTATCTTGGAATTACCTTGCAAACTACTACAAAGTCATGTAGATGCCATATTCAAGAAAGAACTGCAGCAGCTACAAGAGCAATCTCAGCCATAAAGAACCTTCCAGCTCTGTCCCTAGTTACAGCAATGAGACTTTTTAACGCCGCAATATCCCCTATAGTAACGTACGGATTAGAACTGATCTGGGAACGTCTAAAATCCAGTGTCTTTGAAAAATTAGAACGAGTCAAAGCCCGCTTCCTCAAAAATGCACTGAGAGTGGGAAAAGCAGCACCAACAAGAATGGTCTATAGACTAACAAAGGAGCCCTTCTACGTACAAGACCTAAGGACCCAACTGCTTCTGCCAGCTACAGAACATTACTCTAAACATCTGGAGAGGAGGAAAGCCAAAAACGAAGATATAGATCCTGACTTCTACGCTACAAGCTTCATGGTGGAGAGGAACTGGATGAAGGAAAACCAGAAACTGAGACATGTCGTGACGAGACACGCCATCCACGGTTTTCATCACAGAGTGTGTGCAACTAAATCATACCACAACCCAAGCGAAAGCTGTGTAACCAGAAATGTGACAGCTACTGTCCCCGTTATCAGGATAGTAGGCTGTCAGATATCCGCCCCCTCAATCGGATTGCCAATAATCAAACGCACCGGCACAGCTACATCAATGAAAATGGCACTGACAGATACTATCGAGATTAGAGTACAATAGTTAACGAGAAATTATTGTGGAACACACCAAAATATACGGGGGTTCATACTTACCTTTACTTACCTTTTAAATTTATCTCGGGGACTGGGTTGTCAACTGGATCACTTAAAGTATGCCCACACAATAACCTCCACCATGATATTAAAATGAACCATAACGAAGACGAGAAACTTTAAACTGCACAATAATTTATTTCACAAAAAGAATGAATTAACAAAAATAAAACAACAAAATCCACGTGGCAATCAGAAGCCATCGACCACATAACTATGTCCTCCTGTAGGATTTGTATACTCTACATACAATGTTTCAGCTTTCTCAAGCTCAAAGTAACGTAATTATAATAATGCACTTGGAATGGAAACGGGATTTGGGACGAGACACATATAGCAATTGTTTTGCGTGTTTATACACATCACATTTTATTTATAGCCACAGGGCTATTGTGGAGACGTCCTTGGCCTCTATCATTCAGTTGTCCGGGCCAGCTGCAATGCACCTGCATCGTCAAAGTGGACTCACCCGTCTGTTCAACCCTAGCATAAGCGAGTTACATCAGATCTTAGCTCTCCTTTCAAAACACGTTAAATGTCCACATCTCAACTGAAATATTATCACGCAAATCCTTTAAATGCTCCATTCAAACACCAGTGGAATACTCCAATAATCCCAAATCATGTTTAATTGTTCAATCCACTTGCTTAATTAGCGTTGTTTAGAGTATAATAACAAAACTCCAAATGTTAATAACAAAAGTTCATTAATTATTTATAACAATAATAAATTGTTTATAACAATGTCAAACGACAATTGAAAATTTTATACACGCCTCTATTAATCCCTTTCATTACAAATTGTTATCAAAGATATTTACAAAATTATTTACAATATTATATTGTTTATATTATTTATATAAGAAATACATTAAACCACACGTTTATCCGGTTGATAATTACTCAAATCGTGGTGATATAATCGACCAATGAAGGTTAGTTATATTTAAATGTCAAATTCAGGTTTAATAAGGTTTAATAATTATTATTAATATTTGTGACGGTAACCTCCATTCAAAATCTTCATCTCAAATTATTTAACACTCTTGTTAACTTTAACAGTATTTTCACATGAATAACTTTCAAAGAACCAGGACAATACATTCAGCGGAAAAATACTTCGCTCAAAACGCACAAAATTGCTCAACAATAGGCCCAGAATTCATCATATATCTTCATATATATGGCATCAAAATCTTCCAAATTACATACAAAAACCTCCACTCATAAATTCAACAACTTCATTTATTACCGTGGGAACCTCCTTCATTATTCAAGAGCATTACTCATCAGCGACTTTTACAGGTCCACTGAACTAACGATTATACATCCATTGTTCCTCTTCAAAAATTCTTATATTCATCAATTGTATTAATGTCTGTTATTATTTAACCTTCGTGGGTTTCATTCATGAATCGATATGAAGTAAAAATTTGCCAATCACAAATAAATTTAATAGCAAATACGATTAGACACTCCTCCCTGGTCTATCAAAATTGAGATTAATATCTTCAAAGTAACGCAGTATAAAAATACTATCTTCAATCAAAGTTCATCTAAACTGCATAAATAGTCGAATAGAATACAATTAGATTGTGGAATGCAAACATTATTGTTCCAATCTATAATTGAGAAAAACTCCTATCAAATGTTCATGACTATAGTGTATTCAATAAATCGTATTCAAAGTTCATATTTCATAAAATTGTCTATAATGCAATGATAAATGTCTATGTTGCAATCATGTTCAAAAGACGACTAGTATTTCAAAGATCGTCGATAACGTATTAGATTTTAACGCTCTAAAATCTTTTAATCATTCTTCTTTCTTGAGGATGACAGAAAATTGGTCAAAGTAATTTACTGAATAGAATTAGTTTAATAAAATGACACGCTGTCTGAATTCAAATCTGCCATAGAAAATCGTTAACTTTACAGTCAAATCGTGACTACAAAAATATGCAAATTACTGAAAGAATCTAAATTATCAGTCTCAACTGATCCAAAATTATTTAAGTATGCCAATGACATAACAATGTCTCAACAAATCGAAGAAAAAGGCATAAATCATCGAAGTGTACTGAGTACAGAAATATCAATCAAGAAAATGGGGAAAAATAAATGGGACAGAAAATATGGGAAGAATGGTTGCTCAGATATCGCTACATGACTCAAATAATACAAGAAACGTTCACGACTACCTTATCTGTTGATTGAAGTTCTAGAGGAAAGTTTTCAAAGAAAACTGCTGTTGGTTCCATTTCACCAGCGTGAAGATGTGCTCCGACCTCGAACCTGGAATCAGCGTCCTCGGAGAATCGAACTGCTTCCTCCTCCGGAAATTGCACTGCTCCATGTATACGAAAGACATCCTTCTGGCAAAATTCTTCTTTGTGAGCCGGGTCCTCCCTGGCCTCTCTTGAAAGTTCCCTGAAGTTCCAGTCGTAATTCGCCATGAAGTTTATTGCAGTTATTTCCGCAGAAATATTCATAATCGTGGAGTATGATGATATTTCCACTGTCATTTGATATAATTCAGCGATGGATTCACGATGCATGAGTGTAGTTGAATGTTCACTACATGCTCGCTCTTGTAGAATGACGATTAACGAAGTTCCATGCTGTTACTTCACTCCATCGATATATGTCCCAATTGCATTAAAGCCTTAGCCTTCCATCTCAACTTCTGTTATAATCATTGAAAGCACTGCCAGACTATAATGTTCCATAGTAAAATGTATCATTGTATTACCGAACGTATTCTCCAATATCACGGTTGTAACACGTGTCAGCCGTAGTGTATACTGTGGAAATTTAAAAGTGCCTCTCAGGTGGCGAGAAAATCACTTTTGTCTGCAGCCTTAAAGTGTCAATATCTTTTAAATTATAACTGCGAAATTGTTCAAATCTTCTACACACCTCAATGTTGTACTGCCCAATTGAATTATAATGAAGGCAGAAGTTAACTCTTTATATCTTATCTGGTAGAAACGTTAATGTGAGCGTTTCAACTTCACCTAGTTTCGAACAGCGTAAAATGGAACTGCTCCGTGTTCGTTCGATGCGCCGGGCTTTAACCACACGCTAAAGACAACTTGCTTCACTTATTCACTCGAAAATGACTATCTGACATAAGAAATATATATGCGGTATCAGCGGTATGAGAGATATGAGATATGAGAGAATATGAGAGCTCCTCTCTCCTGTGCACGACCTTTTATCAACTTCTTAAGGGGCGTATCCATCCCTTCCATAGCCTGTTGCTCCGTCATTGCTAGAAGTTTTAACTTTGGCTATACTTGACGGATTTTCAAATTTCAAAAACTCAAAATTAATTTCTTCAAAATTCCAAATCAATGCCATAACTGAAAATAGTTTTCCACAATTCTGCATGCCAAAAGTAATCAAATATCGTAGTTTCAGCAATCTCCGTCTTCCTTCCAAACTATCGTTCATTGGTTCGAGTCTCTCCTCCAATAGCGTAACTTCTTCCTTAGCACAATACCTTGTTTCCTGCGACTGCGTCGTAAATCTCAGATCTTTCTCGAACAAAATCATGACGTCACCAAGAATCTCAGCTCCACCAGCCTACTTGCATGAATTCTGCGTCATCCGTGCCTACGTCATGAATATACACGTCACAACTATGACAGCCATAACTTTATTCATATTTGCCAATACAGCCATCGTGGTCTCAATATAATTCAATTTACGGGGGCAATACCACCTATCAAAGTGCTCCAAAAGAGCATTATCATTGACTGAGTACAGTAAGATGTAATTTCTCTTCTTTTGGCCTTTCGGCTGCAATACATTCTTAAGTTTTACGTACTGTACCCGATTTTCATGAAGATGCACTTGTCGAATCCGAAGATCAGCTGGATCGTAGAATCTTCCAAGGTCCCCGGCTAGAAAACCTATAAATCCTACCGACAAATACTAAATGCGGATACCGGATTGATTCGATTGTGTTATGGACTATACTACTAGGCAAATATTTCAAAACTACTTGGGAGAGTGAGAAGCTTACGGTTCTCGGGGCGTAACGGGATATGGGAAAGGGGTTCCTTATACCTGAATCCATTTCCACAACACAATCTCTCTACATAACTTATATAAACCACGACTGTCGATTTATAGAAACGAACAAATACATTTTCTGAGTCTAAAAAAACTATTAAAAATGAAATTGAAACTCCCTCAATGAAATTAAATAAGCATCAAAAATGACACGCTTGTCACTAAAATAAATCATTAGTGAATGTCCAACTTGACATATCTATCGACAGCTCAACTTGAAATAAGAAGTTACGGTAACAGCTGTTACAGAGTTTCAAAACAAATATTATATTATTAATTTTAATAATATTCAAGTATATTTTTCACTTAATTTCCCTCATTACAATACTTCTTTTACTCTATACACAAAAACTCCTTTAGTGAAAATCTGAAATCTTAGCTACAGCTTAATTCAAAAACTGTCATCGACCGAGCAGCTGTTCACTGGCATCCTTACAAATATATACATTATCAACATATTGTTAGGGCCCCTTTAGGGACCCTACACATCCCCGAGAGGAATGTTTGCATACGCCCTCAAATCTACTACACGCCAGACAACCACACATGTATAATCACCCATAAACACGTCTACGCATCTGTCCAACCCACTACACTAATTTCACCCCAGAACTACCCTCAGGCTGGAACCAACAACAAAAGCCGCCACACACTTCTATTACACCAAGCCGGCAGAGTTACGAAATGGCTCTTGCCCAAGCTTGACATACATCCACACATACACTGAGGCTGCTACAGAAACAAGTATGCAACATCATTGCAAAGTGAGCAATGGAGGAACGATTATAAAGAACCCCATTCTGGGAGAGGGGATCCGTCTAGGCCGGAGGCTTTGTCCGACTGCATCACGACAACATACCTCTGGTAAGTGTTTCTCAGATTCCTAACACTCATAAGTTATAAACCTTCCCCTTTGACACCTTAATTTATTGATTCTACCAGTTATACTGTGCTACCATGTCCCTGAATAGAGGGAAACATTTGAACACTTAGGTCCAATAAACAAGTGATTACAATTATTACACGCACACACACGCACTTCACACACGGACGCCATCTTGGCAGTATGATGTGTGGGGGTTCGTTAAGAGAAGGCTTTGTTGCCCGTGCAACAGGGAGGTGGTTTCAGTCTGGTATGAATCACTGACGTGTGCTAAACATCTGTAGTGAGTGCGCCTTGAGTGGTAAAGCATACAGCGAAGGGTTGTTTTTCAAGTGAGTGGTTTGTATAACGTTACAGTTTGTGCTAATTCACCTCACTAATATTTAGTTCTTGTATACTTGCAAATTACCTTCGGTGTTGTTGGTGAAAGCATTGTTCTGTCCTGCGTTGTGTTTGTTTTTAGTGTTTTGAATTTGGTGTGTTAGTGTTGGTAGTGCGTTCATGATACTGAGAAATTTCTTGGAATTTCGGAAGGAACTAACTCTTAACCATGGTAAGTGTATGTGTAAGTGGCTAGTGGCTCCCAAATCTTCTTGTGCATGACCGTCCCTACAGTACAATTACGATTACTACACTATTATGCGTTGGACGTTTAATAAATTGGGCTAAAGCATCATGTCATAGGTATTATTATTATTGAAGTGATTATATCCACGGCACGTGCGCAGTTACGAGAAATGTGAATTTCTCAATATTTTGCATTGTCTTGGATATTACTTACTTTAACTAAGTAGAGCCCTATAAACCGGACAAAGTTCTATATAAGTCAGAAAGCTAACATAATATAATTGCAAATTCATAACAACTTAAACGTAAGAATTAAAATAAAAAATCGGTTTGTTAAGTCATTTTTTATTTACTCTTTCAGCGAAAGAAAATTAACGGCTTTTAAAGCAATGCAAATCGCTAGAATAAACTTGCACAAGCTTTTAAGTTTATGTTCATGTAGCCCCAATTCTAATCTTGCAATTTTAGAGTTTAACGGATTATTTAGAAATTTGAATTAAATATCAGAGAAATAAAAAAGAAATAACCAAAATATAAAAATAAAAATACCAGGGTCGTAATTTTTTTTCTTTTCACGTTTCCAGGATAGTCGCAGTCGCAGTCGCACCCCTGCTCATCAATCCAAAATAGATTTTTCTCTGCATCCCCCCCGCCCCTGTAAAGATCCGCAAAGAAGCAGTAAAGGAAGGGAGAGATCATCACGGTGGTGAAGATGGTGGTGCAGGTGTCGATGTTGGTGCTGGACCTTCTGGTCGATGTTCTGGTGAAGGATGTTCTTCAGCTTCTGTCCAGGATAGGAGTAGGAGTGAGAATTTAAAACAACCTTCTGAAGTTCAGCCCCCAGAACACGAACTTTACGTACAAAATGACGTCGGCCGGTACGCTGGGAAAAAGGAAATTCTTGACATCACCAAGTACGAATTACTTACTAATCATTGGACTCCAATTTTCAATTCCCCTTCTCTAACCAAGGGAACAAAAAGAGGTACATGAACATAAAATATCTTCAGGCACATGACTGGCTGGTATACTCCCCATCGTGCAAAGGTCTTTTGTGTACCCTGTGCTCTGTTTACCCATGATGGACGAGGCGGCTACCAGATGGCAACTCCTTAAGGTAATCTTGTCAAGACCCCTCTTAAAATTTCAAAGACCTAGGTGGCCAAAAATGTGATTAGGTGACCCATTCTCTTCACCAGTACCACCTACGCGCTGTTCAAGCCGGGAAGGATTTCATTTCGACGTACAAGACTCCTCAACTCGAAATTGCCAACCAAGTTTGCACACAACGATCAAGAATGGTTCAAGAAAATCGTGAAAGACTGAAGCCAATCCTCAAATCCATAATTTTCTGTGGAAGAAATAACATTCCTCTTCGAGGCAGTCAGGACGATGGACGCGTCGAGTTGTCAAATGAAGGTGACTCTGAACTCAATGATAAGACTAAAGGTAGTACATCAAAATCGCAATTTGAAGGCAAATTTAGACAACTTCTCAGGTTTCGCGTGGACAGCGGAGACACCGTTTTAGCTGGACATCTGAAGAACTCCAGTGCGAGAGCAACCTATGTAAGCAAGACCACGCAGAACGAGCTTATCAACTGCTGCAGCTTAGAGATCTCTGAAGAAATTCTGAAACGAGTGCGGACGGCTGGGTTTTACGCGATTCTATTTGACGAAACTACAGATATAGCTGGCTTGTCTCAGTTAAGCCTGGCGTTACGCTACGTTTATGATAAGTCCGTCCGAGAAGACTTCATTGAATTCGTCAGCGCCTTTGACGAGTTAGGACAGTTTGTTGCGAAGAAAAAGACAAAGAAACCAACTAATTATTTGTCAACACCTAGTGAAGACGCAGAACTTTCAGAAACCGACGAGGAGGGGAAGAAAACAGCAGAAGAAATTCCTCAAGAGCTATCCCTAACTGGTGACGCAGTTGGACAAATAGTACTGAATCGACTTAAGAATCATTACTACCTCGATGTCAAAAAGTGCGTTGGTATAGACAGTGACAGTTACATGGTCATGGTGTCGGAAGTTCGCGGGGCAGTTGCAGAGATACAAAAGGAGGCTGAAAACGCCAAGACCTCATGCTACAACCACAAACTTAATAACGCCCTGTCCAAATCAATAATGTGCCTGAAGCGAAAAAGGCCATGTCAACAATGAATCAAGTGACATCCTTTTTTCCACATCCAAAAAGATGGCATGTGTTGACGAATATTCTAGGATGCTCCCTGAAAACCATTTGTGAAACCAGATGGGTGGAACGGCACGACGGTGTCCTCTAGTTTGAAGCAAACTTGCTTAGTATTACACAAGCTCTCTCTGAGATGGCCTCATGGAAAGACGCCCAGACGGCAAACAAAGCTCACTGCCTGATTTTAGCCTTGTGGGAGCCACAGTTTCTCATTGCGACCTGTTGCCTTAGTAGCATTTTATCGTATACGAAGCAGCTGAGCCAGGCGTTGCAGGGCGATGATTTAGATCTAAGTCAAGGAGCTGACTTGGTCACTAGCGCTCTCAGCATATTGACAAAACAAAGAGAAGAAGTAGACAAGAACTTCGATTTCATCTGGAAGAGAGCTTCAGACCTCGCCAAGAAAATCGATATGGATCCTCCGCTTGAACGTATCGTTCCTCGACAATGTAGAAAGCAGCAGCTATACCGTTCAAACCATCCAGCCAGTACGCCAAAAGACTTCTATCGGCAGTCTATTTACATTTCGATCTTGGATAATGTTATTTCAGATCTGCACAGTCGCTTTCCTCCTAAAAGTTTGGCGGTTTTCTCGCTTCCTCTTCTGTTGCCTGAAAAGATCGTCAAAGGTACTACTGAAGACGAAGACATGGCTGAGCTGTCAGAAGCCTTATTTGAGAGTTTCCACCGAATTCTGCCAATTGAACCTTCCATCGGACAACATGCTCTCGAAAGTGAAATCACGGTCTGGAAAGCAACTTGCCTGATTAGGTTCAAAAACAACGAGAAAAAGGATCAGCTAACGGGAGTCAAGGCCGCTCTGGATGCCTGCTTACCGGAAGTATACCCCCTTGTATCTATCCTGCTCAAACTCCTAGCCACTTTGCCTTTAAGCAACGCCACCGTAGAGAGGAGTTTTTCTACCTTGCGCAGAATTAAAACGTGGCTTCGGTCTTCGATGGGAGAATCTCGTCTGGTTGGTTTAGCCTTGCGAAACATTCATAAAGATATTGACGTCTGTGGGGATAGAGTAATTGACAGGTATGCGAAGTCTAAAAAGCGGAGGGTGGAGTTTATTATCTAGGAACTGGTTTGAGTTCGTTGTTTTTGATATAATTGTTTTTAAAAATTTCAAATTAAGATTGTACGAAACTGTAATTATGAGTAGTTAGCATGTGCACTTAATGCCAAATAAATTATCTTATCTTCTTATATCAAAAGTATATTTTACTTTAAAATGTAGGCAACCCGCACGCCCTTTAGCCCCCTTTAGCCGTTGCTGGATCCGGGCCTGTCTACACTCACCCCCATACTCCCAGTTCGGCCAACCCCCGTTAAAGGCTAGAACAAAAAGTGATGGAAGCGCGGGTAGTCTCCGTTCAGGAAGAGATTCACACAACGAATTTCGAGGCTATCGACTCCAGTACCGAACTAGAAAAGCCAAGCGAGTGGGGAAAATTTTTTCAGAGTCCGATAATTGAGAGATTTTTATTTTTACACGGGCGCAGTAATTATATCATACTCTCCCAACCCACCCCATAGGTTATTCACAGTAAAAACCTCTCACAAGACAGCCAAGTGAAGTAACGAAATTTTTTTGAAGTAATATAATTTAGGGATTTTTTTTCTAGCCCTACAGTGAATTAATTGAAACCGTTTGCAAGGCAAAATAAAGAGCCCCAAGTTAAGGGAAAACTTTTCTTCAAATATAGTAGCAGAAAGGAAGTAACAGGCACACTATTGCATTAAATAGAAAACATTTTCGTTATATCATAAATACAGCCACTACACTACAAATACACATGTCACATAGTACAGATTCCCCAACATAGCTAGATACAAATTGACAACACCATCCCCAACAGTTGGGATCCACAGTAAATACGAAAAACTAGCAACATGGTACGATAAAATACGGGTAGGGCATACACGCCTGACAGCGATGCACGGATCTATCGTCGGGCATTATAAAAGAATACTAAAAACACCCACACATTTGTGTAAGAGCCACGGACACAATAAGATAGCGGGCGCAGGAAGTAGCGATTCTCAAGCACAATTAATTAAGGCCCACACAAGAGTAACCGCGGAACACAGACGGTTACGCGCAAAACACTATTACCTTCAAAAGGCCCACAAAAGCATGGGAACAGCAGGAACGCAAATAGGGGAAGACACCATCCAATTAATGCGACACTACGAGAGACTAAGGCAACACAACGGGGAAATACAGGCGATAAAGAAACAAATTATGCCAAAGCAGGGGTTATACGAATTTAAACGTTCACAATAGAAGAAGCACTTTAACACAGGGATAGCCGGATAGCCACATTATCACATAGGCTACACGAGATCGGGACCGTCACCTCAAGAAATACAAAAGTAACGCCTTAAAAATAACATGGGGATAGGGGACAATAATATTCGCTGCAGAATGACATAGCAGGAAAGGGTATATTTTATAAATAGGTGCTTAACCAAGTGAGATATATATGTTAGTATTGTACCCATGTGAATAATTTCCATGGAAAACATGCTTCTGCCTCCAGCTAGCATCAGTCCTCAGGCGTGTACCGTTCACCCACTGAGCAGTTGCATATTTTTGATTTGAGACTAAAAGGTATCAACTCTACAATAATAAGGCACAACTCTATTCTAAAGACTTTAATTGAGCTCTAAATCATGGCTTCACACAAAAAAAACACAATCCCAACAATAATACACAAAACAATGCAAAACGTATTCCTTCAATCCACTATTATTCGCATTTTATCCTCGCAAATCCAAATGATTATTTATTAATTTACCATGAGATTAACATAAAATTCATTCTCAAGTGCGCTGATGCACTGGTAAAATACACATACAACTGTACTTACAATCTTACGTCACCTATTGTGACCACTTTAATTTCACAATCTAGTTGTTTATTCTCAACACATCCAACTTTACATTATGCGTACAATTATGTTCCGTATTTCTCTTCCCACCAAAATGCTCTACCATGCATTAACCAATTTATGAGTTGCGCATCAGATTTACTTGCAACTCCATTGTCACTTGTAATTCTACCCCTTTATGCAGTTCCACTGTATGCCGTCATGAGTTCAATTTCAATGTCCAGAATTGTATGCATCTTACTGCCGTATTCTGCTAATATTTCCTACATTATATTAACAAATAATGTCAGAATTAGTTTATATCACAACAGTGATTTAATGTGTACTTTCTCTAGGGGTTTTTATAACGTAAACTCCCTCAAAAGATCTTGTGTTCGTTTCTTGCTGGTATCTCTAGTCTGTTCTCATTTACCTCAGAGATCCAGGTTCGACACTAGTCAGCCTAACACCGTTGGGTTCATATTCCCCTTGCAAAACTTATAGAAGTCATTAGCAAGTGACCTTCTGTAAGTCACTGGCTGACTGTGTCCCGACCGCTGCCGTGTTTACAATAAGCGGTCATTCAACTCGTCTGCCTGCGAGTGGGTCTGTCTACCTCCCCCTTCTACTCTTAGCTTGGATCTCAGACGTGCATTGTCCTCACGGAGGGCTTCATTCAAGGCAAAATCGACCATTTCTTTGTATAGCAGTCGTAGACACTTGCAATCCGTCTGTCTTCTTCCTACCCTGGGCGAGCTGCTTGGGTTTCTTTCCGTCTCGCTGCATGAGCCTTCAAGCTCGTCTGCCTGCCTGACTTTGCTGTCCACATACTCTTGGGTGTGCGCTGCTACAGCTTCCTCTTGTTCGTCGAATTCTTCTGGTGAATGATAAATTTTGAGGTTGGCAGCATTCATAACGACCTCGTTTCCCGTTTCTAAGTGCCTTATTTTATATGCATTATTCTGTAGGTCTCTTATAATTTCGAACGGGCCGTGATATCCAAAATTGGATTTCTTATATTTCCGTGCTTCTGGGTCTGAACTGGCTGGTCTCCTAACTAAAACGTTCTCCCCAATGAGAAGCGGTCTGTGATATCGCTTCGCACGGTTTCTTCTCTGGCGTCTTTCAGCCTGTGCTTGGAGATATTCGAAGGTTCGCTGGATCCTCAATTCTCGTCCTGGCTGCGCGTCTACAGGTAGTGGAATAACACCAGTCCATGGCCTCTCCGGTCTCTGATCCAAATGTAGAGTCACGGGCACTTGACCTGTCGCTTCGTGCACAGTATTATTGATGCAGTACTCTATTATATCCAAGACGTCGATCCATCTCCAATTCTCTTCTGAAAAGTAGATTTTCATGTATTTCTGGATCTCTCTCATAACACGTTCAACGGGGCTAGCCTCAGGATGGCGAATGGTAGATAGAATCTGCCTAATTCCTAAATTTGCCAATTCCTGACGAAATTCTGCGCTAGTAAAGCAGCTCCCGTGATCTGAGAGTAAGTTATCCGGTTTCCCAAGTATCGGAATAACTCTCTCTTTCAATCTCTTTAACACCTGCTTCGATCTGGTCTTCTGTATGGGGCATAATACCACCATTTTTGAAAATACATCCATGGCTACAAAAATATGTCTATTGCCTCTACGTGCCCTAGGCATTGGTCCAAAGTTGTCTACACTCATTAGCTGCCTTGGCTTCTCTGGTAACAACGGAATGGGTCGTTGTCTGATTAAAAGGGGATTTGGCTTTACCCTTTGGCACAAATCGCATGTCCTAAGAGAATTTCTTACAGTTTCTCTTAACTTCGGCCAAATGAATGCTTCTTTCAGTAGAGCAGTTACCTTATCTATACCAGGGTGTCCAAACGCTCTGTGTGCCAGCCACACCAATCTCCTCTGCAGAGATGCAGGAATAACAATTCTTTGGCGGGTATGCTCTACATCACCCCACTTGTGTAGCATCTGATTGTACCACAAGTAGTCTGTTGATAACGCCTCTGCCTCTCTGTATATTGCAGTTCCCCTTGCTAAGCGTCCCTCGAAGTAATCAATCATCATTTTCAACCACGGATCTTCGAGTTGTAGGGTGGTAAGATTCTTCAAGTCATCTAAGGTCTTCTGATCTCGATCTTCTATCTCGACAGCTAGAGTTTCCTCTTCTCTCGGATATCGGCTTAGCATGTCCGGTATTACGTTCTCTTTCCCTGGACAGTATTCTATTTCCACATTGAACTGTTGAATATACAGGGACCATCTTTTCAACCTCTGGCTGGACAAATCCGTCTTTAACAGGAATGTTAAAGCTGTATGGTCTGTTCTGAGGACGATCTGAAAGCCATACACGAGTTTGCGCCAGTACTGTAACGCGTACAGAATTGCGAGCAACTCTATCTCTGTAATCGTGTAATTTTTCTCGTGGGCCTTCAATCTCCTACTTATAAGGCAATAAAATCTTTCTCCTCAGGCTTATCAACATTTTCTTGGAACAGCATCGCCCCTATTCCAACAAGTGAGGCATCCGTCTGTATTATGAACTTCTGGGTATAGTCAGGATATCCCAGCATCACGTATTCCAAAAGCATTTGTTTCGACCTCACGAATGCTTCTTGACACTGCTCCGTCCAATTCCACCTGCCGCCTTTCTTCAATAGATCTTGCAGGGGTGCCACAGTTGTAGTATAGTTTGGGCAGTGGTTAGCAAAGAATCCAATAACTCCCAAATACTGTCAGACGTGCTTAACTTTCGTGGGTCGAGGAAAATTTCGAATTACCTCTAATTTCTCTGGGTTTGGCCTTACTCCATTTTCATCGATAACGTGCCCTAGGAATTTAACTTCCCTCTGACAGAAGTGCGATTTCTTGATGTTAACCTTAAAATTAGCTTCTCTACGGTTATCCAGCAACTTCTTCAGGTCTCTCATGTGTTCCTCCAGAGATTCCGATGTGAGTAGAATGTCATCTACTTACCTGATGGTACTCTCTTTAACTTCTTCCGATAGATTGTGGTCTAATGCTCTTATCAAAGCTGAACCAGCTGTTTTCAACCCAAAGGGTAGTCTTAAAATGAGTATGTATGTTGATCAAACATAAATCCTGTCAATAGACTAGTTTTCTTTTCCAATTCAAGATGGTAAAAGCTCGACGTGATATCTAAATTTGTAAATATGGTCTTCCCTTTAAACTTTCTGAGGATTTCCTTAATAGGTGGCACTTGGTCAAACTCCGGCATCACCCTCATATTTAAATGTCTCAAATCCAGGCACACTCTGACAGTCCCGTCTGTCTTGGGGTACAATTACCAATGGACTTACGTAAGGCGTAGATGTCTTCTCAATAACACCGGCCTCCAACATCTCCTGAATTGCTTCTTTGACCTTAGCATAGTGCTTTTCGGCTGTTGGGTAGGGTTTCTGCCTAAATGGTGTCCAGTCGTTAACTTGGAATGCATAAGTGAAGTTCTTTATACGACCAGGTCTCAAGTCAAAGACTTCCTTCTGTTCCAATAACAATTTCTTTAAATTTTCTTTATCTCTTGGACCAATTTTCGCTTCTTCTAGTTTTCCCAAAATACATTCTTCCAGTTCGGGTTCCAGATCTTTCTCCATGTCTGCGGCTTGTGTTTTCAGTTCGTCTTCTAAATGCTCGATAGATAACACTTCCTCCTCAGTCATGTCTCTGTATGTATGCCATACTTGTTCATCTGTCCTTGGTTCATTCTGTTTGAGTGAGACCTCTAAGCCTTCGGCTTCCTCGTTCACACGGAACATAACTCTGTCCTGTGATAGGTCTATTACCACCCTGTATTCCCTTATAAACTCTGCCCCAACAATGAGATTAAAAGGCAATTTGCTTACTAGTAGACAACTCTGTGAAAATATAGAGCCTCCTATCTGTAAGTCTAGGAATACCTGATATTTGCATATCATCGTCTTGTCAGGAATGACACCCTTTTTTTTGACACTTGAGATAGGTATTTTCAAAACGTTTTCTCTTTGCGCTATCTCATTATACAAAGCTTGTGTCATAAGACACACCGTTGAACCCGTGTCCAAAAGACTTCTTATATTCAACCCTGCCACTCTTACTATTATAATGGGCAATTCTCGTTTGACCATGACCTGTGATCCTCCTGTGTCCTCGATTAATTCTTCCGGTTTAGCTATCCAATTAATAATGTTGACTGCATTCCATCCATCATTCTCAAAATCTTCTAATTTTGGTGTTTTCTTTCTCTACAGCGCCAGTCCCGTTAGAGTTTCTTCTCTCCTGTTCACTGCGCTGTAACTCCAAACTTTTGGCCCCGTCCCCATATCTGTCTGGTGACGTCCTATTTTGAATAGCTTCTTGCCAGCGGACTTGCTGCTTCTGGGGTTCTTCTCCCCTTTCATCGAGGTATTGTAATGAAGCGTGATAACATTCATCTACCTCGTCATCAAAGTTACGCCTTCTTTCCTGGGGTCTCCAATTACGATTGTTGCCTTCTTGGCCATTGTTACCTCCATTATTTTGGTACGGTCTACCCCTTGTATTCTGTTGATTCCAAGAATTTCGGCCTCCTCTTCCTCTACCGGCGTTTCCTTTACATTTCGGTTGCCATCTTCTGGGTTCATGTTCCCATTGACGTCCGTTGGAATCTAACGTTTCGGTGCTAGTAGCTTTGTTATTTTTCGGAGCTTTATACTGGTCAGTCTGCGTGTTGGTCATGTGTACCTGTTCCACGGTTCGATTCTGACGCATAGTATTGGATGTTGTGAGGTCCAGTTGCCTAAGAACTGCCTCCATTTCCATTGCGGTTTTTGCATTTGCCGAAATCAGCAGCCTTTGGATTTCATAAGGAAGTTGTTTGGCAATAGCAATGCATAGCTCTAGCTCGCTAGGTGCTTGGTCTAGTTCTTTAAATTTACACACCTGAGATACGAAAAATTCAGCGTATTTCGTTAGATTGTTGGTGCTGTATCTTTTCGAGTACAAATCCAGTCGTAAATTCTGCTGGGTACTCGGATCCCAGTATCGCTTCAGAAAAGCTTCCCGGAACTCCTCGACAGTATCGAAGGTATAACGGAAACTGCGAAACCATAACGCACATTCTCCCTCCGTTAGTTTCTCTATGGTTCGTAGCCTGCGCTCTTGTGGTATCCGCGCATCGTTCAGATATTCGAACACCTCTTTCAACCAATACTTCGGTGTCATATTACAATGGCTACCTGAAAATTTTCTTGGTTTCTCCTCGCTTGCTCTAATTACATTTATAACTTGGTTGTGAATAGCATTTTCATGCGGCGTAGAAGCTGCAATCGGTGCACCTGGCGTCATATATGCACTTTCGCCTGGCCCTGTAGCATTCCTCATTATAGGTTGGGCATCTAATTCCGCCCACTTGGTTTTCCTCATATCTTCCACGCTGCCTTCACTTGACTTATGATCTTTCATTAGGGTTTCCTCCTGTGCTATTATCCTAGTCTCCATTTGATTGTGGCGCATCTCTGCTCTTTCCAATCGAGCGAGTACTTCTTTTTATATTCTGCTTAGCCTATTCCGGTTTTCTTCTGCCACTTGAAGTATTTTCTTCTTATCTTCCTTCAGGCTTTGCTTGATATGGGAGATTTCATCTTCTACGTCTTCCTTTATTTGAGCAAGGGTCTTGTCGCTTGCCTCTGTCCTTTGGCCTTCTCTCACTTCGAGTTCTTCTCTAAGCCCTTAAATTTCCTCTTGGATATGTCCATTGACCTTTGATATTTCACTTCTGACCTTAGTGATTTCCCCTCTATTTTCCTCTTGTCTTTTGTTAACTATAACAATGTCGCTTTGAATTTGGTCCAGTTCTTGATGAACTTTGCTCACTTGACCTTTTATGTTGCCTACCAGCTCTTTACTTTCGTTAGCGATAGCCTTAATTTCTCCTATTTCCTGACATTGGTCTAATATGTTCTGATCCTGCTTCTTTAGATCAGCGTTAATCGCTCTAGCATAACTTTTCAACTTTTCATCCCATTTACTGTCATTCTCTTCTAATCTCTGATCTACCGTTCTAGTAAATTCGGAAAACTGTTTCGCTTGGCGTTCGAGATTCGCCTCATTTTGGATTTGAATATCCTTAATGTCATTGGACAGCGCGTCTAACCTGCTGTTCGTTTCATCCTGCGCGTGCTTATATGCCTGCAAATTACTTTCGAGTTTCGCTTCTATCGACTCAAAACGCTCTTCGGTCTTAACCTGCATTTCTGATATAATGCTTACAACGGTTTCAGTTACCTCGGTCTTAATTGTTTCTTGCATTTGACCTAACTTAGCATTTATTTCTGCCTGATTATTATTCATTGCAACCCGATTTGCATTAATTGCCACCTGATCGGCGTCTAAACGATTACTCAATTCGACCTGATTATTATTAATTGCCAACTGATTAGCGTCTAATCGGTTATTTATTTCATCCTGGAAAGCCTTGGCTTCCAGCTTATTCTGTTCATTGACAGCGTCAAAATGCTGTCTTAGCTCTGCAATACCTTGCAAAATTCCCTCCGTGCCAGCCATTCGTACTACAATTCACTTTGAGATATAAGCAGGCTTCATGGATACATGTATGGATTCGTATTGAAGAGAAATTCAAGACACTGTACACATATTGTAAGATTGTACTTAAAATTTGGATTTTGGATAAATTGTGAATTGGGTGTGTAGCGCTCGTACCCTTGGGCACTTCTCTTCTCAATAGAGCGACTCTGCGTTACTTCAAAAGCCTATTGAACTAAAAAATCACTCAAACACAGTTTGAGGCAAAAACATAATTATTATGGTTTTCCCCATGAAATACCATATAAAATCTATGGGGTTTCCCTAAATCCCATAAGCTCCACAAACTTGGGCGCCATGATAAATAGATGAGAGGTTAGCCATCGCAAGACATCGCAGCAACCATCCAAGGATTCGGCTTTACTGTCGAATGCCTCACCTTGGGCCTCGCCATGATAAATATATGAAGATCTAGTGCTTACCATGTTTTACCCACTCACGGGCGACATGATGAATATAAGGTGTTTATCAAAATTTATTTTGTTTGTATCGGAGCTTAGCAAAGGTTAGGCGCGGTCATTCCCCTAATTCGTTTTATTCGTTATGTTAATAGAGTTGTTTACATCAGATCGTGACCGACTTAAGTTGTACCTTTAGCTCAAATCACTGTACAGGGCACCAAATCCCATGTACCTATGTGAATAATTTCCATGGAAAACATGCTTCTGCCTCCAGCTAGCATCAGTCCTCAGGCGTGTACCGTTCACCCACTGAGCAGTTGCATATTTTAGATCTGAGACTAAAAGATATCAACTCTACAATTATAAGGCACAACTCTATTCTAAAGACTTTAATTGAGCTCTAAATCATGGCTTCACACAAACAAAAACACAATCCCAACATTAATACACAAAACAATGCAAAACTTATTCCTTCAATCCACTATTATTCGCATTTTATCCTCGCAAATCCAAATGACTATTAATTCATTTACCATGAGATTAACATAAAATTCATTCTCAAGTGCGCTGATGCACTGGTAAAATACTCATACAACTGTACTTACAATCTTACGTCACCTATTGCGACCACTTTAATTTCACAATCTAGTTGTTTATTCTCAACACATCCTACTTTACATTATGCGTACAATTATGTTCCGTATTTCTCTCCCCACCAAAATGCTCTACCATGCATTAACCAATTAATGAGTTGCGCATCAGATTTACTTGCAACTCCATTGTTACTTAAAATTCTACCCCTTTATGCAGTTCCACTGTATGCCGTCATGAGTTCAATTTCAATGTTTCCGTTACCGCTGTGTCGGGTGGGATTTTATGCTACCCTTGTGTGGGCATAGCATATGGCATCTGGTGTCCACCTTCGGAAATAGGTGACAATGTCAGTATAAAAATGCAACTTTCAACATCTCATAAGTTTGCCAAGTATTAAGTTATCAGAATGATCCTTAATTATCAATGTGTTTCAAACCACACAAATTCATTATACAATAAAACAATGATTCTTTTATTATAAACAGGGTTTCAAAGTCTTTCCACTCTAAACGTCACCCTCCAAGGGTAGTTTAAAATCTCTTCCCCCTGGCCCTTCCTGTATACAATGGGTCTGCGCCGAGCTGTAACAAAACATTTGCTACCTCCCTCGCTCTGTCCCTTTTCTTTTATTTCCAAGCAGTAGCACGTGGCTTCAAATACAACAGTGCCGTCTCACTGACCTGCACAACACAGATGATCTAACTGAAATGTATGCAAGACGGGATATGGAATTGTTTAAGCATTTATTCCTATCCTTAGGATATTAATAGCTGGCCTCAACAGGTCCATTTACATTCATGTGAAGGAACGAGATTCATCAAACACATGTCGAATTGGGATAACCGGCATCTTTTTGTTAAAGACCACGGTCAGGTACGCTTCCTGCCGTCTACATTCACTTCCAGGAGCTGAATTTATTCAATTGCTAGTTCTCGGTCGATATCAGGTGTCATCCTGAGGTGTCCATTGTTATCCTCCCATGCACCACTGGATTCGAACCCGGAACATTTCATAGCAATACTCAGAGCTAGGGTTTCCTTCACTAAATACGCTCTGGCAAATAATAATATCTCTGTATGCCCTTGGCTATACGAGATTTCACACGTCGATTAGATTACCTGGCTCCCATGACCATTGTGATATGATCCCGTCCTTTAATTAATAAGATAATCTCTATCAATTACTCTATAAGCTTATTCATCAAGCTGCGATTCAAGTCACTATTAAACCCTTCCAGTTCCTATATTCTTGCATATTTATTTCCATTATCATAATATACTCTGATATTAAATTCCTTTGCTTAGCCCATCACGTATAATACTACTGCTTGGATACACAAGTATTCCTATTAGCATATATATTTTGCTTACAAACATACTTCCTGATGTGTATTCATTTATTCTCAGTATTATTATTATCATAATTATTACTGACATAAATTTTTCCCTATACCGACACAACGTAACCGTATTTATATAATCAATAACCGAACATCCGTGTTCGTTACGTTAACATTCTATTTAACTCAATTGCCATTCTTACATTAGTGGTAACGATTTATCCACTCAATGATGTACAAAGACATCTCAACTTGACTAAAATCAACACAACATTAATATTTGAAGGTTCTACCTCCCAAAATTGACTCTTATTGGCATATTCTATAATTTTTGAAATCACTCAACATACAGTGGACTACATTCACTACAAAATCATGGTTTTGGGTACTCACATTGGTTAATCTGGTGGCTCCGACCAAACATTTTCTCCAGTACTGCCCGCCATCATTTGCAAATTAGCAAGGCATTATCACACTTTTCACACACATTTTACATAACTTTTGCATTACGAAACACACTGCACTTTGCTTCTCCATGTCGAAGCTGTTGCTTCCTTTTTCACAAAACACGTTATATCAATTATTACACTGTTAATTTTACATATATTTAAATGACCATCACTAAAATCACACGATCACTATGTACATTTCTTAATGGTTGACCCTTCCTTGCAGAATTTCAGAAATGCAGGCGTTGAAGATCTATCCTTCACGATTATCCCGCATCTCGTTCGAAAGTCTCGATTCTCTGCCTAATGATTCCTAGCGGTCCCCAATCTGTCTATCAATTTCTATCCTTAGATAAATTTCCCGATATCGCATAAATATGCTTCCACATCGTCCTGAGCATTAATTACAGCGGTATCCCTGCGAAATTTCATCACTCGCATAACTAAGTTTATACCTGTGCCGTTCGACATCCTATTATATGTCTAAGCAATAGCTTACATATTGCGCTCGTCCATTGTACATTGTACTTGTACAATTACCACTTTCAATTGTCCTTCGGCCGAACTTACAGCCTCCTGAATGATCTGCTTATAACAAAACATTGGACAGTTCCACGTACATTATTATGATACCACATAATATCTCCTCGTCTTGAGGTACGATTTCCTAATATGACATTGTCTTAACTTGTACACCACACGGTACATTTTCTGCGTACTTAATAGTAATCACTTGTACTGCCGACTATAAAAGTATGGCACGACTGTCGTTATTAATTGTTTTTAATTAGTGCCTTACTGCATGGTTAATACGTTGATGAGCACTCAACATACTAAAGTCCTTGCGTCCCCTCCTGGATTCAGGCGGCGTACGCTTTGCACTAGGCTATGGTTCAACTGACCATATTAATCGTTCTTAATTAATGCTTTACTGCATGGTTATTATGTTGATGAGCACTCAACATACTGAAGTGCGCGCGTTCCCTCCTGGACTCAGGCGACGTGCGCTTCGCACTAGGCTATGGTTCAACTGACTCCGACTGTTCGCGCCACTGACCTTATATCTGTTTGGAGACAAAAAGTAGGTCTAAAATTTCCTTGGAGCTTCATCTCCTCTCTCCGTACATTTCTGGTCTTGAAATAACGTTTTCCTGGTCTATTTTGCCTCGCTGATCACATATCCGTCTGTGTCCTCGAGGATCGATCGGCCAATTAATTAATACTAATTGCCTTTACCAGCGCGTCCCCACGCCGCGTCACTGGTTTTTCCCCGAAGACATGGTCAGATTCTGGCGCTGGCCTCATTTCTACGGTGTCAATGCACGTTACCTTAAATCTGCCTCGATTTCAATGTTTGACGGCTTGAAAATTAGCCTCCTGGCCATTCATTCACTTAGGTGTAATCCTCATGTCTCTGAGTTACTCCATTCACGAGTAATCATTAAATTATTCTGGCATCTTCTCACCCCCCTGGACCTTTCCTTATGTAGCGGGGAATCACTTGCCCATATATTACCGTCCTGCCTTGTCTCTGACAACATAAGTAGGTCATAGTGACTGGCATGGCTCCACGAAACCACGCCTCTATTCCAGGCTCATTTACAATCTGTCAAGAGTTCTCACTCTCTGCACTAAGTCCAGAATTGTATGCATCTTACAGCCCAATACTGCCGTATTCTGCTAATATTTCCGACATTATATTAACAAATAATGTCAGAATTAGTTTATATCACAACAGTGATTTCATGTGTACTTTCTCTAGGGGTTTTTATAACTTAAACTCCCTCAAAAGATCTTGTGTTCGTTTCTTGCTGGCTTCTCTAGTCTGTTCTCATTTACCTCAGAGATCCAGGTTCGACACCAGTCAGCCTAACACCGTTGGGTTCAGTATATGAGTGAAAATGTCCTTGTACAAAATTGAGAACACCTTTGCTATTTATAAACAGAAAACACTTGACTACAGGGCGGCTAATATAGGCCCAACCCCCATTCAAATCGGCATTGGACACTAAAATCGAAGTTGAGGAATAATGCCCTTCAGAGGCAAATATTTTTGTTCTTATGTAGAAAAGGGCTAATATGCCACGAGATATCGTAAAATAAGCTTAATTATAAAATTTGAGGATTATGAACACTCGCAAGTGGCTTCAACCTAGATCAGGTGCCAGCACTTGCGCACGTTTAACATTGCCATGCACATATTCAACATAACAAAGAATACATTAATCACACTATCACAAGGGGGCCACACGAAAAACAATTTTAAAATATTAACTCCTACATACAAGAAACACAGGGGATACTCATGAGAATGCGCCACAGTGGCCGCGAAAAATTAGGAATTCCTATATATTTTGACACAGAAGGACACATTGAACAGGTCCCCAAGGGACAACCCCTTAGCGCAGCAAAGAGGGCTATATAATAAGCCAAACCCCCACACAGATTGATGCTTGATAATGATTTCCAGCATGCATTTTTTATATTAAAAGTCCCATATTGTTCCTCGACATGGGACGAATAAGGCATTGTTGAATATTACCAGGGTATACGTCCATAAAATCCATGTATTTGTACATTTAATGGCATAGTAATGCAGATTTCGTTTCCCTTATTTTGTTCCATCCAATCATATAAGAGTGCATTCATATACACAGCAACAACTGTTCGAATAAGGGTTAAAAGCCACAAACAGAAGGGATCGAACCGCTGACACCAATACTGTAGCAGGAGTGACACGGGAAACACATTTGGACCGGACACACAAAACACATAAACTCTTACACTACAGGGAACAGGGGATAGAGTAAGGTTGAATTATCCAGCAACACTTTGCTATGAGTTACACTTAAGAAAGGTCCGGAGAAAAACATACACAATCACACGGGTTAACACATGCATAAAAATCACAGACAACACAACAGATTGGCGGACATAATAGTAAACAGGGATATATTTTGAATAAACCCATAAAATCGCAGAGAATGGGGAACACCACATTTCAACGGACGTATGTACGGCATACGGACACATTTTGGTTTAAGGCCCAGGAGATAAGTACCATACTATCGAGGTATAGTAACGGCAAATACCGTGCATCACTCAGGGAAATCGGAGCAAAGAGATACACATACGAAGGGCAAGAGGGCCAAGCGATAGGGATCGAACACAGATACTCTCACATACAAAGAAACGATTTCAACGAACACTATTTGCAGTAAAGACGGCGAGACACTCATATTATACACGCCACGCTGCCCACATAGGTTACAAGGCCATATATTTTAATATAGAACGGAACATAAATGTAAATTGTAGCAAGCTAGTACGGCACTGGGCCGGAAGGCTTACGATACCGCAAAGCGGAGCTGCAACAGGAGCGATAAGAATTACATAAAAGTGACGCGTGCCGCCATCAGGCAGCATTTTGCTGAATTGCAAGTCCTTTCGACAGGGGCGGCAGACAGAACAAGAAGGTCCAATATTCTCCTGAAGAGGAAGTGAGAAACCGCGGAAAGAAACCTTTAAATCGTCCACAAAACACATTTACACATTCATATATTTCTATAACCTATCATCCAACACACACATTACAGACCGATAGGGCTATAGACCATTAACGGCAGATGGAAGCGCAAGACGGCTTTACCCTACACGATGCGCGGCACAACCGCACTAGCGCCAGTTTCCAAGACCATGGAAAACGTATTGTTACCAGACAGGGCGATACAGCAATACAGGAATCACAAGTTACACACGAAGTACTTAAGGTGCTAACAACACATTTCAAGGGCCAAACGATAGGAGTACTACAGGCATCTGCATAGCAGATCTAGAAAGCCAATAGCCAGTGCCACCCTAGAAATACGGGATTTTACGACGTACACGGTTATACATAGGAGACACATAGTCGACCGACTGAAAACCAGCCCTAATAGACAATAATTATAGACCCGAGGACGTCTATAAACTCCGGGCAAAAGCGGTACGACAGTAATTCACACTCCACACGAGCATAATAGGTCCACATACGGGCGACACTCTCACAGTCACGTACAGCCCGCAAAAAGGGTAAGGGCACAGACCACACGGTCAATATACAATGGAAAATTTAGAAAAACATGCCATAGACGCAACGGCATGCATGTCAGGACAGTAGACACCATAATCACACGCGTTAACATATAAACAGTAGTATTAGAACGTCGCGTACAGCCCGCAATAATCGGCAGAATAAAAACACACAGATTGTCGTTTAAGAAAGGGCATACAGGTAATATACATCATTGGGTGTAGATAAATACTCTTTTAGGACAGGAGCATGTACTAAATACTCCGGACAGGCATAATGGGCATAGTTACGCACGAACAGGCATACTATTTATAATTTAGAGGACACCTTTTCAGACAAATCACACTATCACCGGTGGACGTACAAGGTAAGGACACTACAGGAACACGAGGTAGCAGATACTCAGAAAGAGGACGGACAAAAATGATGCAGATTGGCAAAAGCTAGAGCATAATAGCCATAGGAGAGAGAATACACGTGCAGACATAAATATTAGCAGAGCAAAGTGGTATATTTAATAGCAGAACGAATATAATTTCCTCAAAACCAATGGCCACAAAGCGAAAAATGCAGATATTGAAACAGATAAACAGGACATGAAAGCTATATTTGCATTGCTTCCAAAACAATTATTACACATGTCCAACATACTGTTGCAATGACAGCATTGCGCGCAGTACGCAATATACAAACAAATTCTTAGTCTACCAACACCTGACACACCGGAAGGAATTCCAATCCATGCATGCACAAACAAAACATTGCACAAAGTGCTGACATTCAACAAGCATGGCCACAGCTCATACAATATACACAAACACAGCGACGCAATTCTTACGACACAATATGCCTTGTCATTATTAACATTAAGATACCCAGTAGGATAATTACCACCTTTGACAATAAACTACACAATTCCGACACTCAGTACGGTAGGGCGCCATTGCTCCCAGCCGTCCACGGTACGCACTCAAGGCAGCCATTAAAAATCCAACCATGCGATTGGCTGATAACATTACACGTTACTAAACACTCCTAAACAGCAAATAGGTAACGCCAGGCGCAAGGCAATTCATTCTGATAGGATGACGCACTTAGACAGCTGGGACAGTGCAACAAGCGAGGTCGCGTGGAGCGACGATACGCACTAAAGGCCACGGTTGCCTCCAAACGGCAAACTCCATTCGGATCACAAATTGCGATCATTACAATGGCAAATAGACGCCCACAGATAATTGCCTACAATGGCAAGTAGAGGCAACGCGGAATAGTAAATAACACAACCCCCTATGATAGGGACATCCACATTAACAAAACACAGGAATGTTCACCAACAGTATAACGCCGATAAAGGCCCTAGCCAAATAATATAGATAGCAAATTAGCACACATGATAATGCGGAGATACAGGTTATACATATATAGGCTAAGACGGCCCACAAGCAGAATAAACTGAGCATAGAGAGTTGAACGCGTAGACTTTACATGATCGTTATAACAACCATGTTTTGAAGGGCGAAAGGCGCATCCCCAGTAATATAAAGGATAAAAACGAGGGAACGTTCATAGATCTCCTGGAAGAGAACAGCAGCGATCATGAACGATGCATAGGAGACATTATATATAGGAATGGTGAGGAGCGCCATGACCACTAAGCTATATAAGTGACACCCTATTAATGTTAAGGAATGATAATATAAGGATAGCGATGAGGAATGATCTTGAGTAGACATTCCAGGTATATTACAGCAACGTGAACACAGATGCGCAGAGTACAAACGCATCTACATAGGGGCGTAAGCTAAGCTTGACCAAGCGAGGATAGTCACATAAGAGAAGGCAAAACACAACATTCACAGCTCCTAAAATCCCCATACAGGCACAAAGCCATACAACACTTCCCATCAATCCCTACCCCACACTACCCTCACACAATTAAAATAGGGCATTCATTTATTTTTACAAATAAAGGGTCCACTGCACACCCAAAAGCACATAGCTCAATACCCGAGTACAAGGGGTATTCGGAAATATTTAATGAACGCTTGATATATCTATTTATATAGATAACGGCCATGAAGACATACTAACCAATATTTTTAATTAATAAATCCCGCATGATAAAGTTATAAAATTATACAACACGCACGAATATATCCCCTTACCTGAGCACTAATCAAACACGCTCAAATCCATCAGTACGTATGCACATCCCACCCTCACACACCCAGGGTTTTTATTAGCAATATACCTGCATGCAATATTTACGTTTTAACCACCCGGGGAAAGCCTAATCCTACCCGCATGTAATCCAGTAAAATAAAGATATCCTTAAGCATTAGGGGCTCAAGGCCGAAGTAAAGTAAAGAGTCCGACAATGCTGCACCCTCCCAACCTACGCGGTAACACCCTTTTAACAATAACACCCCCTCGAACCTCGCTAATATATACCTTGAATAAACCCACACATCCTACGAACAATCTCCATGATATACATACAAAATATCAGCGTGGAAGATGCGAGTGAGCGATGAAGTGCGGAAGCAGTATGCGAATAATTTATAATGCCCTACAATCCCCAACACAATACACAATGTTTACACTACACAATAATTACAATTAATTACACACAGATTACACTTCCCCCAGAAAATCACAAATATTATATACTAAGGATCTGAGAACACACGAGGTAAGGACACTTAAGGACAACATTTTACAGGAGGGCAGAGTCTCAGACGGCTAACGGATCTTGACGACCAATTATGACCAGAACTTCTTAGTTAGTCTGTAAGTTAAGTAGAAACTCTCATTGCGCGAGAGAAGTCCCCACCCTAGCGGGTGAAGAAACGGTGATATATATGAAGCAATAATAACATAAATGAATATGTAAGTCGATAACTGGATGCCCATCTGCCCTGAGCGTGAATACAGCGGCCAAGGTCCATCCGCCCTGAGCGTGAATACAAGGATCATATCCAGCCCGCCCTGAGCGTGAACATCGCAGCCCAAATGATATAAATGATTAGACGGGGACGCCCGAGAAATTATTAAACGGCGATTATAGGCAATGATCGATCAATAGCGAAATGGCAGCGTAAGTCCAACCAGACGATCTGAAGTGCATTAGAGGCGACAAGCCAGTGAGAATAAAGCGAATATGTACGATCTACAGTATAAAGGACTATCAAGGGAACGGATCGCGGTGTAAAATTCTGATCGGGTTGAAATTTAGTACACAATAATCCTACAAAGTTGTACAATGACGTAGTGAAAACCGCATGGGCCGATTTCAATTTTGAGCGCCAATATTGAACGCCGAAAATCTGCCGGACGACGGCATGAGTGAAGAGGTGAGAAGAGGTAAAGCTGACCTTCAATCCTAGCAGCACGCGATGGCTTCCGGCCACTACTATAGGATTTTTTTTATTATGGATACTCGAGTTTAGGCCTCAATTACAACCAAACCAACAGACCTATTGAAAAACGAGTTATACCAATATTTTCCTTGTTTAATTCTGCGTTGGAGTATATAAGCCAATTATTTTCAAGTTTATTAATTATTTATATATTTGTGGTTGAATGAAAAATTGTCCGTGTTTTTGACGTCTTTTCTTGGAACCGCTCACTTAAAACTATGTACATGGAAAACTACCTGGCTGAGAGTAATGAAATGTTTATATGTGATAGGCACAAGTATTGGTAGTGGAAATCTCAAGTTTCAATTTTTTTCAACTACCCAATAAAGAGTTCTTATACTTTTTCTGACGTAACGTTTTCTCAGCCCAAGACAAACGTACAGCAGGAAACTTGGTCTCATTTTTAAGCTCTCATTCGTGATTATCGGAAACTACGACCACTGTAAACGTGCAGTCTGATGACGAATTTATGAAGAGTAATATCAATAGCAGGTTTTGCGCGTTCCGGGCCGTGCGAGTAAAAGCTAGCGAGCCGGTGAATTCGAGTGCAGCGTTGCCGGGCAGTTGTGAAATGGAATGCGAGTCACCTGGCTATGTCCACAACCTATTTTCAGTCTTCCTGTTTACTTTTTATATGCCACATCACACCACATCACATCCAAATGCCTCAGAGACCACCATTGTCTGAGGGCGAACTTGCGCTAACATATTACAAAATGGTAGAAGTATGGAAGCAATGAATGTTTTATGCCGAGAAGCCTTGCTTACCGTTGCTCCTGAACTCTGGAAACAATGTATTAAACACGCTAAAAGAATTGAAGACCACTACTGGGAGATAGATGGCCTGAATGAAAATTCCCCTCATTTCGAGCAGGTCATAATTAACATGAATGCCAGCAGTTCTGATTAATCGGAACAGAGCCATTCTTCAGACGAAGAATACTGACTGAATTAAATATTGTAAAGATATTATGTAAATAATGCAGATAGCCCATGTAAAAATTGTGTAGTCTGACATTTCCAAATTAGGAAGAGAAACCACTTTTAAACCTGCCATTGAAGGTCTAAAGCCCTTATGTGAAAAAGGTGACGAAAAAGGAAATTTGTACGAGGAAAGAAAATAAAAAGGTTGAAAGGAAACTTAAAGCAGTGTTCGTTCGTAGCGAGCCGCAACGACTGCGACTTAACGCGGCAACGCTGTACCGGATTTCACAAGTCCGCTCGCTTTTACTCGCACGGACCGGAACGCGCAAAACCTCTCATTAATATTACTCTTCATAAATTCGTCATCACACTGTACGTTTACAGTGGTCGTAGTTTCCGGTAATCACGAATGAGAGCTTCAAAATGAGACCAAGTTTCCTGCTGTACGTTTATCCTGGGCTGAGAAAACGTTACGTCAGAAAAATTATAAGAACTTTTTATCGGGTAGTTGAAAATAAATGAAACTTGAGATTTTCACTGCCAATACTTGTGCCTATCACATATAAAATTTTCATTACCCTCAGCCAAGTAGTTTTCCATGTATATAGTTTTAAGTGAGCGGTTCCAAGAAAACGCATCAAAAACACGGACAATGTTTCATACAACCACAAATAAATAATTAATAAACTTGAAAATAATTGACTTATATAGACTAACGCAGAATTAAACAAGGAAAATATTGGTATAACTCGTTTTTCAATAGGTCTGTTGGTTTGGTTGTAATTAAGGCCTAAACTCGAGTATCCATAATAAAAAATCCTATAGTAGGCAGCAACCTGCCGTGCTGCGATTCATTCCCCACCTTAAACTTTCCCCTCACTCTTCTACCCTCTCGATTAGGGTATAAAATGCAACATAATGTGATGCTTTGCACTTGGCCATACTGTAAATAAATAAAACAACCTCTTTTTTCTCTGTTTTACTCTTTGTAATCCTTGCAGTAGTGAATGCTTACAAAAAAAAGTGGTCAATGCAAAGAGATTGCTTGCACTACGCGCACATTGCAACATTTTCTTTTATGCACATATCGCAAGCATTTTGGATAGCATCATCCTTGAAACAAAATTGAATGGGGTTCGCAAAGCAAGCGGGCTGTGTTTCAATATAACCGGATTTGTACCAACTATACTTCCACATGTTACGAAACCGCGGAGAAGATAGTTGGTTGTGAGTCAATGATTGGGTATTTAAAATATTGTTGCGCAAATGAATGTTAATGTCGAAATTGTATAATACAATTAGGTCATAAAAATAACGAACAAATTGTTTCCATATCCGGAAACCAAGCACATCTCACGGCTGAATCATTCCAATAGTTCTCTGGGGAATAGATTTAACAATGATAGTTTTGTTGGCGGGTTTTGACGCTAATATATTTGCTTCACTTTGTGCTGTCCACGAAATCCAAGAGTAAAACACTGTCGTCTGGTACAGTTTGAAAATAAACATCTTGTTACCACTTTTGAAGTAACTTTTTAGTTAACTTTCCGGACGGGGACGGCAATACAAATAAATTATCTGCTGCAAACAAAGTTCTTTTAACAATAGGGCCAAATTCACCGTCCTTTTCTTTTAACACAACTAACAGTTTAGGTAACAGTTCTCCATCGGCAGATATTACAGGCTGAATTGTATAGCTGTGTGTTAATGAGTTCAACGATTGTGCTTCTGCGAAAATTCTTTTGTCTCCCTTTACATGTAGCGTATGTCCTGCATGGAACTCTTCGTTAAACCCGCTTTGATCTGTGTTAAAACACACTTTGGAGAGTGAGTGTTTATTAATTCGTATACCTCTCCTACAAAAATTGTTGCGTTGGACGCAAGGTCAAGCTGATCGGCTGTGTAACCTTTGGTTAAAAATTTCGTAACTTTTCGGGAACCAATATTGAATTTATTTTTAAACTTGCGAACCCAGTAAGTTGAGGCGCGGAAGGTATCGTCATGAACACGCCAAGCATTCTTCAGGGCCCATATCCTAATGTGTACGTCATGGACGTTTTTGTTGTTATTCAGCCTCGCCTTTTTAAATTCTTCAAATGTTTCTTTGGTGATATATTTCAGTTTTTCGTCCTTTGTACCGCCTGATTCTACTTGTAGCTTCCATCTAGAAAGGTCCGACTGGTGCCGTAGCTTTTTAAATTTGTGCTGAATGACTTTAAGTGACCTTTTTTTCCCTCCTTTGTTCAGCCAATAATCAACCACCTTTTTTTTGAATGTGACACTTATTGCAGGTGTTGTGGTAGCATCTTTTTCACTGTCAGTGTCGGATATTGCAAATTCATCGTCTTGAATAACATTGTTATTGTCAGGCAAAACTAACGTATCCTCATGTTCAATGGTGACCTGCACATCACCAACCCTTTCTGCAATAAGGCCTGTAAACAAGGATCATGATACAGTCTTGGTGCATGTCTGCCTTTGCCATGAGAAAATGTAAACAAAGTTTTTACTTACGGTACAGTTCAAAACCCAATTCTCTTTCACCTGGTGTTATTTGGCTTTCACAGCGATCACTTTCAGCAAAGCAGCTTTGTAGACAAACTACCACATTCCAAGGATTAAAATTTGGAAGGTGTTCCAATTGAACATCGTCGTCGTCGTCACTTTCTGACATTTGTAAATATTCTGACTGTAAAGTAAAGGATTTAACATTAATTGCTGTCTGTGCCATTAAAATTAAACACAGACACAATAAAATTGTCATACTTACATGGCTTGATGACGGAACGATTTGGGACCAGTTCATCCGAAATATCACTCTTGTTTTCCATAGCCCTACTGAACTGATAAGGGAGTGACGGGATGAGGGAAAGGTGAAAGGTGGGGAATATGGTGGCCGGGAACCATCGCGTGCTGCTTGGATTGAAGGTCAGCTTTACCTCTCCCCACCTCCTCGCTCATGCCACCGCCCGGCAGGTTTTTGGCGTTCAAAACTAAAAGTGGCCCGTGCGGTTTTCACTACGTCATTGCACAACTTGTACAACATTGTACTCAAAGTAGCCGCTTGCTTTGCGAACCCCGTTCAATTTCGTTGCAAGGATGATGGATGCTATCCAAAATGCTTGCGATATGTGTATAAAAGAAAATGTTGCAAGGTGCGCGTGGTGCAAGCAATCTCTTTGCATTGACCACTTTTTTGTAAGCCTTCAATATTGCAAGGATTACAAAGAGTAAAACAGAAAAAATAAAAGGTTGTTTTATGTATTTACAGTATGGCGAAGTGCAAAACATCACATTATGTTGCATTTTATACTCTAATCGAGAGGGTAGAAGAGTGAGGGGAACGTTTAAGGTGGGGAATGCATCGCAGCACGGCAGGTTGCTGTCTAGTGGCCGGGAGCCATCGCGTGCTGCTAGGATTGAAGGTCAGCTTTACCTCTTCTCACCTCCTCGCTCATGCCGTCGTCCGACAGATTTTCGGCGTTCAATATTGGCGTTCAAAATTAAAATCGGCCCATGCGGTTTTCACTACGTTATTGTACAACTTTGTAGGATTATTGTGTACTAAATTTCAACCAGATCAGAATTTTACACCGCGATCCGTTCCCTTGTAAGTCACAAGTGCGATATATCAGGAGAATAGGGAGACAGGAGAACACACTCAGCACACACGAGAGACAGGAGTACACAAAGCCGCGAACCATGAAAATTCGGCATTGTGAGACCTGAAAGGCGTCGTAAGCCCGATAAAGCGATAATAAAGGAGATGGATAATAGATAAAGCGATAATAGAGGCGATGGATAATAGATACAGCAACAATAGAGGCGATAATGAATAGACAAGGCGCACGAAGGGACGCCTGTGCGGCGGTTGCAGCCAGCAGGGCTCGCCGACCCGTAAACAGCGCTGGGCGATAGATTAATATATATTTTGGCCAAGGGCATATTATTAATGTTTCTTGTATTACAAAGATGAGCTCCAACACGGCGGCAGAGATCTGCGAAAACTACGATGCACAGGTAATGTGGACCCATTGAGGACACAAAAATACGTATTCAAAGTATAAGGAAATAGTATAAGAACTGCAGATAGTCTTACGATAGTGATAAGACAGTGCATATAATAATATAGTGCGTTCTATTTCAGACCACCAGAGAAACGACTTGTATGTACACATTTCTAATTACAGCACACTAATGCATTTCTTTCCAGATGGGGCAGAAATATAAATACATCTCTTGTGAATATACTTCCTAAACACACAAATACATTACACTATCGCAATGTCACAAGCACACACTTTTCGTCGGTTTCAGTCGCACCAATAAGGGGACGACGCCAGCGTGCAACGGGGAACAACGCCCGTGGGGCGTTGAACACCGTCGACGCAGACACACCAACGCGCAAATAAAGCGCAATATACGGTATCTAGGGACGGAACAAACATGTAAGTGCCTAACTTCGATACCAGGGTGGACTTCCTACCCACGGCGGGAAGACCACTAGGATAGAGATAGACTAGCCAACTAGACACTAAGCCATGGTAAGAACGGCCGAATAGGTTAACACTAGACTAAGATAGCGCGCATAAGGTAAATGAACAACGATATGGCCAGGCAAGAGCTCCATCAGATGATTTTATTCTATTTGCATACGAAAGGTACCATAAATATCGATACCAGTATTATTATTATTATCCCAGAGTATTATTATGAATATTACGATTACAGATTAGTAGGGGGATGATGAGAATTCTAGCGCAATCTAGAACCCTCCTTACCCCACTACTAAGCCTCAGCCATGTAATATTTTCAATATCTCTCGAACCTATGGTATGATTTTGACAAATGAGGTGTCGTTGAACTCGGGCTGACGTCCTCTTTCTTATGGACCACTCGTTATATTTATCAATATTTTTTGAAAATTTTTGTTTTTGAAAATAGGCGATAGTTTAGAAACCAAACATGATAGAACGTTGTGCCATGGTTGAAACGAATGGTCTTTATGTCTTTTATTTTTTATAATAAAACTTTTTATTTTTCATGTTTTTTTTTGAAAACAGTCCAATTTTGAAATTGCTACATTTTGGAAACTAGGAATTTTACAAAAAACGTTTGCTTGACATAAATAAAAGGTCCTGACCCCCTCTACCCCCAAAATAAATTTCAAATATCTAGGGTAAAAATACAAAAAGTAGTGTGGTAGTGGGGAAGCTGAGCAACAGCCTACTTTCCTACGAAATTTGCCGATATCTCTCGAAGGCATGATCGGATTTTAACGAACGAGCTGTTGTTGGCGTTGGGGTGACGTCCTCTTTGCTAGGAATGTGTGTTGGTATTTTTTGTTTGAAAATTCTTCTTATTGAATTTTTGATTATTTTGGAAACGGTGAAGATGAGAAAAAAGTCTGTTTGACGTTAATGAAAGGTGGCTATGCCCTCTAGGAAGACAACAAGTTTCAAGTGTGTAGGAGGAAAAGAAATGATAGCCTACTTTCTCGCGAACATAGGCGATAATTGGCGAACGCCTGGTCGGATTTTAACAAATGAGGTGTCGTTGGACTTGAGCTGACGGGCGCATTGCTCTGGAACACGTATTATATTTTTTTGAAAATTTCTGTTTTTTAAAGTAGGTGATAGTTTGAAAACCAAACTTGATAGAACGTTGTCCAATAGTTCAAACGAATGGTCTCTATGACCTTTATTTTGTTATTATAAAACTTTTATTTTTTGAGATTTTTTGAAAACACTCAAATTTTGAATGTTTTATATTTTGGAAAATAGGAATTTTACAAAAGAGTTTGTTTGACATAAATGAAAGGTCCCTATCCTCTCTAGCATTAAAATGAATTTCAAGCCTCTAGGACAAAAACTATGTATTTTGAAACTATTTTACTTTTCTATTCTTTTTTAAATTAGAGTGTTTGTAGACAGAGAGCCGGTAGTGCTTGGCGTGTGTCACAACGAGGCTATGACTGACCATGGTGAATACAGGAAATGGCTATTTCGACGGGGCGATGTATGGCTGAACGATAGAACGAGGGTTCGCTTTCAGATATTTTCTATGAAGAATATTTCAAAAATCCCTCATGGCCATTTCGGTGACCGTGCTTGGAAGAAATGAATTGCTAATTTGGCCGGATGGCAGGGCAGCTTATGACGGTTGGTTTTGTGATATTTCCTATGACGGATGGAGGCGAATATTTAAAAATGTGTGCTAGGATTTTTTACCCTGAAGGGGATCTTTAACGTTTTAGTCAACGGTGATGAGTGAGACCGCTCTCTGATACAGCAGACAGTTGTAGGATATGACCAAGTGATTCTTGGACGTGGTGAAAGTATGTGGTTAACATGGTCATGTATTGAGGATGGTCGCTTGCTAATGATTATTATTACAGTGAAATGTTTAAGACACACACGTTTTGATTGCTAACACACGTAGTCCTGCTCGCTGGAGACTGAATACTATACCTAGCCAGAGGCCTTGAGAGAGCTGTTGTTGCTGCTACTGATAAGACAGAAATGTCTACGTGGGGAGGAAGTGCGATATCAGTTTACGTGCCTCGTGGTGGCTAGCAGGTGTGACGTTTAAGCAGAGACCGCCATTTTGGTTCTGAGACAGTAGCACTACCGATGTATAAGAGGCAGACATTTTGGTTCCTTATTAAAATCATGAAACTAGTGTAAGGTATGCGAATCTTATCGCGTTTGAGGAATGTGACGAGGCGTGGGAACATGTGTGTGAGAGAGACAGAGAACTCTTCAAGGTAAAAACGCTGAGAAAATGCAACTCTCTCTGTTGCTAAGCAGACTGATAAGGATTGCGTTAGTGATACACTGACAGGACCAGCAAATAGACGTAAACAGTAGAGCTGTGAACTGAACTTTGGAAGAAAAAGCCTTTTTGTTTTCGGTAAGTACCTATGAATGATTATTTTAATGATGTAATGCTAATGAACCTTAAATTTGTAGTTATTGATAAGGTAATTAATGATTTTCTTATGTATTTGTTTGTAGATAACCGGTATAGCTGTCATGCCTGAGAGAGAGACCATTCCACTTTAGAGCCCACTAGAAAAAAAAACAGCAACAAGCCAGTACAAGTCAAGGTGAGATTTTTTAACTAACATGTTTCATTTTTGTTTGGTATTTGGTAATGAAATGCATTTATTAACCTGAATTTAGGTATTTATAGCGGTTTATTATATTTATTTATTTTTAGAAACTTGGCGCAGCAGTCACTGAAAACTCGAGACGCAGTAGAGTGCAAACATTGTTTCCAGGCAGTGAACTATTGAAAACTCAGGTAAGTCTAACTTAAAAATGCTATTCCATTTTACCACTATTAAAAAACCACAGACAAAAAATATTCATTACCTGTACATGACTGCGACGATGATTGCTTTCTTGATTAATGACTATGTTTTGGCGACCGGTACAAGACCATATTGGTTGTTTACCGGGAAAGTACAAGGCCATATTGGATTTTCTAAAAAACACAAATTACAATTGAACTGACATGTCGTTCCCTATGGACTCAACGAATATCCACAGGTTTGAACATGATACTGTCAACAAAATGACATGAAATTCATTTTTTTGTTTATTTATTGGTTAAAGGGGAATGTAAATGACTGCAACTTTATAAAAAGAAAATAAGTGTATGGTTTATTGTTGGTGCCGACATACAGTTTATTATATTTTTATGGTGTTTTTCATTTAATGTCAATTAACGTTAAAGTTTTATTTACAAGTATTGATTGATTGATAGATTGATTGATTGATTGAGTGACGGGTTATTTTGTTTGTTTTTAGGTGTGGTCATGCGCCATTAACGTAGTGAACACACAGTGAAAAAAGCATACATTATGCTTTAAAGTACTCTGTGCTCTTGGGCAACGATAATAACTTGCAATAAAAAGTTTTATTATAACTCATGACTTTAGTACCAAATACAACAAGTGAGGAAGTCGGTTTACCATGTGTGTTAATTTTAAAATCAGAACATGGTCGTTGGTTAACATTTGAATCCTGGCCTGTAGGCTTTTTGTCAACACATAAACTTGCAGAATCAGTTTTTTTTACTTGAACCGAGAAGATGTGGTGCGTTGTGTTTTTTGTCGTATTGAACTTTCTCACTGGGAAGAAGTGGATGATCCCTTTAGAGACAATTTGCGATGGTCTCCTCATTGTCCTTACATGCTTGGAAAACAAGTGGGTAACATACCAGTGTATCCATTTTACCGAACCACAAGGCCATTCGCTACTACTTACTTTGCTTAATCACAAATAAATAATAATAATGATGCATTACCAGCCAACGGTAGTGTCGATATATGTGGTCCATATGCCATAGACAGTGTTGAATTGGCATGTGCTTTTGAAAAATTGGGAGTTTGCAAGACTAAAGCACTAGCACCCCCAGAGTACAGCTCTGTTGGAAAACGTTTAGAATCTTATACAAATGTTTGGCCATTAATATTAAAACACCTTACAAAACAGCTAAGTGAAGCTGGATTCTTTTATACTGTTGAAGGGGATAAACAATATGTTTTCATTGTGGATTTGCTTTAAAGGATTGGCAAATGACTGATGACCCTTTTGTGGAACACGCTCGTTGGTTACCAAACTGTAGATACATGGTGTTGCTTAAAGGTCAGGAATTTGTGAACACTGTTCGTAAAGAAAACGTGATTGCAGTACAAGAGATAAAAGTGCCTTTAGAGTTAGAACATGCGGTACAAATACATGAGGGTAAAAAAAGATGTGTTTGACCAACAAATACAAAAGTGTGACCAACAATTATGTAAAATTTGTTATCAAGAAGGACTAGGTGTTGTATTTTTACCTTGTAGTAGTATCTGCTACAGTTAGGGCATTTCTTGCATCAATAGTATAATTTATTAGCAATGCATAGTGCAAAGTACCTATATGCACAATATTATTACAAGCTGTTGTAGTGTGTAATAGATATGCTTTTGTTTTGTTTATAGACTACTACAATGAATGCTTTGAATGATATGGGACAAGCATGTGGCTTAGAGAAAAAGAAGTTCAGCGAATTGCCAACGCATATTCCATTCCGCATTATCAAGATTCGGAAATTGAAAACAGCATATGGTGATCGTGAACTTTGTGTATGTGAAAACTTTGAGACATTTCTGCCTACACGGTTTAATGATATGTCGGAGAGTGTTTTTGATGAAGTGAATAATGCTGTACAACCTGTACACTAAATTTATGAAGGTTTAAAAAATAATAGGTGCATGGTTCTTTTTAATTAAATAAAAAACAAATGTGAAATAATAATGGAAAATATAAGTGATGACAATGGATTAAAAGAAAAAATATGTGTATGGAATAATAATGTTTTAGTTTTTAGTATTGTCTTAAAAAATATTATGATGAAACCAAAAAAAGTATATGAAGTTTGTAAATAAATGCAAAATGATGTTACAATGGTGTTTTATTTTATACAAAGTTAGAATATTTAACATTGCAGAGTATGCATGATTATGACAATAGATGCACACTGAATACAACTCTCTCTCTCTCTACAATAGCCTGTTATAGTTTTTAAACACAAGGCTTGTTGTAGATCTTTTTATAGCCATGTCCATTCACTGTTGTTTTCGAAACCTGGGGAAGCCACAATGGTTTTATAGGCATAAAACCTTATTGTTATTACTATTTAGTCATTTTGATCCTCTTGCAATACTACCTTTTGCATATCAAATGCAGATGACCTAGGTGTTCCACTCTTGCGTAGTTTGTGATGTTGATGGCTCTTGCGACGTGGAAGATGGATTAAAAATTACTTTTAGAACAGGGGTTAAACGTTGTTCATTAAACAATCCACTATTTTGAGTAGCAATATGGTTTTTTGATTTTTTGTCGACGGCAACTGTGTTTCATGCAGTACACTACATTGATGATCACTGACACTTAAAACCTCACTATTTTTACTTTTTAGGTCACCACGACAATGTTTGGAACGTTGTTTTGAACAACGCCAAATAACAGTTCCATTTTATTGGTTCGTTTCACAATATATGAATATTCTTTGTAGTATGCATAAAGCTTACCATACCTAGTCACTGATACTTCCATGTCAACTGTCACGCATAGACTAAGCTCTAAAGCTCTAGATCATGGACTAAAATTGATTAAAAAAATCATGGAGTGTTAAAGTTTAAACAAAGACCTTGGCTAAAGGCATACGCTGATTTTTTTACCAATTTTAGTCCATGATCTAGAGCCTGTATAAGTGCCATGTAATGAACAACCTGGTATAGGATTTAAGACGACAATCAAAAGACGTTTCATATCCATTAAGTCCATTATTATCAGGAACCATTTTCTGCCAACAGGTGCTTACTGCGTATGACAAGGCTGTAAACTGGTGGGTTAGACGGCCCTTCTTGCTAAGGGCCTCCTATATACCCTAAACGTGGCTATACATGTTAGTTCTGAACATTTAGTGGTTAAATGTATATTGAGTTTATATACAGAGCTTATACTAGCACGTCTTGCACGCGGTCAAACTTCGCAAGAGTCACATGGGGTTTACCCCTCAGGTCTTGGGTTCCAACTCGACTATGCATAGAATTTAATCATCATCTGAGAGTTGGATGGTTAGGTTAGGTGAAGTTAGGTTTGGTAAAGTTAGGTTAGGTTAGGTTAGGTTAGGTAAAGTTAGGTTAGGTTAGGTAAAGTTAGGTTAGGTTAGGTTAGGTAGGTTAGGTGAAGTTAGGTTATGTTAAGTGAGCTGAGGTTAAGTCTTTAAATATTCCCTCTCTTTCAAATACTTTCCAAGACCAAGAAAAAAATCCACTAAATACATTGACAAAAATAACTTGTCAAATAAGCCAATACAAAACCAATACAAAAGCCAACACAAAAGCCAACACAAAAAGCCAACACAAAAAGTCAATACTTAAGCTTATGGTAAGTCACTCCATCAGCAGAACTGTTGTAACCTTTGTAGTGTGGACATCGTACTGCCAGGTCAGTTACTACTATGGAACTTACTACAACCAACAAAGGTAGGCAACGTGCACTCTATGAAGGCTACTCTTATAACTATAATCACCAGAATGTGAATGGAATAATATTCTGGCGATGCTCAAAAGAGAGGTCAACAAAATGCCGAGGCAATCTGAAAAGTAAAAATGGAAAGATTTTAAGTGCGAGTGTTCATCAATGTAGTGCTCCAAACGAACCACGGTTGCTGTTTACAAAAAAATTCAAAATGCTATAAAGCAAGTTCAAGAAAACGATATTGCGGCTAAAGATAGTGCAGTGTTTGTTCAAAAGGACTTATCATGTCCTCAAAAAGTCATGTTAGGACAGTTGTCAACGTCCAAGAAACCTTCAACACTATCAAAGTCAACACATACTATAAATCTAGTGGTATTGCCAGAGGATCAAAAAGGACTATATAGTAATAGTGATGATGGTCATGATGATAATGATAATGATGATCATGATGATGATGATGGTAATGATGATGATGATGATGATAATGGTAATGCTTTGTTTACACCTAAAAATTCATTTGTTAAATGTGTATACTGGAACAAATCCAGTAAGCTAATTCAACGGCTTCGACACTTGCATGCTTTACAACAAGCTGGGCATACCGGTCACGATTGGGAAATCAAAGAAATTGAACAAGAGCTTCGTCGTGCTGAAATTATTGTGTAATGGGTCTACCACTTTGCGATCACTTTAACCCCCACTCTCTGTTCTTATATTTGCTTATTTGCTTCCACTTTTACCTGAATTCTTTGGATCCATATTTGCTCTGACATTAAACAATTATTTTTATTAACAAGTTGACTTTACTAGAGCTTAGTCTATGCTTGACAGTTGACATGGAAGTATCAGTGACTAGGTATGGTAAGCCTTATGCATACTATAAAGGATATTTATATATTGTGAGACGAACCAATAAAAATGGAACTGTTATTTGGCTTTGTTCAAAACAACGTTCCAAACATTGTCGTGCTGACCTAAAAAGTAAAAATAGTGAAGTTTAAAGTGTCAGTGATCATCAATATAGTGTACTGCATGAAACACAGTTGCCGTCGACAAAACATCAAGAAAACCATATTGCTACTCAAAATAGTGAATTGCTTAATGAGCAACGTTTAACCCCTGTTCTAAAAATTATGTTTAATCCATCTTCCACGTCGCAAGAGCCATCAACATCACAAACTATGCAAGAGGTAGTGTTGTTGTTGTTGTTGTTGTTTTAAAGAGTGGAACAACTAGGTGATCTGCTTTTGATATGCAAAAAGGTAGTATTGCAAGGGGATCAAAATGACTAAATAGTAATAACAATAAGGTTTTTATGCCTATAGAGATATTGTGGCTTCCCCAGTTTTCGAAAACAACAGTGAATGGACATGGCTATAAAAATAAATAATAATGTTATTGGTTTTACGTCCCTTTTAACTACCCTGGCTTTTAGAGACGCCGGGGTGCCGGACTTTTGCCCCGAAGGGGATCTTTAACGTGCCAGTAAATGTACTGACACGGCTCCCTCGCATTTGCGCACCCTCAAATGCCAGCTGACTGCGCCAGGCTTCGAACCTGCAAACTTGGGCGGCTATAAAAAGATCTAGAACAAGCCTTGTGTTTAAAAACTGTAACAGACTATTGTAAAAAGAGAAAGAGTTGTACTCAGTGTGCGTCTATTGTCATAATCATGTATACTCTGCAATGTTAAATATTCTAACTTTGTATGAAATAAAACACCATTGTAACATCATTTTGCATTTATTTACAATCTTTATATACATTTTTTGTTTCATCATAATATTTTTTAAGATAATACTAATAACTAAAACATTATTATTCTATACACATATTTTTTTCTTTTAGTCCATTGTCATCACTTATATTTTCCATTATTATTTCTCATTTGTTTTTTAATTAATTAAAACGAACCATGCACCTATTAGTTTTTAAACCATCATAAATTAAGTGTACAGGTTGTACAGCATTGTTCACTTCATCAAAAACACTCTCCGACATATCATTAAACCGTGTAGGCAGAAATGTCTCAAAGTTTTCACATACACAAAGTACACGATCACCATATGCTGTTTTCAATTTCCGAATCTTGATAATGCGGAATGGAATATGCGTTGGCAATTCGCTGAGCTTCTTTGTCTCTAAGCCACATGCTTGTCCCACAGCATTCGAAACATTCATTGTAGTAGTCTATAAACAAAACAAAAGCATATCTATTACACACTACAACAGCTTGTAATACTATTGTGCATATAGGTACTTTGCACTATGCATTGCTAATAAATTATACTATTTATGCAAGAAATGCCCTAACTGTAGCAGATACTAATTTTCTGCATATAGCACAAGTGTTAAGTGCTAATGCACACTTGACACAGGCTATCAAGTGTCCACAAGGTAAAAATACAACACCTAGTTCTTCTTAATAACAAATTTTATATAGTTGTTGGTCACACTTTTGTATTTGTTGGTCAAACAGATCTTTTTTTGACCCCCATGTATTTGTACCGCATGTACTAACTCTAAAGGCACTTTTATCTCTTGTGCTGCAATCACGTTTTCTTTACGAATAGTGTTCACAAATTCCTGACCTTTAAGCAACACCATGTATCTACAGTTAGGTAACCAACGAGCGTGTTCCACAAAAGGGTCATCAGTCATTTGCCAATCCTTTAAAGCAAATCCACAATGAAAACATATTGTTTTATCCCCTTCACCAGTATAAAAGAATCCAGCTTCACTTAGCTGTTTTGTAAGGTGTTTTAATATTAATGGCCAACATTTTTATACGATTCTAAACGTTTTTCAACAGAGCTGTACTCTGGGTTTGCTACTGCTTTAGTCTTGCAAACTCCCAATTTTTCAAAAGCACATGCCAATTCAACACTGTCTATGGCATATGGACCACATATATCGACACTACCGCTGGCTGGTAATGCATCATTATTATTTATTTGTGATTCAGCAAAGTAAGTAGTAGCGAATGGCCTTGTGGTTCGGTAAAATGGATACACTGGTATGTTACCCACTTGTTTTCCAAGCATGTAAGGACAATGAGGAGACCATCGCAAATTGTCTCTAAAGGGATCATCCACTTCTTCCCAGTGTGAAAGTTCAATACGACAAAAAACACAACCCACCACATCTTCTCGGTTCAAGTAAAATAAGACCTGCTTGTGCAAGTTTATGTGTTGACAAAAAGCCTACAGGCCAGGATTCAAATGTTAACCAACGATCATGTTCTGATTTTAAATCTAACCCACGTGGTAAACCAACTTGCTCACTTGTTGTATTTGGTACTAAAGCCACGTGTTATAATAGAACTTTTTTATTGCAAGTTATTAACGTTGCACAAGAGCACAGATTACGTTAAAGCATAATGTATGCTTTTTTCACTGTCAGTTCACTACGTTAGTGGCGCATGGCCACATCTAAAACAAACAAAATAACCCATCAATCAATCAATCAATCAATCAATCAATCAATCAATCAATCAATCAAACAATCAATTAAACAATCAATCAATACCTGTAAATAAAACTTTAACGTTAATTGACATTAAATGAAAAACACCAAAAATTGTAATAAACTGTATGTCGGCACGAACAGTAACCCATGTACTTATTTTCTTTTTATAAAGCTGCAGTCAATTACATTCCCCTTTAACCAATAAATAAACAAAAAAATGAATGTCATGTCATTTTGTTGACAGTATCATGTTCAAACCTGTGGATATTCGTTGAGTCCATAGGGAACGACATGTCTGTTGAATTTTAATTTGTGTTTTTTTAGAAAGTCCAATATGGCCTTGTACTTTCCCGGTACACATCCAATATGGTCTTGTACCGGTTGCCAATACATAGTCATTAATCAAGAAAGCAATCATCGTCCCAGTCATGTACACGTAATGAATATTTTTTTGTCTATGATTTTTCATTAGTGGTAAAATGGAATAGCATTTTTAAGTTAGACTTACCTGAGTTTTCAATGGTTGCACTCTACTGCGTCTCGGGTTTTCAGTGTAAAGCTGTAAATTTTTCATTCCAAGTTTCTAAAAATAAATAAATAAAATAAACCGCTATAAATACCTAAATTCAGGTTAATAAATGCATTTCATTACAAAATTATCAAACGAAAATAAAACAAGTTAGTTAAAAAATCTCAACTTGACTTGTACTGGCTTTTTGCTGTTTTTTTCTAGTGGGCTCAAAAGTGGAATGGTCTCTCTCTCAGACATGACAGACGTGTGTGTCTTAAACATTTTACGGTGATAATAATCATTAGCAAGCGGCCATCCTCAATACATGACCATGTTAACCACATACTTTCACCACGTCCAAGAATCACTTGGTCATATCCTACAACTGTCTGCTGTGTCAGAGAGTGGTCTCACTCATCACTGTTGACTAAAACGTTAAAGATCCCCTTCAGGGTAAAAAATCCTAGCACACGGTTTTAAATATACGTCTCCATCCGTCATAGAAAATATCACAAAACCAACCGTCATAAGCTGCCTCGCCATCCCGCCAAAATAGCAATTCATTTCTTCCGGGCACGGCCACCGAAGACGCCATGAGGGATTTTTGAAATATTCGTCATAGGAAATATCTGAAAGCGACCCTCGTTCTATCGTTCAGCCATACATCGCCCCGTCGAAATAGCCATTTCCTGTATTCACCATGATCAGTAATAGGCTCGTTGTAACACACGCCAAGCGCTACCGGTTCTCTGTCTACAAACACTCTTTATAAAAAAAAACAGGTTAAAAAGTTTCAAAATGCATAGTTTTTGTCCTAGAGACTTGACATTTATTTTAATGGTAGAGGGCGTAGGGACCCTTCACTTATGTCAAACAAACTCTTTTGTTTCCTATTTTCCAAAATATAAAACATTCAAAATTTGAGTGTTTTCAAAAATCTCAAGAAATAAAAAGTTTTATAATAACAAAATAAAGGTCATAGAGACCATTCGTTTGAACTATTGGACAACGTTCTATCAAGTTTGGTTTTCAAACTATCACCTACTTTAAAAACAAAAATTTTCAAAATTTTTTAAAGAAATATAATACGTGGTCCAGAGCAAAGAGTCCGTCAGCGCAAGTCCATCGACACCTCATTTGTTAAAATCCGACCAGGCGTTCGCCAATTATCGCCAATGTTCGCGAGAAAGTAGGCTATCATTTTTTTCCCTCCTACATACTTGAAACTTGCTGTCCGCCTAGAGAGCATAGTCACCTTTCATTAACGTCAAACAGACTTTTTTCTCATCTTCACAGTTTCCAAAATAATCAAAGATTTTATAACAAGAATTAAAAAAAAACATTTAAAAATACCAACACTCATTACTATCAAAGAGCTCCAACGCCAACAACAGCTCGTTCGTTAAAATCCGATCATGCGTTCGACAGATATCGGCAAATTTCGTAGGAAAGTAGGCTGTGGCTCAGCTTCCCCACTACCACACTACTTTTTGTTTTTTTACCCTAGAGACTTGACATTTATTTTGGGGGTAGAGGGGGTCAGGACCTTTTATTTATGTCAAGCAAACGTTTTTTGTAAAATTCCTAGTTTCCAAAATATAGCAATTTCAAAATTGGACTGTTTTCCAAAAAAATGAAAAAAAATTATTATAAAAAATAAACGACATGAAGGCCATTCGTTTCAACCATGGCACAACGTTCTATCATGTTTGGTTTTTAAACTATCGCTTATTTTCAAAAACGAAAATTTTCAAAAAATTTTGAAAAATATAACGAGTAGTCCATAAGAAAGAGGACGTCAGGCCGAGTTCAACGACATCTCATTTGTCAAAATCATACCATAGGTTCGAGAGATATCGAAAATATTACATGGTTGAGGCTTCGTAGTGGGGTAAGGAGGGTTCTAGATTGCGTTAGAATTCTCCTCATCCCCCTACTCAGATTAATACCAGTGTGATTATTATAATAATTATATTTACTATTATTATGTGGATTATTACTATGATTACTATTATTATTATTGTTATAATTGGTATTTTCACTATCACTATTGTCACTATTATTATTATTATTAGTATCAAGAGGATTAATATTTTGGCGAAATGAGATATGTTCTTACTGTTATTATGTACACACATCTAAACACACGATTCTCACGTCCTTTCATTCTTTTTACGCAAATTTGTAAAGGTGTCCTATCACACCACAAACAATAAATATATTTAAATAAACACCCCTAAAACTTATCACACAGGGCATCTATTTCACTTTCTCGCTTTACTCTTTTATACAATTTATACTTCTATCTATGCTATATACACGCACAAGGCGATTTTTTCATCCACCTGCAAGACAGTGACAATGCTTGTTAAATAGATGTTTTTGTCCTTATGTAGGAACGCCAGATGAGTTATAATTCTACATGACATGTATGTCACCACTATATTGTGTTTCGATATGATTCGTAACATGTTATACTTTATATTTTTATATTTCTCTGTATAATGAACGATTTTATGTATGCAAAATATTGTACCACCCCTACACACCTACCCCAATCTGAGAACACACTACACTCCATAGATACCGAGGTACACATCACCACACCGGACACAGTAGCTACGCCGACAAGGAGAAGGAGAAGGAGAAAAAGGAAGAGGACAAAGCCACCCTTACGACTAACTCCAGTTCGTGAGGACACGAACTAAATGGGGACAACGTGTTGTTAGGGACCCTACACACCCCCGAGAGGGTTGTTTGCATACGCCCTCAAATCTACTACACGCCAGACAGCCACACATCTATAATCACCCATAAACACGCCTACGCATCTGTCCAACCCACTACACTAATTTCACCCCAGAACTACCCTCAGGCTGGAACCAATAACAACATCCGCCACACACTTCTATTACACCAAGCCGGCAGAGTTACGAAATGGCTCTTGCCCAAGCTTAAAGTACATCCAGACATACACTGAGGCTCCTACAGAAACAAGTATGCATCAACGTTGCAAAGTCAGCAATGGAGGAACTTTTATAAGAAACCCCATTCTGGATGAGGGGATCCGTCTAGACCGGAGGCTCTGTCCGACTGCATCACGACAACATACCTCTGGTAAGTGTTTCTCAGATTCCTAACACTCATAAGTTATAATCCTTCCCCTTTGACACCTTAATTTATTGATTCTACCAGTTATACTGTGCTACACTGTCCCTGAATAGAGGGAAACATTAGAACACTTAGGTCCAATAAACAAGTGACCACAATTCTTACAGATCCATTGTAGCCTTTATTCATTAACACTGTTTTTACCGCTTGTTTCCCTACCTTACACCTTGACCTGACAGTGCATTATTTATAAAACCGCTGTGACAGCATCAGACACCTTTTCATTACCACCAGCCTTGATTCTTGGTCATGTGCCTGCCGAGCATAACGTTGCACGATCAGCGGATACTTATATTATCCATAGCAGTACTTGCTCTGCAAACTGACCGTTCCCACTTTAAAAGTGCGCCCCTTTGATTTGTAACCCTTGTCACATATAGCTCCTCCCGATCACCCAACACTCTCTCATACACTCATTCGGAGTTCCAACACCTTCGTTGAAACTCACCCTGATTGAACACCACCCTCTATACTCACCCCCATACTCCCAGTTCGGCCAACCCCCGTTAAAGGCCTGAACAATATGTACACTCTTATTTAGGTTGTTTTATCATAAAATATACAGCGTTCTCCCAACCTTTTTACAGTCTATCAGGGCCGTGCAATGGGCAAGGTAAAGCAGTGCTAGCGAGAAATTTACTCGTGCCGACGAAGCGCAGGCCTGTTCTTCCCATTCCTGAGCAGTGCATCACGACAGCACAAGCTTAGTCGCACAAGCACTGTCCATTTGACCGGGTACTGAAGTACGTTTAGTACTGAGCGCAGAGCCTGAACACTAGTACCCCAGGCATTATATGCAAAAAACACGGCCAACCTAAAAAAATAATAATGTAAAGCTGAAATTTGGCATAGATGTTCCTTAGTACCCTAGAAACAAATCCTGAAAAGTCCCCATCTCTTCGGTGTCCGCGTCATAGTTTTTGGAGGGTTCAAAAGGGCTTAAATAGGGCCTAAGTGCCAAAAACAGCATTTTTGCTCCCTGCTTTAGAAATATTGATCCAAATTTAGTTCTCGCGAGCTTTAGCAATTAATAAAAATGAACCAGTAGGATAACGGACTTACCAGGCCTAATTATTGCTATTGACGAAGGGAAAGAAACGACTAATTTAACATTTTTAGCACTATTTTACACGAAAATTTGGTTAATTTGTGATTAGCAGGTCATTATTTTTTAAACGACTGCTGATATTGACTAAAGACCCAGAATGAAAGTTATAAAGCATACTTTTAGCTTTACATGGGAACATTACCCATGTCTATGCGAGAAACGGTTACCGAGTTACGGTCCCAAAGCATAACCGCTGTTGAAAAGGCACCCGATCGCGTTTCTAGGTGACAGCGCTCGGCCTGTCGGAGCAGGCCAACATTAATCCAAATAATTAGTTCAGCTTCTAAACAGTCTTGGATTTTCAGTAAATTTGGTGGAAGTCCACAGGTACGAAGTTTCAGCGCTTCGTGAAGAACGTCCAATCCCGAATACTGGAGCGTTCACGCAGTTTTGCTTTAACAACGTTGACTTCAACATAAGGATATTGGACGAGCGAAACACATTTCACTGCATGGGAGTCATCAAGTGCACAGGTCCAGCACCTGACAGTGAAAAATCTCCACTTCCACGTACACGAGAAGTTCGTAATGCTGGTGTGATTGCGGCGATGGGAAAGTTCAACATTTCGTGGTATCGGAAGCCCTCTTCCCGTGGTTCAAAGGACGTCAAGATTAAGGAATTAACTGTGGAAGCCCCAAACTCTATGGCTATTGCATCGATGATGGACTCCTTGTTGTTATCTGGACGGTGGTCAGGTATTAATTTACCCGCCTCGTGGAACGGCGTTATGAAGACGTCACTGTCTGCTCATGCTCAACCAGCTCCCCAGACGACGTCAGTTGATACCCTGCTGTTCATTAACTTGGAACCGAGCAATCCATCAACTATACATTCCGCGTTGAAGTTTGCCGCAAGAGAGTGTGTGGAACTGAAACAAAGCACTTGTTTCGGAAACTTTGACCAGCCCCTATACGCGAAAGCTGCAGAGATAGTCGCCTCGGACACTTCAGAGGAACTCAAAAACGTGGTTGTTCGTCTAGGCGGATTTCACGTTCTAATCTCGTTTCTTGGAGCAATCGGCTACGTGATGAATGGAAGCGGTTCGGAGGAGCTCTGGGCGGAAATATACGCTAAATCGTCAGTGACTCACATGATGTCTGGACACGCATATTCTAGGTAGGCTTGCAATTAGCTCGCTCTTAAAAATGATTACGTTATGCCTTCAATTTCAAATGTATCAATAACGCGAAAATGTGCATGTTCTAGGGCCCTCAGAGCGCATTTTCTGACAAAACAGGCTGTCGGGACAATGTTACTCAACATGAACGACGGGCTGAAGGATGACAAGGACGAAATACAGGCGCGTTTTTTACCGCATTCCAAGAAGGCACCGCCAACGATTTGCTATCATAGCCTTGCCTTCAACGTCTCAAAGAGTCGCTTCATGACACATTTTCTTCAATGAGCCAGAAATCTCGCACAGGAAAGCTGTGGGTAGAGTACATCAAACAGCAAGCCTGGAAAATATTGAAGGATTCCGCATCTTTACGCGAGGAAATGAAGGTATTCGTCTCTACGGCTCCAGATGAAAAGGCCATACTATCAGCTGGAGAGAAGTTCGCCATTTGTCTATATGATAGTGCCAAATCGGAGTTCAAAAGCCTCGACGAACTTCGGGTAGTGAAATACAGCCAAAAATTGGCCAACAACCGGTCACAGCGTCATTTCAGCTGGCTTCACTTCCGCCGACTTCGGCGGCATGCAAACAACATTCACTGCGGGTATATTTGCAAGATCAGGAATGATTAGGATTTTCTTTGGACCCTACCCAATGGGGATGGAAATTCCAACACTCAGCTTTAGTACCAGTGACAACTCATCTTCCAGCTGCTCCAGATCATCTCCTCAATTTGGTGTCCTGCAACTGCAAGAACTCTTGGGGCAGTCAGTGTGAGTGCTGCTGATAGCGACTAAAGACCCGAAGTAAAAGTTGTAAAGCACACTTGTAGCTTTAAAACGATACATTGCCCATGCTCCTTAATGTGTGGGCACTGCAGTGGAAAAGCATGTGGCAACGTCACATTTGATGGCTCAGACGATGAGGAGGACGATTGAGTCCGATGTAAGCTTTGTTTTGCAAGTGTTCTTTGTCTGAAGAAAGCTTTTTAAGCTTTGTTTTGTTATTATTTGCATTATGCATATTATGAATGTACGTTTAACTGCTAACTGCATTAATCTCGTTTTGTTCTATGTAAACTGTTTCTGCTAGTTTACCTGGATTCAAAGGAATACCATCCTAATAGCTCTTGAGCAAAGATACAAAATGGTGTCAGCAAAGGTGAATAGAGGAGCCCACTAGAGTAAATCGGCGTTCGTTCGGAAAAGCGACTGCCACACTTCCACTTTTATATTTGTAACTGTATCTCTGCTGCTGTTTGTCGGATGAACATGGGCAATGTATCATTTTAAAGCTACAAGTGTGATTTACAACTTTTACGTTGGGTCTTTAGTCGCTATCAGCAGCTGTTTACACGATAAGTCCCGGCAAATGACAAATTAGCTAAATTTTCGTGAGAAAAGTTGAGCTAAAAATGTTTCATTACTCATCTGTTTAAATATATGGCAATAATTACGACCAATAAGAGCGTTATATATAACGCAGTCATTCTCTTATTACTATCAAATCTCATTATAACTGATTTTGGATCAATATTTTGAACGCAGGAAGCAAAAATTCTGTTTTAGGCACTTAGCCCTTTTGAACTCTCCAAAAACTATGACGCGGACGCCGCAGAGATGGGGACTTTTCAGGATTTGTTACTAGGGTACTAGGGAACATCTATACCAAATTTCAGCTTTACATTATTTTTTTTGAGGTTATAAATTAATATGCCTGGGCTATAGGCGCCAGGCCTAAGAAACTCGATAGTCCGTCCGTTAAATAATTATTATTTTGTTTGGGCCCGAACTCGGTAACCTTTGTTACCAACCTTGTTTGTCACTAGATTTTAGGGGCTTTCCGTTTATTTTGCTGGTCCTTGGGAAAATTATATTTCCATGGCAACGTGATCATGGCCGGTGATGGATACATGTGATGAGGAATTCACAAATCAAGGTAAATATTACGTCTCGACATTTGGTTATTTACAGAAAGGTAATGGTAGTTTCAGTCGATAAAATTGCAGTATATTGTTGGTTGATTGTGTGTGAATTAAGTTTTCTTTTTGGTCGTGCTAAGTTTATAATAATAGAGACTTAAAGAGATCCTGTATAGGTTAACTGACCTTAAGCTCTTCATTATTTGAGAAGTAATGATGGATGTGATGTGTGCTGTTCGTAATCCAGCCATTGGCTAGAAGTTTAGAAAATCTGCCCGCGTATGAATAAGAAATTGTTTTATTTCTTGAAAATGTGTTAATACATACCAGTTATTGTTGTTTTAAGGGGTGGAACTACGAGGTCATCTGCCCCCTCCTAGACTAGTTTTCTATTGGGATAAATGGTGTGCATTATATTTAGGGGAAGGATGAACATCCTCTTTACTTTCTACATGTAGCCTACATTCTCATCATTTCTCAAACTTTTGTTTCACTTGTTGTTCATGATTAGGGCCCGGATAATTATGTGCTTAACTTTTCAGAAATATGTATTTATTTATGTGCTTAAAAGTGGGAAAATATGTGATTAAGTTTCCAAAATATGTTCTTAAATTTGTACCATATTTATGTCCCTCAGTTACTCTAAAATAGTTGAAACGTACAGCTGGTTCAATAACCCAGTCCACAATACAAATATCCCCGCTTAAGAGACCGGGTCTTGCCTCAATTTTCGAATCCTACAATACTTCCTGCAGATACGCGATACGAAATCATATATGTGCTATTTTCAAATTTCATTCTAAACAACGGGAGAAAAGGTCACTTAAGAATCTGTCATAGCACTGATTGTATTGTCTTATACTGCTACTTGAGTGCGTAAATTTGCTCGATTGACGTGTGAAGTAAATTAAATGTCGTCCCCGGCAATCAGGCCACAGAACCACCATATCATCATTGAAGGCTTTAGCTAAGGTGTAACTGTTGGTTTTCTCAAGATGAACAGCTGTCAGTAAAATAACTGTGACAGATCGCATTCTAATTCACCAACTACAGTATGATGTTGGCTACGTAACGGCCATCATCGTCGGTCGTCTCGTCCATTGTAATCCACACAGCGTTGTCGCCTATTTCACTACGAATTCTTCTCACTCAGAGTAAAGTTCTGGTAAATAGTTCTTACGCAGTGTTGACTCGTCAGGGAGAGGAAGTTCGACGTACTTTTCTAACGTTCCACGTAGCACTGGATTCTGCAGTTTGTTCAGTGGTATATCAGCCACACGAAATGCCTGACAAATGTCTTGCTAGAACAAGCAGTTTGCTGGACCAGATCTCACATCCTGCATTTCGAGAAGCCAACGTTGTGTGGACTTCTTTAAAGATGCACATTTTACGTATTTCGCTGTCGCAAAATTTTGCGTAACTCGTGAACGCATGCCTGCCGCTATGGGTTTCTCACAAATATTGCAAAATAAATTAGGTCCTTCAGTACTAAAAACGTCTCCGAATTCCCGCACTAAACGATTCAATGTAACACATTTCGCACTTTTGGGACGCATCGTATTCGTTGAAACGACAACGCCACATCAGTATACTCACAAGTTATGCACACCACTGTGATTGCAAGTAAAATTTCCCGTCTAGGTAAGAACTATATAGTGGAGGCATAATGAGCCTGTTAACTCCAGCCCTCCTGCTGTACTTAATGAACGGGAAATCCCTGTCTTGAAATACTACTACAGTATGGAGACAATGGAGCACTGACCAAATACAGAAGCCACTTACTGGAATTTCAAAGGGTTGCAAATGTGGGCTGAAGCCATCAAAGAAGTACAACATACCACCAAATATAGGAAATATGTGCTTATCAATAAACACGCCAAAATATGTATTTATTTATTAAAACGGTAAAAATATGTAAATAAATAGAAAATATTTAATTAAATAAAATATATTTAAACACATAGCTATCCGGGCCTTATTCATGATGAATAGTCTGTCACTTTAATTCAGAATTACCATGCTGGCAAGAAGGTCGTGTAACTTACTGCTGTGAATTGCTGATGGCGACAAACCAGCATAGGCACCTGTGTAGATTTCCCTTGGATTACCGTATGGTATTTGTATACAAATCCTTGGTATAAACCAGGTACAGTATTGTCCATTTTAATCACCTTTATCTGTGATGTAGATTTGTGTCTGTTTATCCATGTAGTTAAGCTATTATCAGTCAGGTAGGTAGTTAGTTATTGAGGTTTTAAGGGGAAGAACTACGAGGTCATCTGCCCCTATCAGTAGGTAGCGTAAGCTTCACACAGCTGCTTTCCATGATGAAGTTGTGTTTCCGGTTTGACAAATCATGATCATTATGTCTATGTTGACACCTTGAAAGAATTATACATGTAATTGCAAGTTTCCACGGTTAACATAGAGCCAAACAATTAGGCTTGTGACTGTTTGGAGTGTGATAAGTAGGGCTCGGATTTTTAAGTGCTAAAGATCGTGAAAATATTTATTTATGTATTAAAAATAGGCACAAAAATTAAAAATATTTTATTATAATTTAGTTTATTAACGTGAATATAAACCATATGCAGTTCTCACGAATGCAATTTATGCTATGTCTCACTGACTCCTGAAGCATGACAATACACAACGAGATACATCTTCAGGTTGTCCATCACAAATGACCGACGATTATCACGAAACACTTATTCTGAAGGCTCGAAACTGCGGCAATATGTTTCTTGCCCTTGTGGTGTTGTGTAACTTGAGATCACTGTTCAGCCTTGATTGCTTTCCCACATGGTTGGCAGAACAGAACGCCCCCATCAGAAGTAAAATTATATTTACATTCTGCAAGAGACGATAACTTGTATTTGTTTTTATTTTAGGCATCGTAGAACTGCCGTACACTTCACAGTGCCAGAAATGAACTGCATGTGAATGACACTGGTTGCAGGTAGCTCGGGTAGGGGAGATCTAGCACGTGGTGCAATATTGATTTGGACAAGGAAATCCCCGACTTCCACAGCGAGTGGCACGGGGTGACAAGTTAAGAATAACACAGTTGCAAGCTGACATACGCTCTATATGAAAATTAGATAGCTCACAGGTTCTTCCCTGTTGAAGTAACACAGAACAAAAATCCAATTGAAAGATCCAGCATACTGATTTAAAAAAATGTAAATATTATGTAAAGCCTCCGTGGCTTAGGCGGCAGCACGCCGGCCTCTCACCGCTGAGTCCGTGGTTCAAATCCCGGTCACTCCATGTGAGATCTGTGCTGGACAAAACGGAGGCAGACAGGTTTTTCTCCGGGTACTCCGGTTTTCCCTGTCATACTTTCATTCCAGCAACACTCTCCACTATCATTTCATTTCATCTGTCATTCATTTAATCATTGCCCCAGAGGAGTGCGTCAGGCCTCGGCAGCCGGCACAGTTCATATCCTCGCCGCTAGATGGGGGCTTCATTCATTCCATTCCTGACCCGGTCGGAGACTGGAAGCAGGCTGTGGATTTTCATTTTCAAATATTATGTCTTTTTATGTACTCATAAGTGAAAAGCAGGAATTTATGTATTTATAGAATACAAGCTGTACCCGGCATGCGTTGCAATGCCAATCAAAGAAAGTGTTGGCGTTGAAATTCTGTTTCTTGAAGTGATTTTGGATACACAACATGTTAACTGCCTCTAAGCTATCATAAAATGGATTTTCTAATTTAGAACCATTCGAGGGAGCGTGCACAACAACTTTCAAAAAGTTTCGTCGCTGTCACTCATTTGTTGAATCTAATCGTACGCTACCTATTGTGAAATGGATTTACTAAGTCGAAACCCTTCCCTGGCGTGTACACAATGACTCATCAATGATTCATCGCAATCGGATGAATGGTATATGCACGTATAGGGGTTTTTGTTTAAACGATTCGTGCGCTGTCACTCATTTGTTGAATCTACTCGTGCGCTACCTATTGAGGAATGTATTACTAAGTCGAAGCCCTTCCCTGGCGTGTACACAATAACTCATCAAGGTTTCATCGCAATCGAAGAATGTTATATGAACGCAATAGGGAATTTTGTTGAAACGCTTCGCGTGTCGTCACCCATTTGTTGCATCTACTCTTGCGCTACTTATTGTGTAATGGATTTACTAAGTCCCCTTCCCTGGCGGGTACAAAATAACTGATCAATGTTTCATCGCAATCGGATGAATAGTATATGAACGCATACCTGATTTTGTTTAAACGATTCGCACTCCGTCACTCATTTGTTGAATCTACTCGTGCGCTACCTACTGTAAAATGTATTTACTAAGTTAGAAACCGTCACGTAAGTGTCCACAACATCTCACCCAAGTTTCATCGCTATCGTCGTTCATTTGTCGAATCTACTCGTGTGCTACCTACTCTGAAATGTATTTACTAACCCAGAATCCTTCCTTGGAGTGTCAACCATATTTCACCCAAGTTTCACCGCTAACGGCAGAATGGTATATGACCTTATACGGGACTTTGTTGAAACGCTTCGCGCGTCGTCCCTCATTTGTTGAATCAAATTGTGCGCTGCATATTGTATAGGGGATTTACTAAGCCAGAAATTTTCCATGACGTGTACACAACATCTCACCCAAGTTTCATAGGTACGGACGAATGGTACATGTATGCATACGGGACTTGGTTGAAACGCTTCGCGTGTCGTCGCTCATTTGTTGATTCTACTCTTGCGCTACATATTGTAATATGGATGTACTCAGCCAGAAACCTTCCCTGGAGTGTACACAACATCTCACCCAAGTTTCATCGCAATCGGATGAATGGTATGTGAACGTATACGGGACGTTGTCGAAACGCTTCGCGCGTAGTCACTCATTTGTTGAACATAAACGTGCGCTTCGTATTGTAAAATGGATTTACTTAGCCAGAAACCTTTCCTGGGGTGTACACAACAATTCACCAAACATTTATCACTATCAGACGAATGGTATATGACTTTATACGGGACTTTGTTGAAACGCTTCGCGTGTCATCGCTCATTTGTTGAATCTACTGGTGCGCTACCTATTGTAAAATGTATGTACTAAGCCAGAAACCTTCCCTGGAGTGTACACAGCATCTCACCCAAGTTTCATCGCTATCGGATGAATGGTATATGAAATTAAATGGGACTTTGTTGAAACGCTTCGCGCGCCGTTGCTCATTTGTTGATTCTACTCGTGCTCTACCTATTTTTAAAGGGATTTACTAAGCTAGAAACCTTCCCTGGAGTGCACACAAAATCTCAGCCTAGTTTCATCGCTATCGGACGAATGGTATATGAACGCAAACGTGACTTTGTTGAAATGCTTCGCGCGTCGTAGCTCATTTGTTGAATCTAATCGTGCGCTGCCTATTGTTAAGTGGATGTACTAAGCCAGAAAATTTCCCTGCAGTGTACACAACATTTTACGCAAGTTTCATAGCTATCGGACGAATGGTATATGAATGCATTCGGGACTTTGTTGAAATGCTTCGCGCATCGTCGCTCATTTGTTGAATCTACGCGTGCGCTACCTATTGTAAAATGGATTTACTAAGTCAGAAACCTTCCTTGGAGTGTACTCAACATCTCACCCATGTTTCATCGCTATCGAACGAATGGTATATGAATGCATACGGGACTTTGTTGAAATGCTTCGCGCATCGTCGCTCATTTGTTGAATCTACGCGTGCGCTACCTATTGTAAAATGGATTTACTAAGTCAGAAACCTTCCTTGGAGTGTACTCAACATCTCACCCAAGTTTCATCGCAATCGGACGAATGGTATATGAACACATACGGGACTTTGTTGAAATGCTTCGCGCATCGTCGCTCATTTGTTGAATCTACGCGTGCGCTACCTATTGTAAAATGGATTTACTAAGTCAGAAACCATCCTTGGAGTGTACTCAACATCTCACCCAAGTTTCATCGCAATCGGACGAATGGTATATGAACACATACGGGACTTTGTTGAAATGCATCGCGCATCGTCGCTCATTTGTTGAATCTACGCGTGCGCTACCTATTGTAAAATGGATTTACTAAGTCAGAAACCTTCCTTGGAATGTACTCAACATCTCACCCAAGTTTCATCGCTATCGGACGAATGGTATATGAACACATACGGGACTTTGTTGAAATGCTTCGCGCATCGTCGCTCATTTGTTGAATCTACGCGTGCGCTACCTATTGTAAAATGGATTTACTAAGTCAGAAACCATCCTTGGAGTGTACTCAACATCTCACCCAAGTTTCATCGCAATCGGACGAATGGTATATGAACACATACGGGACATTTTTGAAATGCTTCGCGCATCGTCGCTCATTTGTTGAATCTACGCGTGCGCTACCTATTGTAAAATGGATTTACTAAGTCAGAAACCTTCCTTGGAGTGTACTCAACATCTCACCCAAGTTTCATCGCAATCGGACGAATGGTATATGAACGCATAGGAGACATACACACCCACAGACAAACTATCACGTTACATTGATTTTTATATATATAGAAATGCTTAAAATATGTATTTACATTTAAAATTATTTATTTACCTAAAAATCCGATCCCTAGTGATAAGTTATAAGCAGGGCCCGGATAATCGTGTACTTAACTCCCTCCTCCCAAATGCCTCGTAATTTCTGGACTTGTAGCGATGAATTCATAGACTTGCTACTATTACGAAATGCCTCTGGAGCTTTGTCCCTTCAGAGGTAGAAAATTCTTAATTTGAACAATTGTGATTGTTGATGCCACTGCTATTGTAACCCGGAAACCAATTGCCACATCAGGTATACTGCCACTTGTCGCACATCAACTATGCACAGTGACTGACCTTATACATAACTTCTTGTCTGCCCCATTGTGTAGTGACTAGTACTCTTGGCTGTCACCACTGAGTCCCGGGTTCGATTCCCAGCTCTGCCGAGAAGTTTAATTCTGGCCTGAGGGTTGTACTGGAACAGGGTACACTCAGCCTCATGAAGCAAAATCTAAGAAGAGGTGAGTTCCAATCCCAACTCTGCCATCCTGGAAATGGCTTTCTGTGGTTTCCCTACTTCTATTCCAGGTGAATGCTTAATTAAGACCACAGCCGCCTCCTTCCTGATCCTCATCTGAGTTACAACTACACACACTAATACAGCCTTCACAATAACACAGGTTATCAGACAAATTCCACACACACCTAAGTACACGGGGCCACTTGACCACAATGTCGCAAAGCCCCGAAATGAATCAAAAACACAATATAATGTCTTTGTGTGGCTTCAACACTGTAGCACCCTGTGGGTGGGGGTTTAGACTACACCCATGGTATCCTCTGCCTATCGTACGAGGCGACTTAAAGTAGCGACCTTGGCTATTCTTTGAGGCTTCCTACTTGTCTTTTGAATTGCCCCCCCCCTCCCTTGGGTGGGAGGGATGGAATACACCCACAGGCGGAGTTGGACAGTTGGCTCACATGCAGTGAAGGTATTGACATAATTTGGATAATTGCATGGGCCAGTAAAAGCCTCCGTGGCTTAGGCGGCAGCACGCCGGCCTCTCACCGCTGGATCCGTGGTTCAAATCCCGGTCACTCCATGTGAGATCTGTGCTGGACAAAACGGAGGCAGACAGGTTTTTCTCCGGGTACTCCGGTTTTCCCTGTCACAATTTCATTCCAGCAACACTCTCCACTATCATTTCATTTCATCTGTCATTCATTTAATCACTGTCCCAGAGGAGTGCGTCAGGCCTCGGCAGCCGGCACAGTCCATATCCTCGCCGCTAGATGGGGGCTTCATTCATTCCATTCCTGACCCGGTCGGAGACTGGAAGCAGGCTGTGGATTTTCATTTTCATGGGCCAGTCCATAGGTACCAGTCCAAAGGGACCGGTCCAAAGGGATCAGCCAAAAGGACCTGTCCACAGGGACCCGTCAAAAATGACTCCATTCAAAAAGGGCCAGTCCAAAGGGACAAATCAACAGGGATCAATGAAAAGGGGGAAGCGCGTCATGTAAGTCGTTGCGCGCCGCCGCCGTGGGAACATAGGTGTTTATCAGCAGTCTCCGGCAATGTTCGGGAGAGTAACCTTGAAAAGTAGCTGAAACTCGGTAGTCGAAAGCATAGCTTGACCCGTTTCTTACCTATATGACAAGGTTAGGTTAGGTAAATTTAGGTTATGTTAGGTGAGCTGAGGTTAAGTCTTAAAATATTCCCTCTCTTATGTGTTCAAAGCCGATTCACCCTGAACAGTCAGCCAAAACTTTAAATATGTATTTATCATTACATAAAGAATTAAAGCAAACTTAATTAATTATGAATGGCGTTTTTTGTTACTGTTCAATGTAGACAGAATATATGCATTAAATGATAGACTCAACACAAAATGTTTTGATTGTTGACTTGCGTTATTGATAAATTGGTTTAATGTTAGGGGCAGTGCACACTTTCCATGTCAATAATTTATATAGGCTAGAAGGATGGTGTTGCAAACTTCTGATGTGTATTTCCAAATTTCCTGCATAGTCTATTTCATAGAATTTTCCTGTAACTTAAGAGTTCATGCTGATTTTGTCTTTGTGTTTGACATTGCAACTACAATGGTTGATTGGATATTCTTTGTCAACTTTCAAATCATGTAATTCATGTCAGATATGTTGGAATTTTTGTTCATGTGTGAAGCTATCAAGTACCGATACCTAATTGGTTACACAACTGTTTCATAATGAAAATCTTGATCTCTGATTCATTGGAGAACTGTTTACGCTTGTCTGAACCAAGACTAACTGACTACTCACTGCTAAGGTTTAGAAATTACATTTACTCAAATCACATTCTGGTAAAAAAGATCATGACTACTATAAACTGCTACCACTCTTCCACCACTTTGCTAACACTTTTCTACCATTTAACTCTCACTTTTCCTCTTACTTTAAACTGCACATACTACAAACTATCATTTTTATTATCGAGTTAACTTTACTAGAGATTAGTTTATGCTTAACAGTTGACATGGAAGTATCAACGACTAGCTATGGTAAGCCATGTGCTTACTATAAAGGATATGCATATATTGTAAAAAGAACTAATAAAAATGGAACTGTTATTTGGTGCTGTTCGAAACAACGATCTAAAAAGTGTCGAGGAATGATTAAAACAAAAGGCTCCAACATACTTATTTCAATCGATCATCATTGTAAATCTCAAAATAATACTCATTTAAATGGACAAAATACTCTAACCAAGGTAAAAAGCAAGTCCAAGAAAAAAATAGTGTGGCTCAAGATAGTGCTTTGTTTGTTAAAGAGCATTTATTATCTCCTGAAAAAGACATGTTAGGACAGTCGTTAACGTCTAAGAAACCTCTAACACTATCAAAGACAACACAAACTATGCCAAAGGTTGTTGCATTGCAAGATGAACAAAAAGGATTAGATAGTAATAGTGATGATGATTATATTGATGATAATTATATTGATGATGATAACCATGATGATGATGATGATTATGATGATGATGATGATGATGATGATAATGGTTTACACCCAAAAAAATCATTTGTTAAATTTGTTTACTGGAACAATCCCAATAAGTTAATCCAGCGGCTTCAGTACTTGCATACCTGTAAACAGGCTGGTCATACTAAATATGAGGAAGAACTTTTGGATACAGAAAATGAGCTTCGTGATGCTAAAATTATAGTGTAATGAATCCATGTAACCGCTTAAACTATTTCTTAACAATACATGTAATATTTTCTACCACTTTGCTACCACTTTTCTAGTTTGCTACCACTTTTCTACCACTTTTCTACCACATTTCTAGTTTGCTACCACTTTTCTACCACTTTTCTACCACTTTGCTACCACTTTTCTACTACTTTTCTGCCACTTTGCTACCACTTTTCTAGTTTGCTACCACATTTCTACCACTTTGCTACCACTTTTCTACTACTTTTCTGCCACTTTGCTACCACTTTTCTAGTTTGCTACCGCATTTCTACCACTTTGCTACCACTTTTCTACTACTTTTCTGCCACTTTTCTACCACTTTTCTACCACTTTGCTACCACTTTTCTACCACTATGTTACCAATTGTCTACCACTTGTCTACCACTTTGCTACCACGTTTCTACCACTTTTATATCACTTTTAACTGTACATATTAAATATAAAAGCCAACGCTAAATAATTCTATTACCAGAACAGAGATAACCTTTGTAGTGTGCAAATCATACTAACAGGTTAGTTACTACTATGGAACTTACTACAACTGACAGAGGTAAACAACGTGTACTCTATAAAGGCTACTCTTATAACTATAGACGACAAAATGTAAAAGGAATAATATTCTGGCGATGCTCAAAACAGAGGTCAACAAGATGTCAAGGCAATATGAAAAGTAGAAATGGTGTGGTTTTAAGTGTGAGTGATCGTCAATGTAGTGCTCCAGACAAAACACTGATGGTGTTGGCAAAAAATCATCAGAATGCTAATAAGTTAGTACAAGAGAAAGATGTTGCTACTCAAAATAGTGCATTGTTTGTTGAGCAACGTTTAACCCCCGTTGTAAAAGTTATGTTGTATCCATCTTCCACGCCTCAAGAGTCATCAACATCACAGACTATGCAAGAGGTAGTGTTGTTGTTGTATTAAGGGGCTGAACTACAAAGTCATCTGCCTTGTTATGCAAGTGGATCGAAAAGGACTAGATAGTAATAGACAAAAGAGAGTTGTAGTTTGTATATAACTATTGTACAAGTACTTACATTAAATAAATAAAAATAGTGTATGGGTATTGTCTGTTTTTCTTAATTGCTATCCCTATGTCCCACTATTAATGCAATTGTTAACCATCAACAGTCTCTGACTATGTTCGCAAAGAGAGTGACCTTAAACAATACACTCTATCTATGGTTTGTGTACCGAGTACACAATAATACAGTGTGGTCAAGCCATGTTGAGATAATAGTTATATCAGGTAAGGGATTCGAACCCTTGCTTTCTTGTACAGAAAATTTGAACTTAAGTCAAACACCATAACCACTCGGTCAACCTGACAGTTACTAATTTAATTATTTTTGTGGACTTGAGTGTTTATAAAACTTTTTCCAGTATGCATTGACTAAACCACTTGTTTGTTTTGAAACATAGATTTTGTTTTGTTTGACCATAACATTGCAGTTATGAGTCTTGTGAACTGGGTGTTTAATATAGGGTTAAAGGCATTTTAAAATAATTTTAGAAAAGCTCCTAGGTATCGTGTCATGGGTTTTAGTAATGCATTACTGTTCGTTGACTAACATTTACCGTTACACAACATTATTTTGGTGAGCTCTACATGTTGTTGTTTGAGTCGTCAGTCTCTTGACTGGTTTGATGCAAATCTCCATGCCTCCCTGCCCTGAGCGAAACGTCTCACCTCTATATAACTACCACACCCTACATTCAAGGCTATCTGTTTAACATATTATAACCTTGGATCCCCCCTACAAGCTCTTGGGTTCAATTCCTAGATTTAACACAAACTTTTAAAAGTGGTATGACAACTAAAACTAGTCTACTCAGTCTCGAGTGGTCCAAATAAGTAGAGAGGGTTTGATTCACACCTCAACCATAGAGCACCATGTTCTTTTTTTTAAATAATGATAGCCATTTGTACAATTTCACATTTCACACATTGCAATTTGTCAATTTTCCATTTGCATTTTTTTAAATGACAGTTTGATGTTTTTCAATTTCATGATATGGAAACATGGATTTTTCCAATTTACACATTTGTCAATTTCCCATTTGCATATATTTTCTTAAATGTCCGTTTAAGGTTTTTAAATTTTGTCTATATGGAAACATGGATTTTCCATTTTGCTGTTTACAAATTTTTTATATATTTATTTTGTGCGTATGTTGAAAAACGATATTTCCAAAACAAGATTTTTTATTTTTCATTTTATGATTTTGTAAACGATCTTAATGTGAGTGCTTGACCATGGCAATAATACAGTCTATCTATGTATTAGCGGAACCATAAAGGCTTATTACTACTGCAAGTAAGAATGTTTTACAAAAAACGACTATCTACCACTGCATTTGAAAAACAAAACGATTGGAAAAAGCTATTTTCCATTCATATATAAGTGCTAATTCTCCCTCTCCCCACCCTACCTCACCGTATTTTCTCTGGTCAAACAACCAATGCTACCCACCCACACACACACACACACACACACACACACAAGCTTTCTATATCTCTCTCTATATATGTTTTCTCTTGTCCACGAGATAAAAATTATGGTTGCTGGATTGTATCCTGCATTGTTTATGCGGCATACCTTTGCCAGTTCACAAAACCGTTAGGTATTTCTCTACACATAGCGATTTTACCACTGCTCTCCCTACGCCTTTTGCTTGTTTGGCTTTCTTACAGTCTAGTATGTGATAGGAAGCATTAACTGTATGTCAAACCCAGTCCACGTTTGTATTTGTAATCTAAGTAATAATTTGAAAAGAGACAAGTGTAATCAGTTTTAAACATTATCTCTGCTTTTATTTGTTTGTTTATGACATGCATATTAACCTAAAATCAAACCCTAGTCTACCTTAGTGAAAGGCTAACAGTTTAACCACTGCGTCACCATACCCTTTTTTCTTAGTTTGATTCGTTCTAGGCCTTAGAGCTAGAAATCGAGTTAAGATCTCCAGTGAAAGAGGCACATGTGCTCACCACTATAGCACGTAATGTTTAGCTGGTAACATTAGACAACCGAAAATGATTGTATTTCTGTTAGCCAAGCATTTCTGTCATTTATCTACTGTGTGAGCTCTGCCAGCAAGACAGTTTAGTTTAGAACAAGTGTGTGTGAGTGTGTGTATAGATTATTAGTCTCAGGTATTTAAAGCTTGTTGTGTGTAGCGACCATCTTGTCCCAGTAACCACTGAGCAAGTTTTAACAGTCAACCCATAATAACTGCATAGGATAGTAGTGTGTGGTTCATGTACTTGTGTGTGTGCATTAGCATCATGCACTAGCTTTACCTTACCCTCTATAGGTAGAGCGTTATCCCTTTCCTTTCTGACATTACCAATGACCACATTCACCCACAAGTTTTACACTTAAACCATTGGCTTGTTTTTGATTAAGTTTGGTTCGGTTTGGTTGGGTTTGATTCAGCTTGGTTCAGTTTAGTTCAATGTAGTCACCATTTTGGATTTTAGCTATCCTCTTTAACCAATCAATTAAAGATTGTCTACTCTTATGTCTTGAATCGATAAATCAGATTTTGTATACACCATTTGTCATTTATTATCCCATACCTACAACCTATACTCTCTCTGTACTGCAGTTTGATCTGAAAACAAGTTCCAATGGTGAAAGATTTGTCAGTCACCATACATGTAGCCTACAATAATTCTTTCACTACCTAGCTATGTTTCATCACTCTCTGTAAACATTTCACATGTCCATATCCGATTAAAAGTTTATAAAATCTCAGGTCGATGACCTTGATGTATTGGGTATTTTTGGGTAAATTCATTAGCCATGGGAAAGGGTTGACCATTCTAAGTCCTATGACACCTCACATGTTGATATCCGATTATTAGTTTATAAAATCTCAGGTCAATGACCTTGCTGATTTGAATTTTTGAGGTAAATTCATTGGTCATGGGAAAGGGTTAACCATTCGTAGTCCTATAACACCTCACTTGACCCTCTCTACTGATAAGTTTATAAAATCTTAGGTCAATGACCTTGCTGTTTTGGGTATTTTGGGTAAATTCGTTGGTCATGGAAAAGGGTTGGCCATCCTGAGTCTTGTGACACCTCACTTGTCCCTCTCTGATTATTAGTTGATAAAATCTTAGGTTAATGACCTTGCTGGTATTTTTGGTAAATTCATTGGTCATGGGGAGGGGTTGATCATTTTAAGTCCTATGACACCTCACTTGACCCTCTGTGATTATTAGTTAGCGAGATATTAACGAAAGTGCAGTTAGGCCCTTTTGACAAAAAATGAATAATACATTCCAAGTCCAACGACCCCTCATACAAGTCCCTAGCTTTCTTAGTTCATAAGATATTAAAAAGCCAATGACCTATTAGTTTTTGGATCTTTGGTTAATTTGTAAAAAAAACGTATCTATAAATCATTATTCAAAAAGCCCGCCCTCTTACAAAAAAAAACAATTGCGCATTCGTAAAACAAAAAACAAAAATAATAAATCATAGCGGCATTCAGTTGTATGCATGCACTTTATGTGGAACGAGTTTAATTTCATATTGGCATACAAACTCCCACATGTTGCACATGAAAAGCGACTTTTACCTAAAAATTATTATTTCACCCCCTAGTAGGGGTAGATTTTATTTTTGAGTGGAAATAAGTTATCCATAGGAAAGGGGTTGTCTGCCGGAGTAATTTGACTACTTGTACATGTCTCTAGCCTTATTCCCACCACTGTCAAGACAGGTTGTGACTTGTTAGCTCTTCTCGTGCACGTGCACATGTGTACACTTGTGTGTTAGGTCATATTACACATGAACTTGCATTTTCTCACGTATGAACCAAAACACGATGGGACTTGTTTCACAAGGAGGACGGTAATAAGGTCATCTCACACGTGTTCACATGTATTTCGTCACTTTCCTTTCATATCGTTATCCCATTATAGTAGTCGGGGATTAGTGAACAACGTCAGTTCAACACACACGCGAAATGTAGTTAGGCCCTTTGACATAATTTAAATAAATTCATGAGCCAGTCCGTAGGAACCGGTCCAAAAGGGATCAGTCCAAAGGGACTCATCAACAAGGACTCATCCACAAGGACTCGTCCACAAGGACCTGTCCACAAGGACTTGTCCACAAGGACCTGTCCACAAGGACTTGTCCACAAGGACTCGTCCACAATGACCCGGCAACAATGACCCGTCCACAGGGACCCGTCAACAAGGACCCGTCCACAGGGAACCGCTCTCCCACCCTCTTCAAAAGCCATGAGTGGGCATGCTAATTCATAGTGGCTTTCCATCGCACACATATCTCCTGTGTATAACAACTTTTCATTACATATCGGCATTCAAACTCTCACATGTTGCAATTGGAAAGGGAGATTCTCTAAAAAATTACAATTTCACCCCCTAGTAGGGGTAGGTTTTATTTTTGGGGTTGAAATATGTTGTTCATAGGAAAGGGGGTATCAGCCCAAGTTCAATGACACCTCATTCGTCAAAATCCGACCACGGGTTCGGGAGTTATCGGGCTGCCGCCATCTTGTGTGGAGGGTGTGGAGGTGGAGGGGCCAGAACTGTCCAAAACACACTACTGCAGTGCTAGGCCATGGGCCAATCTTTCTGTCGACTGTTTTTTTTTTTGTGTGTGTCAGGTTTAACATTTTCAACATCTCCCAATGGCCAGGCCGGTACCTCGCTTCATTCCAATTGCTTGGTCACCTTTATCAGCTCCTTGTGATGTTGCCATCTGTTACAACATCCCGCTGTAAACATTGGCTAGGTGGAACCGCATCGACTTGAATTAATGCAATATTTCAATGGTGGTAGTGTATTGGATAGCAGATCATTGAAATATTGTTTCATTTTTTTTTATAGCAATTCATTTTATCTTATCTCCGATCCCTCTGAAAGAATAATACTGATACGTGTCTATACAGGCATTAAGCAGCGCCTTAAGCGGTGGGGTATCGACAGTAGTGGCTACGAGGGATAAAGCGCAGCGTTAGGTCAAGGGGCCAAGCTCTCTGCTGATACGGTAGACGCGTGGGTTCGAGCCCCACCGTCGGCTGTCCTTGAAATGGTTTTCCGTGGTTTCCCATTTTCAACACCAGGCAAATGCTGGGACAGTACCTTCTGACAGGCCACGGCCGCTTCCTTCCATATCCTTGCCCAGTTTCATTCATCTTCATCCATTCCATCTCTCGTCCCGACGCGCAGGTCGCCCACGGGCGTCGACTAGAAAGACCTGCACTCGGCCTCTCAGGGGGCTACACGACAAAAAAAAAGCGGTGGGGGTGAGGAAACTGTTCATTAAATCAAAAAAGACGAGATTGCCAAGGCAGTGAAAGATGAAGGGAAGAGACGGGTCGAGTCGGCTGTGGTGTTGTGTGATTGTAGAGACTCTGTGAAGATATAAAATGTAGCGATTGTATTAGAAAGTGTGGTGAATAAATATCAGATTTAGGAAGAGTTACAAATAATTTATAATTTTAACCACGGAACGTAACAATTGGCGTCAGAAGCGGGATAGAAATTGGCCGTGAGTGTGACTTTTATTTTTGAAACTTGTAACAGTTTTCGTTCTTGGGATTATGGCTACTGTGAGAGTAAAACTAAGTGAAATGAAGGATATAGAACTGAACCAGGAGCTCGAAGAACGCGATCAAGACACTACTGGAAAGAAGGCCGCTTTGCAGATGCGACTTCGCTCGGCCTTGGAGGCTGAAGGTAAGGATCCGGAGGCCCCACTGTTCGAGAGCCATAAGCATGAAGGGCCTTGCCGAGATGATGAAGAACCAAGCTGAAAGCTCCAGACTGCTAGAAGAAAAGATAAGTGACATTTCCAGAAACCAAACTGAAACTTCACAGTTATTCGAAGGAAATATGGTGGAGATGCACCAGTGGTTGGAAAACAAATTAAAAGAAAGAATTCACGAATATTCTAGGGCGTTCAGAGAGGAACTTGAGAAAGTTGAAAATGATGTCCAGTTAAGAATTACCGCCATCGAAGACAAATTTTATTCACTCCAGAAGATCATGGAAACAGGTACCAACGAAATTATACCAATAACCGGAGCCAATGTTAGGAGCGTCCATATAAAGCCACCCACATATGACGGGAAAGCGCTATGGTCCACGTACCTGAAACAGTTCGAGGCCGCAGCTACTGCCAACAGATGGACAGAAGCAGATAAAGCCGTTAGCCTGGTAACTGCTCTCCGAGGAGACGCTCTGAACATTCTACAGACCATTCCAGACAACGAGCAAAAGGATTACACATTCCTGGTGTCAAGATTGGATATGAGGTATGGGGACAAACATCTACAGCAAGTCTATCATAGCCAGCTGATTAACAGACAACAGAAAAGCGGAGAGACACTGCAGGAATTCGAGGCGGATATCGCGCGTCTTGCTCGGGTAGCATACCCTTCTGCCCCGAATGATTTCGTCGAGCGGCTGTCTGTGGGAACCTTCCTCATGGGCGTGAAAGACCTGGAACTGCAACGAGACCTCCGTCTTGCTAATCCTCAGACGCTAGTGGACGCGTTGGCACGTGCATTGGAGTTCGAGGCTGCCACGCAGACGTCAAGGACGAACGCACGGCTACGATGCATCGTCGAGGGAGAGTCCCTGGATGAGAAGGTTGAACGGAGGATCTCGAAACTTCTGCCGAGCAACGTCGGTCCGCGCCGGAGAAGGGAAATACGCTGCTGGAACTGTGGTGAGTTAGGTCATGTGAGAAACCGCTGCCAGAATGAAACCAAGAACCAGGAAAACTAGATTGGGCCGGTGCTGAGGGGCGAGCATCGATGAATGGCCCTACGGCCCCTAAAGGGCATGTGAAGGTTATCTCCCTAATACGTTAGACACAGAGTCTCTTCGTGGATGGAACCATCAATGGTATGGAACGTGACATGCTCCTTGATACTGGGGCTACTATCACGATCGTGAGGAAAGGCACTATTAAAGGAGCCCTCCAGCCGACGAGAGTTGTACTGAAGACAGCGACGGGTGTGCCGGCGAACACTTACGGCGAAATCAACGTCAACATCGGACTGGGCAGCAAGAAGAGCAACCACCGAGTGATAGTGGCCGATATCACTGAAGATGTCATCCTTGGTATGGACATGATTAAATTACGACTACCTCTTGATTTAAAACATAGAAGCCTCAGATTCACTGATGAAGAAATCATCCTTCATGGACGAGGCGATGGAGTGGTGCGAATGGTCCTGAACACGGATCAAGTTCTTCCTCCCAGAAGCGACAACGTGATCATGGTTCGACCGGACAGCGATAACCAGGAGGCTACTGGGATCATCGAAGCTGTTAGAGGAGAAGAGATTTGTCGAGGAGTTTTACTGGGAAGAGCTGCTGTCAACGCCACGGGACTGGTGCCGGTTCGAATGATGAACCTGAATGAGTACCCAGTCACCCTGAAGAAAGGCACTCAGGTCGCTTGGTGGTGCCCGGTATCAACGATTGTGCATGGGAAAACTCCGAATGACGTCCGGAGAGACATCGGAGGCGTCGGGAAACTGACGGAAGCTCTACAACTTGAACGAGCAAGGTTAACCAAGGATCAAAGAACCAGGATCGAGGCACTTATGACGAAATATCTGGATGCCTTCGCCATCGAAAAGAACCAGCTCGGCAGGACGAATGCGGTGAAGCATCGGATTAACATCGGAGATGCTCAGCCAATCCGACAGCATCCTCGACGTTTGCCACTGCCCAAGAGGGAAGAAGCCGAGAAGATAATCTCCGACATGTGCCAACAGGGTGTCATCGAGCCTTCTACTAGCCCTTGGACTTCACCAGTTGTGCTCGTAAAGAAAAAGGACGGCTCAACAAGGTTCTCTGTGGACTACCGACAGCTCAACAGCAAGACCGTCAAGGACAGCTATCCACTGCCCAGGATTGACGACACTTTGGATACCTTATCTGGGTCCCAAGTGTTCTCCACATAGGACCTGAAGAGTGGATACTGGCAGGTTGAAAATGGAACCCCAGGATAAAGAGAAGACGGCTTTCTCCATTGGGTCGGGGCTCTGGCAATTCACTGTGATGCCCTTTGGATTATGTACTGCGCCAGCTACGTTCGAGAGGTTGATGGAGACGGTGCTACGAGGCCTGTCATGGAAGACTTGCTTGATCTACCTGGACGACGTCATAGTTATTGGGAAGACCTTCAACGAACACCTGTCGAAACTGGAGGAGGTTTTCAAGTGACTGCAGAGCGCCAACTTGAAGTTGAACCCGAATAAATGCCAGCTCTTTCAGGAGGACGTCAAGTACCTGGGACACGTCGTATCTAGGAATGGTGTAGCCGTAGATCCTGAGAAGGTCAGCGCGGTGAGAGAATGGCCAATCCCCAAAGACGTACATGAACTACGGAGCTTCTTGGGGTTATGCTCCTACTACAGGCGTTTCGTACCCGGATTCGCCAGCATAGCCAAGCCGTTGACGACGCCCACCGAGGAAGGACGAGACTACTGTTGGGACGAACACTGCCAATCATCCTTCGAACAGCTGAAGACGTTCCTGGTTACTGCACCTATCCTTAGTTATCCATGCACCGTTGGCATGTTTATACTAGACACTGATGCTAGCAACAAAGGCATTGGTGGAGTTCTGTCACAGATACAGGATGGCCGGGAGAAAGTAATCGTCTATTTCAGCAAGGTACTCTCCAAGCCCAAGAGGAACTACTGCGTCACTCGGCGGGAGTTACTGGCTGTGGTGAAGTCTGTGGAACACTTCTATAAGTACCTGTATGGACGACGCTTTCTACTGAGAACATGGAGCCCTGAGATGGCTTATGCGGTTCAAGAACCCCGAGGGACAGATTGCTCGATGGATTGAACGCCTACAGGACTACAACTTTCACATTGAGCATCGAGCCGGGATCAGCCACAAGAACGCGGACGCACTCTCAAGAATACCATGCCCTGCGGACTGCAGCCACTGTGCACGGCAAGAATCGAAGGCTGGTCTGGTCAGGCGACTGACAGTCGTTAGCGACTCATGGCAACCAGCGGAACTTCAGAAGGCTCAGAGTGAGGACGCGGATCTTGGCCACATCATCCAGTGGCTCAAGAGAGGATGCCGGCCTACGTGGGAAGAAGTCGCTCCGCGTAGCCCCAAGGCTAAATATTATTGGGCCCAATGGGACTCGTTACGTCTAGAAGATGGAGTACTAAAGCGGATCGTCGAAGACTCGAATGGGACATCAACGAGGACACAGATCGTCGTTCCTCAGAACAAGACTTCGGATGTACTGCATCATCTGCACAACGAGAGTTCTGGAGGACATCTTGGCGTGAACAGGACCCTTGCGAAAGTCAGAGAAAGATTCTAATGGGTAGGTTGCAAGGAAGGCGTCAAAACTTGGTGCAGGAAATGTGAGGTCTGTGCTGCTGGAAATGGTCCGAAAGGAAGGAAGAAGGCACGCATGCGCCAGTACAATGTTGGAAGCCCATTCGAACGGATTGCGATCGATGTGGCAGGACCATTCCCCGACACAGATTCTGGGAACAGGTACATTTTGGTGGCCATGGACTACTTTTCAAAATGGGTGGAAGCTTACGCAATCCCCAACCAGGAATCGGTCACCGTCGCCAAGATCCTAGTGAACGAGTTGTTCTCACGGTTTGGTGCTCCTTTGGAATTACACTCGGACCAAGGGAGGAACTTTGAGTCGGCAGTGTTCCAGCAAACCTGTCAAATCATGGGAATTCAGGAGACCAGAACGACGCCACTACACCCACAGTCGGATGGAATGGTCGAGCGGATGAATCGGACAATCGGGAAGCATCTCTGTAAGGAGGTGGCAGAGAACCAACGCGATTGGGACGAACATCTCCCCCTGTTCTTGATGGCATACTGATCTCCGGTCCACGAGACAACGAGGCAGACACTGGCTTCTGTACTTTTCGGGAGGGAACTGCGATTACGCTGTGATTTGGCATTCGGCTGTAAGCCCGGCGAAGAACTTGTGGCAGGAGACGATTACATCATCTGCCTGAAGGAGAAGACGAACCAGATTCTCAACCTCGTCCGAAGGAACCTCGGAAATGCTAGCGACTGGATGAAGCACACCTATAATGCACGGGCACGAGGTGGTGGCTTTAATGTGAAGGATCTGGTATGGCTGTTCAACCCACAACGAAGACGCGGTCTCTCACCCAAGCTGCAGCGATCCTGGGATGGGCCGTACGAGGTGATAAAGAGGATCAACGACGTTATCTACCGGATACGAAGACTTCCACACGGGAAGCCTAAGGTGGTCCATTTCAACCGACTAGCACCTTATGAGGGAGCTAATCCGACGGTTGAAAACGGTTCCGTAATGACCTTGGACTGCTCCGGGACGGAACATGCTTAAGGAGGGGGCAGTGATACGTGTCTATACAGGCATTAAGCAGCGCTTTAAGCGGTGGGGTGAGGAAACTGTTGATTAAATCACAAAAGACGAGATTGCCAAGGCAGTGAAGGATGAAGGGAAGAGACGGGTCGAGTCGGCTGTGGTGTTGTGTGATTGTAGAGACTCTGTGAAGATATAAAATGTAGCGATTGTATTAGAAAGTGTGGTGAATAAATATCAGATTTAGGAAGAGATAAAACTAATTTATAATTTTACCCACGGAACGTAACAATACTTAGATGTAGGTATGCCGACAGCTTAAGTGCAGCGTTCAGCCATGGGCTCAAGCTCTCTGCTGACTCGGTGGACTTGGGTACACACTCCACCGTCGGCCATCCTTGAAATGGTTTTCCGTGGTTTCCCAAATGCAAGTGCTGGGACAGTAACTTCTGACAGACCACGGCCGCTTCCTTCCACATCCTTGCCCAGTTTCATTAATACATCTCTCATTCCGATGCGCAGATCGCCCACGGGCGTTGACTAGGAAGTCCTGTACTCGGCCTCTCAGGAGGCCACACGACAAAACAACAATGTCATCATTGCCTAACTTTAAAACGATAGATTTTAGCATTTAATATGCACATTTCATAACACACATGTAGTGAGATAATGGGTGAGGTTAAAGGCCAAAGAAATTTATATTTAAAGGGCATAGAATATTTTCAAGAATATTGACAACTTGTCTGTAGGACACACACTTTCCCCTCTCTCTTTTAATACAATGGGCACAATATTCCTGTGATGCAGATTTCTTTCTATGTATTTAACAGTAATATGATATGGCTCCGTACATTTGGCCTTTTAACATGCCCGAAACAGGAGATTTTAATTGCCATTAAACTGAGACGTTTAATAATTGGTAATGTGTTGCACCATTACGTTCAACCACATCTTCCAAATGTCCCCTCCCTCTTATTTCTTGCAAGAAATGCTGCGTTAACTGGAATTGTGTTGGTTTACAGGCTGAAAATTCATGTTCACCAAAAATAATCCTCTTTGAGTTTACAGCTTCTTTAGCCTGAGGATTGATCGGAGCAAGCCAAGAGGTTTTCCTGCGTTGGAGTGTAATTGGCTGTGGGTGATCAGTTGTTTTCCACCGTTCTTCGGCGTAGCCGATCATCTGAGTGCAGCCCGGCAATGGTCTTCTTCAATCCTGTCTCCTGTCGACTAAGCCATTGACGTTCACACATCAGAAGTTATGACTCACATGTGAAAGAATGTACAATGTGTACCATGACTGAACATACATCAATAAAACAATTGAAACTGCCTGGAAAATCAGCATTCCCATTTCCCTGACAATCCTCTACCCTACCTATAGGTTTTCCTGTAAATACAGTTGAAAATAATGCAACCGTCGAGGGCAAGTAAATTGCAATGAAATGACATTTCTTGGGCATATTCAATTCATTTAGAGAAGGAGGTATATGAGACATGAAATTAGTCATAGTGGCGCACTGGGTCGGATTATGGGCACGGTCATTTTGAGGTTATGATACCATAATATTGCAAACTTGCATGAAACTTCATAATGTATTTCTTTTTAACGTTGGATCTTCAAAAAGACTAATCGCTTGTACTTAACACGTAATAAAAGGACTAAACAACTAAAAAGTAGGATATAAATAATGGACAGTTCATTTTTTTTCTAAAAACCATACCAACGTTATAGAACAGAATGTACGTACAACATTTAATTTTGGAGTGTCCGTTGCCTCTTAATATCCAATCTAAGTAATATATTGTCGTTCAAAAAGAAAACGTAGTTGCTTTAAAGCAACAATAACGATGTGTATCCAGATTAATCGAACTTGATTCGATTTACTCTCATTTCGTAAGTTGGCTAACGTAGTCGGCGAAAGCAACCTAGATCCTTCGGTCACTTATATTTCTTGCATAATATACGGCCAGTTATTACATCTCAGTGGCGTTGGAATTCGCCACGTTTTGCGCACCGTGCAAGGTTATTTAGTAGCTTTGCGCACCATGTTCGTTTGAATTGGAGCCCAAACAATGATGCAATCACACAGAATTTAACGAATCGCAGATTTACCAGAGTGTCCCTACTCTGTTATTATATGCTCCTTGCTAGGCGCACAACATTTTGTCATATGCGTGTGGTCTGCCGTACTAATAACGTCTTTTGTGCATGGGGATGGCAAAAATAGCATTGTGGGAGAGTCACACATTAATGAAACACACCGAACACGTATAAAACATGATATATGGACGTACATGAACTACATCTGCAGCAAGGATATAAGAATTCGCATACTTTTTGGGTGATGCAGCAGGTGCAGCGAGATAAAATTATCCAAAAAATGGAATCAAGCATATTGGTAATCATGCATGTGACAGTAACAGAGGTCAGTATGGAATCAGGAGAGTTAAAATAAATTTTTAAATTTGTTGACATATTATCACAAACCAGCCGAGGTAGCTAAACACGTTAACGTGCATGGTCAGACTACTTCGAACTCGAAAGACCACACGCAGCAACTTCATACCATACGTCATTAGTTTCATTTGTCATTAACCCCTCTCATGAGATTGGCGTCATAAAGGGCAGCTATCCGTAAAATCATCCCACAAGGAAACTGTCTCACCACATTCCCTACCTCATAGCAACCGGAATAATTATGGGTATAACCAAAATAACTACATTAGGACTATTTTTTTTTTTTTTTTTTAGCGTATGGCTTTTAGTGCCGGGAGTGTCCGAGGACATGTTCGGCTCGCCAGTTTTGTAGCTGCTTCGAGACGGACACCCAATGGGTGAGCTACAAGTACCGTTGGGGAGGGAAGGAGGGAAGTTGGAATGTAAGGACGAGGAGTTGGAAGGTAGCGGCTGTGGCCTATAGTTAGGGACCAACCCCGGCATTTGCCTGGAGAGGGAGATGGGAAACCACAGAAGACCATCTTCAAGGTTGCCGGCGGGGGGGATTCGAACCTCCTCGCCTCCCGGATGTGAGCGACTGCCATCAGTCATGCCGTAACCACCACGGCTAACTCACCCGGTATTAGGACTATAATAGTACATTATGCAACGAGCCTATAATGGCTATAATTAAGACACGAGTATATTTATAAAACGAGCGTATGCGAGTTTTATAATTTCCATACGAGTGTCTTAATTACCATTATAGGCGAGTTGCATACGACTTTTTATGTTCGACTATAATTATTATAACTATTTTATGTTCGAAGATAAATATTCATAAATATCTGTCGAGGTTTCGCCAGTGTTATGTACTGAACAGACGCAGGAGACGCAGAGAATGCCTTGTATTTGACCATGGCCTTCTCGATTACCCCACTATGACACTAGGCAACGCAGTTTAGAAGGCCTTGGAACTCCACGCAGGTGCGATGCTAACCTCATCTAATTGGTCAAAAAACTGTTTCTTGAGCTGTGATTGGTGGGAGAAACTGTTTCATAATGAAAAATAGTGTTATAATGACCATCATTATGATACAGTTTTCTAACACATAATAGTCAGGGTCGAACATAAACCTGTATTTCAATAACAAGATTCTGAATTCACCAACTGATTACATTTATGCTGTTCCGGGATATGTGAATTCGAGAAACATGCGTTAGTAAATTTATCAGGATTTTAAAATGAAAATTATTCCATCCCAATGTATGGTAATTTATGTATTTCATTCTTATTTTCTGCATAGCCTGAAACATTACCTCATGGAATTTATCTACACATAAGATATACGGCAAAATAAGCAAGTTGACATGAACTCCTTCTAACTTTTGTAAGACAATTTTCATTATTTCAACAGTATGGAGACAAAAAGTGCTATTCATTGTAAAACAATTTTGCTCTAAAAATTACAAAATATGATGTCTGTCTTTCTACCAGCTTGTCGGTATTTCTTTCGGTGGAGTGCTTAAAACTGTTTTGTTTGTTAGCTTTTTGGAATTAGTCAACTCTATGGTATGCAAACCGTCTCCCTAACTTACCAGGGGCAATGTAATGCCAAAAATACAAAGAAATGTGTACTATTATAGTTCGTGCAGTGTAGAAATGACATGGTATTGTGCAATCGATTGCGCCGACAATGAATGAGACAACCTTGTGGTGTAGCGGGTAACATTCTTGACTGTCGGGGTTTGATTCGATGCCCTGCCTAGAAATTTAATCTTGGTTTGAGGTACTGAAATGATATCGATGATATGCAAGTCATCCAAGCAGTGTTCATTTTGAGGACTTGCACCAGGCCAGTGGGCTACATGAGTTTCCTTTTTTCTACATTCTTATTCTGCAATTCAAGCATTGAAATGGGAACTCTGAGAGAGCAAATCACTTCGTAGAGTTGATAGAATAGCTTCCGTACAATATTCTCAAAGGCCTATGCTACAAGTAGCCCTCATGAATTAATCCAATTGCACATTTATATATAATCCACATATCGTACTTAAGACATGATTCTAAGTTCTAAGTGCTGGGCATAGGAAAACCTCGAAACTAATTTTGCAATTTTCAGTGAATGAACTTCCAAAGTATAGTAATTATCATGTAGGGAGATTGTGCCACATACTGTATATACAGAGAGTGCAAGAATTGTTTCAAGACATGGTGACATAGTGAGTAATTTGTGTTTGTACAACGAAGGAGGTTGTCAGGACGGTGATAATGATGGAGATGGTGATAACGATGAAGGCGGTGATTTACTCGTTAGGAACCAAGGGAATATAAATAGCCGGCACTTAAGACTGAAGCGGATCTATGGATAACACAAAATGGACTTGCAGTTTTTTTTTGCGAAAGTACAGAAACTATCTACTCACCATATTTTATGGAGATCGACTAATCCAGAAGTAGACATGAAAGGGGGTAGCCTATCACAAATAGGTGGAAGCAAAGATTGCTCTTGTGTGAGATCCCATGGGCTTAGCCAGGACTCTGCATGCTGCAAACACTGTGGAGTGCCGGATACTCTAGCTCACGTTCGAGAAACATAATTAAGAAGGGGATTCACTACAAACGTTGGGAATCACCGAAATAGATCTATGCTGAAGCTGTAACATTTCAGAAATGTTACGCGATCCATGTTTTCGTGCCTTCCTCGTGTTAGAAGCAAAAATATAATGGGAATAATAATTGTTATTGGCCATAAGAAGGATACAAGATTTATGCTGGATCCCACCATCGGATGTGAAGTAACCATCAGCATATCAAGACTGGTCGTTTAGCAAACGATATGCTTCAAAGATAAGTGAATGCTTGTGGTACGTTTCGAATAAGCGAGAGGAACATCATCAACATTTTTTAATCACTTATCAAGTTTGGATATGCCTAAGTATAAATGACCTAATTTTGCTATGAATGAATCCATTCAATAATAAATAATTCATCTTCAATGTACTCGGGAACAGTATGAGACGTAGTCTATTGGTACCCAATAATATTTTACTGCTAAAAATAATTGTCTAATAATAATATGAAGAAAAGAGAAGAACGGCTTTGAGAAATCCAGCCCCGTCATCAGCCCTCTCTGCCTCTTGACCAATCCATGTTCGCATAGTTGATGTCATAATACTCTGCGTTGCAATATTACAGACCACCTGCTTCAGTGCCTCGACATCCAAAGTTGATTATTATATCTGTGTAGTTTTGTTCAAGTTTCTTCAAAATTTCGAATTTTTGTAGTAGTTACTCCAAATATTCTCTCCTTCCTCATACATCGTGTTCCTTTCGCATGGTATATAAGCCTTCATCACAACCTCGTCATCGTAGAAGTACATCATTCCTCTAAACTTCAGAATATCTGACATAGTGGAAATTAATTAGGTGTAATAATTTCACTATTATATTTCGCGTAGTCAATGTTTGTAGAATTATGTTGTTTTATAATAATGTAGCGTGATATCGCTGCAGTATTTAGTAAATACTATTTATATCAGCTATGTATAATGCTTTTTTGTGATGAGCGCAATGCTTGTAGTTCATCTCTAAAGAACGTTTTCTGCAGAATATCGGCATAAAATATTATAATTGCTGCCTCAATAGTTCGTAGATTTAACTTCACACAGTCGAATTATAATTGCTACAATTCATTTGTAGTACCGAACACAATTCTATAATTTCACTTGTATAACACTTATATCAAATACTGTGCATTCTCAGTCTAATTCGAAATCACTTCATTCGAAGTCCGACCGTTTACTATCTTGACCGACACTCCCGTCGCAAACTCGGTTATGTTTCCAAGTTACGGACACAAACTTGCCCCACTCTGGGCTTGAACTGAAATACATGTCTTGTCAGCTCGACGTTTGACAATCAAAGAAGCCTCGAATGCTGCCTAACATCTCCCTCCTTAATTATCAATTCAGCGCATTTTCTAAAATCGCTTTTTAGGTGCACATTTCAGATGAAAAAGGAAGGGAAAGGGTGCTCAAATAAGGTAAAAAGGGCAGAAAGGTACCGGTTCATTCAACTAATTTTCTCTTTCCTCTATTCTAGTTTATTGAATTACAAACAAGTACATAAAATCACTCATCAAAAGAAGAAAAAGACATGAAGCTGTTGTACTTCAAGATATTATGCATCTCTACATTTTAAAAAGTAAGTCTGTTTCTATTAGGAGATAGAATGTCATTGTAGATGCTAAAGCTTCTTTAGACATCCACAGAAACCAGTGGGGGCAAACCTTGTATTCACTCGGAATGGCAACTCTACAGATGTGGCGAATTCCACAATGTCTGGATTCTTCTGAAGACTAGACTCAAGTTTGTCTTTGGCAAAGCCATCTAACTGCTCCCTCACGGAAGTAAAAACATCCCATTGTTTTTCCTTTTCCAGACCTTGATCTTCTAATCGTTTAATAACTGCAGTCAGGTACTTGTAACTATGGACACAATATAGTTCTGTCTGCAAATTATGTATTTTCTCCGGTAACAGAAGTTGCTGTTCCTTGGAAATTGCACCTGCGTCGGCCGGATCCAAAGAAAGCACAAACTCTCTAATTTTGTCAAAATTCTCACACATTAGCAGCACACTTAATCCACGATCCCCAGCGAGTAATGATCGGAAATGTTGGAAGGGGCAGGCCAGTGGTTTCCCTGTAGGCAACAACATGATTCAGAGCTTTCAGTAGCATCTTCTTCGGGGCAGAGATGAATTGATTTGCGATGTCGTATTCGTTCCTTATGGATTCATAAACCCTGTGAAGGGCATGAGCCAAGCATGTCACATGCTTCAACTTAGGAAATAAAGGTTTCAATTGGTTAACAGCTGAAACCATGTATGGAGCCTGGTCCGTAACCACAAGAAGAAGTTTTTCAAACTCGATACCAGTAAGCCAGAGTTTTAGTAAGAAGTCCATAATTGATTGCATTAATGTATTTGGCATTGGTTTTCTGCAGCTCATACATTTTTAACAACATGGGCTTAACGTTCTTCCCTGCTAAGGGAAATACTAAAATGTTCAAAACATATAGTTCCATTGAGTCTATGGTTTCATTCACAATGATTCCCACATCGCAATCAGACACTTTCTCCTCGATTCTTTGTATGGTTTCTCGGTAAACAGGCTCCATGTAGTTTCTTTTTAAACTACCCTCATCGGGCATTGACATCTTTGTGTATTTTTCAATAAATCCCTTGAAGGCTGGATGGTTCACCTTATTGAGTGGAATTCCTGTTTGTGTAAAAGCTGCCCACAAATCAATGTTTAATTCCTTCAAATTTTGACTTTTTGAAGAACTCTGTTGAAACGCATTTCGTAATAGAGGTTGCCGCGATTCGTTTGCTTGAAGAGTCTTGCCCATTTGATGCTTAGGGCTGGAAATGTGTTGTTTGATGCGATATCGCTGGTGTTTTTCATCTAATAAAATTCCTGAATCACACATAGTACATCGCATAACAGTACCATCAGTGTCTATGAAATCTTGTTTGAATTCCTGAGCCAGAGCAATAAATCGGGCACTGGACACCTTTGGCATGGTAAACTCTAGTAGTACACTCGTTTAGTAATGTAACAAAGTGCTAACACCAGTTCACTTGCTAACTCAGTGCGACTATCACGCAACTCACTCTTGCGCTCACTCACTCACTTGCTGTCCACACTCTCTTATAACACCGCGACAATTGCCAGACTGTTCTCATTCGTGCTGGAACTGCAGTCTCAGCGATTTCTAGTAGCTTCGAGCAGAACCCAGTGTCAATTCTCGGAAATACGCTGGTGTGGTTGCTGACATCTCTGCGTCACCAGCCTCCGTCTCAATGCAAACAGATTACGTGTCTCACAGTAAAAAACTCACATTCACGAACAGCAGGCTACTGATTCTGGTGGGATAGAAACACTCATTGTCAATTGCATTTTTGCGGGCTACATTATAGCAGTAAAGCCAGAGAAAGAGGTCTTGTCGAACACAAAATTATTTTCCTTTATTGGAGGTGTGCTTTCAACTCCCGCGCGGTGTTTACAGAAAGAGGTAGGCTTACTATTCACATGTACACGGCAAGCTGAAGAGACGTTAATTAAAAGTTAAATATTTTATATTGATTAGAAATCTTATATAATAAATAAGATTTAAACTTTCAAAAAGAAGGGGGGGGGGGGAGGCCATTGAGGGCATGTTTGGGGGAAGAGAGATAAAGGTCCCAAAAAAGGGAAAAAGGTGCGTGAAAAATGCATCTTTTCACAATCAGAAACAAAATTTCACACTGCGATATCTTTCCGAACAGCTTTAATTTACCCTAAGAAAAAAGGTGCGCACCTAAAAATCCTAACCCTGGTTATGACACTAAGATAAGTTGGGATGATTTTAATTTGTGGAATTCACCATGAATACTAGGCAAGTTTTCTGTCGCAGATTACCCTATTGTAATCCCTAACAGCCCGTTTAGACGTCCCGGTCACGATCCTGATTAGGCCCCGATCCAGATTAAGTTGGAACGTCTAAACGCAACAGGATTACATTATCTCGATTAACTTTCCCTCCAACAGGATCAACCCGATCCTGTTGCCACAACTAGATAATCACGTTCGTGGCCATAAAGCATAATTGCAAAGAGGAACTCCTATGAGCGAAAGCGGAGTACAATAAACTCAACCAGCTAAAATAAAATGTAAAGAACATAATAACTTTTATCACAAATGATGTTATCAATATTATAAAGAAAACAGGTGGAGAATTACTTGAAACTCATGGCAAACAGCCTATGAGAAATAAAGAATGACAAGACTTACCGCACCAAAGAGATCTCGTCCATTTATCCAGGGTGGGTCAAGTAATATTTTTTCATTTCATTACCTACCTGTCACTAGACGACGATGAGATGTACGCCCCCCCCCCCCCTGCGAAATTTTCGTTTCATTTCTTACTTCCTTCGTGATATTCAATATTTGGCTGCTCTGATACCGTTGGGTGCATTATCTTTATATTAGGAATGGGAGGAATAGTTTTTTAGTTCAGAGTTTTTAAGCCATTTTCAGTGTTGCCTTAGTAAACGAAAGTTTGATGTTTTTCAGTCGGTTAACACGATTGTACTCAAATGAGATGGGTTATTCCCTAATCCTGAAAAGATTTACTTGTATTTATTAATCTCATGTAATTTTTTCAGGATTAGGGAATAACCCATCTATTTTGGGTACAATCGTGTTGACCGACTGAAAAGCATCAAACTTTCGTCTTAAAAACAGGTAAAAAGTAGTGGTAGCACCTTGTATCGACAAAACTAGAAGTCGAGCACTTCATTAAAATGGTATGGTTAAACCAAGAGACGACGAAAGAAACACTTCAGAGACATCTATGTCGACAAGGTATTTTCAACGTTGCCGAGTGTGAGGAATTACAAGTCAAGGGGCATCTGGAAGCCTTCAAAATAGGTATACAATTCACCGACTTCCAGCGGGCTAATAAAACAGACATTTGGCCTAAAGGAATAACAGTGAGATGCTATGGATTTCGACGATACTCGGGAGCAAAATTTGACCCTTAACTTGCTGCTGTGGAATGTAGAAGGACTGAAAAGCTTTCTTAGTATTGTTCCAGATGAATCACTCAGCATATAAGGTATACTAATCTTTACAGAAACCTCTTCAACAGATAAAATTCACCTCGAAAATGTATATGGAAAACATGCATTAGCAACATTGAAACAAAAATTTAGGTCCGTAGGAGGAGTGTCTTGCTTTTTCAAGCCACGCTTAGTAAAAATAAGGAGTACGCACAAAGAATAAAATTCTGTAATTACAAGAACATACCAAATAACAATAGTTGACTTATTCATTCCAATCCTAACACCAATTGAAGATATGATAGATAATATAATGAAAATAATGAATCGTCTTAGACCCAACAAGGAACGCAATAATAGCAGGACAAAAGCGTAGCCAGGATTTTAGTTTGGAGGGGGTCCATTAGGTCCTCATCTATTACTGCAGGAGTTCACATATTTTACCCTATTTTAATTTATGAAAAAGAAAAATAGGCTTATGAGAACACCTTTTGTCCATGAGTGTGTGTGTGTGCCCCTCCCCCCCCCCCCCCCGCTAATAAAATCTGAACGGCCGGAGCGATTTCAATGAAACTCTGTAAGTACATACTACTACCTCGTCCGACCTCGACCGTGCCTTTCAAAATTTGATACGTTTCACCAATTCAACATGCGGGCCACGCGCGATATTTCACTGACATTCTATATCTCCGCAACGGTAACAGATTTCGCCCTGAAATTTTGTACAGTGATAAAGGGTACTACTACAATTTTACCTATGTGACTTTATAAAACCTGTTAAGTACAAAACGAACATGGCGGCCAAGCTAAGTTGAAACATGTTAATTTATGTTTCACGCGATTTAACAATAGGGATGTATAGAACTAGCACCGATAGAGCGCACTGCTGTTGTACTGGGTAAGCGCAAGGCGCTCTTCATTTGTCACCTGTGTTCACATGCCGCTAATATCCACGAATTTAAGTTGTTTAAATTGCTATTTTCGTGACTATGCCGAGCTATTGCAGTGTTCCTCTTTGCAAAAATCAGGGAAATCCGATTTCGTGTCACCAATTTTCACAAAATAAAGAAATGAGGAAGAAATGGTTACATCCTATTAGAGGGAAACATTTCGGTGAAGAAAATCTGACCGAAAATATTAAAGTGTGTTCCAATCGTTTTCAACTCGATGACTTCACGAAAACTGTGTTGGGCAACTGTGATTTACAAAGGGAAATAATTCCTACCTATAAACTGAATAGACATATCGATAACAACCACTGAATTTATGCGTTTGTATTTGAAGGTGAGAGAGCAAGATTAAATCCGGGCACTGTTCCATCGCTTTTTCCGTGGACCACGAACACAACAAAAATAAGGAAGAGGCCATACACAAGAAAATTGCCAGTTTACCACGATAAGCCTACAATATCGGAATCTGCATAAATTATCTCCATTGAAGTACGGTACGGGAAGAAATCGTCAATATACAGGAAGAAGTGAATGTAACATTTGTGACTCCCATTTTCAAAGGCATCAATACTCGGACAAATACTTCAAGAATAAATGTCACAACATTAACAGTCAAAAACGTATTATGGTTGGTTTCTTGAAATCAGAATTAATCGTCAACTTACAGCTGCCCGACGGAGAATGTGGTACCGGTAGTGACTGACTTCTACATTCTTGAGTCATAGGCCTAAGTTAGCCAGATGAATGGAAACAGTTCATGGCCTTAAAACAGGGATTCTCAAACTTTTTAAATATTGTACCCCTAAGTCGTTTCCAAGGGGTACGGAAACGATTTGTATTAAGAAATTGACAAATTACGAAAGAACCAAACGTTGCGATGCATTTTGAGGTAAACAATACCGGTATCAACTTTCTTTGATTATGTTTACCATAAAAAAGACCGTTTCATGTACGCTATCAACCAAAAAAGTACACGAATCGAAGTCTATAAGTAAGGGGAGCCAGTGAATATTTAAATCTCTATTTATAAAAGGAAGATTATAGTTTTACGTGACCGTTAATCTAGAGATCATAAGGCACAGAGGACTTCCTCTTTACGTGGAATCCGAACAGGACAAGGCATTTCACTTTGAAAATCTCATATGCATTGACCGGGAAATCTCTATTTATGATTTAAGTCTTATGGAGATATAGGCTATTTATCAATATAGGCCTACAATACTCAAGCATGCTGACTCCTATTCATAATTTGAATAATAAAGCGTGTTAGAATTTTGTTATTACCGCTGTAGCCTACTAATTCTTCCCTCCTGCCACTAGTTTTAGCGCCTCTAGTCCGTAGTTCATTTTACAGCTGTTTAACGCTTTAACGCTGAAAATCGTTCATAATACGAGTATATTAGAGGATATACCTATAGAATTAATTAATATAGTCTTGGAGTAAAATTAGAGAAGATATAATTTACTTTAGCTTAGAAAACTCGGTCACAATCTATACATTCCTCGTAGCTGACTGGGGGAAACATAGGACGATCGCCTTGCGCGTACCCAGTACTACACGAGCGCTATCTGGCGCGAACTTTCTCAGGCTACATCCCTATTCGAGCGCAGTGAACTTGAAACGGTAAATGTTTATACAAATTCGAATCTACTGAAATCTAATTTAGTTCAATTGTTTACATAACCTTAATATGGTGGCTGTGCGAAATTTTTAAATGAAGCTTTTATTTCTTGTGTCCTAATCATGCGATCAAAGTAAAGGTATGAATAATGAACCTACGCAATAATTTTCATCTAATGGTACATAACTGTATGGCCTAAATATATAACAATCCAACATGGCGACCATCTGAAATATTTAGACGGTTCTCAATATCTACGAATCTATTGCAGCAATCAAACTGAAATTTGGTATGCTGATAGAGGCTATTAATATAAGTTTACATATTGAACTTTCAATTACCTGGTGAGCACAATACCAACTTGACGGCCAAGCGAATTTAAAACATTTAAATGGAATTGACGCGCGATTTAATTATCCGAGCGCAGTGAAACTTGGTACGGTAAATGTTCATACAAAATCTACTGGCATCTAATAAAATTCAATTGTTTCATAACCCCAAGATGGCGGCCATGTGAAATTTTAAAGTTGAGTTTTTATTTCTTGTTTCCTAATCATGCGATCGAAGTGAACGTTTGAATAATGAACCTACGCAATAATCTTCATCTAATGGTGCATAAATCTATGGCCTACATACAGAACAATCCAACATGGCTTTCCTTTTCATAGGTGGGAGAATGTTTTCATAAAGACGACCAATAGGATATATGAAAATAGGCTATATAGTTCTTCACGGACTACTTGTTCTGATTATACGTACTTTAGGGTTAATTTTTAGCTTAGGACAAAAATCTTCAGTCTGTCTGAATTCCGCCCTTTGTTGCTTTGTGTTAAGGCAGCTCACAGCTGTGTCACTGTCTATATTTGTCTCTGTCGCTCTTATTTTCAATTAACAGTTATCAGAATACTACTCTTATGGCATATTCACACGTTTCAGTTCAGAATGTTTTTTACATTAATACTGAACTATGTCTTGGTGTTCTCTAAATACTTTATTTAGCAGAAATGTTTTTTAGTCAATTGAATGAATATGTCCAAAAAATCCATCAGGAGTAAATAGCAGGAAGAAGGGACACTCATAAGGCATCAGACAAAGAAGGTACCGTACGTTGCAACATATTTAGGTCTATTATTGTTAGTCTAATTTATACAGTGCTGTTTTAAGGTAAGCCTAACGGTCACTGTGGACCTCATTCTTGTTTATTATTATTATTATTATTATTATTATTATTATTATTATTATTATTATTATTCAGAGGAAACAGTAACACCCTTTAAATAATAATTAATAAATACGAACCTTTAAAAATAAATCAAATAACTTTACATTCTATCAGTGAGCAATGCGTCTTTCTCGTGCAGAGAAAATTATTTGTAAAAGCTGTGCCTATATAATGAAATGGGGGCCTCAATTTTCTACACCTAAAATAAAAACTTAACTTACCGAAGATGTATCCAGTTTTGCCTTCTTTATGAAAACAGCGGTCGATCTTCTAAACACTCGCTAATGTGACAAAAAGAAGAAAGAAAAGAGCAACTATCAAACAACTTTCGACTCTTCCCCAATACTACCACTTACATACTGCATCTCTCCTCTCACACAGACACACAACCACCGTAAATCCCGACAGTGGTGACAATCAACCACGCTGTGCCAGTATAGTAGCCTGGGACATTATAACACTGCTATTTCTAGGAAATGGAAATTAAAAGCTGACAAGAGAGTGTAAGATGACAAGCTATAACTGGCCCCCTCCAGAGAGGTCTCTTGCTAATTGGCAATCTCCATACCTGCCAACTTTCAAAAAGGTCTTTCAGTAAAACTCGCACGCGCCAAAAAATCTAACACATTTCGACATACCCCTGCTTGAAAGAATAAGCCTCCTGGGCTACAAAATACAGTAATTCATGCGCTTTAAACAGGATATTTCAATGAAATCTTATCTGCTTACATCATACGCCGCCGGCTCCGTGGTGTCGGGTTAGCGCACCTGCTTCGCACCCGGAGGCCCCGGGTTCAATTCGCGGCTCCGTCAGGAATTTTAGAAACTGACGTGAAGGCTGGAACGGGGTGCACTCAGCCTCGTGAGGACAATTGAGTAGCTGTCTGACAGTGAGGCAGCGGCCCGGTCACGAAAACCAAGATCAACGGCCTAGGGGACCCGATGCGCTGACCACGCGTCACCCCTATATCTGCAGGCCAAATGGCTGGGCAGCGGTCGCTTGGTAGGCCTAGGCTCCTCATGGGCTGTAGTGCCAGGGGTTATTATTACATCATACGCCAATTATTTGTAGACGAGCATGAAGCTCAAGGAGCAGGTGTGGTGAATTTTGGTTTGGAGCATAGATATAACAGGACTTCCTTAAAATAATATACCTAGGCAATACACGTATCACTCACTGGAAATTACTTGCACTTTTAAATTCATAGCTGAGGCTTTTTTAGCTTCTGCCAAAAGTCTGGAGAAAAGGTGCTGGTATAACAGGGACCAGAACTCCTGGTCTTCAAAATAGAAGTAGACTCCAGAGATTCATTTGACATGACAAAATTCATGTATTTTCCTCTCTTCAGAAAATTACGAGTTCAACAGCATTAATATAAAACACTACAGTAACCGATGATATAACCATGCCGAACCTCAAGCATCCCTCCGCCGTTCTGCCAGGACAGATAGACAGGCAGACTTAAGAGCCATAGTTGTGGCTTGCTTTGCTTTCTTCAGAAAGTCAATAGAATTGTGTTTGTATAACATGCTTCAGAACTTCCGGTCTTCAAAATAGAAATGGCTTCCAGAGTTCCATTAGAAATCGATGACCTGAACTGTGTCCTGTTCTTAATCAGGCTAAAAATTCGTTCACATTCTGTCTTCGCAGTCAAGTACGGACAAATATCTAGATGTTACACGATCGACGCTGGTCTCAGCCGTTTGACGAGATTTCCGTAGTATTCACGATAGAACACGGAGGAAAATCGCGATTCACATAATTGGTGACATTTTTAGTCGTTCGACGGTCAGCCGGCCGTCTGGAGGATGAACGTTCGAACCAGGTATCGAATTTTACGATTTATTCTGTCGGGCACGGGAAAAATGAAGCATTATTACGCAATAGGCGCCGCTTGCTGTCCGTTTGACAAGAATCCAGTTGTCCTCGTCATCGAATGTGGAGAAATATTGCGATGTATCGCAATCGCTGCCGCTCTCAAGCGTTTTACGAGGTTCACGTTGTCCTCGCGGTTGGACACTGAGAACGCGATAATATGGAATCGGTGCCGCACCCGGCCGTTCAACGATTGTCTGCCTGTCTATCTGTCCTGGCAGAACGGCGGAGGGATGCTTGAGGTTCAGCATGGTTAAAATTCACGAGCGGTTATGGGCATGTTCTATGGTCGGCGCCGTGATTCTCACAGTCCCTATGCCGTAGTTGGGAGTTAACGGTGGATCACGAGAAGAAATGAGTATCGCGATGCTACGTAGTCATTTTTAAATGGATTGATGCACTTCTCGCTCCCCGTACGCTTTTAAGTATAGGTCATGGGAAAAGCGGCGAATAGATTTCGAAATGTTTCGTGATGGGTGCCCAATCACCTTTGAAAGGATTCCCGCAGTCTTCGTGATCACAAGTTCGCGATCGGGCACGGGTTTTATAATTTTAAGCAACTGACGTCGACCTCGGTCCGTTTGACGAGATTCTCGCAAGCAAGTCGTACGGTCAGCCGGCCGTCTGGAGGATGAACGTTCGTACCAGGTATCGAATTTTACGATTTATTCTGAGAGGATTGCACGAATAATACAAGAGGGCACATTTTCTTTTGAATTCGAATCACAAATTATACACGTTTTCGAGATAACCGGTTAGATAATATATCCGATGGAACCAACGTTCGAAGGAAAAATCGACATAGAACGGAATTTCGAATTGACCATACTGGATGTCCAAATTTACGATACGGACAGATTTTTAAAATAAATGTATTTCGAAGCTGTTTCGCGATCATTTCGCAAGATTGCGACTTTAAATTATTTCGCGTTATTTCTGAACTTATATTTGAGATTGTCTCCAAATGTAGAGGTTATTAACAGAAATGAGAGGTTTCTGTAGAGTTTCGCAAGTTTTCGTGAATAAACGTGACGCGAAAAGTCAGGTTTCCTAATAATACAAAAAAATAATTCACACTGAACTAAAAACTCTTCTTGATGCCTAAAACATATGTTCAAGCAATGTATACCACTCAAGGTATCCTCACCCTGAAAATTCACATGTTATTCCGTAACCACAACACGACCTACGCTTTGTAATTCGTGGTAAAGAAGAAAATAACTATTTTTTATACAGAACGGTAAAGGTTATCGAACAAATCAACATATTAAAGAACAAGTAAACGGTTATCCCAGATCTTTCATTCAACACAAACAAATCGATATCTATCGACTAGGTTTCAGTCGAAGACTAACGATCAGGTGAATATAGTTCAGAGCGATGTATCGAATGTGCACTGGTCACACCGCATGTATCGGCGGCAAGCGAAAGCTTGTACAGGCACGAATTTTAAAAATATCTTGGTACGTAAATCCGTAAACGGAAAAACCATAAAAGTTGTCAGGTATGAATCTCCTAATTTCTTGGAAGACTTTTGTCATCATCACCTGGTTGTATACCCAGTACTGAGGCACCTACTCTTCTTGGAAAAATCCCCCTACGTCACAATCCTAATTGTTACCCTGTTATTTCAGCCCCTCCAAGCAGCGCAGACACGGAAGTGATAACTGGCCGTGCAGAGATTGTTAGTAAAATCTTTGTCAATGCATTTGCTGTATTTAATATTTCGTTGTAGGTTCTAAATTTGTTCGAGCCGTAAGAAAATATGAAGGCTTTTGCCCAACCCAATTTCTAGATTCATCTGGGGGGGGGGCCTCTGCCCCTCCCCCCTCTGCCTACGCCACTGTAGCAGGAGACTTCAACTGCAGAATTGACCTCCCAAGTCAGCGGAAAAACATATTACCCTACTGAGCACAATGGAAGAGGAGGGCTTCAGGCTAATCAATAAAGAAGAAAATAAAACCATGTTTGCATACAATGGCAATAACACCATGGGCTTAATTTTATACAGATGACCGGAGATGGAAATAGAGCATCATCCAATAGCCTTCCCAGTAACCAACACCTTACTTAGGAAACACTGTCCCGTTTCCGCAGTGGTATCACAACGAGCAGATAACCATCTGAAGAATTCTAAAGATTAACACAGGCTCACAAGGAAACTAGACATGTAATCATTGCAATCAGAAGAAGAACAGATTTCTATATTAAAACATCATCTTGGAGATGTTCCTTGAGAGAAGAACAAATTCCTGGCTCGATACCAGTAGTGCTAGAACAGGAGTTCTGTCTCACTTCTTTTTGATCCCCCCTCGTAGTGGCCTCGAACCTGATATCTCGCTAACCAATAATGAGATTTGAACATACAGGGTGTCCTAGAACTCGTAGTAATGCCCCTTCATTCCCTATAGCCTCTTTATTTAATTAAAAGACCAAAACTAAAAGGTCATTCGCGAGAAGTGGGGTAGTGTATTGTAACGTTTTTAGGGTTCGTAAAAATAGGTCAGGCTTATAATGCACTAATACTTTATTTACAATAATGTTATTTACACTAAATCAAATTAAGCCTACTTACTTCCACACACACACACACACACATACTTACACAGAGTTGCACTTTACACAGCTACAAGTCACTATTTATTTACAATGTTCACTGCAAGGAAGTATCTCCTATAGTTACTATTTATTTTCCACAGTCACTATTTATCCTCCAGACTTACTGACTAAATTATTAATTTTCACGGCACTGTCTTCAATATTACAGCACTTCACATTTATTTCCACTGGTCGCTCGGCACGGCACACACCGACAGCGCGGACTCGTCCAGGACTGACTGCTCGTCGCACCTTACTGGCATATAACCAATCCAGCTCCTTGTCTCGAATGTTCTCGGCGTTGCCCCCTTCCAGTAGCGTCGAGTATGTCCTCGTGGTTGGTTTCCCGAACTCTTTAGCTCCTCCCAGTACTTTGTTCGGGACCTTCTTGTCGCATCCAATAGTCTCTAGAAGCAGAACAGTCTGGAAGCCTTGCGTCAATAGTCTACCTGATTCGTAGCGTTATTGTATTGGTGGTGGCCTTGGGGAGGGGCTACCCTAATTAGCCTTGGCCTAATTGGCTGCCCAGCGTTCTCCATACACTCCGCCCACTTGACAGGAGGAGAAAGGGACGGTGGCCGACGGCAACTACACGAATCGTTACACTGCCCCCTCCTTAACACTGTTCCGTCTCGGAGCAGACACTTCCCACAGGGTGACGGTAGGAACAGCTCGGTCCTTCACGGCATCGTGAGTTGACGAAGAAGTAACAGTCCACCGTTTTCCGAGGCACCACGTCTATTCGGGGCCAGCAGCACACCAGAATCTGAATCCCTCTGCGTCGAAAGACTTCCTCTAGCATGCTTCTTACAATCCTCCAGTCCAACCCATCTGGTCCACAGCCCAACTTGGGTACAGCTAATTTGGATATGCTTCGCTCCAGTAGGTGCTCCCGCATAGCAAGTAGACTATCCCAGATGGCACGATAGGAGGGCTTCAGATGGGAGAGTTCTTTCGTCACCAGATAGAACAGCGATCGCTCGTTCCTGGTTAAGCACAACACGTCCCCGACACGAGGCTCTTGGCGCTGAAGCTCTTCAATGCCGCCGTATTTATGCCGGAACACCTGGGCGATTCCCTGGCTCATCCTCAGGTCCTTAGCCACACAGTGAGCCAAGGCATACTCACTGGCGGTTTGGAATAAATCCTGTCGAATCTCGGTAGTGACGCCATAACGAACTTTTCGGCCTATTCGGCATTGAGCCATGAACTCTTCGAAGGATCGTTCTGCTTCTGGCAATCGACAGATACGAGCGTGTTGTACGTGCCCCTCTTCATCGTTGTCGCCCAGGAACGGTGCCAGCCGATTGAAATGGACCGCTCGGGGTTTGCCATTCGGTCTTCTCCTGATACGATAGACGACGTCGTTGATCCTCTTCAGTACCTCATATGGTCCGTCCCAGGAGCGTTGTAGCTTCGGAGAGAACCCTCGCCGCCTTTTTGGGTCGAAAAGCCAGACTAGATCTCCTGCTTGGTATCCTCCTGATTCGGTTCTTAGGTCGTAACGCTCCTTCATCCGGTCGCTCGCATTTTGGATGTTTGCGCGAACTCGGTCGTGAATGTCATTCATCCTTCGACGGAGGTCGGAGATGTAGTCCTCGCCAACAACGTCATCCTTAGGTTTGCAGCCGAACGTCAGGTCACACGGCAACCGCAGCTCTCGGCCAAACAGCACATTAGCTGGCGTTTGGCCTGTGGTCTCATGTATAGAAGAGCGGTATGCCAGTAGAAACAAGTGGAGAAACTTGTCCCAGTCCCGCTGGTGGTCGGATACAATCTTGGACAGGTATTTCTCCATTGTTCTGTTCATGCGCTCCACCATGCCGTCGGACTGTGGATGCAGGGTAGTTGTTCTCGTTTTCCGGATCCCGAGAATCTGGCACAATTCCTGGAACACCGACGACTCGAAATTTCGCCCCTGGTCGGAATGCAATTCCAAAGGTACACCAAATCGGCTCACCAGCTCCCTTGCTAGTGTCTCGGCAACCACCACCGCCTCTTGATTGGGCAATGCATATGCCTCTACCCACTTGCTGAAGTAATCTATTGCTACCAAGATGTATTTATTTCCACTCTCAGTCGTGGGGAAGGGGCCCGTTACATCGATGGCGATCCGTTCGAACGGTGCACCAACGTTGTACTGTCTCATCGCTGCTCTTCTCTTCTTCTGTGGCCCGTTCGCAGTGGCACAAACCACGCACTTTCTACACCATTTACGAACGTCGTCGGAGCAATTGAACCAGTAAAACCGCTCTCGGATTTTCTCTATGGTTTTCCGAACTCCAAGGTGCCCTCCGGACGTTCCATCATGCAGCAACTGCACTATCTCGGATACCCTGTTTCGTGGAACAATAAGCTGTAGCCTCTCCTGGGTCCCATTCTCATTCTCCAGTACCCTCTTTAGAACCCCGTTTTCCAAAATCACGGAATTCCACTGAGCCCAGTAGGCTTTTACAGAGCGCGAGACGGGAGCTACCTCTTCCCAGGTCGGTCGTTCCTCAGACTTCTTCCAACGCAGTAGGTGTTTTAAGTCCGGATCGTTTTCTTGGTCCTTACGGATTCCCTCATCCTGCCAGTGGTCGTCAGTCACAGTACTTCTTCTTACCGCTGCAATTTTGTCTTCTATCCGATTGCAGTGCTCGCAGTCTTGCGCGCACGGTCTCCTAGATAGAGCATCAGCATTTCTGTGTTTAAGACCAGCCCTGTGTTCAGAGTCGAAGTCGTACTCCTCGAGTCTTTCGATCCACCTGGCTACCTGTCCCTCCGGGTTCTTGAAACTCAGAAGCCACGTAAGTGCTGCATGATCAGTCCGTAGAACGAACTTCCTCCCGTAGAGGTACTTGTGGAAATGCTCCACCGACTTCACTACAGCAAGCAATTCCCTTCTAGTCACGCAGTAGTTCCTCTCCGGTTTAGAAAGAACCTTGCTGAAGTAACCTATCACTCTTTCCTGCCCACCTTGCAGTTGGGAGAGCACGCTACCGATGCCCACATCGGTGTCCAAAACGAACAGTCCTTCCGGTTGTGGGTAACTCAGGATAGGAGCATTGGTCAGTACCTCCTTCAGTTGTTCGAAAGCCTGTTGACAGGTTGTGTCCCACACAAAACTCCGGCCGTCTTCGGTAAGTCGAGTCAGAGGCTTTGCGAGATTAGCAAATCCTGGCACGAATCGACGGTAATAGGTGCATAGTCCGAGGAAACTCCTAACTTCGCGCTTATCCTTCGGTATTGGCCATTCCTTCACCGCGTCTATCTTCTCCGGATCTGCAGCAACCCCCTCTCCGGAAACAACGTGGCCCAGGTAATTAACTTCTTTCCGAAAGAGGAAGCACTTCTTGGGGTTGAGCTTCAGGTTGGCTTGTTTTAGACGTAAGAACACCTGCTCCAAATTCTTTAGGTGGTCTTCAAACGTCCTCCCGAGAACGATGATGTCATCCAAGTAGACCAAGCAGGTTTCCCAAGACAGCCCTTTTAAAACTCGCTCCATCAAACGTTCAAACGTAGCAGGGGCGTTACAGAGTCTGAACGGCATAACTGTGAAGTTCCACAGTCCCGAACCAATCGTAAAGGCGGTCTTCTCCTTGCCGTTGGGGTCCAACCCGACCTGCCAGTAGCCACTCTTGAGGTCCAAAGTGGAGAAGATCGTGCTCCCACCCAAGGTGTCCAGGGTGTCATCGATGCGTGGTAGAGGATAACTGTCCTTTTTCGTCACATTTTTCAGCTGGCGGTAGTCTACGCAAAACCGCGTAGATCAATCTTTCTTCTTCACCAGAACCACTGGCGAGGCCCAGGGGCTGCTTGAAGGTTCAATCACCCCATCGCGAGCCAAATCGCTTATTATTCACTCGGCTTCCTCTCGCTTGGCTAGTGGCAATCTTCTGGGCGTCTGGCGAATAGGTCTTGAGTCACCCGTATCGATGCGATGTTGCACCACGTTCGTTCTTCCATTACCAGTCCCATCCTGGAAGGCATCTTTATGACGTTTGAGAAGTTCCCTTACCTCTCGGCTCTGCTCAGGATTTAGCTCTTGACAACCTGCCTCGATAAGACTGTCAAGCCACACTGAATGTATACCGGATGAGGAGGCAGCTGTTCGCACTTGGCGTAAGACGGAGGACGCAGACGAACATATTCCCAGGCTGGTTCCTTCCCGAACGGTTATTGGGCGATCATGAAGTTTCATTACCCGCACAGGAATCTTCGCCCCTGCACGAACCAAAGCTTTGGCTACCAGCATTCCATGTCCAGTTTCGTCTTCGCCAACCGTAGGCCCTACCATGACGACACAACCTTCAGGAATTTCACCGTCCAGCTTCCCTTCTACCATTACTTCACTACGTCCTGGCAGTACCATGTCTATCGCTGATATCACCCGTACCGACGCGGCGTTCCTCTTCTGCAGCACTACCTCCTCGTTTCCGACTCTCAAAATTCCGCTTCCCAAGTCTAGTCCGAATTTGTTCTTAGTCATGATGTCCAACCCGAGAATAACGTCCTCTTCCACCTCAGCGATCAAGACACGATGGCGAAACTGGGTATCACCGATGATGAAGTCGACGACTGCCTCCCCTCGAACGTTGGCTGACACCCACCACTGAGACAAGTTTATGGGAGATGAAACTCAGCTATCATGTCGAATGTGTAGCTCCTAGTCTAGGAGAAAGTCATGTTGAGGTATTTGTCTGCAGGGAGTGTGGTAAACGAAACAACAACACCAACAACAACAACAACAACAACAACAAAGAGCATACATGTAAAGGGAATATTATGGAATTTTCGAGTACATGTAGTCAATTTTAATTTTAAAAAATTGTTAAATTTCATGGTTTGTACACCACTTGGCTAAATTTGGTAAATTTTAGTGAATATTCTTCTATATTCGGCTAATTTTATATGAATTTGAGGTAGTTTAAACCATTCGTAGGTAAATCAATGGAATTTCAATAAATCTGGTAGTCATTTGTTGAATTTTACTGGAATTTTGTGTCATTTGGTCAATTTGCGGAAAATTTAGTGGATTTTAGGAAAATTCAAGGTAAATCTGGGGATAGTTAGGTATTTAACAGATAACCTGTCACTATTATGGTTGTATAAGAGTGTGCCTTTCACCACCAAGGGGTAGGATTGGAGAGGAGACCGTCATGACCTGAAGTGCATAGCCATTTATATTGATTTTAAGAATGACTGTTGTGGGGGATCGAACACTCCTCTTGTTGGTTTTGGGGGAAGTGTATTCCATTCCATTCCATTTTTAAAAGCAACTAATCAGGTCCTAGCATTGGACAGTTGCAAACCATTTCACTATTCTTAACATCAAATGTACATTTGCCTGGAGTAGAAGTGGGAAACCACATCAGTTTGGTGTATAGAAAACTCACCTCACCTCACCCCAACTCATTGGAAAATGAAAATAATTTGTTTTTGTCTTACTTAGGGGCTTGGAAATCATGGTAATCAGTCCCATGTACTATACTTAGGAAAAATAATAATGGTCATGCACACTATTATTAGCTGAGTATCTAATACAATTTTGCATACCCTAGGACCAGTATCGCATTATAAAGGCATGGCATGTGTTACCGTCCTTAAAGCCAGTTATATAAAACAAAAGAGGTCTTTAATTCCACCCCAGGGAGTCATATCTAGTGTCATGTAGGTTGACGATCACGGAGTCCTAGCTGAGTCCGTCATTGCTTCCACTAACTTGTGCTAGGCTCCTCGCTGTCTTCTTTCCTGTCGACCACACTTGCTCAACTCTTGTTCTCTACCGACCCCGACATTATTAGGGTATCCAAGGCCTAGGGAGTCTCTTCCATTTGCAACTTAATTGGCCCTTGTTTATATATTTTTCTGATATCCTACTTGTGTGAGGAGGCAGCCTTCTTTTTATTTTCAAGTTATTTACTGCCTTTTGCTCAAGCCCCTCAAGGAGGTAGGGTGTATATAGCCCCACCACTTGTGGTGCACTCTGCATATGGCTACACCCTCCAGGGGCTTACGGCTGATCAGTTTGGAAGTTGGCGACCCCAAGGGATTTCTCAGCTGAGTCCAGTTTTCCTCCTCTTTATCCATTACCTCTGGGGCAGGGCCTCTCCTCGTTTACGTTTCTATCTGCCTTTCATGGCTCTCCTTCCTTCCAAATCCATCAATCCACACTCTTGAGGGTTGAGGACCATTCTTTTATTCCTATTGTCCTTCTAGTATATAAGTGTGTAGTTAGTTTTAGTTATAGTTTAGATTTAATTTTCATCTTTACGATCACCCAAACCATTAGGGCTCGATAGAATGGCTTAGAGGTTAAGTTTATACAATGCTTGTCTTTTGTTCGAAACAACACCAGCTTATATTCCTAACTAGGTCGTGAATTTTGATTTTAACTGTAATGTACAGTGTAGGATTGGAAAAGATGGCGTCCGTAGCTTTTCAATTTACAACTATCCTAGCGTGGAGGCAGGTAATAAAGCAGGGCAAGGTTCTTCAGGGACTGTAGCGCCGATCAGTGAGTAAGTAAATAAGTAAGTAATTAAGTAAGTATTTGTGTAAGTGTAAATAAGAAATAAGCCTAATGTATTTGTAGTACAGATAGGCTTTGTCAAGTGCAGTCTATTTGAACTCCACATGTGCTCTCAGTCAGACAAGAAACCTAATACTTTCTGACAACAGTGCACTATTCTTATCGCCACGTGTCACAAGTTCTGCCCACCTAGTCCGGCAACATGCAGCAACTAGAGCAAATGCATTCAAACATGTGTTTTGTTTAAAATTCAACTTTATCACTTCATCACTCTGCTGCTCTGAGGTCCGGGTTCGATTTTCTAAAGGCTGCAACAGGGTACACTCAGTCTTGTCAGGTAAAACGTTTTAGGTCAATTCATGAATCATAGGAAAGGGTTAGCTATTGTTAGTTCAAAACAACACCTTACTTCACCCTCTCCCATAATTAGTTTATAAAATCTCAGGTTGATAACCTTAACGTTTTAACTCTTTTGGCTAAATTCATGGGACATGACAAGAGGTTGGCCATCCTGACTTGTACAATACCTCATACAACTCTGTAGCCTTATTCATTAGCTATATATACGCATTAATCCATAATTACTCGATAATAATAATAATAATAAAAATAAAAATAATCCTCCATACACACGTTCATTAAAGCATGGTTTCACAAAACGCTTATGCTTTTAGATGTTTAACACCTTTCTTCCCTGTAACATTACTATTCCCTGTTTTAAAAGTGAAATAATCAATCTACCTAATTTACAACTATCACACTTAATTTTAGGGTGTTTTCGTTTGCAAGATATTGATTTTTTCAATTTGGGGGTAGTTTTCACCCCTTACTATTTTTCATCAAAACAAAAGATCTTAGGTTCAATAATCATTTTTACCCGTTTAACACCTTTTTACCCCTTTAAAATCACTATTTACTGTTTTAGGGGTGAAATGACCTATCCAGGTAAAAGCATATGTCATGACATATTTTTTAAGCTATCACACCTAATTTTAGGGTTCTTAGTTTCCAAGGTATCGATTTTTCAATTTGCAGGTAGTTTTCTCCCCCCTACTATTTTTCATCAAAAACAAAAGATCTTAGGTTCAATTATCCTTTTTTCCCGTTTAACACCTTTTTACCCCCTGTAAAACCACTATTTACTGTTTGAGGGGTGAAATGACCTATCCAGGTAAAAGCGTATGTCATGGCATATTTTTTAAGCTATCACACCTAATTTTAGGGTTCTTAGTTTCCAAGGTACAGATTTTTCAATTTTGGGTAGTTTTCACCCCCCTGCTATTTTTCATCAAAAACAAAAGATCTAAGGTTTATTTGTCATTTTTGAGTGTTTAACAGTTTTTTTCTCGTAAAATAACTATTTACCGTTTTAGGGGTGAAATGACCATTCGAGGGAAAAGTCTATATCATCACCTATTCTTTCAGCTATCACGCCTAATTTTAGGGTCCTTAGTTTCCAAGATATTAATTTTTCAATATTGGGGGTAGTTTCACCCTCCAAAGGGGGACGTCGCCCCAAGTGCCAGAACCCCTCATACAAGTCCCTAGCATGATTGGCTCGCGAGATATTAACAAAAGTGTAGTTAGGCACTTTTGACAAAATACGAATCATACATTAAAAAACGGGGCGTCACCCCAAGTGCTAGGATACTGCCTATGGCAAAATCCCATCAGGGGTTCAGAAAATATTAACAAAAGTGTAGTTAGGTCCTTTTGACAAAACCCGTCAGTGTGCGCACAAACAAAAAATATTACTTGTCCCCCGGGTAAGGGTAGTTTTTATTTTGGGGTGGATATACCCCGTCCATACGAAAGTGGAGCTCGCCACGAGTCCTACGTCACCTCATATGTTCAAATCGCATTATTGGTTAACGAGACACTAAAAAGCCGATGACCTTTTAGTTTTTTGGGTTCTTAATATATATTTAAGAAAACTCATCTATAAATAATCATTTAAAAAGCCCGCTCTCTTACAAAAGTCGCCAAGTTCGTATGCATACAAAAAATTACAATTTCACCCCCCGGGTAAGGGTAGTTTTTATTTTGGGGTGGATATACCTCGTCCATAGGAAAGGGGAGTTCACCACGAGTCCTACGACAGACCTTATGTTTAAATCCCATTATCGGTTAGCGAGATACTAAAAAGCCGATGACCTATTCGTTTTTTGGGTTCTTAATAAATATAAAAAAACTCATCTATAAATAATCAATTAAAATTCCCGCTCTCTTACAAAAGTCGCCAAGTTCGTATGCATACAAAACAAATTACATTTCACCCCCAGGGTAAGGGTAGTTTTTATTTTGGGGTGGATATACCCCGTCCATAGGAAAGGAGAGTTCACCACGTGTCCTACGACACCTCATATGTTTAAATCGCTTTATTGGTTAGCAAGATACTTAAAAGCCGATGACCTATTAGTTTTTGGGTTTATTTAAATGAATATTTAAAAAAACTCATCTATAAATAATCATTTAAAAATCCCGCTCTCTTACAAAAACCGTCAAGTTCGTATGAATACAAAAAAAATACTATTTCACGCCCGGGTAAGGGTAGCTTTTAATTTGGGATGGACATACCTCGTCCATAGGAATGAGGGGTTCACCACGAGTCCTACGACACCCCATATGCTTAAATCCCATTATTGGTTAGCGAGATACTAGAAAGCCTATGACCTATTAGTTTTTTGGGTTTATTTAAATAAATATTAAAAAAACTCATCTATAAATAATCATTTAAAAAGCCCGCTTTCTTACAAAAGCCCTCAAGTGCGCATGCATACAAAAAAACACTTATCGCCAAAATGTCTAAAACACACGTTTACCTCAAATTGCCTTTCCAAAATCCACCCATTTAAAAAAAATAACCTCACCATCAAATAGAGCGGGAAAATACCATCTAAACGAACCCTCCCCTAACCCTAGTCCTCGCCCACCACCTAACCTTTTCCCAACATAGCCATACGTATTCAAGCACACACGCAACTTGCAAGAAAACATACACTACCCCACTATTCGCGAATGACCTTTTAGTTTTGGTCTTTTAATTAAATAAAGAGGCTACAGGAAATGAGGGGGCTTTACTACGAGTTCTAGGACACCCTGTATGTTCAAATCCCATTATTGGTTAGCGAGATATCAGGTTCGGGGCCGCTACGAGGGATCTAAAGAAGTGAGACAGAACTCCTATTCTAGCACTACTGATACCCAATGCTACAGGGAGAGACATACATCCTCCATCTTCTACAAGTTGCAAAACAAAATAACTGACTTCATGATCTTCAAAGTTACGCTAAAGCGTGAAACATATATAAAGAAAAAATAGCTGCATAACAGAAGCCAAGAGATCAGCGGAAGTTTCTATGAGAGATACCTATATTGCACTCAGACGAAGATAAATACAAACTACAAACGTTATGTAGATAGGGTCTATGTCCACTTGGGAACAGCACTTTCAAAGATCCCTAACATTACAAGCAACCTAACAGAATTTGGGATTTTAATGAATAAGGTAAATGACATTGACTGCCAAGCCATTGCGTGTGGAGAGGTGGAAGACGTCAATAAATCAACGAAAAACAGAAAAGCGACAGTAGCAGACAATATATTCAATTAATACCGGTACAGCAAGCAATTAGCAGCCATTTTACTCGACACCTGGATATTACTATTAAACAAGTGCATGAAAATAGGAGATATCCAAACATTGGGCCAACAGTCAGCTGTCAGAATGCTTCGTCTTACTTTATATTCAGCCAGGAGAAGGAAATCTTTCTCCACATCTTGGTAAATGTATATTTCTTAGTTGGTGATTCTTTTGTTGTTCTTCTATTTACACAGAGTGGGTGATTTAGAAATTGAAACCGTAAACCAAATAAATAAAGATGGTTAAAACTAGTGGCAAAATTTGCAAGCGACAAAAAGCTAAATTATTGGCTTCAAAAAGATGAAAGGATTCTGGACGTCTTACAGAGAGGTGTGTATATATTCAAGGCAACGCAGATGAACCTTGTCTATCAACTAGTTCCAAGAAATTAGGAACACCTAACCTTCAAACTCATGAGGAAACAGACGGCGGTTATATTATTATTATTATTATTATTATTATTGTTATTATTATTATTATTGTTTCTATTAGTTGGTCCCACGGTGTTGTAAGGGTAGCAAGCTTGCCTCTTACCTAGATTAAATTAGTTGTGACTTCTTCTTGATGAGTCTGATTTGTGTTTGTGTTTGAGTGATGTTCGGAGTTGAATGTTGTTTTTCCGCACAATTCATTTTTTTTGGACTTAACACCAGATATTTAGTAGCAAATCTCAAAAAAAAAATTGTAGCATGTGATGATACCTAACCCCCATAATTCTGTGTATCCATATTAGTTAAAATAGTTGTTGTTATTTTTAACTAACTTTAAAAAAAAAAGTAATTTTGTGAAAACAAATTTGGTTTCAGAAACTATTTCATATTTTTCCAAACCCATGCACAGAATTATTAGTCTGTGTAATGAGTACATAGTGTAAAGAAATTGTAATGTTTCAGTAATTTTTAGTGGTAAATAGTTTGTATCAAATTAGTTTAAGAAAAAGACTATCTTTTAGTAATTTTTGCCCATACTGATCAATTGAAAGGAATAATTTTGCACTTAATACTTTATGAAAGATGTTCGTCGTACGGAAATAAAATTTGGTGCAGTTTGGATCACTGGGAGCATTTTTTTTGATATAGTGTCCCCTTAATATCCAAAGCACTGGGGCCTATAACACTTATAATTAAAATATTTTAAATATTTTTCAAAAAATATGGTAGGCCTACTTTTATAAAACATTAAGTCAGCGATGATGAGGAAAGTTCAACGTCTGTCAATGAGAGAGATGAAGCTGTTTCTTTGCTTTAATTATATCTAAGGTTTAGGGGAGAATCATGGAAATTCTCAATCTGAGGGCAGCTTTGGCATTCTTAAGACGATTTCATCTTACAAGTTTAATGTTACAAAGCGTTGAAAATGCCTGCTCACACTATTATGTAGTGAAAAATATGCACAATATGTGTTAGTGCTTTGTTTGCTTAGTATGTTAATCATAAGCAATGTGTGTCTTTTATTTAGGGCCATTTATTAAATATTTTGAATTTTTAGGCCAGTCGCGACCTCCCGGCATGTGCCCGCGGACCCCTGGGGTCCACGGACCACACATTGAGAAACTCTGGTCTAGACATAGGAAGTATTTCTGAGCTTATTATTGGTTGCCCTGCCGCGCCTTCCTGGTTCCCAATTGAGACGGTAGATGGTGGAAGGGGCAAACTTCCTCCTTTCTCCTCTCCTACTTTGTGGCAGCAGATGGCAGCATGGGCAGTCATCTTCATGTTCTTCTTCTAGATAGGAGTTCTCTGTTCTGAAAGTTATTTTTACCCATGGGTTTCAATGATAAATGTTGTTATTATTTTACTATTCTTTGGCTACACATTTAGTGTTATCCTTAGACTAATAATGCCTCAGGGACTCAGAATGAAAAAAATATCAATATTTTTATAGACTATAATAATCGCTCAAGATCTCAATTTTATTATTATTAATAATAATAATGATAATATGGTAGACCTCGCCGCAAACGGACGTGCTTAGCTGTCACCCATACTATCTTGACGCAATTGATTGTTCATACTGTAACGAGTCATTGCCAACGAACAGTGATCATGTGAAGTGTAGGGGGTGCAGGGATTGTAAAGTGAACGACATTTATATTTCACTCCGAAGCAGGAGTGGAATTAAATTCAGCCAGCCAATGCAATACAACTCCAGCGTAGAATTAAACCTAGAGTGAAACATATAATTTCACTCCAACAAGGAATGCAATTGGAAATGAAATATTGAATTCAATTCAATTCCACTGGGAGTGAAATTAAAACCATTGCATTGCATTTTATTACTCAAGGAATGAAATGTTGAATGAAACACACGATTTTGTTCCGAAGGGAATACAACTAAATCCAAAGAATTTAATTTAATTTTCCTCGGAATGAAACTCTGAAGGAAACATTGAATTCCACTCCGGTGGGAATGAAATCAAATCCATACCCTTTAATTCTATTCCTCTCGGAATTAAATTGTGAATGAACAATTGAATTATTTTCCGACTGGAATGAAATTAAATGCATGGAAATTAATTCTATTCCTCTCAAAATGAAACTCCGAACAAAATATTTAGGTCTAATCCTGCCGGAGTGAAATATAATCCATACAATTGAATTCTATACTTCTCGGAACGATACTCTGGACGAATATTTTATTTTATTCCAACCGGACTAAAATTAAATCCGTGGAATATAATTCAAACGAACATTTAATTCTATTCAGGTTGGAGTGAAATTACATCCACACAATTTAATTCTATTCAGGTCGGAGTGAAATAAAATCCAGTCAATATAATTCTATTCCGCTCGGAATGAATCTCTGAACGAACATTTAATTCTATTCCGGCCGGAGTGAAATTAAATCAGTACAATTTAATTAGAACGAGCATTTAATCCTACTCAGGCCGGAGTGAAATTAAATTCATAAAATTAAATTCCATTCCTGTAGGAATCAAACTGTGAACAAACATTTAATTATAATCCAGCCGGAGTGAAATTAAATCCATACACTTACATTCGAACGAATATTTAATTCTATTCCTGCTGGAGTGAAATTACATCCATACAATTTAAATCTATTCCGTTCGGAATAAAACTCTCAACGAACATTTATTTATATTCCATCCGGAATGAAATCAAATCCATACACTTAAATTCGAACGAGCATTTAATTCTATACCAGCCGGAGTGAAATTAAATTCATAGAATATGAGACCTTAATTATTACATCAAATGCGCATAAATGTGCATACATAAAGATTTATATCCTATGTACAATGTTTGATATATTTAGATCTAGTCTTTGCTATGGTCAATGATTGACTTAATCCTCTAATGATAATTAGTTAGGTGGTATTTTTCACAATATTCGTTACATAGTACGCATACACATGCATTGTTTGTTTCGTGAAATTTGTCATTTCTAAATATCTGGTGGTGATAGCCGTGCACTGAAAGTCTGGTTAGCACCGATAGCAGTTCTTGGTTCGCTTTTGCCCATCTCATGTCAATCATGGCGTCTGTAGCGTAAAAGTCTTCGGGTATTTCTTTTGTTTTTTGTTTCCTTAGTTCTATTAATTGAGATACTTGCTTGGTGCGAGGTAGGAGCAGCTTGAGTTTCAGGTCCTCTATGTAGAACCGTTCCCTTGCCAGTTCATATACCAGTCTGGACTTGGTCGTTCTCACTACGATTTTACGATGAGCACCGGCTAACTCATAACAAGCATATGACTCTCCACATGATCCATTAATTTAATAAGCAATAGACTAACATATCGACTAGGGCGGATAGCTAAGCACTATCACTGAAGCCCTATGTACCCTTCAATAGGTCTTCTAGGATGCTGATTCTCATCACAGGTGGCGCTCGGTTCGGTGGCTAAACACACTTTACGACCTAGGAAATTCGAAGTTTGGATCATGAGAACTTAATATAGAAATCATATGTCAGGGGAACAATAAAACAGAATTTATTCTCAGAACTACACACACGAACCCCCCCAAAGTTAACAACCCCAAAAAAATGACAAACAATAAAAACTGCGTCACAATCTAGCACTTCTCTGTATAAATGTCTACAGAGGCGGTACGCTAATGGTACTGCGACCGAAACTCGCATAGTCATCACCCATACCCGCTAAGATGGAAAAGGATTGTAGGGACGTCGATACCCAGCCAGATACATCAACAATTCCCTACTAGGCGAATAACTAGGAAACCCTCGACGCATACCGGCCATGCAACAACACTAAAAATTAGTTACACATTTAATAGCAAATACATATTCATATCATGATGGTAGGACGAGAATCTCGGATCTCGAGCGTGAACGGTGAAGTTGATACTAAGTGAGTTCTAGTAACTAACTGGCAGTATTATCGCACGTCGATTGCGAAATGAAAAGATGATCGGTTTCTATAAAAATGTGCAGGCAAACAAAACTAGTGCCTGGATTTATTTAACTAATATTTACAAACATGTTAAAAGATCCCTAACATCAATCAAATCAATTAAAATCGAAAATAAAAATATTAAGGATTGGTAGATAGTCCTTCTATCTTTCAAATACATTTTCACTAACCGCTACGTTGCATGAGTAGTGGAGTAGTGAGAGTTCTGCCCCACTTGACGTGGCTGTACCCAACAAACCAACATGGCCGCCGCGCGAAGTTGAAACATTTAAATAGACTTTTCCCTCGAACCCATGGTCGGAGTTTCACGAATGAGGTGTCGTAGGACTTGAGGTGACGCCCCCTTTGCTATGGACCACTCGTTATATATTTTTATTTAATTCAATTTTGTTTTGTTTTCCAAAGTAGGCGATAGCTTGAAAACCAAACATGATAGAACGTTGTGCTCTAGTTCAAACGAACAGTCTCTATGACCTTTATTTTCTGTAATAAAACTTTTTTATTTTTTATGCTTTTTTTGAAAACACTCGAAATTTGAAATTCCTATATTTTGGAAACTAGAAATTTTACAAAAAAGTTTATTTGACGTAAATCAATGGTCCCTACGCCCTCTACCTCCAAAATAAATTTCAAGACTCTAGGATTAAAACTTGACAGTAGTGGGATGACAGGGGTTCTGCTGCATTTAGGAAGTTGTGAGCCCCTGCGACCTTGGAATGGAAGGAGTCATGCTAGGAGGGTGTGCTTGGATTCGTTGTTTTCGTCTCATTGTGCTCTTTACGGGAATGTCAGTGTCGAAAAGGTGAAATGCTGGAAACACGGTTTTTTGGGGCAAAACGTGATTTTAGACTTTTTGTTACATCTCGCGAACCAATCATGCTAGAGGCATGTACGAGGGGTACAAGGACTCGGGGTGACGTCTTCTCTGCTATGGAGCACTCGTTATATTATTTAAAACAAATTGGAAACTCGATTTTGGGGTAAACAATTTTTTTGTGATTTTTGCTGATTTCTCACGAACTAATAAGCCTAGAGACGTGTACGAGGTGTCATTTTTTTCGTCGCGTTGTCCTCTTGCCGAGGATGTTCATGTTGAGCAGGAATGAAAAACCATTTTGAGGTAAAACCGTGATTTTAGACTTTTTGCTCTATCTCGCAAACCAATAACGCTAGAGACGTGAACGAGGTGTCCTAGGACTCGGGCTAACGTCCCCTTTCGAATGTGGTAGATATGTTTTCCAAAAAATAATTCACAAAGGGCCTAACGACACGTTTGTTGAAAAAAAATTCTTTACCTGTTTATAATGTTGATGAAGCGTGGTGGTTGAGAGAGACGGTACGGCTGGGTGTGTGTTTCAACGAGCCTGTCGCTAACCACGGTGGCTGTGCTCAATAGAACAATCGATATTTCGGCGGGTCGGATTATGACAGAGCGAGGGTTCGTTTTCCTGATCTTACCTATGGCAGATGATGGGGGCTAATATTTGAAAATGTGTGAAGCATGCTAAGATTTTTACCCCCGAAGGGGATCTTTAATGGGTAAACGGTGATGAGAACATGGTTCTATGTTGGTCAAAGCGAGTACAGAAAACAAACTTGCAGAGAAGCAGGCGAGCAGGAGGTGAATGTCATTTGAGCTTATTGGAATGCGCTGATCTGCCTTGACAACAGGTGCAATGGAAAATGACAAAGACGCTTCAAGGTGAAATAATCTGACAATCGTGGTGGCAGGGAAGTGCGAAATGCATGCATACACGTGTGAGATGACATGTACGCTAAACAAGTTACATCCTGTTTGCTTCGTACGTGACAAAATGCAAGTTCATGTGAAATTTGACCTGGCACAGGTGTTCACCTTGGACGTTTTCTGTCCACGTGCATGATAACAGAATGTTCAAAGAGTGGGAAAAAATTATTATACATGCAACGTAGCATATATAAAGACATGTCGTTATCATTTCCACTCTCACTTGGGTGACTACCTTTGAACACACTGCGTTGCGTGAAACCCCTGGTCTTGTTTAACAGTATTGGTGTTGGTGGAAAATACTTAACCTTGTTGTGGTGTAGGTATTTATTGATATATTTATTCATTTATACATTTATTGATTTATATATATTTACAAGCAATTATTTATTGATTAGGTAATTAATGATTTTATTTATTTATTTGTTTGCAGATAACCGGTATACCTTACATGTCTGAGAGAGAAGAAACCATTGCACCATTGCCCACTAGAAGGAAAGAGCAACAAGCCGCTGCAAGTGAAGGTGAGATTATTTCTTTAAACTAACTTGTTTTATTTTTTTTGTTTCATATTTTATTTTATGAAATGCATGTATTAACCTAAATTTAGGTATTTAGAGCGTTTTTTAATTCATTTTTAGAAACTTGGAAAGAAAAGCCTTACCGCCGTAGCAGTTGCTGAAAACCCGAGACGCAGTAGAGCGAAACCATTGTCTCCAGGCAGTGAACTATTGAAAACTCAGGTAAGCCTAACTTGAAATGCTATTGCATTTACCACTACTGAAAAAAAACCTTACACAAAAAAAATCATTACCTGTACATGACTGGGACAATGATTGCTTTCTTGATTAATGGCCATGTTGTTGTTGACTGGGAAAAGTACAAGGCCATGTTGGATTTTCTAAAAACAAAAATTTAAATTTAATTTATTGGTGGTTCCCTATGGACTCAACGAATATCCACAGGTTTGAACATGATAATGTGAACAAAATGACATGACATTCAATTTTGTTTATATATTGGTTAAAGGAGGATGTAAATGTCTGTAGCTTTATAAAAAGAAAATAAGCACATGGGTTACTGTTAGTGCCAACATACAGTTTATTTTTAATGGTGTTTTGATATATTAATGCCAATTAACGTTAAGGTTTAATTTACAAGTATTGATTGATTGATTGATTGAGTGATGGGCTATTTTGTTTGCTTTTAGGTGTCGCCATGTGCCATTAACGTAGTGAACAGACAGTGAAAAAGGCATACATTATGCTTTAAAGTACTCTGTGCTCTTGTGCAACGTTGATAACTTACAATAAGAAAAAGTTTTATTATAACACATGGCGTTAGTATCAAATACAGCAAGTGAACAAGTTGGTTTACCACGTGGGTTAAATTTAAAATCAGAACATGATCGTTGGATAACATTTAAATCCTGGCCTGTAAACTTGCAAAAGCCGTTTTTTTTACTTGAACCGAGAAGATGTGGTGCGCTATGTGTTTTGTCTTATTGAACTTTCACACTGGGAAGAAGGGGATGATCCGTTTAGAGACCATTCGCGATGGTCTCCTCATTGTCCTTACATGCTAGGAAAACAAGTGGGTAACCTACCCGTGTATTCATTTTACTACTTACGTTGCTGAATCACAAATAAATAATAATAATGATGTATTACCAGCCAACAACAGTAGTGTCGATATATGTGGTCCATATGCCATAGACAGTGTTGAATTGGCGTGTGCTTTTGAAAAATTGGGAGTTTGCAAGACTAAAGCACTAGCACACCCAGAGTACAGCTCTGTTGAATAACGTTTGGAATCTTATAAAAATGTTTGGCCATTAATATTAAAACACCTTACCAAACAGCTAAGTGAAGATGGATTTTTATACTGGTGAAGGGGATAAAACAATATGTTTTTATTGTGGATTTGCTTTAAAGCATTGGCAAATGACTGATGACCCTTTTGTGCAACACGCTTGTTGGTTACCAAACTGTAAATACATGGTGTTGCTTAATGGTCAGGAATTTGTGAACACTATTCGTAAAGAAAACGTGATTGCAGCACATAAAAGTGCCTTTAGAGTTAGAACACGCGGAGCAAATACATGAGGCTGAAGAAAAAGACTTGTCTCACGAACAGATACAAAAGTATGACCAACAAGTATGTAAAATTTGTTATCAAGATGAACTAGGTGTTGTATTTTTGCCTTGTGGACACATGATAGCATGTGTCAAGTGTGCATTAGAACTTAACACTTGTGCTATATGCAGAAAAGTAGTATCTGCTACAATTAGGGCATTTCTTGCATAACTAGTATATTTATTAGTCATGCATAGTGCAAAATCCCTAATTGCACAATATTATTCAATCTGTTTTAGAGTGTAATAGATATGGTTTTGTTTTGTTTATAGACTACCACAATGAATGTTTTGAATGCTGTGGGACAATCATGTGGCTTAGAGACAAAGAAGCTCAGCGAATTGGCAACGCATATTCCATTCCGCATTATCAAGATTCGGAAATTGAAAACAGCATGTGGTGATCGTGTACTTTGTGTATGTGAAAACTTTGAGACATTTCTGCCTATACGGTTTTATGATATGTCGGAGAGTGTTTTTGATTAAGTCAATAATGCTGTGCAACCTGTTCACTTAATTTATGAAGGTTTTAAAAACAATAGGTGCATGGTTCTTTTTAATCAAATAAAAAAACAAATGTGAAATAATAATGGAAAATATAAGTGATGACAATGGACTAAAAGAAAAAATATGTGTATAGAATAATAGTGTCTTAGTTTTTAGTATTGTCTTAAAGAATATTATCATGAAACCAAAAACATGTATATAAAGTTTGTAAATAAATGCAAAAAGGTTATGATACAATGCTGTTTTATTTTATACAAAGTTAGTCTATTTAACATTGCAGAGCATACATGATTATGACAATAGATGCACACTGAATACAAGCCTTTCTCTCTTTACAATAGTCTGTTATAGTTTTAAACAAAAGGTTTTTTGTAGATCATTTTATAGCAATGTCCATTCACTGTTGTTTTCGAAAAACTGGGGAAGCCGCAATGGTTGTATGGGCATAAAAACCTTATTGATATTACTATTTACTCGTTTTGAACCTCTTGCATATCAAGATCAGATGACCTAGTTGTTCCACTCGTTAAAACGACGACAACAACAACATTACCTCTTGCATAGTTTGTGATGTTCATGGCTCTTGCGACGTGGAAGATGGATTAAACATAACTTTTAAAGAGGGTTTAAGCGTTGCTCATTAAACAATCCACTATTTTGAGTAGCAATATGGTTTTCTTGATTTTTTGTCGACGGCAACTGTGTTTCATGCAGTACACTACATTGATGATCACTGACACTTAAAACCTCACTATTCTTACTTTTTATGACACCACGACAACGTTTGGAACGTTGCTTTGAACAACGCCAAATAACAGTTCAATTTTCATTGGTTCGTTTCACAATATATGAATATCCTTTATAGTATGCGTAAGGCTTACCATACCTAGTCACTGATTCTTCCATGTCAACTGTCGAGCATAGACTAAGCTCTAGTAAAGTCAACTTGGTAATAAGAATAATAGTTAAATGTGAGAGCAAAAATGGATCCAAAGAGTTCAGGTAAAAGTGGAAGCAAATAAGCAAATATAAGAACCAAGAGTGGGGGTAAAAGTGGCTGCAAAGTGGTAGACCCATTACACAATAATTTCAGCACGTCGAAGCACTTTTTCAATTTCTTTGATTCCACAATCGTGACCGGTATGCCCAGCTTGTTGTAAAGCATGCAAGTGTCGAAGCCGTTGAATTAGCTTACTGGGTTTGTTCCAGTATACAAATTTAACAAATAAATTTTTAGGTTTAAACAAAGCATTACCATTATCATCATCATCATCATCATCATCATCCTCATCATCATCATTATCATCATGATCATTATTATCATTATCATTATGTCCATTATCACTATTACTATATAGTCCTTTTTGATCCTCTTGCAATACCACTTTATTTATAGTCTGTGTCGACTTTGATAGTGTTAAAGGTGTCTTGTACGTTGACAACTGTCCTAACATGACTTTTTGAGGACATGATAAATCCTTTGGAGGAAACACTGCATTATCTTTAGCTGCAATATCGTTTTCTTGAACTTGCTTTATAGCATTTTGAAAATTGTTTGTAAACAGCAACCGTCGTTCGTTTAGAGCACTACATTGATGAACACTCACACTTAAAACTTTTCCATTTTTACTTTTCAGATTGCCTCGACATTTTGTTGACCGTTCTTTTGAGCTTCGCCAGAATATTATTCCATTCACATTCTGGCGATTATAGTTATAAGAGTAGCCTTGATAGAGTGCACGTTGCCTACCTTTGTTGGTTGTAATAAGTTCCATAGTAGTAACTGACCTGTCAGTACGATGTTCACACTACAAAGGTTACAACTGTTCTGCTGATGGAGTGATCTACCAGAAGGTCGGGTTATGTGTTGGCTTTTTGTGTTGGCTTTTTGTGTTAGCTTTTTGTGTTGGCTTTTCGTGTTGGCTTTTTGTGTTAGCTTTTTGTGTTGGCTTTTTGTGTTGGCATTCCATGTTGGCTTTCCGTGTTGGCTTTTTGTGTTGGCTTTCCGTGTTGGCTTTCCGTGTTGGCTTTTAGTGTTGGCTTTCCATGTTGGCTTTCCGTGTTGGCTTTTTGTGTTGGCTTTTTGTGTTGGCTTTACTATTGTCTTTTAAATTGGCTTATTTGACAAGTTATTTGTGTCAATGTATTTAGTGGATTATTTTTCTTGGTGTTGGAAAGTAGTTGAAAGAGAGGGAATATTTAAAGACTTAACCTCAGCTCACTAACCTAACCTAACCTAACCTAACCTAACTTTACCTAACCTAACCTAACTTCACCTAACCTAACCTTTCAACTCTCAGATATTAATTAAATTCTGTGCCTACTCGAGTTGGAACCCAAGACCTCAGGGGTAAAAACCAATTATTTTTGGATGGCTTATTTTGGTAACGTATTTTGATGGCTAACCTAACCTAACCTAACCTAACCTAACCTTTCAACTCTCAGATATTAATTAAATTCTGTGCATAGTCGAGTTGGAACCCAAGACCTCAGGGTTAAAAACCAATTATTTTTGATGGCTTATTTTGGTAACTTATTTTGATGGCTAACCTAACTTCACCTAACCTAACCTAACCTAACCTCAGCTCAATTTGGATATTACTAGTAAGTGTTCATATCCTCCGCTAGGTAGTTTGCTAGTAGTACAGGTAGTGCTCATATTTACCGCTAGGTAGCGGAAACTTACTTTGCGTGTTGCATTTGACACTTGTGAAGTTTAACCGCATGCAAGACGTGCTTATATAAGTTCTCTATTTAAACTCAATATACTATTAACCACTAAATGTTCAGAACAAACATGTATAGCCATGTTTAGGGTGTATAGGAGACCCTTAGCAAGAAAGGCTGCCTAACCCACTAGTGTACAGCCTTGTCATACGCAGTAAGCACCTGTTGGCAGAAAACAACAACAACAATTTGAGAAAGCCAACAACATATCGATTAATGTATTTAAAGAAAACAGTTTTTTGTTGGCTTTCTCAAATTGTTGTTATTGTTTTCTGCCAACAGGTGCTTACTGCGTATGACAAGGCTGCACACTAGTGGGTTGGACAGCCTTTCTTGCTAAGGGTCTCCTATATACCCTAAACATGGCTATACATGTTAGTTCTGATTTAATTGTATATTGAGTTTAAATAGAGAACTTATACAAGCACGTCCTGCATGCGGTTAAACTTCACAAGTGTCACATGCAACATGCAAAGTATGTTTCCGCTACCTAGCGGCAAATATGAGCACTACCTGTACTACTAGCATGCTACCTAGCGGAGGATATGAACACTTACTAGTAATATCCATATTGAGCTGAGGTTAGGTTAGGTTAGGTAAAGTTAGGTTAGACATGAAAATAAGTTACCAAAATAAGCCATCAAAAATAATTGGTTTTTACCCCCTGAGGTCTTGGGTTCCAACTCGACTATGCACAGAATTTAATTAATATCTGAGAGTTGAAAGGTTAGGTTAGGTTAGGTGAAGTTAGGTTACGTTAGGTTAGGTTAGGTAAAGTTAGGTTAGGTTAGGTAAAGTTAGGTTAGGTTAGGTTAGGTTAGTGAGCTGAGGTTAAGTCTTTAAATATTCCCTCTCTTTCAACTACTTTCCAACACCAAGAAAAAGAATACACTAAATACATTGACACAAATAACTTGTCAAATAAGCCAATACAAAAGCCAATGCTAAAGCCAACACAAAAAGCCAACACAAAAAACCAACATAAAAGCCAACACAAAAAGCCAACACGGAAAGCCAACACAAAAAGTCAACACAAAAGCCAACACGGAAAGCCAACACAAAAAGCCGACACAAAAAGCCAACACAAAAAGCCAACACATAACCCAATATATAAGCTTATGGTAGGTCACTCCATCAACAAAACAGTTGTAACCTTTGTAGTGTGAACATCGTACTGACAGGTCAGTTACTACTATGGAACTTATTACAACCAACAAAGGTAGGCAACGTGCACTCTATCAAGGCTACTTTTATAACTATAATCGCCTGAATGTGAATGGAATAATATTCTGGCGAAGCTCAAAAGAAAGGTCAACAAAATGTCGAGGCAATCTGAAAAGTGAAAATGGAAAGGTTTAAAGTGTGAGTGTTCATCAATGTAGTGCTCCAAACGAACGACGGTTGCTGTTTACAAACAATTTTCAAAATGCTATAAAGCAAGTTCAAGAAAACGATATAGCAGCTAAAGATAATGCAGTGTTTGTTCCAAAGGACTTATCATGTCCTCAAAAAGTCATGTTAGGTCAGTTGTCAACGTACAAGACACCTTTAACACTATCAAAGTCGACACAGACTGTAAATAAAGTGGTATTACAAGAGGATCAAAAAGGACTATATAGTAATAGTGATAATGGTCATAATGGTAATGATAATAATGATCATGATGATAATGATGATGATGATGATGATGATAATGATAATGGTAATGCTTTGTTTACACCTAAAAATTCATTTGTTAAATTTGTATACTGGAACAAACCCAGTAAGCTACTTCAACGACTTCGACACTTGCATGCTTTACAACAAGCTGGGCATACCGGTCACGATTGTGAAATCAATGAAATTGAACAAGAGCTTCGACGTGCTGAAATTATTGTGTAATGGGTCTACCACTTTGCAGCCACTTTTACCCCCACTCTTGGTTCTTATATTTGCTTATTTTCTTCCACTTTTACCTGAACTCTTTGGATCCATATTTGCTCTCACATTAAACTATTATTCTTATTACCAAGTTGACTTTACTAGAGCTTAGTCTATGCTTGACAGTTGACATGGAAGAATCAGTGACTAGGTATGGTAAGCCTTACGCATACTATAAAGGATATTCATATATTGTGAAACGAACCAATAAAAATGGAACTGTTATTTGGCGTTGTTCAAAGTAACGTTCCAAACATTGTCGTGGTGACCTATAAAGTAAAATTAGTGAGGTTTTAAGTGTCAATGATCATCAATGTAGTGTACTGCATGAAACACAGTTGCCGTCGACAAAAAGTCAAGAAAACCATATCGCTACTCAAAATAGTGGATTGTTTAATGAGGAACGTTTAACCCCTGTTCTAAAAGTTATGTTTAATCCATCTTCCACGTCGCAAGAGCCATCAACATCACAAACTATGCAAGAGGTAGTGTTGTTTTTGTCGTCGTTTTAAAGAGTGGAACAACAAGGTCATCTGCTCTTGATATGCAAGACGATCAAAATGAGTAAATAGTAATATCAATAAGGTTTTTATGCCCATGCGGCTTCCCCAGTTTTTCGAAAACAACAGTGAATGGACATTGCCATAAAATGATCTAAAACAAGCCTTGTGTTTAAAACTATAACAGACTATTGTAAAGAGAGAAATGCTTGTATTCAGTGTGCATCTATTGTCATAATCATATATACTCTGCAATGTTAAATATACTAACTTTGTATAAATTGTAACATCATTTTGCTTTTATTTACAAACTTTATATACGTGTTTTTGGTTTCATGATAATAATCTTTAAGACAATACTAAAAACTAAAACATCATTATTCTATACACATGTTTTTCTTCCAGTCCATTGTCATTTCTTATATCTTCCATTATTATTATTATTATTTGACATTTGTTTTTTTATTTAATTAAAACGAACCATGCAACTATTGTTTTTAAAACCTTCATAAATTAAGTGTACAGGTTGCACAGCATTATTGACTTCATCAAAAACACTCTCCGACATATCATTAAACCATATAGGCAGAAATGTCTCAAAGTTTTCACATACACAAAGTACACGATCACCATATGCTGTTTTCAATTTCCGAATCTTGATAATGCGGAATGGAATATGCGTTGGCAATTCGATGAGCTTCTTTGTCTCTAAGCCACATGATTGTCCCACAGCATTCAAAACATTCATTGTAGTAGTCTATAAACAAAACAAAAGCACATCTATTACACTCTAAAACAGATTTAATAATATTGTGCAATAGGGATTTTTCACTTTGCATGGCTAATAAATATACTAGTTATGCAAGAAATGCCCAAACTGTAGCAGATACTACTTTTCTGCATATAGCACAAGTGTTAAGTTCTAATGCACACTTGACACATGCTATCATGTGTCCACAAGGCAAAAATACAACACCTAGTTCATCTTGATAACAAATTTTACATATTTGTTGGTCACACTTTTGTATCTGTTCGTGAGACAAGTCTTTTTTTTCAGCCTCATGTATTTGCTCCGCGTGTTCTAACTCTAAAGGCACTTTTATATCTTGTGCTGCAATCACGTTTTCTTTACGAATAGTGTTCACAAATTCCTGACCTTTAAGCAACACCATGTATTTACAGTTTGGTAACCAACAAGCGTGTTGCAAAAAAGGGTCATCAGTCATTTGCCAATGCTTTAAAGCAAATCCACAATAAAAACATATTGTTTTATCCCCTTCACCAGTATAAAAATCCATCTTCACTTAGCTGTTTGGTAAGGTGTTTTAATATTAATGGCCAAACATTTTTATAAACGTTTTTCAACAGAGCTGTACTCTGGGTGTGCTAGTGCTTTAGTCTTGCAAACTCCCAATTTTTCAAAAGCACACGCCAATTCAACACTGTCTATGGCATATGGACCACATATATCGATACTACTGTTGTTGGCTGGTAATACATCATTATTATTATTAGTTATTTGTGATTCAGCAACGTAAGTAGCGGCCAATGGCCTTGTGGTTCGGTAAAATGAATACACGGGTAGGTTAACCACTTTTTTTCAAGCATGTAAGGACAATGAGGAGGCCATCGCAAATGGTCTCTAAAGGCATCATCACTTTCTTCCCAGTGTGAAAGTTCAATACGACAAAACACACAGCGCACCACATCTTCTCGGTTCAAGTAAAAAAAAACGGCTTTTGCAAGTTTATGTGTTGGCAAAAGGCCTACAGGCCAGGATTCAAATATTAACCAACGATCATGTTCTGATTTTAAATTTAACCCTCGTGGTAAACAAACTTGCTTACTTGTTGTATTTGATACTAACGCCATGTGTTATAATACAACTTTTTCTTATTGTAAGTTATTAACGTTGCACAAGAGCACAGAGTACTTTAAAGCATAATGTATGCCTTTTTCACTGTCTGTTCACTACGTTAGTGGCACATGACGACACCTAAAAGCAAACAAAATAGCCCATCACTCACTCAATCAATCAATCAATCAATACTTGTAAATTAAACGTTAACGTTAATTGGCATTAATATATCAAAACACCATTAAAAATAAACTGTATGTTGGCACTAACAGTAACCCATGTGCTTATTTTCCTTTTATAAAGCTACAGACATTTACATCCCCCTTCAACCAATATATAAACAAAATTGAATGTCATGTCATTTTGTTCACATTATCATGTTCAAACCTGTGGATATTCGTTGAGTCCATAGGGAACCACCCATAAATTAAATTTATTTTTTTGTTTTTAGAAAATCCAACATGGCCTTGTACTTTTCCCAGTCAACAACAACATAGCCATTAATCAAGAAAGCAATCATTGTCCCAGTCATGTACAGGTAATGAATTTTTTTTGTGTAAGTTTTTTTTCAGTAGTGGTAAAATGCAATAGCATTTTAAGTTACGCTTACCTGAGTTTTCAATAGTTCACTGCCTGGAAACAATGGTTTCGCTCTACTGCGTCTCGGGTTTTCAGCAACTGCTACGGCGGTAAGGCTTTTCTTTCCAAGTTTCTAAAAATAAATAAAATAAACCGCTATAAATACCTAAATTTAGGTTAATACATGCATTTCATAAAATAAAATATGAAACAAAAAATAAAACAAGTTAGTTTAAAAAAATAATCTTACCTTCACTTGCAGTGGCTTGTTGCTGTTTCCTTCTAGTGGGCTCAAAAGTGCAATGGTTTCTTCTCTCTCAGACATGTAAGGTATACCGGTTATCTGCAAACAAATAAATAAATAAAATCATTAATTACCTACCTAACTCTACAATGATTGCTGGACAAGGATTATCATAAGAAACACCTTTGGTGGCTGTTGTGAAATTTCCGATTAATATGGCCCAAAAATAACTAAATCCAACAAGGATGCTTCACATTTCGCATTTTGCAAAGAAATGTAATTCTGGTTTGAGGTCTGGAACGGGGTGCACTCAGCCTCGTAAGACAAAACTGATAAGAGGTGGGTTCATTTCTACCTCAGACATCTTGGAAGTGGTTTTCCGTGGTTTCTCCCTTTCTACTCCATGCAAATGCCACGATGGTTTCTAACTTACGGCCATGGTTGCCACCTTCCCAATCCTCTCCTAAATTATGCTACAAATACACCTCTAATATAGCCATCACAGTAACACAGGTTATCAGACAAAATTGCACACACACATGAGGCTGAATGACCACGATGTCCTACAACAAATAATATTTCTCCTTTAAACTGAATGTTTTGTATGGTGATGAGCATAGGCAAAAACGAAATATTTTACCGTAGGGAAAAGGTACCGTGATGAAAATTAATTCTTAAAAGTATAGGCGACTGTTTGTTTATATAGGCGATGAATATTGTTCATAGAAATAAAGGAAACTGAATGGATAGAAAGCATCAACCGGAGTGAATATGGACAATATTGGAAACGTGCAAAATTGACACGAAACACTATATAACAATGGACACAACTGCTAGCAAGGTTGATCGGAAGATTCTAATGCGCGTAATAGCCTGTATCACACGACACTCGCTAGCATGGAAGCTTCTACCAGTACGGGTATACACGCGTCTATTACTGTGTGATTTGTACCTTCCATGCTAGGTTCTGCCTTCCATGGTAGCTTCCATACAACTCACGAAATTGAACAGGTGCTATTTTTCCTGGCAGTTTGCATGGGTGTTTGAGTACAACAACCAATCGGAATGCTTTTCTCGTTCTAGTACAGATCTTAGCGACAACATTAACAAATACATTTGTTATGTAGGTAGGCCCTCGAATAAATACATCTGAACGAAACTATATTTTCTCTGAACAGCGTTTGTGTGAAAAGCGCTTGCTATTCGCGAACTCAAGCGACGGTGCTGCCGTTATCTGGAACTAGCGGAAGGGTGATGGAATCATACAAACATATGCAATAACATGTGATTTGAGTTGATGGGTGTGCTCTTCTCTCGTTTTTCAGTTATTTTCATAAAAATTGAGGCTAAAAGATGAGTAATATAATTGCTCAGTTACGCTGTACTCCTCGAATAAAATAATTGCCATATCAATGCATACTTCCACAAAAAGAAAGCTTTTCAGACGGAATGGAGTCGATTACGTCGCGTCGCAAAGCCGATTTCGAGGTATGCAAGTTGCGCTACCCTAGCGGTGGTCCGAGCATGGTGATCCAGGTGCCCGCTGATGAACCTGACTTGGTGCACCTAGACGAAACCCCGCAACAGACACGGTAGAAATTTGAATGATTTGCTGGAGTATAATAAGAATTATTATTTATTATTATTATTACCTCGTGAGGCTTCGGTGGCGTGGTCGGTGGCATGCTGAGCTACTGTGCCCAAGATCGCCGAAGTCTTCGGATTCTCGAGAGCGTTTAAATCCTTCATTGTGCCTTCCTTCGGAGGGTAAGTGGGGCCGACGGGCCCATGTCGTTGTTTTGTGGCATGTGGAAGAGCCTACCACTACAATTGGTAGTGTGTAGCTAAATTTGTGGTTTATTTGGTGAGAAACGCTCAATGAACTTCCAACGTTCACCGCTGGGTGACAGTGGTGACTGGTAGCCAAAGTTGGAACTACTTGAATTTGAACTTTCATCAATCGTCATTCATTTCATTAAATTAAATTGACTCCTTCAAAGCTCTATTGCTTTCTGCAAGTACTGCAATACAAATTGCCAAGTCCTCTTAATAGATTTGTCAGCATAAGAGAAAATAATGACTAGTACAGATGACGTACATACATACATACATACATACATACATTCTCGAACAAAAGTGTGTTTCTGTCTATCGCTCACACACATGATTCTTAAGATTTTGAGTTGGAGGGGCAATTTAAATTATTCCAAAACTAGATAACATTTTATATTTTTACCTTTTCAACAATTTCACTTTTCCAAACGAAAAGGACACACTACAGTTTCTCTTGCCATTTCTTACGTCTGTTTTCATTTAATGATTGTAGGAGATCAGAAGCAGTTATAGGATCACCATTATCTTCAAATTCTTTAAGGAGCCTCTCACTATCTTCGTTCCAGCCTGGGATGTACTGTTTACGATAACCTCTTGGTATGCACCGTTGTGCTGCAGCTTTTAAAACACCAATGAATCTGCTATAGTTGTTGAAGGTTGGCTTTATCCATCTTATGTTGGAATCGGTCTGTTTCGAATACTCCGGCCAGTTAGCTTTGATGAAGTTCCACCTTGGCTTTGGGTAGGAGAGGATGAAGGGTATGAACAAGCCTGTCTCGAGAATTACTGGCCGATGTTGACTGTGGGGGAATCTGGTTAATACTGTGTGGCGCACCTCATTGGGCATGTTTGGAGATTGCGTAGTGAAGCTTAGATCGGGTGTATATCCCTTATTCCATCGCGCAGAGAAGAACGTTGCCTTGTCTTTAGCATCATATACAAGTGTGACCCCGTGGGACTGGGTCCTTATCTGAACTTAGATCTCCTTTCACACCGGCCTACTGATGTGGAGGATACCCGTCCCTGCAACGTGGATGCGCCAGACACGAATTTCTCAAGTGGAGGATAGGGAAGGTGACCCTATCTCCCTTGAGCAGGGTTAATGGTTGCGTATGATGCAAACAGCTGACAACAACATGTGAACGCAAGAACTTAACTGGCAACATCGTCAGCGAAACTCGATTTATCTCGATATATATTTTTATTCTCAATTGCATTTTGTGATTATTATGAATCTAAATAACATTTTGTAAGTATTTTCTATCTAAATTGCATTTTGTAAATATTGTCAATTCAAATAACAGTACAGTACGTAAGTAGTTAGTTTTAGTTGTAAGTAGGTAGTTAGTTTGTCTATTAGATATATGTCATTGTTCTATTAGACTGAGGTGTGTGAGTGTGTCTGGTAGCAGTTGCATTGTTTATTAGTTCTAGTTCATTGCTTCAGTAGACTGTGATGTGTGAGGGTGCATGTGAGTGTGCCTGGTGACAGACTGTTTTAGTGGTAGTATTTGTTGTTGGTGGAACTTTAGTATTTTTTTCGTTAGTAGAATTTTGGTATTTAATTGTTAGTACGGTAGAAGGTTAGTATTTTTGTTAGTAGAATTGCTCTTTACTTATTCTGAAAGGGAGTAGCAGCCTTTCAGAATAAATCAATTCTTTACTAGTCTTATAGACGGTTAAGATATTGATAATATAAGCCAAATAATGGCTACAATGCGTCCTGCTGCACAGCTGAAAGCAACGGGAAACTACAGCCGTATGCTACTCCCGAGGATATGCACCTCTCTATGCATAATTACATGTGATGATGGCCTCCTCCCTTGTAAAATTTCAATCCGGAGGTAAGCTAGTCCCCCGTTCGGATCTCCGGGTGGGGACTACTCGAGAGGGGGTTAACATCACAGAAGTGACAAAGAGGAAATCTGACATTCTACGGATCAGAGCGTGGAATGTTAGAAGTCTGCTAGGAAGTGGAAGGTTAGAAAACATAGAAAGAGAACTGGATAGGTTGAGGTTGGATTTGGTTGGGATTAGTGAAATGCGCTGGCAGGAAGAACAGGACTTTTGGTCAGGAGACTATAGGGTCATTAGCACTAAATCAAACAATGGCCAAGCAGGGGTTGGCCTCATATTGAGTAGGAAACTTGGACAGCGGGTGGAATATTATGAGCAATATAGTGAACGGATTATTGTAGCAAAAATCAATACTAAACCTACCTGCACCACAGTGTTACCAGTCAAGCTGATGATGAGGATGTTGAAAAGGTCTACGAAGAAATAGACGAAATTCTGAGGTATATCAAGGGTGATGAAAATGTTATAGTAATGGGAGATTGGAATGCTGTGGTAGGAAAAGGGAGAGAAGGGAAGATAGTAGGAGATTTCGGATTAGGTGAAAGGAATGATCGAGGAAGCAGGCTGGTAGAATTCTGCACCGAGCATGAGTTGGTTATAGCTAACACCTTATTCAATAACCACAATAGAAGAATATACACATGAGTAGGTGCAATAAGCCGGAGCTGGCACAGGGGCTAATGGGCAAGATGGCCGCTATACATGGTCTCTTATGGAACTAACTCTTGGGAGCTGGCACATGGGCTAGTGGGCAAGATGGCCATCGCGCGCAACTCTAGAGGACTTGAGATGACTGGTACAGAGGCTATTGCGCAAGATGGTTGCCAGGTGCAACTCTCTTATGTTGGAGAACTTGACGAGGCTGGCCGGATGCCCTTCACTACCTATGCTTTTTCCAATCGTCTACTTTCATGAAACTGGGGCAGTGTTTTATAGACAACTCCCTTATGTTAGAGGACTTGAGCAGGCTGGCCGGATGCCCTTAACCTCCTATGCTCTCCCCAATCTCCCACTTTAATAGGCAAATCCTCCTACCATCATGCTAGCGGTTATGTTGGTTAACACTACATGTGAGAGTACATACTTCAAGCCGACCAGGACGTTAGAAGGTAGAAACCGCCATTAACATCACAGCAGGGGTTGGAGCCTTGTCTTATGGAGATGTAGCCAGTACTCTACTACCCTCTGTGAGGGCTCTAACATCAAACCAGTCAAAGCTTGGGGTATGCCCTTGAAGTCAAACTCCTGTAAGTTAACTACAAATGCTATACGTAAACTCTTATCACAGGTGTATCAACAAGCTTTGCAAACTTGGATGACGAATACACCTCAAAAGTCTACTCTCCCTTCGTAAAGGGCACCGCGCATTATAGTTAAGTATACAGAAGCTAAATCTTTACCAAAAAAAAAAACGAAAACTCCAGTAAGTTAACTAAAAATGCTATACGTAAACTCTCATCATTGACATATCAACGAGGTTTGCAAGCTCGAATGATGAATATGTCTCAGAGGTCTACTCTCCCTTCGTGAAGGGCACCACGCATTATAGTTCAGCTTAAGGAGCAAGTTCTGGATGTAGATGACTCTCCTCTTTTCTCAGGGCTTGAGACCGGCTCTAGGGGACACACTTCCTCCTCCCCTAGAGGCAGAGTTAACACCTATCAACCCTATATTTACTTAACATAAGATTTTTTTTGCCATTGTATTCCATTAGCCTTAAGCACCAAAGCCCTTCAGCACACACACACACACACACACACACACACACACACACACACACACACACACACACACACACACCTGTAGGCTTATGAAGAAATTAATCTCACGCTAGAGACCTTACCAGACATACATAGGTTTACGGAGAAATTAATCTCACGCCAGAGGCCATATCAGTCACATATATATATATATATACATAGGCTTACGGAGAAATTAATCTCACGCCAGAGGCCATATTAGTCATATATAGTCTATATAGGCTTACGAAGAAATTAATCTCACGCCAGAGGCTGTTTTACATACAACAAACACATGCTATAGGCTCTGCTGCTAAGACTTATGGAGAACATTCCATACTTGTAAACTTCAAAAAAAATTAGATTTTATTTGAAAAAATTGTTGATAGATGTTTCCTATTGCTAGGATTCTTTTAGTCGTAGATAAATTAAACAGATTTAGTGATTGCGTAATGCCCATGTGCATGTGTAGCTATTCCATCAGCGGCAATCACTCTCTTGTCATCATCTGGACGCAAGGCGATCTTGTTTAGTTGTACTGACGATATTTCATGATGCTTCGACGTGATAACATTCATTGGTATTCTCGTTACCATTTTTGTCATAAGGCAGTCCTTATAATCTTGAAAACTGATACATTTCCTAACAACACCCCTGCTAATACCTCGAATCTTCTTTACTTCTACTCCATCGATGTCTAGGGCATACATCTTAGGTCTGAGACCGACAAATTTTCTAATAATGTGCGCACAAGCTTCATCTTTAAATTTTCCCAAAGCCTTTTTGTTCTTTACAGAATAACATATATGATTATTGGGGTAGTCAGACGTATCCAAATGCTCTAGGAAACACAACTTGTCTTGGTATACATCTTCGGTCTTTACTAAATATATGAAGGAATCCGTGTCCATGTATGCGAGTTTAATATTTTCAACCCCATAATAAGGAAGCAGTACATTATAGTGGTGGGAATACATCAAAGTTTTTGAAATATCCAACACGCACATACCAATATATATAGGCTTATCGAACACAATGCTACGTTTAGCCATATGAAAAGCAGCTAGATCAGGACCGTAAATTGTTCTGTCTATAAATGTTGGTTTAGCTATCAGCTTTTCTGCCATCTTACTGTCAGTAACAAGGCGTATGTCTAATCTATTACGAATATTTTCCATAGTTTTCCCAAACATTGCATTATTGAACAATTTATACAAATCCTTTTCGAAATCATTTTTATCCTGTTTCCGTAGATTATTATTAAATTCAACGTATGACTTTAACCAAGGTAGCTGTTTAAAGCTTAACGCACGGTGAATCTTAATTAATTTTAATCCATGATCCAGAGCTTGTTTAAGAGCCATATAATGAACTACGTAACGCCGTCGATTTCCAAGATGAGGGATTAGTTTCTTTAAAGATGTTTCCGTTGGCTGTTTACACTCTGGTAGAAAGGGTAAATCATCGTGTAGATCATGAAGTTCAGAAGGATAATCAACGTCTACTTCTAAGATGTAACAGAGAGAATCATCTTCCTTTAGTGTATCCAGATCAATGGTGTCTGGAGAGACCCACTTAAATCCTCCGTAAGGGAGGTGATGACACATTGCCCAGCCGTATTGGTTGTTCGAATCATCGTAGGTAATAAATTGAGACGGCTTCTTTGAATCGAAATTCTCCATGTATTTATTATTAGCTTCAGCATATCGATGAGAAACCTGGCATAATCCTCCACGTATTCCTGATTCTATCATTAGAATCTGATCGTAATCCTGTAGTAACTCGAGCTGAGTACCTGTATATAAGAGCATGGCATCCCACGTAAGACCTGGAGAAGTAAAATAGTGTGCAGGATCGACTTTATGAGTTTCAAGTGTTTTATTTCTGAATGTTTCAAACACGTCTGCGAGAAGGTGTACATCAGATGTTAGGTAAAGGTCGCTATATTCACCCAAACTTTTAATTTGGAACTGTTTCCACACATGTAATGCATGTTCATAGTCCTCTACACTGATGTCTTCCTGATTTAATCTGTTAAAGAACTCCTCCTTAGGTGGTAAGCTTTGTTTGCTTAATTTTCCCCAAGAGTCCACGTAATCATAAGGATATACACCTTTCCGGGTCATTAGTGCTGCATTTTCCACCCCAAAGTACTTACTCGTCTCAGGGTATGATGTTAGGTTGCCCACTAATTTTGATAAACTGCTTGGCATGAAGCGAAACGTATCCAGAAATCTAAGCTTCACATTACCAACATGTTTGGTAAATGAGAGGTAGTTTTCTTCTGAGTTGGGAATAACTTCTACTCTCTCCGCAGTACACCCCAACTGTTTCACAATAAAATGAGAATCAAAGCCGCTAAGGTTATGTAAGAATACAGGGATAGGGTTTCGTGTTTTGCATCCCAATTACAGGTATTATGAGCGCTTCCACGGTATACACCTGTAAGATGGCAATGATCTCGAACTTTCCAGTCATTCTCAGAGAACTCCTTATGACACAAATAGAAGGTTAAAGATGACTGACTCTGCTTCTTGATCATCAGTTAAAGCCTTTGGAACATTTAAGCTGTAGAGGCGACTGATTTCGCTAGCTATGGATATTAAATATTCCATAAACTTCTCTGCAGCGTCAGAACCACGATAAATATAAGGTTCCCTTGGAAGGTTAGTCTCTAAGTGAGCTACAGCTGCTGAAGGTTTTACATATACACCAAAGCTCATAGGTACATGGCTCTGGTATGTGGCTGTGTAGCTTATCTCTGGATTAGATAGACATGTTTGATGAGGTATGAGTATACTCTCCAAGTCAGCATAGATTACGTAAGACATTCTAAGCATTTTCTCTACATTGATAAATTGTAGAATGGGCTTTTTAGTAGGCATTTTAACACTTGCAATGTCATGCAGGAAACACAGTTCTCTATGCTCTTCTAATTTATCTAGACCACTTTTTCCATACTGGTTATCAAAATGTGTAAAGCAACGTTTACAAGTATATATCCTATGTTCATGATGAGTTAGTTGATATCCCATCAATTTATCAAAATCTTTGATAAATACATAGTGATGTCGACCAGTATCATCACTAATTAGGAGTAGATCGCGATGATCTACTAGTTCTGTGTCAACAACCTTGAGAGGAAACAGGTTACAATCATCATCAAGCGCAAACACATTCACTGACATATCATTAGATTTCTCAAATTTTGAGATATCAGCCAGCGATGTAGGGAATGAGACACATGAAAAATTATATTTTGATTCTAAATCCTTATACTTGCTAACACGTTGAGCATTTGTTTTAATGAACTTCGCTAAGATAGCATACATAAAACACCTCTCATCTTTTAAGTTTCGAGGGTTGATGCAGGCTTTTTTCGCTTCCAAACCAGGGGGTAGAGGAATGTATGTACTGCCACGCAAGGGATTATACTTGTTTATCCTTAAACGGACCCCATCAACAGCTAGCAAAGCCCAGTTACTACCCTTCAGCTGAGATTCCTCCATTCCCCTAGCTAATTTTTTAAAGTGTGTTTCTAAGAGCGTAGTTAAGTCTGTTTCAAGAAATACTGCCTGATTACGAGTTTTGAAGGAGCGGTCTGCAATATCACCACTAGTTAAATGAATAAATCTACACTCGGCCAACATATTAACCTTTAAAGACTTGTGTACACATAGTTCCCTTTGTATAGCATGAATGATTCGCTCTTTTGACTCTTTCAAATAAGAGTTTATATCACCGCACGATTCACATCTAATAAAATATGACTTTAATCGACCCTTGAAAGAGGATTCATACTCACAAAAGTCTTTACTATCAGGAACCATGGCGAGCAATTCATGCTTAGTCGGTTCAGTATTAACCTTCTTAGCAGGTGACGCTACACTACAAACCTCTTCATGACGACGTCCGTTATATGCATTGCTGAATCCGGCCCCACATGTGTTGCACTGATGGAATAGCCCACAAGACACTTCATGACGCTTCCTATGATAGTCACGGAGGAAAGTTTTTCCACACTGCTTTCAAGCATAGCTCTGAATAGTTTCCTCCATGTTAGACATTGTCTTCTGATAACAGCTGCTTCTTCTTTAATAAGAGATCTACCTGAGGAAGAGAGAAAGATACATTTTAACTTAAATTTTAGGTACATCTAGGAAGTGGTATTTAATTTAAGACCGCAGTTGTCTCAATTCTATTATCAATTACAAAATACATACACCACAATAACACAGGTTATCAGGCAAAAATTCCATACATCTCTAAGACATTAGCTGATGACCACGCTTTCAGAGTTTGGAAAGGTCTACCTCCCGCTTTTCCCCAATAATTACAGCTACCATAGACAAATACCACATACAGACCCAAAATTCGCATGAGAGCAGATGACCTCGAAGTTCAGTCCTTTAAACATAACTACCTTACTCCTCACCTTGCCTAGTATGCTTCATTATAGTGATGCCAAGTTTTTTTTCCTTCTCACATTACCTGGATCCAACCAACCTCTGGGCTGAAGAACCAACAGACGCCCAAGTGGTAAGATTAAAAAATATGTCACCTCAAATAAACCACATACCGATTTTGCACTGGGTTCCTCCTTTATATATAGCCACGAGGAGAGTTCGATTCCTATCTCAGTCATCCTGGAAGTGGCTTTTCCGTGTTTTCCAACTTATACACCAGGCAAACTCTGGGTAGGGGTAGAGGTTGTTCCGGTCTTAAGGCTACAACCACCTCCCCCAATCTGAACCCCAATTACTAATACATACACCATAATAAAACAGGTTATTACACACACAAAAATCCACATACACCCAAGTACACGGGGTAGCATACCTCGATGTCGCAAAGCCCCTAAATTAATCAACAACGATAACACTAACCTCATCCTCCCTAGTCATAAACAGCATAGCAGAAGGTCTTAAGGGAGTATGGGAATTAAGCATTTGTTCTAGAGAGAGCGATCAGTATCCCCCCTATCATTGTATGTTCTCCTGATACATGCACACGTTCACTGTGATGAATAAACCCATTGAAATATATATTGGACCAGCTCGTGGTGTAATGAATGATCAGTCCCGGGTTTGATTCCTGGTTCTACCAAGAAATTATATTCTGACTGAGGGCTGAGACGGAGGAGGGGCCCACTGAGCCTCGTGATTATAACTGGGTAGCGCATGAGTTCGATTCCCTCCTCAGGCATCCTTGAAGTGCATTTCTGTTACACAGTCTTAGCCCTCAATTACAAATTACATAAACTGATAAAATCATCACAATGATACAGGTTATTAGAAAGCTTTCACACACACACACACTGACTGCATGAGTACGCTGTCGCAAAGACTGTAATAAATCAACACATCAACAACAAATCAAAACATGAATGAAGATGAATGAAACTAGCTTGGCAAGGATGTGGAAGGAAGCGGCTGTGGCCTATTAGAAGATACCGTCCTAGCATTTACGCGGAGTTGAAAATGGTAGGAGTTGATTATTCAATCTTGTTAGTTGTTTCCAAACTGGAGGTCAGTTACTACCCTCCATGTTATGTTAACCAGAATCAGCTACTTACTGCGTGTAAATCAAGGCAGTAGAATGGTACTTAGGGCAAGAGTCCTTAACACGATGTGATATGCTTGAGAGTTTACAGTAAACTAATATTAAATTCAACCCAGGTCTTTCTTTATATACTAAAGCCCCTTGGCTTTATCCCCTCCCAGGTCAGGTACCCTAAGTTGGAGATCCGATTCTACCCCATGTATCATGTTAGCCGGAATCAGATACTGTATAGCCTAATATTGGGTAGTACAATGGAGCCTAGAATGCTTAACATGAAGTGACCCGCTTGACAGTTAACAGTAAACTGTTGATTGACGCCTCATTCTACCCCATAATTTTGCTTTTCTACAACTTCACGCTCATACTAATATTACTAAGACAGACTGGTTTCGATTACTGTTTAATCCATGAGAGATTTTGTAGGTGGAATGCTATGTCAAGGAGGTCCTATGGTTCATGATCACGAGATTAACAGCTGTGTAACCCACAAACTTTGTTTATTTTTTCATAAACTGGTGCGCGCCTCTTACAAGTGCGGTATTCTTCCTGCACGCGATTGCCTTCAACTGAACACTCTTAAATACTTCTGCGACCCTAATACAAACAAGCAACGATTTGCTCCTAACAGTTAAATTGTTTTTGTCAACTGCTCTGGTTAGTAAACTATACAGTGGCCTAGATAATAATAATAATAATAATAATAATAATAATAATAATAATAATAATAATAAATACATAACATTATTGCTTCCTATTAATTATACAAAATGAATAATAATATGATGTTTAAGGTGAATACTGTTCAAAACCCCACTTCTCCGAGTAATACACCCACCCCCTATCAAGCCCTCACCCGAAGATAATATCTGAGAAAACTTCTTGTTAGCAGAAACAACACACAAAAAACTTTTGACTGCCAAAATGAGACTACAGTATTGTGAATGAATCTGAACATGTGTTATTTCAGAGTACTGAATCAGCTACTTACAATGCTAGCCTAGAATGGTTATCACGATGTTATCACCTTGGTAGTTCACAACAAACTAACAGTACTCAAGCCGGGTCATCCCTTATATCCTAATATACCCTGGGCTTGAACTCCTGCTAGAAGAAATGCATTAATCTGATAAATATTTTATACGGTGCAGCGTTTCAATACAAGATAGAAATTACACTTCACAAACTGGAGACGCGCTTCTTACTTGGATACCCAAAGACCGTTGGTGTCGGAAAAGGACAAGAGGTGACCAAGGGAGGTCGACAGGAAGATAAAAGGGAGGAGCCCGGCAGAAGTGGAAGTAATGCCGAACTCAGCTTGGGTCCCCAACCCGTGTTCTACAAGTTGTGAGTCCCTGGGGGAAGTTTGTAGTTTTACGTGACCGTTAATCTCACGATCGTAAGACACAGGGCCTCCTTTTGCAGGGAATCCGAACCACAGGACAGGGCATTTTACTTTGAAAGTCTCACATGTGCTGATCGAGAATTGTACCCGGTCCGCCGAGGTGAGAGGCTAATTGCTGGACCGCTGCGCCACAGCGCCCTTTAAGTTATATATTAACTAGATTAAGCTACTTATTACGTACTGTTACGCAGCGTTTATAGTGTAAGTTACTTACCAGCACAGCAACTATCTCCGGATGGTCCTTTGTCAAGGTCACTTGACTACTTCAAACTAGAGTTCATTTTGCTAAATTATCGCTGTTTATAAATTTCGCGGAATGCTTACCTGCGTATGAGTGCTACACCGTTTATATTACATTAACTAGTAATATAGTTAGTTTTCAGTTATCAAAGACACTTGATATCATCTCACATAATGTTTCACACCAAAGGTTTGCTGTATTATTGTTAAATTGGTTGAACGGCAAATATTAGAAGAATTATTTACATTATTCGAAAAGATTCTAGGTTGTAAGCTATCAACATGATCTCTGGGTCGACCTTGGGCCACTGGCAGTAAGTAACTTACACTATAAACGCTGCGTAACAGTACTGCACCCCAAGAAATCCATCAGTACTTATATCCACTGCACTATAAAGGATTGCAGACATGTAAATTACCCAGCTCACAAACTTACCATGCCTACTAAGTAACATTGGGAATTTCAGGAACATACAGGATAGATATTATTCGTAAAGAAAATAGTACTACTAGCCAAGGTACAAATTTCTACTATCATTTACATTTAGAGCAAATCGAGAAACTCCAATCTCGAGGAGTGATAAGGTTTAATCTATAGTGAGCGCCTGTATCTATACCTCGTAGTACTATTTTCGACGATGACGACAATGAAAACGGTATCAGCTTAGATAAAAGTTGACTGAGTCGCTAAAAAGCGCCAGCCGTTTATTGAGCTAAAAACAAGTATAAAAAACTGGCTTCCTCCCTGAATATGGTGTCTCCCTGACACTCTAACAAAAGTAACTCCAAAAATAAATTTGCACGTGGCACTGATATAGTTAGGAAAGTGAAACGGCGTGATACTAAGTATTACCCTACTTTATACAGATCCGCTTCAACTCTGAACCGTAGTTCCATATCTAATCAAAAATTATTCATGAAGTATGTGCATATATACATTCATTTATGGTTCTCACAAATTGTACACTTTATAGTGTCGAAAAGATTAAATTGTCTATCCTTCAATAAGTCTTTCATCTACTCAACTTTCTTAACAATCAAATACCAAACATACACCGCAACTATCGTGTTGAAAGTAATAAATACTCGTCTTGATCAATTGAACATAAGTGACAAACATTTAAGCTAAGCACTACTGTTCCTTTTTACCTTTTATCTATTCATCATGAAATACTGAAATAATTTCTGAAATTCTTTACTGTGTTAACAATTTTCTGATAAACGTGAATACTAGAAGTGCACGGCATTAACCTCGTTCTCACACTCCTCTTCCATAATCATACAACAATTACCTTCTCTCTGAAACACCCTGTACAGAATCTTCCTTTAATACACTCACATAACTTCACAATCATTGCGATCAATACTAGAAAAACTTAGAGACTCCTCAGCCTCCCTTCGTAAAAATACGTAACTCATTTACGTTTATATCTCCTTAATTTGCACGGTAATTCAACTATAAACTTCCACTTCAATACATATACTTCCTAACTTTAACATTCTTCTCCATATCCTGATATAACTTCGCCTCGTGCTCATAATTCCATTTCTGCAATAAATCTCTGTACCTTTCACTTTCTGATCACCCTGTCATTTAACTTTGTTAACTTTCTTTTTCACGTGTTAAATTCAATTTACATTTTATTACAACTTTTCAAGAAATATCAGTAAGTATTCATATTCTTAACAAAAGATATAAGTTTGACTTCCTTCCATGAATATATTTGTTTAACAAATTCATCTATGCTTTTTAATGCTCTAAATCGCATTAGACATATGTGTATAAGTTTTTCGTAATACTTTCGTTCATAATTAGTTGAAAAATAAATTTCTGACACTCGAATCAACATCATGAGTTGTCGAAATATTCTTTACACTTCGTAACATAACTTCTTAAATATGCTGTACTTAAATTTGCTCCAATAAACTTCCTTTTTACTTCATTTACAATTTTACTCCTTCTTTAGTTCGTTCAACGTTATACTCCTTTTAAATAGTTCACTCTACATTCTTTTAAATAATTCACTCTACATTCTTTTAAATAATTTGTTCTACATTCCTTTAAATAATTTGTTCTACATTCCTTTAAACAATTCATTCTACATTCTTTTAAATAATTTGTTCTACATTCCATCGCTGCGATAAAACAGATTTAATTAGATTAAATCTAACGCAAATATGAAAAATTCTACACGGTTTTACTCTGATATGACTTTAGTGTTAATAGCATCATTATGCCAAAATTTCGTCCAAGTGACTGAAATTTTCAAGAACAAGAAAATAACTCCGAAGAAAAATACGAAAAATTACTACTACACAAAACTACACAAATTTAATTACTTTGACAAAATTATACGGTTGAAATAATGCTGATGAAAAATGCTGTTGAAAATAATGCCGTTGAAAATAATGCTGTTGAAATATAATGTCGTTGGTCAATTGGATAATCACAGAACATAACTACAATTCTACATGATAAAAAACAATTTCTTCACTACCTTGAGTTGACTTCTGGTCTGGAGAATACCTGCGTCTCGCCTGCCAAACCAAACGTGTCGTGGATCTCATCGTATCGCCCACAGCTATGAAGACCGGTTTGTGTCAGAAACAGCTGGCCTCGTCTCCCAGTAGAACAAGGTCGATGATGTCCCCGGTGAATGACCTCGCCATGAAACAGCTCGCTCTGCCAACACTCCGTCCCCCGTGCACTGCAAGTAGTCCGGCTTCGACTCTCCATCTCTTCAGAATTGACATCTCGGTTCTTCAGAATTGACATCTCGTTTCTTCAGAATTGACATCTCGTTTCTTCAGAATTGACATCTCGTCTCAGGTTGAATAATGTCGTTTATACAAGCGTTTTCGTAATTCAAGATGTGTTATAGCTCCTGTAGAAAAGTATAAGTTTTGTTCGGTGATGTTGCGCGTTACGTAGATATTCTGCTGCGCCTTCCATATTAGTGAATTCTGGAATTCGACTGTACATCTTTGTAGTCTCCACTTCCCTATGCTTTTAGCTTAGCACATAGTAATTCTCATTTCACTGATGATATAATTAAGACTTCCCCGTTGCTGACTTCTAACTTGCATTTTTAATGTAATGTTCAAATATGCGTTCACACGTAGTAATACTGAATATCTTCTTGTCGAAATGTTTCAAGCTATGTGGAACAACTTTGCATTAAGCACTGTAATATTTGGTTATACTGTTCCGTTCTGCTTTATAGATGTAGCTAGCTCCTCAAGTTACAGTCTTACTGTACTTCAGTCTTCTTTGCTTTCAACTCTAATGAAACGTAGCACTGTTATAAGAATACTGGTTTCTTCTCGAGGTCTTGACTCGATCAAATCTCAAATTGGAAAGAACTCTCTCGTCCGGTTCTCTACACTCGGCAAGTTCCAGTCTCTCTGCCTCCCCTCTCGTGGTGTGACGTAACTTCTACCACCTCTCCTCGCTTCAGTCCGCAGTTCGACCTTCGTCTCTTCCCCTCTTTCATGACGTAACTCTCGCTTCAAGTGGCGTGATGTCTCTCGCAATATGGACCTCCCACATTCATATAATAGAATATATGTCCATCTTTAAATCATTCCTTCTTCCTTGCCTTTCATAATTGCATAAGATGTATAGTATTTCACTCATTTCCATACAGTTTTTCCCATATTTCTCGAATTTTTAATAAATAAAAATTTTCATCCACTCTTTTATTTTTTCTGGGTCTTGGTTCATATCCAGATCGGTTCTTTGGTAAATGACCTTAAATAAATTCTGGCGCAGTACATAATAAGTAGCTTAATCTAGTTAATATATAACTTAAAGGGCGCTGTGGCGCAGCGGTCCAGCAATTAGCCTCTCACCTCGGCGGACCGGGTTCAATTCTCGATCAGCACATGTGAGACTTTCAAAGTAAAATGCCGTGTCCTGTGGTTCAGATTCCCTGCAAAAGGAGGCCCTGTGTCTTACGATCGTGAGATTAACGGCCACGTAAAACTACATACTTCCCCCAGGGACTCACAACTTGTAGGACACGGGTTGGGGACCCAAGCTGAGTTTGGCATTACTTCCACTTGTGCCGGGCTCCTCCCTTTTATCTTCCTGTCGACCTCCCTTGGTCACCTCTTGTCCTTTTCCGACACCAACGGTCTTTGGGTATCCAAGTAAGAAGCGCGTCTCCAGTTTGTGAAGTGTAATTTCTATCTTGTATTGAAACGCTGCACCGTATAAAATATTTATCAGATTAATGCATTTCTTCTAGCAGGAGTTCAAGCCCAGGGTATATTAGGATATAAGGGATGACCCGGCTTGAGTACTGTTAGTTTGGTGTGAACTACCAAGGTGATAACATCGTGATAACCATTCTAGGCTAGCATTGTAAGTAGCTGATTCAGTACTCTGAAATAACACATGTTCAGATTCATTCACAATACTGTAGTCTCATTTTGGCAGTCAAAAGTTTTTTGTGTGTTGTTTCTGCTAACAAGAAGTTTTCTCAGATATTATCTTCGGGTGAGGGCTTGATAGGGGGTGGGTGTATTACTCGGAGAAGTGGGGTTTTGAACAGTATTCACCTTAAACATCATATTATTATTCATTTTGTATAATTAATAGGAAGCAATAATGTTATGTATTTATTATTATTATTATTATTATTATTATCTAGGCCACTGTATAGTTTACTAACCAGAGCAGTTGACAAAAAAAAATTTAACTGTTAGGAGCAAATCGTTGCTTGTTTGTATTAGGGTCGCAGAAGAATTTAAGAGTATTCAGTTGAAGGCAATCGCGTGCAGGAAGAATACCGCACTTGTAAGAGGCGCGCACCAGTTTACGAAAAAATAAACAAAGTTTGTGGTTTACACAGCTGTTAATCTCGTGATCATGAACCATAGGACCTCCTTGACATAGCATTCCACCTACAAAATCTCTCATGGATTAAACAGTAATCGAAACCAGTCTGTCTTAGTAATATTAGTATGAGCGTGAAGTTGTAGAAAAGCAAAATTCTGGGGTAGAATGAGGCGTCAATCAACAGTTTACAGTTAACTGTCAAGCGGGTCACTTCATGTTAAGAATTCTAGGCTCCATTGTACTACCCAATATTAGGCTATACAGTATCTGATTCCGGCTAACATGATACATGGGGTAGTATCGGATCTCCAACTTAGGGTACCTGACTTGGGAGGGGATAAAGCCAAGGGGCTTTAGTATATAAAGAAAGACCTGGGTTGAATTTAATATTAGTTTACTGTAAACTCTCAAGCATACCACATCGTGTTAAGGACTCTTGCCCTAAGTACCATTCTACTGCCTTGATTTACACGCAGTAAGTAGCTGATTCTGGTTAACATAACATGGAGGGTAGTAACTGACCTCCAGTTTGGAAACGACTAACAAGATTAAATAATCAACTCCTACCATTTTCAACTCCGCGTAAATGCTAGGACGGTATCTTATAATAGGCCACAGCCGCTTCCTTCCACATCCCTGCCAAGCTAGTTTCATTCATCTTCATTCATGTTTTGATTTGTTGTTGATGTGTTGATTTATTACAGTCTTTGCGACAGCGTACTCATGCAGTCAGTGTGTGTGTGTGTGTGTGTGAAAGCTGTCTAATAACCTGTATCATTGTGATGATTTTATCAGTTTATGTAATTTGTAATTGAGGGCTAAGACTGTGTAACAGAAATGCACTTCAAGGATGCCTGAGGAGGGAATCGAACTCATGCGCTACCCAGTTATCCTCACGAGGCTGAGTGGGCCCCTCTTCCGTTTCAGCCCCCAGTCAGAATATAATTTCTTGGTAGAACCAGGAATCAATCCCGGGACTGATCATTCATTACACCACGAGCTGGTCCTATATATATTTCAATGGGTTTATTCATCACAGTGAACGTGTGCATGTATCAGGAGAACATGCAATGATAGGGGGGATACTGACCGCTCTCTCTAGAACAAATGCTTAATTCCCATACTCCTTTTAGACCTTCTGCTATGCTGTTTATGACTAGGGAGGATGAGGTTAGTGTTATCGTTGTTGATTAATTTAGGGGCTTTGCGACATCGTGGTATGCTACCCCGTGTACTTGGGTGTATGTGGATTTTTGTGTGTGTAATAACCTGTTTTATTATGGTGTCTGTATTAGTAATTGGGGTTCAGATTGGGGGAGTTGGTTGTAGCCTTAAGACCGGAACAACCTCTACCCCTACCCAGAGTTTGCCTGGTGTATAAGTTGGAAAACACGGAAAAGCCACTTCCAGGATGACTGAGATAGGAATCGAACTCTCCTCGTGGCTATATATAAAGGAGGAACCCAGTGCAAAATCGGTATGTGGTTTATTTGAGGTGACATATTTTTTAATCTTACCACTTGGGCGTCTGTTGGTTCTTCAGCCCAGAGGTTGGTTGGATCCAGGTAATGTGGGAAGAAAAAAACTTGGCAGCACTATAATGAAGCATACTAGGCAAGGTGAGGAGTAAGGTAGTTATGTTTAAAGGACTGAACTTCGAGGTCATCTGCTCTCATGCGTATTTTGGTTCTGTGTGTGGGATTTGTCTATGGTAGCTGTAATTATTGGGGAAAAGCGGGAGGTAGACCTTTCCAAACTCTGAAAGCGTGGTCATCAGCTAATGTCTTAGAGATGTATGGAATTTCTGCCTGATAACCTGTGTTATTGTGGTGTCTGTATTTTGTAATTGATAATAGAATTGAGACAACTGCGGTCTTAAATTAAATACCACTTCCTAGATGTACCTAAAATTTAAGTTAAAATGTATCTTTCTCTCTGTTATCAGAAGACAATGTCTAACATGGAGGAAACTATTCAGAGCTATGCTTGTAAGGAGTGTGGAAAAACTTTCCTCCGTGACTATCATAGGAAGCGTCATGAAGTGTCTTGTGGGCTATTCCATCAGTGCAACACATGTGGGGGCCGGATTCAGCAATGCATATAACGGACGTCGTCATGAAGAGGTTTGTAGTGTAGCGTCACCTGCTAAGAAGGTTAATACTGAACCGACTAAGCATGAATTGCTCGCCATGGTTCCTGATAGTAAAGACCTTTATGAGTATGAATCCTCTTTCAAGGGTCGATTAAAGTCATATTTTATTAGATGTGAATCGTGCGGTGATATAAACTCTTATTTGAAAGAGTCAAAAGAGCGAATCATTCATGCTATACAAAGGGAACTATGTGTACACAAGTCTTTAAAGGTTAATATGTTGGCCGAGTGTAGATTTATTCATTTAACTAGTGGTGATATTGCAGACCGCTCCTTCAAAACTCGTAATCAGGCAGTATTTCTTGAAACAGACTTAACTAAGCTCTTAGAAACACACTTTAAAAAATTAGCTAGGGGAATGGAGGAATCTCAGCTGAAGGGTAGTAACTGGGCTTTGCTAGCTGTTGATGGGGTCCGTTTAAGGATAAACAAGTATAATCCCTTGCGTTGCAGTACATACATTCCTCTACCCCCTGGTTTGGAAGCGAAAAAAGCCTGCATCAACCCTCGAAACTTAAAAGATGAGAGGTGTTTTATGTATGCTATCTTAGCGAAGTTCATTAAAACAAATGCTCAACGTGTTAGCAAATATAAGGATTTAGAATCAAAATATAATTTTTCATGTGTCTCATTCCCTACATCGCTGGCTGATATCTCAAAATTTGAGAAATCTAATGATATGTCAGTGAATGTGTTTGGGCTTGATGATGATTGTAACCTGTTTCCTCTCAAGGTTGTTGACACAGAAATAGTAGATCATCGCGATCTACTCCTAATTAGTGATGATACTGGTCGACATCACTACGTATTTATCAAAGATTTTGATAAATTGATGGGATATCAACTAACTCATCATGAACATAGGATATATACTTGTAAACGTTGCTTTACACATTTTGATAACCAGTATGGAAAAAGTGGTCTAGATAAATTAGAAGAGCATAGAGAACTGTGTTTCCTGCATGACATTGCAAGGGTTAAAATGCCTACTAAAAAGCCCATTCTACAATTTATCAATGTAGAGAAAATGCTTAGAATGTCTTACGTAATCTATGCTGACTTTGAGAGTATACTCATACCTCATCAAACATGTCTACCTAATCCAGAGATAAGCTACACAGCCACATACCAGAGCCATGTACCTATGAGCTTTGGTGTATATGTAAAACCTTCAGCAGCTGTAGCTCACTTAGAGACTAACCTTCCAAGGGAACCTTATATTTATCGTGGTTCTGACACTGCAAAGAAGTGTATGGAATATTTAATATCCATAGCTAGCGAAATCAGTCGCCTCTACAGCTTAAATGTTCCAAAGGCTTTAACTGATGATCAAGAAGCAGAGTCAGTCATCTGTAACCTGCTATTTGTGTCATAAGGAGTTCTCTGAGAATGACTGGAAAGTTCGAGATCATTGCCATCTTACAGGTGTATACCGTGGAAGCGCTCATAATACCTGTAATTTGAGATGCAAAACACGAAACCCTATCCCTGTATTCTTACATAACCTTAGCGGCTTTGATTCTCATTTCATTGTGAAACAGTTGGGGTGTACTGCGGAGAGAGTAGAAGTTATTCCCAACTCAGAAGAAAACTACCTCTCATTTACCAAACATGTTGGTAATGTGAAGCTTAGATTTCTGGATACGTTTCGCTTCATGCCAAGCAGTTTATCAAAATTAGTGGGCAACCTAACATCATACCCTGAGACGAGTAAGTACTTTGGGGTGGAAAATGCAGCACTAATGACCCGGAAAGGTGTATATCCTTATGATTACGTGGACTCTTGGGGAAAATTAAGCAAACAAAGCTTACCACCTAAGGAGGAGTTCTTTAACAGATTAAATCAGGAAGACATCAGTGTAGAGGACTATGAACATGCATTACATGTGTGGAAACAGTTCCAAATTAAAAGTTTGGGTGAATATAGTGACCTTTACCTAACATCTGATGTACACCTTCTCGCAGACGTGTTTGAAACATTCAGAAATAAAACACTTGAAACTCATAAAGTCGATCCTGCACACTATTTTACTTCTCCAGGTCTTACGTGGGATGCCATGCTCTTATATACAGGTACTCAGCTCGAGTTACTACAGGATTACGATCAGATTCTAATGATAGAATCAGGAATACGTGGAGGATTATGCCAGGTTTGTCATCGATATGCTGAAGCTAATAATAAATACATGGAGAATTTCGATTCAAAGAAGCCGTCTCAATTTATTACCTACGATGATTCGAACAAACAATACGGCTGGGCAATGTGTCATCACCTCCCTTACGGAGGATTTAAGTGGGTCTCTCCAGACACCATTGATCTGGATACACTAAAGGAAGATGATTCTCTCGGTTACATCTTAGAAGTAGACGTTGATTATCCTTCTGAACTTCATGATCTACACGATGATTTACCCTTTCTACCAGAGTGTAAGCAGCCAACGGAAACATCTTTAAAGAAACTAATCCCTCATCTTGGAAATCGACGGCGTTACGTAGTTCATTATATTGCTCTTAAACAAGCTCTGGATCATGGATTAAAATTAATTAAGATTCACCGCGCGTTAAGCTTTAAACAGCTACCTTGGTTAAAGTCATACGTTGAATTTAATAATAATCTACGGAAACAGGATAAAAATGGTTTCGAAAAGGATTTGTATAAATTGTTCAATAATGCAATGTTTGGGAAAACTATGGAAAATATTCGTAATAGATTAGACATACGCCTTGTTACTGACAGTAAGATGGCAGAAAAGCTGATAGCTAAACCAACATTTATAGACAGAACAATTTACGGTCCTGATCTAGCTGCTTTTCATATGGCTAAACGTAGCATTGTGTTCGATAAGCCTATATATATTGGTATGTGCGTGTTGGATATTTCAAAAACTTTGATGTATTCCCACCACTATAATGTACTGCTTCCTTATTATGGGGTTGAAAATATTAAACTCGCATACATGGACACGGATTCCTTCATATATTTAGTAAAGACCGAAGATGTATACCAAGACAAGTTGTGTTTCCTAGAGCATTTGGATACGTCTGACTACCCCAATAATCATATATGTTATTCTGTAAAGAACAAAAAGGCTTTGGGAAAATTTAAAGATGAAGCTTGTGCGCACATTATTAGAAAATTTGTCGGTCTCAGACCTAAGATGTATGCCCTAGACATCGATGGAGTAGAAGTAAAGAAGATTCGAGGTATTAGCAGGGGTGTTGTTAGGAAATGTATCAGTTTTCAAGATTATAAGGACTGCCTTATGACAAAAATGGTAACGAGAATACCAATGAATGTTATCACGTCGAAGCATCATGAAATATCGTCAGTACAACTAAACAAGATCGCCTTGCGTCCAGATGATGACAAGAGAGTGATTGCCGCTGATGGAATAGCTACACATGCACATGGGCATTACGCAATCACTAAATCTGTTTAATTTATCTACGACTAAAAGAATCCTAGCAATAGGAAACATCTATCAACAATTTTTTCAAATAAAATCTAATTTTTTTTGAAGTTTACAAGTATGGAATGTTCTCCATAAGTCTTAGCAGCAGAGCCTATAGCATGTGTTTGTTGTATGTAAAACAGCCTCTGGCGTGAGATTAATTTCTTCGTAAGCCTATATAGACTATATATGACTAATATGGCCTCTGGCGTGAGATTAATTTCTCCGTAAGCCTATGTATATATATATATATATATATATATATATATATATGACTGATATGGCCTCTGGCGTGAGATTAATTTCTCCGTAAACCTATGTATGTCTGGTAAGGTCTCTAGCGTGAGATTAATTTCTTCATAAGCCTACAGGTGTGTGTGTGTGTGTGTGTGTGTGCTGAAGGGCTTTGGTGCTTAAGGCTAGTGGAATACAATGGCAAAAAAAATATCTAATGTTAAGTAAATATAGGGTTGATAGGTGTTAACTCTGCCTCTAGGGGAGGAGGAAGTGTGTCCCCTAGAGCCGGTCTCAAGCCCTGAGAAAAGAGGAGAGTCATCTACATCCAGAACTTGCTCCTTAAGCTGAACTATAATGCGTGGTGCCCTTCACGAAGGGAGAGTAGACCTCTGAGACATATTCATCATTCGAGCTTGCAAACCTCGTTGATATGTCAATGATGAGAGTTTACGTATAGCATTTTTAGTTAACTTACTGGAGTTTTCGTTTTTTTTTTTTTTGGTAAAGATTTAGCTTCTGTATACTTAACTATAATGCGCGGTGCCCTTTACGAAGGGAGAGTAGACTTTTGAGGTGTATTCGTCATCCAAGTTTGCAAAGCTTGTTGATACACCTGTGATAAGAGTTTACGTATAGCATTTGTAGTTAACTTACAGGAGTTTGACTTCAAGGGCATACCCCAAGCTTTGACTGGTTTGATGTTAGAGCCCTCACAGAGGGTAGTAGAGTACTGGCTACATCTCCATAAGACAAGGCTCCAACCCCTGCTGTGATGTTAATGGCGGTTTCTACCTTCTAACGTCCTGGTCGGCTTGAATTATGTACTCTCACATGTAGTGTTAACCAACATAACCGCTAGCATGATGGTAGGAGGATTTGCCTATTAAAGTGGGAGATTGGGGAGAGCATAGGAGGTTAAGGGCATCCGGCCAGCCTGCTCAAGTCCTCTAACATAAGGGAGTTGTCTATAAAACACTGCCCCAGTTTCATGAAAGTAGGCGATTGGAAAAATCATAGGTAGTGAAGGGCATCCGGCCAGCCTCGTCAAGTTCTCCAACATAAGAGAGTTGCACCTGGCAACCATCTTGCGCAATAGCCTCTGTACCAGTCATCTCAAGTCCTCTAGAGTTGCGCGCGATGGCCATCTTGCCCACTAGCCCATGTGCCAGCTCCCAAGAGTTAGTTCCATAAGAGACCATGTATAGCGGCCATCTTGCCCAATAGCCCCTGTGCCAGCTCCGGCTTATTGCACCTACTCACATGGATGAGACCAGGAGACACAGGGCGTTATCAAATCGACTTCATTATGGTCAAGCAGAGGTTTCGAAACCAGATTTTGGATTGTAAAGCATATCCTGGTGCTGACATAAACTCTGACCACAATCTGGTTGTAATGAAATGCAGATTAAAGTTGAAGAAACTGAAGAAAATTCAAAAGCCAAAAAGGTGGACAATAGACAGACTGAAAGAGAAGGATGTAAACGAAAGATTCAAGAAGAGTATAAAGGAAGGACTAATGAAACCCCCCTAAACAAACTTCAATTGCAGACGAATGGGCACTTTTGAAGAATTAAATAACAAAATCCGCAGAAGAAAACATTGGTAGGAAAGAAAGAATAGGTAGAAAACCGTGGATCACTCAGGATATACTAGAATTGATGGATGAATGGCGGAAACACAAGAATGTAAGAGATGAGAAGGGGAAAGCAGAATACAGACGTCTGAGAAATGAGGTTAACAAGAAGTGCAAGGAAGCGAAAAAAATGGTTGAAAGAGAAATGTGCAGGTATAGAAAATTGTCTAAAATTAGGAAAAGTAGACACAGCTTATCGAAGGATTAAGAATACTTTTGGGGAAAAGAAGACTAAGTGCTGTAATATTAAGGACACAAATGGAAAGCCTCTGACAGATAGGGAAGAAAAGGTTGAGAGATGGAAAGCTTACATAGAGAGTTTGTATAAGGGAAAGGAGATTGAGAATCATGTAATGGAAAGGGAGGAGGAAATTGATGAGGATGCGAGTTGAGATATACACACATCAAAAAAAGTTTTGCATCACCTCGGTTCCAAGAGTTCCGGAACCGTTAAATACAAAGGGAATAGAGATCAACACAAACAACATTTCAGCTCGTTTTATTGCTCATGAGACCCACACATTGCATGTTGTACCATCATACAGCTAGACTTTCAGCATTTGTGGTCCAGATTGCAGTACACAAGACTACCTCTAATACCCAGTAGCACGTCCTCTTGCATTGATGCATGCCTGTATTCGCCGTGGCATACTATCCACAAGTTCATCAAGACACTGTTGGTCCAAATTGTCCCACTCCTCAACGACAATTCGGCGTAAATCTCTCAGAGTGGTTGGTGGGTCAAGACGTCCATAAACAGCCCTTTTCAACATATCCCAGGCATGTTCGATAGGGTTCATGTCTGGCGAACATGCTGGCCACTGTAGTCGAGCGATGTCGTTATCTTGAAGGAACGCATTCACAAGATGTGCACGATGAGGTCGAGAATTGTCGTCCATGAAGACAAATGCCTCTCCAATATTCTGCCGATATGGTTGCACTATGGGTCGGAGGATGTCATTCAGGTATCGTAAAGCCGTTTCGGAGCCTTCCATGACCACCAGTGGCGTACGTCGGCCCCACATAATGCCACCCCAAAACATCAGGGAACCACCACCTTGCTGCACTCGCTGGACAGTGTGTCTAAGACGTTCAGCCTGACCAGGGTGCCTCCAAACACGTCTCCGACGATTGTCTGGTTGAAGGCATATGCGACACTCATCGGTGAAGAGAACGTGATGCCAATTCCGTGGGGTCCATTCAGCATGTTGTTGGGCCCATCTGTACCGCGCTGCATGGTGTCGGGGTTGCAAAGCTGGACCTCGCCATGGACGTCGGGAGTGAAGTTGCGCATCATGCAGCCTATTGCGCACAGTTTGAGTTGAAACACGACGTCCTGTGGCTGAACGAAACGCATTATTCAACATGGTGGCATTGCTGTCAGGGTTCCTCCGAGCGGCAATCCGTAAGTAGCGGTCATCCACTACAGTAGTAGCCCTTGGGCGGCCTGAGCGAGGCCTGTCATCGACAGTTCCTGTATCTCTGTACCTCCTCCATGTCCGAACAACATCGCTTTGGTTCACTCTGAGACGCCTGGAAACTTCCCTTGTTGAGAGCCCTTCTTGACACAAAGTAACAATGCGGACGCGATCGAACTGTGGTATTGACCTTCTAGGCATGGTAGAACTACAGACAACATGAGCAGCGTACCTTCGTCCTGGTGGAATGACTGGAACTGATCGGCTGTCGTACCCCCTCCGTCTAATAGGCCCTGCTCATGAATGGTTGTTTACATCTTTGAGCAGTTTTAGTGACATCTATGAACAGTCAAAGGGACTGTATCTTGGATACAATATACACAGTCAACGTCTATATGCCGGAGATCTGGGAACCGAGGTGATGCAAAACTTTTTTTGATGTGTGTAATATTGAGATCAGAATTTGATAGAGCTTTGGAAGACTTAAGCAGGAACAAAGCACCGGCATAGATGATATACCGATTGAGTTGCTACGCTGCTTAGGAGATGAAGGTCTGATCAGGTTATTTCACTTGGTGTGTAGGATTTATGAGACAGGTGAGGTACCCCCTGATTTCTAGAAGAATGTAATCATCCCTATACCAAAGAAAGTGGGAGCTGACAGATGTGAAGATTACCGTACAATCAGCTTGATTACTCATGCTTCAAAGATCCTGTCTAGGATAATTTACAAGAGGATTGAAAGCCAGATAGAAACGGAGTTGGGTGAAGACCAGTTTGGTTTCAGGAGAAATGTAGGAACAAGGGAAGCTGTACTTAGTCTTAGGCTGATTTTGGAAGGTAGAATAAGGAAGGATAAGGGAACGTTCATGGCTTTTATAGACTTAGAAAAGGCTTTTGATAACGTTGATTGGAGTAAATTGTTTGACATTTTGAAATCGATTGGAATAAAGTACAGGGATAGGAGGGTGATATACAATCTATACAGAAACCAGACAGCAGTAATTCGAGTTGAAGGACATGAGAGAGAAGCTTATATTCAGAAAGGTGTAAGGCAAGCCTGCAACTTATCACCCATACTTTTCAATCTTTACATTGAACAAGCAATGAAGGAAATTAGAGAAAAATTTAAAGTGGGAGTGAAGATTCAAGGAGAAATAATTTCAACTCTGAGATTTGCTGATGACATAGTCATCTTGGCTGACAAGCCTGAGGATTTGAATGAGTTTTTGAATGGTATGGACTCCGTCTTACGGAAAGAATTCATGATGAAAATTAATAAATGTAAAACAAAAATACTGGAATGCAGCCGAAATAAATCAGAAACCTCTATGGAGATCATATTGACAGGTGAAAAGCTGAAGGAAGTAGGAGACTTCTCTTACTTAGGAAGCAGAATAACCAGTGATGGACGAAGCAAAGAGGATATAAAAAGTAGGTTGGCTCAGGCAAAGAAAGCATTTCTACAAAAAAGGAATCTGCTGACATCGAATATAGATTTAGGTATTAGGAAGTCATTTTTGAAAGCCTTTGTCTGGAGCGTGGCGCTCTATGGAAGTGAAACTTGGACTATTGGTGCAGCAGAAAAGAGGAGAATAGAAGCATTCGAAATGTGGTGTTACAGGAGAATGATGAAGATCAGATCTGTAGATAGGGTTACAAACAAAGAGGTATTAAGACGAGTGGGAGAGGAGAGATGTTTCTGGCGACTGCTAATGAAGAGAAGAGATAGGTAGGTAGGACACATACTAAGACACCCAGGAATAGCAAGCTTAGTTATGGAAGGAAGGGTCGAGGACAAGAACTGTAGGGGTAGACCAAGGTTAGAATATGTTAAACAGATTGCCTCAGATGTAGGGTGTGGTAGCTATGTAGGGATGAAACGATTAGCTCAGGACAGGGAGCCATGGAGAGCTGCATCAAACCAGTCAAGAGACTGAAGACTCAAACAACAACAACAACAACCTAATCAATACATAATTGCTTGTAAATATATATAAATCAATAAATGTATAAATGAATAAATATATCAATAAATACCTACCCCACAAGAAGGTTAAGTATTTTCCACTAACACCAAAACTGTTAAACAAGACCAGGGAATTCACGCAACGCAGTGTGTTCAAAGGTAGTCAATCAAGTGAGAGTGGAAATGATAACGACATGTCTTTATATATGCTACGTTGCATGTATAATCTTTTTTCCCACGCTTTGAACATTCTGTTATCATGCACGTGGACAGATAACGTCCAAGGTGAACACCTGTGCCAGGTCAAATTTCACATGAACTTGCATTTTGTCACGTACGAAGCAAACAGGATGTACCTTGTTTAGCGTACATGTCTTCTCACTCGTGTATGCATGCATTTCGCACTTCCCTGCCACCGCGATTGTCAGATTATTTCACCTTGAAGCGTCTTTGTCATTTTCCATTGCACCTGTTGTCAAGGCCGATCAGCGCATTCCAATAAGCTCAAATGATATTCACCTCCTGCCCGTCTGCTCCTCTGCAAGTTTGTTTTCTGTACTCGCTTTGACCAACATAGAACCATGTTCTCATCACCGTTTACCCATTAAAGATCCCCTTCGGGGGTAAAAATCTTAGCATGCTTCACACATTTTCAAATATTAGCCTCCATCCATCTGCCATCGGAAAGATCAGAAAAACTAACCCTCGCTCTGTCATAAACCGACCCGCCGAAATATCGATTGTTCTATTGAGCACAGCCACCGTGGTTAGCGACAGGTTCGTTGAAACACACACACCCAGCCGTATCGTCTCTCTCAACCACCACGCTTCATCAACATTATAAACAGGTATTTGTTTTTCAACAAACGTGTCGTTAGGCCCTATGTGAATTATTTTTGTAAAACATATCTACCACATTCGAAGCGGAGCGTTAGCCCGAGTCCTAGGACACCTCGTTCACGTCTCTAGCGTTATTGGTTTGCAAGATAGAGCAAAAAGTCTAAAATCACGGTTTTACCTCAAAATGGTTTTTCATTCCTGCTCAACACGAACGTCCTCGGCAAGAGGACAACGCGACGAAAAAAAATGACACCTCGTACACGTCTCTAGGCTTATTAGAAATCAGCAAAAATCACAAAAAACACTTTTTTACCCCAAAATCGAGTTTCCCATTTGTTTTCAAAAATATAACGAGTGCTCCATAGCAGAGAAGACGTCACCCCGAGTCCTTGGACCCCTCGTACATGCCTCTAGCATGATTGGTTCGCGAGATATACCAAAAAGTCTATAATCACGTTTTTGCCCCAAAAAACCGTGTTTCCAGCATTTCACCTTTTCGACACCGACATTCCCGTAAAGAGCACAACGAGACGAAAGAAACGAATCCAAGAACGCCCTCCTAGCATGACTCCTTCCATTCCAAGGTCGCAGGGACTCACAACCTCCTAAATGCAGCCGAACCCCTGTCATCCCACTACTGTCAAGTTTTTATCCTAGAGTCTTGAAATTTATTTTGGGGGTAGCGGGCATAGGGACCATTGATTTAGGTCAAATAAACGTTTTTGTAAAATTTCTAGTTTCCAAAATATAGGAATTTCAAATTTCGAGTGTCTTCAAAAAAACATAAAAATAAAAAAGATTAATACAGAAAATAAAGGTCATAGAGACCGTTCGTTTGAACTAGAGCACAACGTTCTATCATGTTTGGTTTTCAAGCTATCGCCTACTTTGAAAAACAAAAAAAAAATGAAGAAAATAAAAATATATAACGATTGGTCCATAGCAAAGGGGGCGTCACCTCAAGTCCTACGACACTTCATTCGTGAAACTCTGACCATGGGTTCGAGGGAAAAGTCTATTTAAATGTTTCAACTTCGCGCGGCGGCCATGTTGGTTTGTTGGGCACAGCCACGTCAAGTGGGGCAGAACTCTCACTAGTCCACTACTTGCATGAACGTCAAAATTCAAAAATAATTATTAAATAGTTATGCTTAATAGTCATACTGTGACTCAATCACTTACAGCAGTCTGATCTGAAATCAGCTGTACTTCAATGAAAATAAAATTACAAGACATTGCCCTACAATATACACTTATCGATTACAAACGTGAATGTGAAACAAATAAAATATTAACTATTAGAATAATAAAATATTTACACAGATAAATTTACCATGTCCAGCACGGTTTTTCAAAATATGTACCAGATCGAACGTGATCTGTCATTCTCAATGCGCTTCTGTTACTTAAAAACAGTTCTTATTTAACACTTGTTCACAAATAATATCAATGTAGTATATTTGAGTTTCTGTCATCTTAAGTTGAACTACAGTAACAAACGGTGAAGTTAATAACAGTTCATAGTTGTCATAGCAATGAATACAAATTACAATAAAGTTAAAGAGCGAGACGGAACTACTCGGTTACTCATAATAGACTTCGTGGATTTGATAATAACGCTATCTGACATGTACAAAACAAATACAACCCTAATGTCAGTTACTTTTCCAACACACTGTAGTAATACTTTGCTCCAACGGCAATACACTTATTTCCTTTCACCAACGGTGAACAAACATCTTATATTAGCGTCAACTACATTGCCAAACTTGACATACACCTTTCTTCTCCTCTCAACAATTACAATAATAATGCACGGAATTCCTTTAATAAAAAAAATCTTGCTACAAACTTGTAGAAGAATCAGCGACCCTACTACGTATACACTACCTGTGTAATACGGTTCATGGTTCACTCCTAACCACTTCATATTTAAGTTAATTACCATCGTGCTCTTAAACAACATTAACATTCTGTGTTCACAACAATACACCTTGTATAATATTCCACTTAGCTTTCATCAATGCAATTCGTTTATCAACTCTCTCAACATCCTCTATTTCCACGTTACAATAATATAATAAATTTACTAAACCGTATTCCGCTCGCCTTTATTGTTAATAACAATACGTCATATCCTCCCGATTCTGGTATACATTTATGAATCAATTATTCATATTAAAACTTGTTACATTACATACAGGACCTCAGATAGATTTATAAATCCCCTGGTCAGTGGTTTCGTGATGGCAAATTATAGCAATATAATTGTTGCTAATTATAGGCATCATTTGACCTCCATTGTCAACAATATGATCCTATTTCATAGTTTAAATCCATTATAACAATTGTCTTTGACTTATTAACGTCATATTACATTAACATTCCTCAATTGGAATTGTTGTTCTCCAATAATATTGTTTATAATATTTAATAAATGTAGCAATTATGATTTTGACGTATTAAAGAGAGTTCTAGCATTTTACAATAATGTTTTCTCTAAATAACGATGCAATTTCGCAATATTGACGCAAGTTGTGCTTATAACGCATGTGTATCGATCGAAGCATTCCCTTCCATAAAACAGTTTCGTTCTAAAAGTGAGTATCTTAAAGTGTTCTTCCAAAATACTAAAAACGGAATATCTAATCCAAATACAAGTTAAATTACGTCTGAACGACACACGGTGACGTACGGTATATTTAAAATTACAGTGAAATCTCTAAAATAGACAATATAATAACATGGGTTAAGAATAAGAAAATCTACTTAAAAGGGTTGGTCACCCTTGAAATACAATCAAATATTACAACAAACTACATAGATATTGGAACAGTCGATCCTCTACCTTTCCGATGAGCTGCTGTCGAGAATACCTCGTTGAATATGCATGATGTTCCTTTCCTGGTTTGACACGAGCCGGTCGGCTGTCTGGAACGAGTTCCTGGTGCGATCATGTCGGTCAGCTGTTCTGCTCCCTCTCTCTGCCCGAACTGCAAACACCTGGACTCCCCCTTGGCTGCTAACTGTTCTTCTGTCTTCGCGACTGTGAGTCTAGAATCTCGTAACCCGGAACAATCGAACCCCTTCTTCTTCTTGATCGTCGTGTAGCATTTCATCGTAATAGTAGGTTTGAAAGTCTCAAGTTCACATCTCTCCAAGTTGGTAGTGGACATTTGATTTGTTGAATTGACGGTGAATTCAGTATAATGCAAGTTGGATGTGCAGTAATGGTGCCATCGACCCATGGTCTCCAGGATCACTCTGAATATCCCACTCCATAGTGTAGATTAGCCTCCTTCCATAATTTAGTAGATCATCATAATCTTCTTAGTAAGAGTTGAATACAAACATCCCCTCTGACTCGAGAATGTCATCTTGGTAAATGTTTAAAGAAAAGCTTCTAAGTGAATGCTGTTGTAGTCTTGTAGCTTGGTAATGAAGTGCTACTTGTTCTGTCGAAATGTGAAGCTTTGTAGAAATGAAGTCTTCTTTCAATACGTCGTATTATAAAGTTGCTGGTGTCAATAGCTAGATAATGCTTTTACACGTTCATCGGTGTCTCCTTCTCTTCCTCGGCAACTACGCTGTCTCCACACGGTCCAGTTTGACCGCGCTTCCAATTAACATAGAGCTCTCTCGGGACGCTCTGAACTGTAGTTCTGGTCTCTTCAAGTTTTCGAGTAGGAGTGCCATCTCCGTTCGTGGCAATTGCGCGCGTGGCAGTCTGAGGTCACATTCTAGCCTCGCGTCGAGTCCTATTATACTGAATTTCGCTATTATCTCCTCTCCTGTCCATAAATATTTAATTCTGTTTTGACAAATAAATTTCGTTTCCTCTTCTGGATCTGTAGAAATGCTAATCTCGCTTTATATAAGCAAATTTAATATAATAGCGATTCCCACAAACATTATGTGATCCAATCTGATTGGCTGTTGGGTTATCATAAAAATGCCTCCCTGTTCTAACCTCTTATCAGTGGGTCGTGTGCATAATTTGTTATTGTCACCTCGGCCAACCAAAACCGGCCTTTGGCTTGCTATCTTGAAGCCTTGGTCATATTCCAGCATCGAATGATCAGACTCTCTCTTGGTTAAATTATCATTCACTGAAATATTCCCAAATTTACATCCTTCCAAATATTCCAAAATTTTCCAAAAAGTTGTCAAAATGCTTTTATTCACTTTCTAAAATATGTGTGTGAATAAAATAAATTTCTAATTCCAAATTCCAATTCTTAGATCAATAAATTCACAAGTCGGTTCGATCCTCGGCTCCGTCAATGGCTGAAGCTGAGCTGAATTCGAGTGCAGTACCTTAAATCCACCAACTTGGGACAAGCCTGAGCCTTCCCTTACTCAAATCAAACGGTACCATGGAACTCCACTAACTCACAGCCAAAACATCAACTCCAAACACCTGAATCAAACTCAAAAAACAATGACTGTGGTAACAAAACCTCACTCCAGGTGAGCTCAAACAAACATGTCTAATCAAAACTATAAATTACTGGCCAATAGATCAAAGTTTAATTTAACAAATTATCAAATTCACTCCCAATGGAGTTTCCAATGTTACACCGAATTGACTTGCAAAATGGAGTCTCTGTTCAGCGCTCTAATATGGGGAAATATAGACTCGTACAGACCGGATCGGTTCTTTCGGCAACTTGCCTCCAGTCGCGATCCGTGTTGGAGTTCTGCACAATCAACGTGAGATACGGCAATTAAACACTCACTACGGCAATGTTTCTGCCTAAAATTATTATACAGCTGTTTCCGCACGAAACATTTATCAAGCAAATTAAATACCACCGCCAAGTGGCTACCCCATAGGGTACAATCTAAATTCACTAGTAACACGGGTCAACAAATAATTGAGAAGTATCATCAAAGAAAACCAACAAAACCCAACGAATCAAAATCAACACAAAACGCTTAAACAAACCAGCCATTTAGCTACCACACTCAAATTATAATAAACGGACAGACTCAAGGACGGGCCAATGACCGCCTGCATATGGCACCTATCTGCTCGGGCCATACACACAGCTGACACGGACTGACAATCACAAATACACTCTCAATGGCCCAACCACAATCTCAAGCCTCGAAGAATTCGTAATGCGAATCGCTACTCGCGGGCGTCCGAACGACAAACCCGGCATCATGGTCATGCTTACGTCGTGGGAATATCATCATCTACAGACTTACTCTCAAAGTGGGAACCAATCTCCACTGACTTGCCAACTTATGAGTGGGCATCAATATCATCCAAACTCACCAAAGCATAAGAGGGAACACCATCCACTGAACTTACCAAATAATACGTGGGAACAACCTCCACTGAACTTACCAAAGTATACGTGGGAACATCCTCCACTAAACTTACCAATATAAGTGGGCACAACATCCACTAAGCTTACCAATATGCACTTGCACACCCGGTCAGTCTCCCGTAACTACACTCACAAAATCGCAGGGTCATTCTGCCTTGACGTCCACCAACAAAAATTCAACTAAAATCTGACCTGGCTTAATTCACTATAGGCGGTCCACCGACCCCATTCACAACACAAAATTATAACTCAACGTTCTGGTTTGCTTAAACATTACAAAGTCGCGGACTGGCGAGGGCTCGCGCAGCAACTGCGCTCACAAAACTCGGTAACTGAGGACTAACTGATTTACTGATTGAAGCGAATTCTCTCCCTCACAGAGAGCTATTTAAATGTTGGTGGTCGAGAGGGTAACTGGAAGGGGAAATCAAAACGTTACTTCCAAAGTAGCTGTCCTAGCAGAAAATGACTTACATCACTGTACTTGTGACGTTCTCAATGTCTCAAATGTTATGTCATTTTCCCTAATCGATCGCAGGTTTCGTGGTATTTCAGCTCCGTAATCATCCCTTATTGTCTCGGCACAAGGCGCGAAATTCCGGCTTGTGGACGCTTGCCATCTCATTGGTTGCTTCTAACACGCCCCCTTCGCTAGCTTCTTTTTAAACATGAATTCATTTAGCCTTTCACACAATTTACATAAAAACACTTCACTGGTAGGTTGAAAGTCTCCAGAATCCAAGAATATAACTCTCAAAGCGCTCCGACCTTTAATTCCTAAGTGGATCATATCTGGGCGTTACCAAAATCAATCTCTGTCCTTGCCAAAACTTGCACTTCTCTCTCTCTGCGTCCTTCCAAGTTCACCGACCTGACGGCCTTGTACTTGCGCTTCCTTCCCACGCTTCGAGCTTTCTGTCGCTCAGCCGAGTTTTCTTTTAAGTGCATTTATGGCCGTCTTCATCCGCAGTGCTCTTTGCTGCTCACGTTTTCCTCTTCTCCAATAAAACATATTTTGCCGACAATGTTCACCGCAGCTGCTTTGCTGGATATGATCACAGAATAATGCTAAAACTTCATACTTGAGACTGAATGAATATGCAATACGCATTAAGGTCTCAGTAATTCTATTCCGGCCGGAGTGAAATATAATTCATACAATTTAATTCAATTCCAGCCGGAGTGAAATTAAATCCATATAATTTAATTCTATTCCTGTTAAAAGGAAACTGTGTTCGAAAATTTAATTCTATTCCGGCCTGAGTGAAATTAAACCCATACAATTTAATTCTATTCCGACCGGAGTGAAATTAAATTCATACAATTTAATTCTATTCCGGCAAAGTAAAATTAAATTCATACAATTTAATTCGAATGAATATTTAATTTTATTCCGGCCGTAGTGAAATTAAATCCAAACAATTTAATTCTATTCCTCTCCGAATGAAACTTTGAACGAACATTTAATTCTATTCCGACGTGAATAAAATAAATCCATAGAATTTAATGATAAGTAAATATGAAGCAAAGTTTAATCCATAGAATTACGGTTTATTCCTCGCGGAATGGTATTCTCAATGAAGAGTTTGTCTTATTCAATCCAATGAATGATAATGTTCGTATGGTCTCCTGAGAGGCCGAGTGCAGGCCTTTCTAGTTGACGCCCGTGGGTGACCTGCGCGCCGTAATGAGGATGAAGTGATGATGAAGGCGTCTCTTACACCCAGCCCCCGAGTTATTGGAATTAACCCCAGGAGAATAAAATTCTTGATGGCCCGGCCGGGAATCCAACCTTCGGACTCGGTAGACGTGAAATGGATTTCCGTGGTTTCCCATTTTCAACTCCATGCAAACGCTGGGACGGTACCTTCTGAGAGGCCATGGTCGCTTCCTTCAACATCCTTGCCAAGTTTGATTCATTACACCTCTCATTAACTCCTTTCCTGAGGTTGGCGTGTGGAAGTGCATCGGGCTGAAAAAATCACCCGCCACATGAACTTTCATTGCATCTCATCCCCGATCTCGTTGAATAATAAGGAATTGACATTCATTTGTGTACGAAATCCTGGGTTAACTACAGCCAAATGATATACGTTTATGGCATTTCAACCCCCTTAGATGTTCCACTTTCATCCGCCTACTGCACTTCGGGTATAAAATGGCCTTATTCATAATTTTTCCACCTGAGTTTGCCAGCAAATTCCATTATAAAGTCGAACTTAGTATACACATAAATTCTGAAAAACTTTTGTCCCAGTCTCAACCTGTCTACTGTAGGTATGCAAGTATGTTTCGCCTTGTGCTCAATTCCAAATAAATACAATTCCAATAACAACGTGTTTTTTTTCCCTTTTAATGAGATTTCTGCGCAAGTTTCATAACTCTTATGGTTAAATGCAAAAGAGGAGTGGGGCGTGGTGGTGAAATAACAAGCTGCTTGCCTCTTACCAATGCGGACCAGGCGATGTCGCAAAGCCCCTAAATGAATCAAAAGCAACTCGGTACTAACCGACTAATGAGGTATTTTTCTGTATAGAGTAACTATTTAATATCAACAACATCGTGCGAGTGTTAAGATGGATTGCAGGATATACGTCACAATATCACGCATTATTCCATTTATTTATTTAGTTACCGGTACCGGTAATTTATTTCAGACAGATTGCCTTTGGTTAAATATAGTTGAAGCAATTAGGAAAACCACTTGTGTACCTCTCTCCCCATCTCTTAAATCCGTCTTCTTACTTACTTTCTTTCTTTCTTTCTTTCTTTCTTTCTTTCTTTCTTTCTTTATTTATTTATCGTTTACCCTCCAGGGACGCTTTTCCCACGGACTAAGCGAGGTATCCCACCTCTATCGCCACTGGCAGTGTCATGGAGCTTGAGACTCTGAGTATCGGAGAAACTGGGGAGTGTGACTAGCACGTCGCCCATGCGACCTCACCTGCAAAGCGGACAGGGTTCTGATGCAGGGATGGGAAGAGTGGCAGGGATAGACAAGGAAGCGGGAAGGAGGCGGCCGTGACCTTACGTTAGGTACTGTGCCCGTTTATCACTTACCAATACCTGTTGAATCCCTCGAAGAACACTGGATCGTAGAATCTGAAAATGCCCGGCTAAAAACCCCCCAGATCCTACCAACAGGTGAAGGAAGTATAAAGGGTGCATATCAACTAACCAAAATTGTGCAAAGACAGACCAAATTGCACACAAAGAAAACTAACTCAAGTCAAAAGACGTAACACGAAACTCAAATAAGATAAAAATTATCTCAGAGAATTGAGAAAAATCAAGGAAAAACACATTGGTCTTCTCGACACAACTTTATATGATTATTATGAATTATAACTCTCGAGTTAAATTGCTGTAAAATAAAAAATTATTCAAGAAAAATATACTTCATAGGGTATCACCTCCCATTCCGAACATTTAAAATGGCAAAAGAGCTAAACAACTCCGAAGTGTCAAATGAAACTCCAAATCAGGTGTTTGCCACACCCTTTCAAGATTCTATCCTGCATGCTGGCGATACGTTAAATTACGATCTTTAGATATCATGAATAGTGAATGAAATTCACCAAGAAAAACACATTATATTAATCTAAATTAAATTATATACAACGATATATACATATTTACATTTTAAGTAGTTTCTTTCTGAAACATAATCCAATGAACATTTTCAACCCCTACACACCTCCTTATTGGGTTAAACTCGATATGACAGTGTCACTTCAGATGTAATTTAACCAAGTGGCAAAGCTCAGCTAAATATATAAGTCTACATTGTGGTATACGAAAATACAAATTATTCGGAATAGATTCCATGAATATACCTGTTCTCACGAAATTCTCAGAAATATACAAAGGTCTCATTATATTTCATTAATATGAAGTATGAAGAGGAGATAAGTATTACTACAGCAAATATCTTAAAATATACTACCTCCAATTGATTTAAAAAGCATACGTCAAACGGTGACGTAGCCTCAAAAGACGTAATTATGTACTCCATGTACATCCACATAACTTCGAAATACTTTATCTAAGTATTTTACAACACAATGGAAAAACCTACCAACTTTAACTATATTCCACCCAACATTTGTACATCACACTGTACTTCATTCAGATTCACATTATAATTTCTTAATAATCGTCACTCTCACAGTGATCTAAAAACTTTCTCTAACTTTGACAATATATCTCGTGGTTACAATATTCCACAAACTCATTTTCATTATCAATTATTCTTCAATTATAATTCAGCAGTGTGACTAATTAACGCGAGAAATCTTAATAACCGTATTTTCCAAGAATCAAATCTTTTCATAGCGTAATAAATATACATTTTCGAGTATGACTTTCTGATAGATTATCAATATATATTTAAACTTGACTTCGGGAATTATGATAGTGTTTTAGAAAAAATGTCAATTAGAATTAAATTCCAATCTCAAGAAAATTCCGATGTTGAAAAACAATATAATCTCCAACGAGAATAAGAAAAGATAAATCCAATCCAAAATAAGTTAATAAGAAATTTAAAGTTAGTCAAGAATGAGGAAAATTCACTCCTCCAGAACAACTGAACAAACCAAGAAATCCCCTACACCATGAGTCATTCCCCGATAACAGAGTTATACACCTGAGAAACATTAGGGGCTTTCATAGAATGGACGGTCTCAGCCAAGAAATGGGATCCAGTGAAAATGGAATGGTCGACACCACATTTCGCAAAAACCATCACATAACCATGAAATTCAAATTCATCCCAACGTCTAACGTAGAAAATAACTTAATGTGAGTCGAAATAACAAAAACATGACGATGCAAGAAGGCTTAAATCACTTATACTAAACGCAAGTCTTTCCCTAACTGTTGATCTTCACAACGATTGAATATTTCAGAATGTTACGTTGAAACTGAATTGAGGCGATGGGTGCAATAACAACTTAAGTCTGAAAACACTGTTTTGAGAAAATCACTCCTAAAATTTTGAAACACTGTAAATGTCTGAGTTTTTCATTTACGGATACGTTGATTTATACACACCATTTAATGATAGTCCTTAACAATATATCAATGTCACTGTGAATTTAAACTTTACCAGTTCTTAAATATTTTAATTTAAATATGGATTGACTTAAGTCGTTATTGCAGAGACTGACAATCAGCATCTTAAATTACCATTTATGGGTAGTAGATTCGTTCAAATTAATTTAATTCGAAAAAATAGCTACCGTGTACTGCACAATAAGTATATTTTTATAATAAAATTATAATATATATATAGTATACATAAAATTAACACCAAAAACGTAATTTTGAAACTATTCTTCTAATAAGGCACTATTGAAAGTATCACTGCAATTATTTTACCTAAAAAAGAAATAAAAAGGTGTCCAAACACAGCCATTTTTTATAATCCTTTGTAATTAGTACATTTAAATGCAAACGGATATGCAGATAAGGATTAGAATGGTTACATTCATGCATGAACTCTGGTTCTGTTTACCCAATTTCAATCAGAAAATAATGATTAAATGAATAGATATACACCGGCATTGCCTTGATTGGATAGACTAAGTGAAGTAAAACTGTATTTAAATAATAATAATAATAATAATAATAATAAAACAACAGTAGTTTATGGACATTCAATGGTTTCCTCAGCCTCACTGATTTCACTTTGCAGTTCACTTTCTTCCACAACAGTCTCTTTCTCTAATATGTGGTTAAGTGCATCTGCATTCTCCGGTGATTTTCTTTGGGGAAAAATGAGTGGCAGTTTCTCTAGCAACAATTTTCAGTGTAACTAAATTCTTTTTTGGAAACCTTCTTGCCACTAGAACTCACATAGCTATCACCACGATCCCTCTTGGCTTTGTTCTGCACGCGTTTCCAAGAGTCTCGCTAAAGTAATCTCTTCTTTCCCTTACTCTGTATTTCCAAATCCGATCCTCCATTTAACTTCTCATGTTTACTATCATCTGACTGATCACACATCTTTACAGAATAACAATAACAAAACCACACGCAACAGTCACAAGACAACTCACTGATTCCCGCGCGTGTGCGATACCGGCGCTTGAAGCGCCTAAGTCGGCCCAGCTGTTCGCCGGATGAACGACTTGCTACACGGCTGTATATAATGCAAGCTCCTGCCATCTAGAGTTGACATAACGAAATAATATTTGGAGGATAGATGAAGGACACATTGAGGATTACAAAACTGCATTCACCGGAAAAACGACTTAAGTCGACTTAAGTGGTTATTGCACCCAGCGCCTCAATTGAACGCAAACGCAAAGAAGGAAGTAAAATATCCTAGAAAGACATGAAAAGTGTATGTTCGTCAAACGAACGAAAATAAATAGAATCTGAGATCAAGACTGACAAGGAATTTTCGGACTTAAAATCCCGTCATCAAATATTCTAACTACAAAAACTGGCAACTGGCAACAACAAAATATCAATGCCTAACTTCTACCAAAAGATGTCAGATGTCTACCTTGAGCTGAACGATGAAGATGCGTCATTCAGAACAAATGCCCGAGTCTGGTTTCCAAAAATATACTGGCCATCAGTAAACGAACCCACCATCCTGGTCTCGATCCTGGGGCACGTCTCCTCTCGGTTCCTTCCTAGCTGGGGACTATACACCAAATCCGGTATATTCTGGGAGCTCGAACAAAACTATTGTAAACTCCTACTCTCTTCAAACACGATCTTTATATGGTAGCAGCAGCGTAATTTTGAAGTAAATCCGTGGTTCACTCCAGTCTCATCCATGAATTCGAAAGAATTATATTTCATGGCGAACGTGGTCAGAAAACGTTCTAGAAACATCTCTGGCGAAGTTGTATATCACGGTCACTTTACGTAGTCAATGCTCCAGTTCTGCATACTATGTCCTTGTATTCATACTTAAGCGCGCATGATAATATAGTCAGAAAACCATAAGGTTATTCCTTTCAATAGCAATTTGCTATGCATATTGTATTCTGAAGAATATTCGAGGAGCATTTAAATATCTAAGTTCATTTCAGTCCTGAGTTCAGAACAGGTTGCATAAAGAATGTCCACGTGTATTAGTAAAGTGCGTGACAATGCTGCGAGAGCTGTCACATGCACATTCAACAAGCTACTAGTAATGCTTGAAATAATCAGTGTTCTCTTCACGTTCGTAGAGAAACTTAATACACTGCATTTTTATAAGTTCACTTAAGTCCGCAATTGTCGACGCCGAGATAACGTCTGCTCAATGGAACTTACGAAAGACACAGTAAGAACACCGCGCGGCACGATTCCACTCCTATAAACAAGAGCGATCCACCCGGCTGAAGAAATCACAAGTGAGTCTCGATGACAAAACTGCCCAGTGCCAGCCTCCCCCACGACTACTTCTGACGTTACTCAGCCTTGACTGTCCAACTGCAAGTCGTTTGGTGCATCCTGGGAGGTCGATGGTCCCATGACGTGACTGGCAGCTGTGATGTATCAGAACGCGCTCATGAATTAATACGTCTCCGTTGCGCTATAGGCTGAATTCTCAAAATACATAAATCCTGGATACAAAATCGGTCACATTACCATCCCAGCATTTGCCCGAAGACGAAGTGGGAAACCACGGAAAACCACTTTGAGGATGGCTGAGGTGGGAATTGAACCCCCTCCACTCATTTGGACTACCCAAGGCTGAGTTGACCCCGTTCCAGTCCTCATTCCACTTATCAAATTTCATGGCAGATCCAGGAATCAAACCGTGGACCTCCTGGGTGGCAGCTAATCATGCTGACCACTACACCACGGAGGCGACTTAAATCCGTCTACAGGTTAAATGTTTCACATGGCCTACATCAGACAAATTGTCCTTGTTGATGAGGTCAAAATCTGGAATACTGTACCGTATACTTTGTCCATTCCAACCTTCTTGCCTTGTGATTGTTGTTTCATTTGAGGGGTTTGGACATTGAGATCATTTAGCTCCATACACTAGGTTGGGTGGAATTCTTATCTGATAAACTTTGTTATTGTGATGGTTGTATTGGTGTGTGTTTGTAAATCACGTGAGGATTGGGAAGGAGGTGGCTCTGGCCATAAGTTACGAACCATCCCGGCATTTGCCTGGAGTAGAAGTGGTAAAACGTGGAAAACTACTTCAAGGATGGCTGAGATGGGAATTGAACCCCCCTCTTCTCAGTTGTAACCCATGATGCTGTGTGTACCCCGTTCCAGCCATCAGACCTTAATTTAATTTCTTGACAGAGCCGGGGATCAAACCTGGACCTCCGCGGCGACAACCAAGAATGCTAGCCACTACAGCAGGAGGTGGACACTTTAAAAGGAAGGCGGCCTGTAATTTTACGTCACCGTAAATATCGTGATTATAAGCTACTGGACCTCCATCCGAACCACAGGACGCGGTATTTCACTTCAAGAATCTCAATTGCAAGGACCGGGAATCGAACCCAGTGCGAATTGGTGAGAAGCAAGAAGCTTGGCATTTAAACACCACGCCCCACTCCTCCTTCGCATTTTACCGTAACTTCTATGAAACGTGCCTAGAAATCTCATTAAAAAGGAAAACACCACGTTGTTATTGGAATTGTATTTATTTGAAATTGAGCACAAAGCTAAACATATTTTTATACATACAGTAGACGGGATGAGACTCAGACAAGAGCTTATGATAATTTATGTGTATACGATGTTCGGCGTTATAATGGAATTTGCTGGCAAACTCGGGTGGATAAATTATGAATAAGAACATTTGATACCCGGAGCGCAGTAGGTGGATGAAAGGGAAACTTCTATAGGGCTGAAATGCCAATGTCTATCTCAAACAAAATTTGGCTGTAGTAAACCCAGGATTTGGTACACAAATGTATGTCCATCCCTTGTTATTCAAAGGGATCGGGGATGAGAAGCGATGAGAGTCTATGTGGCGGGTGATTTTTACTGCCGGATGCAATTCCTGACGCCAACCTAAGGAGAGGAGTAAGTGAGAGGTGAAATGAATGAACATGAATGAATATTAAAGAAACTGGGTAAGGATGTGGAAGGAAGTGGCCGTGGCCTGTCAGAAGGTACTGTACCCTTATATCCGGATGATCCACCAAAATCCAACGCTGGAAAAATAATGGATTGTAGCATCTTGAAGTCCCGGAAAAAAGCAACACAGTGCTACCTGGCGGAAACACTCAGAGAGAGGAACAGGGATTTTTCAAACTGAATGTGCTATAGTTACAAACTACAGAACAATGGGGTTCTCTAACTACTCAGGAAAGACGAGAATCCGTGAAAATTTCGGGCGTTAGGATGCGGATAAGGTACCTTGGGAAACTTCCACCCTATACCACATTCCACTACCATTTTACTACAAAGACAATGCCAGATTTCTATAAAAGATCAGGGAACTGTAAAAACGTGCCTGTCATATTTATTGACATTAACAAATACACGTTTCCTAACACTTGCATTCATAATATGCATCATTAACGTTAAATTAAATCAAATGACGAAATGTCATTATTCTGTTACATTAAACACTTATTTGTTTCTTCCAGAAACCGATTAAATTGTTTATAGAAGCTTTCAAAAGCTGAAATAAAATAATGAATTAAATCGTAGCAAACAACTGCTGTGTCCTAGGTAACGGGAGTTTTATAACAAAATAAAGTGTTATAAAGTTAATAAAAAATATCCCCAAAATGAAATGAATCTACCTCTGACGTAGATCTTCGTCATTACAAAAACTATTCATTACTCTATACAATTTATCTCCTGTCTCCTATCACTTGTATTCTTCTCATAGAAGCGATAAAAAAATCTCTATTCAAATTAAAATTATAAATTAAAAATTACAATACGCATAAATATAACTATATACTTTTCTTTAAATTCTAAATATTATTTATGTACTACACAAATATCGGCGCTGTAGTTCAGCAACTACTCAATTTAAAATAAAATATTTACAACGGGCAAACTGCCTTCTTTACATACAAAATAGACATAAATTTTCTTCCTATTTCTTCACTCACATTTCAACGGACTTGAGAATTTTTCATTCACCATACTATGTCTTATTCCGGAAACTATTACAATTCGGGATTCTATAATCCATACAATTAAGTAAAGACATAGTTCATAGACCTCCTATAACTGGTCTGTCATCAAAATAAAAATACTTAATAAAAATAAACTTTTCCAATTCGTTGAATAATAACTGTAAATTAAATCTCCGATTAGAACCATTTAAATAGAACTCAGTTTACTCTCAGTTTCAACAAAGATCCATTGATCCTATAATTTCTATCAGATACAACTTTAACTACGATTCACTGTCCTAATGCTATCAAGGAGTTTCAACTCTATGAAACTATTTCAATAACTTCAAATATTAATAAGTACCAAAAAAAACTGCTTCGTCTTAAATCTGTCACTACAGACATTCTTTCAACAATTGACCAACGGCTTCACAATGCTCATTGTCATACTTCTAACAAATACCTCCGTCAGTAAGGGAATAATAAAGATTAATGAAGATTATTTCGCAGTTCCTTTCCAAATAACATATTCTTCTCAACTAACTTCACGTTAACAACTTCTGTAGCAGTTTCAACCTCATACATAAAAATATCAAATAAAAATATTGGTTCTATCGGCAAATTAATTTAATAAGTAATACGATAAAATACTAATCTTCCAATCTATATATATAAAAATCAATCTTACGTGATAGTTTGTCTGTGGGTGTGTATGTCTCCTATGCGTTCATATACCATTCATCCGATTGCGATGAAACTTGGGTGAGATGTTGAGTACACTCCAAGGAAGGTTTCTGACTTAGTAAATCCATTTTACAATAGGTAGCGCACGCGTAGATTCAACAAATGAGCGACGATGCGCGAAGCATTTCAACAAAGTCCCGTATGTGTTCATATACCATTCGTCCGATAGCGATGAAACTTGGGTGAGATGTTGTGTACACTTACGTGAAGGTTTCAAAATTAGTGAATACATTTCACAGTAGATAGCGCACAAGTAGATTCAACAAATGAGCGACGACACGCAATGCGTTTCAACAAAGTCCCGTATGCATTCATATACCATTCGTCCGATAGCTATGAAACTAGGCTGAGATTTTGTGTGCACTCCAGGGAAGGTTTCTAGCTTAGTAAATCCCTTTAAAAATAGGTAGAGCACGAGTAGAATCAACAAATGAGCAACGGCGCGCGAAGCGTTTCAACAAAGTCCCATATAATTTCATATACCATTCATCTGATAGCGATGAAACTTTGGTGAGATGTTGTGTACACTCCAGGGAAGGTTTCTGGCTTAGTACATACATTTTACAATAGGTATCACACCAGTAGATTCAACAAATGAGCGATGACACGCGAAGCGTTTCAACAAAGTCCCGTATAAAGTCGTATACCAGTCGTCTGATAGTGATAAATGTTTGGTGAATTGTTGTGTACACTCCAGGAAAGGTTTCTGGCTAAGTAAATCCATTTTACAATATGAAGCGCACGTTTATATTCAACAAATGAGTGACTACGCGCGAAGCGTTTCGACAACGTCCCGTATACGTTCACATACCATTCATCCGATTGCGATGAAACTTGGGTGAGATGTTGTGTACACTCCAGGGAAGGTTTCTGGCTGAGTACATCCATATTACAATATGTAGCGCAAGAGTAGAATCAACAAATGAGCGACGACACACGAAGCGTTTCAACCAAGTCCCGTATGCATTCATGTACCATTCGTCCGTAGCTATGAAACTTGGGTGAGATGTTGTGTACACGTCATGGAAAATTTCTGGCTTAGTAAATCCACTATACAATATGCAGCGCACAAGTTGATTCAACAAATGAGGGACGACGCGCGAAGCGTTTCAACAAATTCCCTATAAGGTCATATACCATTCTGCCGTTAGCGGTGAAACTTGGGTGAAATATGGTGGACACTCCAAGGAAGGTTTCTGGCTTAGTAAATACATTTCACAGTAGGTAGCACACGAGTAGATTCGACAAATGAACGACGACATGCGGAGCGTTTCAATACAGTCCCCTATGTCTTCATATCCCATTAGTCCGATAGCGATGAAACTTGGGTGAGATGTTGTGGACACTTACGTGACGGTTTCTAACTTAGTAAATACATTTTACAGTAGGTAGCGCACGAGTAGATTCAACAAATGAGTGACGGAGCACGAATCGTTTAAACAAAATCAGGTATGCGTTCATATACTATTCATCCGATTGCGATGAAACATTGATCAGTTATTGTGTACCCGCCAGGGAAGGGGACTTAGTAAATCCATTTCACAATAAGTAGCGCAAGAGTAGATGAAACAAATGGGTGACGACGCGCGAAGCGTTTCAACAAAATCCCCTATTGCGTTCATATAACATTCTTCGATTGCGATGAAACCTTGATGAGTTATTGTGTACACACCAGTAATACACACTTAGTAATACATTTCTCAATAGGTAGCGCACGAGTAGATTGAACAAATGAGTGACAGCGCACGAATCGTTTAAACAAAATCCCGTATACGTGCATATACAATTCAACCGATTGCGATGAATCATTGATGAGTTATTGTGTACACACCAGGGAAGGGTTTCGACTTAGTAAATCCATTTCACAACAGGTAGCGTACGAGTAGATTCAACAAATGAGTGACGGCGATGAAACTTTCGAAAGTTGTTGTGCACGCTTCCACGAATGGTTCTAAATTAGAAAATCCATTTTACGATAGCTTAGAGGCAGTTAACATGTAGTGTATCCAAAAGCACTTCAAGAAACAGAATTTCAACGCCAACACTTTCTTTGATTGGCATTGCAACGCATGCCGGGTACAGCTTGTAACATTATATTTCTTTTACAGAACTCACATTTCAATAAAGATTCCTATTAGCGGTGATATTTCCTTCAAATCTTTCTTCAAAATCTTATTATTTCAATAATACGTTGCAATTCGTATTTACTAACTTCACATTACATTCTCTTATAAATTCTTTCTTTAATATAATTCTCATAAACTTTTATTCTTTATTTTTATTAAATATGTCACCAAATATTTATAACCAGATCTGTCTAATAAGTTATCAGATCGTGACTTTACATGGATCTCCAAATAAGATCTTTAAGAATCGCATTTTCTAAAATATACTTCTGTATAACATTCTTGGAACGAATTTCCAGTATTATCATCGTTGTCAAAGAACGATATAATACAATTCAAAACTGACAAAATGTGATCTAAACACATTTAAACTTGACCATAAAAATATCCTGAACTAAACGATAAAATCTCCTCATTCAAATTTCGAAAGTCGCAAAAATTCCAAAAATTCAAATAACAATTCTAAATTGTCAAAATCGATGAAAATCGAGAATAAACATCCATATGACGTAGTTATGAAAATATAACATTGAAAACTATAATAATATTATGAAAAACGTAGAAAATGGCATTAATAAAAAGTTGTCGGATATTCTCAAAAGTTTCTACAATTCTACAAAATGGGATATATCGTTGGTCATGAGACTACCTTGTGTTGTGTTATAGTTGACTAGAACAGGGCTTTCTTCGCTATCCCTCAGAAACGGATTGTTTCTGATAGCTCGAAACTCCATGTGTGGGCCTCTTCGATCTCCTACAAAAGTTTCCATGCGGTCAGGTACGGGATTCGAACTCGAACATCTTCGTGTGGCCGTCCTTTCTGCTGGTGTATCTTCTTGTGTGAGATGGGAAACCCTTTATCTCTTGATGGCATTGGGATCAACCCTAGACGCCCTCGTTCGTGAAATTCTTCTGTCTTCTCCGCCGAAGTTCGATATATTAATATTCGTCAATGTAGTTGGTGAAATGACTTTTGTAGATGTAGTATACTTTAACATGGGAGAGACGAGATGTTAATCTCCCCCACGAGATTGATGTTATGTCATTTCGAATACTCTCGCTGCCATCATAGCTCTGTTTCCATAAACATTTTAGTTCGTCATTACTTCTTCTGTAGATTCAGTCGTATTTTCCTCCCTCAACTTCAGCAATTTTGACATGGTAGAAATATGTAGAATAATTTCAATAAGCTTTAAATATAGTTGTATGTCGACTTGATATACATGCACAAACTAAGTGCCTTCGTTCTCGTTGCTAATTGCGTGCCGTATTCATCTTCTTCAAAGATATAATAATCTCTATCAGCTTTATTCGATTGTCGAGTATTTGGTTGACACGTCATCTTCTCATGAAGTCGTAATTGTTAAGCGCCTCGATTCACCTCTCTGATTCCCCTCGTCAATACTCAAGTTAGCGTCACCTTTCAGAACATGGATCTGATTGGTTCCTTATTATCGATGATGGTAATAATCCTTAATTAAACATTTAATTAGCCGCAATGTTAATAAATAGTTTTGATTTATTATTTAATATCTTCTATGCTATTACGATGTGTTAAAATCATAATAGCTATGCTAATTACATTATTTACTCTTATATAAGTAAGGTCGCTTCTCATTGGTCATATTCAACACGCGCCAAGCTCGAGTCTCCCCTCCTCCAAACCTCTAGTCACACTTCCCTCGCGTGCGGCTTTCGGCTCGACTCGGAAGCCTTCGAGTATCTCCGTGCATCATAGTTCCATCATTTCTTAGAACTGTGCTGCCTAGTGCTAAGTCGCTCACGTGACTCCTAATAATTTCCTCATTGGTCGGCTCGATTAACTGGCTAACTCGGCGAGATGTATAAACCAGTTTCGTGGCTTGATTCCAGTATCACTTTTATTTAACATTGGCCACTTAGAAAACTTTTGAAAATACGAATATTTCCAAGTTCATTTACATATGCGAGTTCAGTACCATCCCAGCGTTTGCATGGAGTTGAAAATGGAAAACCTCGGAAAGCCATTTCACGTCTACCGAGTCCGCAGAGGCTTTGGCCCCATGGCCTTGCGCTGCCCGTTAGCGAGCGTACCTACTGCTGTCGGTCTATTTGGTACAATAATTATTCCTAATAACAAATCCCGTCGGAGATATTGAAGGCAGGAGTAATTATTCGTGCGGTCGTTATGTGGAATTGGTAAAACGCATTAAAATTTGAAAGGCACAGTCATGGTTGGACGGTATAGTACTGCGACCTCACCACGTTTCATTGTAATCACTCTAGCCGTTTAGATTTTATGAGGACACTCACACGTACACATATACACACACGGATCAAGGGGATCTCATCATCATCTTGCATAGTTTCCAGCCACTGGCCGGGTCTGTTTGGAACACAAGCCTCTCCAACGTCTTCTGTCTTCCCACCATCTCTCAGCCTCCACCCTTGTCCAGTCTTCTCCTCTCTTCTTCACGCTTTCTTCCACCCCCTTCAGCCACTTGTCTCTCGGTCTTCCTCTCGGTCTCTTTCCTTCCCACTTCGTCTCGTGTATCCTCCTGGGTATCCTCTTCTCCTCCATTCGTTTTACATGTCCATACCATCTAAGTCTAGATTTCTCTATACTATCCTGTAATGGTTCCTCCTTCATTGATTCTCTGGTCCTCTAAAGGCGATCTAATATGTCTATATATCATAAGATGAGAGTAGGCTAATTCAAGAGTTGTATAAATTGAGTTATACTATTTGAACATTATGTAATTACTCCTGAGAACAGTTATTGAACGTTGACATTTTAATCTACAAGGGATTGTCAAAAAATTCCCTAATCATCTTCGAATGACAAAAGCTCCAACATTTACGAATTATTATTAATAATTTCTGCTATATTGCATACATCGTTGCAAAATTAACCGTCTACGAGGAAATTTGATCAAGTTTTCCAAAATTATTTCGTAAATGAAATTTATCATCGCAGCGTGAGGAACGACTTCGGTAATTAACATGAGAGTTCAGATGGCCGAGTAAACATGCAGAAGGGAACACTACATTGAGAAATATGGAGAACCTGAGAGTAACCAGATGACATTACGCAAAATAATGGAAAATTTAGGAGTAACGTAAATGCCACTCTACAAAAATTATAATGAGAGGGGAGAACTTCAAGAACATCAGTTCAAGTCAGCGCTAAGATGAAAAGACAAAGATGGAACTAGGGCTATCCCAGTTCAATGCATGAAGAGGAACCCAGTTCGATTCCAGAACGATAAACCAGTTCGAGTCCCGAACGAGAATGGGATTAGAGGTCCGAAGACCCAGTTCATGCAGAGGAAGAGAAGGAGTTCCAATCGCTGATTACACCAGAGCAATGAATGGTATACCATCCATTATTTTCTTCAACAGCAGCAGAGATCGTCACAAGGTAGAAGTGAACTCCAATTATGTAGTTTTGCAGTAGAAATTTTGAATTTCCAGGAGAAACCATTTATTCGATATTTTATTTTCGATTTCTTGCCATTTTTGAATTATTAGGATTTCGCTCTTTTGAATTTGGATTAGGAGTTACAGTATATTGGAACGACGATTTTCGTTAGTATTTTGAATTAGGATTTTGGATTTTGTCGTATTTTCGGTCTATGATTATTTTAACGCTGGAGATTTGTATGAGCCGATAGGATTAATTTTAGGAATTAATTTAGGAACTGATAGATATTCCTAGATTTAGGATTCAAACAAGGATTGGATTGTTTTGTTGTTATAAAATTACTTTGATCATTTATTCAGACAGAAAATATTTTTGTTGAGTATCGGAACAGAACAGCTGATCACTCGATATTGTTATACCCTGAGGAGCCCACAGGGTACAACTACAATTACCCCCTATCAACCCCCTACTTAGCACGCTTCAACCCCAATCTCACACCCAAAGCATCAAGAAAGCAACAGCTACGACCAACTCATTACAAAACTTCCATGACAGACCTAACAAGTTACGTACAACATGTAGCAATTATTACCACATCATTGCCACACTAACTAAACACCAGCAACAAGTGCTAAGTAGATCAACTATCTGCCAACTCTCTTAATCAGCAGTAACGAATCCCATAAAAACTCATTTACGCCACCCATCAGGGTCTGTCTGCAGAACTACTAGCCCACGTGCCAGCCAGAGGCTCCAGGCGTCGACCAACTGATCCAGGTTAGTGTGTGGAAGGGTAATCCCACAACTATTTCCTTCCCATAGACCACACCTTCAGAACTTTGTAATCATCTTCACCATTTATTGTACACTACACTTCACCGAACATAAGTAGTGAAGCTTGATCACCTCTTTACAGTCACATAATTAAACCTTCCACATTTTATTACAATTGCTTTCTGTCTACTTTATTAAACGCCTATCACAATTTACCGCTTGTTAACCAACCTTTAGATTCTGCTAAGTCAAAGTTTATTGACAAGCTGCTTGCCATCATAACATCGTAAGCAGGGCTATCCTCACGTTCACCGACAAGGTCGGCTGGTCAGTACTTCTCTATCCAGCCTGTACTGCCGCTCTTCACTTTCAGTTCACTAGCTACTACACTTACAGTACAACCTGTCACATCCGGACCTGTGATATCCGAACCCTCCCATATCCGGACACATCTCCGAATGAATTTTTAAGTCGTAGTTGAGAGCGAGGATACATTAGTGTGCTAGCCAGGAAGGACGAGTGAAAGTTGCAGCGCTGGAAGGCTGTGTGCGTGCTTGACCGCGAGGGGTTGTGGCCTGACTCGGTCAACGACATCTTCCCGGAAACTCATCCCTTTGTGTGAATAAGTGATATTCCATTCACGGCTTCTGCCTGCCAGCCACCAACGTCAACACGAGGCTGCCTCTCTTTCTACCCTTGAGTCTGTGCGTGAGTCTTGAAGCGACAGTTTGTTTTGCGAGTGTGTTTCTCTTGTTACTGTTATTGTTTACCGTTGTTATCGTTATTGTTACCTTTTAACCTTGTTTTTTTTTGTTGCTAAAATGTCCGAAAAAAGGAAAAAACTGTTGTTACGATGGAAGAAAAGTTCCGTGCTCTAAAAAGGTTAGATGCTGGTGAAACAGCCAAGAAGATTGCCGCGGATATGGGAGTAGGAACAAGCACTGTGAGTGACTGGAAAAAGGCTCGCAGTGATATTGAAAAGTGGTGCTCGTCACAAGCGTCAACAAGTGGTGTTAAAAACTTAAAATGATGAAAAAGGCAGCTAACAACCAAGTTAATGAGGCATTGTTTCTTTGGTTTACCCAAAGAAGAGAGCAAGGGTTACCTATATCAGTTCCTTTACTAAAAGAAAAGGCACTACACTTTAATAGGGAAATTGGAGGGAATGAACAGTTTAAAGCAAGTGAGGGGTGGTTGGAAAGCTGGAAAAATCGTCATGTAAGTACATGTACTGTAAAGCATATTATTATAATTTAATTATTTTAATTTAGTTTAAAGCTATTCTATTTCTTAGCCTATGTACAGTATACAGTTAACAAAATGATACTAAACCGTTAAAAACATTAAAATTAATCAACAACAACCTCGTGAATTATTTCTGGTCACCTAGCTATTTGTATAAACAGCCTTGTGATATCCGGATTTTTCCATATCCGGATCGTCCGGTCGCCACATTAGTCCGGATATGACAGGTTATACTGTATTTAGAAAACCGGATTCATTAACAATTAACGCTTAGGGATCCTTTCAACCCCCAACAAGTATCAAGATCGCCAAACACTCAGAGAGCTCAGTCCCCCAATAATTGATTAAGCCGTTAGTGTAATTTCAACACTTACCCCATTATTAAAACACACAGAAAGGGCACCAAATAAACCCCTGCCCCTAACAATATCACGTAGGAATATTTTTGAGTTGTGACAGAAACACGATAAAGGTTTTATTACTTCCACTTATAAAGTGAATTGTAAAAGTTGTATAGGTCCTAATGAATCACTTTGAGCATTTTTGAGTGGAACACGAGTTTGTGTTATATTATGAAGAGAGAATTGAATCATCGTTAAGTGCAAGAATTAAGAACGATATGCAGGGAGGACAAGACATGTATTACTATTAATTTATGATGAGGAACGTCTTGGATTTTTAACCCTTCCATTGTCACTGAAATATATTTTATTATTCTTCAAGTGATCATGTTTTTATAAGAATTCTTTTATGATAAGATTATTATTTTTACTTTTCTATATTGATTAGAAAGACATTTAAAAAGAGGAAAACCACACAAAATCTGAATCAGTTCAGGGAAACAATGGAATTTACTTTGCGGAATGAAGGCAGAGCTTGTACTACACTTGTATCTGCATCACGACTGCTCGCATCTCCGTCAGTTTCATTGTTACCCTTAACTCTTCAACGTGCTGTCTTCAAAATCAGTGTAATAACTATCCCATTCGTCGAAATACCTTGATATTGTTCAAACCCGGTGTTAGGGGATAGGATGAACAAGGGTGTGTTTATGTATAATTTAGGGGAGGTTTCCGAAAGGGCGCGAGTTTCCCGTATTTGGGGGAAACTGCAGGACTAGGTGTCTGTGAAAGGATTCAATGTAATGGGGGTAAAAACCTATAGGGGTGCGATTAATTGTCAAGGGATGTGTGATTATAAAAGAGCTATTAGCTGAGACAAATTATGAGCGAGTAATAGCGCGCCTACTTTTGGAGTCGGCAACTTGGCCGCTGGCTGGCTGAACACTAAGCGAGCACAATGAAATACCTGACGCCGCACTTCCTCGTATTCATGGTCAGGGGCAATTAGGAAAGGGCAGGTTGGGCGTGCAGGTGTACAATCAGAGTGAAATGAGTACAAAATGTAGATTACTGACCAAGTATTTATTTGGTCAGTTATGGTAGTGTAATGTCCTTTTTGGTGTGATTTTGGTAAAATTTCAGTGTCCTGGGGTTGTAGAGCATACTAATCGCAGTGCCTGCTTTTGGCCTTCCATTGCCTTATTGGATCTCCAGCGCTGATGCTTTGTTATGTTTGTTGACATGTTAGTGGGACCATGGAATCTAGGGTTCTTTGCTAGTAGGGTCCGATAGGGTGTTATTTGTGAAGTAAGGGTTGAAACGTGGTGTGGAAGGGTTACAGCATCGTTGGACTCTATGTTTATGTTGGCCAAGAGTCGGTAATGCTATGGGGATGTTTTTACTGTGAGTGGATGGGGTGGTTTTTTTCCCAGGTGTTCAAAATTGAAAATGTGTCATGCAGGTATGATAAAAATATAACCCTTGGTATTTGGGTGGGATATCTCATGCATCGTGATGGATATGAGTCCATGTCTGCTCTCATTTGAGGAGAAGGGGTGTGTTAGGGTATAATAAGTCTATGTCTTCTGCATGCGGGATTATTTAATAAAATATTTGTTAATGACTTCATGTGGCCTCATCTCCGTATAGAGATGTGCATACGGCGCTTAATATTGATGTCCGAACCACCTCTAATATTCGGGTGGAGGCAGTATGGCACAAGGTGCAGTAGACCTGTATTGTGAAAAGCCGGAATGTCTATAATTGTATAAGTTTCAATGTAGTGTATGTGTTTTTATGTGTCTGTGTGTTTGTGCAAATTCGTGTTAGGTATTGAGATGTATTGATGGGAGGGTGTGAGGATGTTCACCCGTAAGCTATGCTGTGGCCATCCTGAGTGCGTTATCCGCCTGTGCTCTTTTCATGGTGTGTCATTCTCTCTTGGCTGTTTAAATTCGCGCTCGCTGAGCGTCTATGTATCGTCGAGATGCCATACAACACCTAGCGTCTATCCAAATACTATTGTGTATAATTGTCGTGGGACTATCATCCCTTACGTCCTGTGGAATATTTATATATATATATATATCCTAGGTAACGCCCTCTGGCTGTTTTTCTCCCATGCTCTCCAGTTTCTGTGTAGGGGGAGGGTATTCCTGGGATGGCTGCCTGTGTTCGGGTCTTCGTGGGGAAGGGTCCTCATGCGGTTTTACTGCCGGTTGCCCCTTTCCAGTCCAGAGTTTTTTTGGAACGAGTTTCTTTGTCTGTCTGTAAATCTACTCTGTTCTTGGGGTGTGTCGTCTCGCGCCAATTTCTTTCTTGAGGTTGGCAATTTGGCGTGGGTAGCAACACTTTTCTAAGCTGCTGGGGTGCGCCCCGTCCGCCCTCCTGTGGATAGTCATCCGGAAGTGGATAGTGTTCGGGTCCCAGTTCGTATTGCCCAGGGGTATCCCGCCTGTAACGTGGGGCAGTTTGGTTGTGTCCCTGGCAGTTCCATCTACGCTTTGCGGTTGTTTTATTGTACCAAGGCCCGTTCTGCCTGTTCTGTGGCGTGTTGTACTGTCTCCGATAGGGAGGGGTATACGTTTGTCTCTGTATGGATGGATTTTCCTGGTAATCCCGTTTCTTCTGTATTGGCCGGAATCATCGGCTTGTCTGTTCGGGGGTGGACTGCCTCGGCGGGGAATACTGTATTCGTACTTCGGAGGGTAGTACTCTGGTGTGTATGGGGATTTTGGCCGTTGTGGAAGGTAGGCTGGCCCTTCCTCTGTGCATGGGGCTGGTGAATGCCGTGGAGGGTAACGTGGCCTCTCCTGTGTGTAGGGTGGTGCTGGCTGCCATGGAGGGTAGGTTGGCCCTTCCTGTGTGTATGGGGATGTTGACCGCTGTGGAGGGTAGTGTGGCTTCTCTCGCTCGTAATGTCGCTCCTCCGTGTATCTATTTCCCCTATCCGGGTAATATAGCTTCTCCGTGTAATTCCTTTCCCCCCTGAATATCCCCACGCCTGCCTGAATTGCAGCTATCGTTAGCTTCTCCATTCTATCTCCTAACTCATCCATCTTTTGGCTGGTGTCCCCCTTTTCCGGATGGAAATGCTGATTCACGGCTTTCTCCGTAGCTTTTTCCGTGATTTTCCTTCCTGCCTCGATTATCTTTATATTGTTCAGCATGTGTTGTACCGTGGGATTATTCATGATGCAGAGCTTGTCCACTAATGATGGCCTAAGCCCCTGCATTAATAGCTTGACTTTCTGTTTATTAGGCATCGCGATGTTGTATTTATCGCACATCAGCAATTTCGAGTTGACGTATGCATGTGCGCTCTCTGTGGGCCCCTGTGTTCTCTGTCTTATCTGATCGTATAGATCCTCCTCGTCTGGTATGAGCTGGAATTCATTTTTGAATAGAAAAGAGATTTCGTCCCATGTGGCGTTTTCTAGGTTGTCCTCATGGAGCTCATAACATGTCATGGCCGCTTTCGTTAAATATGCGGGTAAGAGCCGTTTCTTGGCCTCGTCGCCCCATCCGTTGATTCTAGCCGTTCTGTCAAAGGCCTTGAGGTATTCCTCCGGGTCCTGGCTCTCCCCTGTGAACATTGTGGGGTGAATCATCGGATACTCTGTTTGCCTGGCCATATACTGCTCGTTTGTTTCCCCTTGGCTGTGTACAGACTCCTGCCCGTCTAAGCTATCCGCCCCCCCCTCCTGTTGTGTGATTAGGTGTCTGATCCTGTGTCGTTTCGGTGGGGATTATCCTCACCCCCTGTGTACGAAACGTGTGTTATGTTACCAGGGAGCTCGTCCCCTGATATATCTTCGCTGACGGGGGTTGTAATGTCGTATTGTGTAGATTTTACCACTTCCACTGTTCTGTCTATGTCCTGCTTGACTGTCTCTAGGATAGTATGTATGTCTAGGACTGCCTCTGTTGTTTGGGTGTCTGCCTTAATGGTATCTGATTCCAATAATTGTATAATGCGCGTAAGCAGGCTATCGGTCTTTTGTTCCGTAATTTGGAGTTGCTGTAATAATAGGGAATGGAGCGTTGGTAGTAAATCTGTTTCACTAACGCTGGATACCGGTGACTGTTGTTCTTGCGAACCGGTCTGGGCCTGGGATCGTGTAAAATGTGTGGTTTGTGCTGCCACTGCAGGGTATTTAGCGCGGATTTCTAATGCCTGTAGTTCGAGCTCCTGAAGGAGGCGTGGTGCAGTGTGTTCGGTTATTAAGTCGCTATTCTTGATTCTTAGCTTTGGTAAGAGAGGGGTTGTGCTGGCCGACAAGTGGTGCGCGAAGTCCCTTAGTGTGGTTCTAAATGTGGTCATTTGCTTTCTACTTACTTTGCTCTACGGGGTGGGTGGTATGTCTACTGTAGAAAAAAAATATACGTTCTGCATAAAGGGGAAAATATACGGCGTGCTCTCTAGAGAAAAGAAATCTACTTTTTCCTACTTCTGCTTGGCTGCTTTAGGTACTTATACCGATCTACCACGAGGGCTCGTTGTATGAGTCCCTACCCTTAATTTGCGTGGTACCCGGCCTCCACCAATTTGTTCAAACCGGGTGTTAGGGGAAGGGATGAACAAGGGTGTGTTTATGTATAATTTAGGGGTGGTTCCCGAAAGGGCGCGAGTTTCCCGTATTTGGGGGAAACTGCAGGTGTAGGTGTCTGTGAAAGGATGCAATGTAATGGGGTTAAAAACCTATAGGGGTGCGATTAATTGTCAAGGGATGTGTGATTATAAAAGAGCTATTAGCTGAGACTAATTATGAACGAGTAATAGCGCGCCTACTTGCGGAGTCGGCAACTTGGCCGCTGGCTGGCTGAACACTAAGCGAGCACAATGAAATACCTGACGCCGCACTTCCTCGTAATCACGGTCAGGGGCAATTAGGAAAGGGCGGGTTGGGCGTGCAGGTGTACAGTCTGAGTGAAATGAGTACAAAATGTAGATTACTTTTTAGTGATGGACAATTGTGTTACAAAGTACAAGTGTATTACAAATTACAAGTGTAGGTGTGAAGGGAGGGAATACAAGTATGTAAGGAAATCTGAGCACTCTCTCTCACCTGGTGATGACGATGCGTTGGAGCTGGGTCTGGATGCACAGAGCCGTGGGCCGCGACAGATATTGGGCCTTCCTGGGGCCTTCCTTTTAAAGGTTCTTCAGTTGCTGAATCGGCGTGTCGTCACTGTTGATGTCCCACATAGTCCTGGTGTAAATGTGTGTGTGTGTGTGTGTGTGTCGTAGGCTTGGCTAACAGCGATACAACTGCGTCTGCTTGTGTACAGGAAATGTATTCGTGGAGGCTCATGACTTAGCCTTTAGGGGTAGTTTTTGTAGAGTGAAGAGGGTGTGTTGGTGTTTGGATAGAAGTAGATGGTGGAGATGCGTGGGTGGCTGTGTAGCCGTCTGTAGATTCTGTAGATTCAGGGGCCTATGTTTATAATCCCCTCTGGATGTGTAGATGTCTCAGGTCCTAAGGTCGTATCGACCCTGGGGCTGAACAATATCGTTGCCAGATTTTTATCGTACGAGCGCGCCATTTGGTGTATTCCTCGGAATACACGTTCAGTTAGAGTTAGCTCTTGCTGCTCTTTGCTTTTTCTCATTAGTTTTATTTATTTAATTTCCCTCCTTGCAGACACCAACAGCGACACTCTGTATTATATTTGCTCCGTACACGCGCTTAAGTTGTTTATAAGTATGTTCTAGATGTGTATCTTCTATGGAATCTACCTAGCGGCATCTCGTGGCAACACGCCGAAGTTATTCGGATTCATTGGGTCAAGAGGATTTACATACCACTCCGACAGGCTTCGCCACTGCCTTCAGCTATCATCTCTTGAAGACACTTCCATGAAGAAAATTTCTATGTATCGAACCTCAAAATGATGAATCTTTGTCTTTTTAATGTTTCCCACACTGATATATGCTCTTTAGTTTCCATTCCCTTCCTCCTCGCTACCTAGCTCTATCGTGTGCTTCTTTGCTCGCTCTCACTTCTTGTTCAGACTTCGAGTGTACAGTTCGGCGCTCTCTCTTAGAGGCCAGTCTTCTGTCTTCATGAGACAATTTTAAAATAGACGCCATGTCTGTTTTTTTTAAGCAACGGCTACAAGGAACCTTCCAATTCAATCATCATGGCAAGTTAAGTAAACCACATACTATGAATTTTAAACCATTTTAGAGGGTTTTAATCAACATGTTGAATGCTTTTACTAAAAGTTATAGGCAGTGCTGGAATTTCACTAAATTATGAAACCTCTGCCCCTCGTGGGAATCGCTTTTCTTAGTAACAAAGCTCTTTACCAATCATGAAATCTAGTATTTTCCACACCAAGTAAGGGAATGCTTTCCTGCAACGAGGGATTCATGTCAATTAACCGCTGTCTTAAACTTAACTTGTTTCCACCGAGGGATTATTACCGCTCCATTTAACTGTCAATACAGTTCTGGAATTTTCCATTTAAATAAACTCCAAACCGCAAAGAATTATACTCAATACCGTCAAATTCCTGGAACCTCAAGTTAACTACAACTATTAACTGCAACCCACAAACTTTCCAACGCAATAAACCTATTCAAGTCAAATTCAACTAAGTATATCTCCATAAATTGCAATAACTTTTCACTTGTTCCATGAACTTTCAGTGCTGCAATAGTGTGTTCCAATCTGTAAACAAACTTTAGTGCAAAACAGTGCCCGTTCAACTATCTACCGCGCCGCATTCGATTGAGAGCAATACAAATTGGCCAGAACTATAAATCCATATCTCCTTTTCCCCAAATACCTTTTACTAACAAATTTAACTATCTGGTTCTATTTCTACGAGGCCTAGCCCATAGAAGTGCCCTCCCATCTTTGTTCTGTTTACCACTTGTTCGTTCTGTATAAACAAAATCGTGGCTAAAATCCACGTGTTAATATTTATTGTTTCCTGCTTCATTTAAGAAGTAAGCGTTTTCTAGTTGTTAAATTGTATCATCCAGGCTTCACAGAGTGTGACCTGCTCCATTACAATTTGTGATCCTTTAAATTCTGCTTAAATACTAGAGGTTACAGAAACCTCTTATTAATCTCTTTCTTTTTATGCTGTTTGCTCAGGAATTTATAGTCATTTCGCTCAAAAAAGGGGCGTTTTTTATGTAATTGGTATCCTAACGACCAATACAAAGAAATATTATCTTAAGTTTAATACATATATTAGTCTCCTTATATGCTTTAATTTCTCAATTTTAAGCACATCTTTTAAAATCCTTGTGAGATGTTAGTGCTTGTAACAGGTTCAAAACCTGTACATTATTTAGCATTGTTTGCGAATTGTAAACCTCTTATTGTTAGGTCTAAGACCTTGAAATCTTACAAATAACTAAATTGTTACTCTTAATTCAAAATAAGGTACTAAATCTAAGAAATTGTAAATTTTTCAAATTCTATCAACTGTTAAATAAATAATTTGTTGTTTTATTGCTATCTCTATTACAAGAACAAAGGTTAGGCAGGACCTTCTCTTCCCTGATTCTCCTCCCAAAATCATTTCATCTTTCAAAATAAAAAAGGCAATCACTGAATCAATAAAAACTTTACCACTTGTTGCGTTTAAAACGAAACTTCAAATAACAACATTTGCAAACTTTCTCTTAGCTGTCACAGCTAATTCTAGTAAATCATTAAGGCAAGTACAGCTCACTCCGCCAGCTTCGTATTTGTAGAGACTTTCTCTCTAACTTGTGTTTTACTCTTCAAAATTTTAGTTTTGTTTAAGTTAGGTCTGAGTGTTTCCTCCGTTCTAAGCTTTTAGTCAGCACTCTGCTGGGTAAAAGCTAAGCATGCTTTAAGTGCAACAATTGGTATTCTTAAAAGATTCTCACTAAAAACAGTAAAAAGTATTGCTAAAGGCACTAGAGTTGAGATTCATCCCTTCCCACTCGGGGGGCATTCGGCTGTTCTGCCGGAGATCCAACCGTGGTTAGTAATACAAATTTTACGGCTAATTCAAATTCTTTCAGCATTTCAGAATGCTTAGTAAAATCTAACCCTTTTGAAGGGAAACCACGTAAATCAATTTCCTTTCATATAACCATGCTTTCTAGAATGCTACCCGTCCCCATAGTACCCAAATCCCAGCTCGGGAGGGAAAGAACACATAGCGATATCTTGCAGGTAACCGCTGCTTCCGCCGCTCCCTCCATTGACGGTGACCGAGCTCCCTCTTATTTTAGTTCCTTCACGGGCTCTGTCCAGCATAACTTATCGTTAAATCACTATTTTTGTGCTCTTTTTTATTGGATTCTCTTCCTCTTTGCCAAAATTGTTCCTACTCCTAAACCTACTTCATTTTTCCTCATCATCTTCCCTCAGGTAGTGTTGACACTCGGTAAAAACCTACCACCATTGCAATCGTATTCCAGCTGAAAAAACGAAAAACGTAATTGATTCACGTAGTCATTTCCTTTTCCAGTTGCGTTCGTAAAGGTTTTCTAATACTTCCTGCCACCTTCCGTAGGGTGCCACCTTCCCGCTCGAGAGGGAATTACATTCCGGAATATATCGTAAACGACATACAAGACAGAGGTATTAGCGCGGAATATTCCGGAAAAGACACGGTTAAGGGTTAAATTCTTTTAAGTACAGCAAGTATGTGAAACATGTCTTAAGTAGGAGAGAGATAGTATGCATATTTTTAATTGATGGAAGAACGCATTGTTGTAATATGGAAGCACGGAAGATGTTTCTTTAAAGTAACAATTGTATTTCAATCGGTTATGTCGACGTTGGGAATATTTGTGACGGAAGTAAGTAAATGGAAGTTGTTTTTTGTTGCTTTAGATATTCGTGCAAGTTTAAATGAGTGGTTATTTTGGAACTGGATCTACTAGGGATCAGTTATTTCACGATGTTGTAGGTTTATGAGAAGTTTTATTCCACATGTTTGTTGTATGGGAAAGCTGTATAAGAATGGAAGATGCGTTCATTTATATTGGAATGCGACTATAGAAGTTTATGTATCGTCGGAAAACGCACGAATGAAGTAATTGTATTGAAGCAATGTTTTATCATAATTTTTATCATTTTATTTAATCTGAAGTTGATATTTTATGCTTTATTGAACGGCCATGACTATCACGAATATAACATGAACGAGAAAATTATTTAAAGTTTGTGGTTCCTTTGTATTAAAATTTTAAGACGAGTAATGGTAGTGAAAACTCGCACACAGACAATGTTACGATGTAGATGTCGTAAGAGTGGTATAAATAACATGTAAATAGTTCAGGTTGATTGGAAATAGTAACAGCTGACTATTGTTCAATCTAGACTAGAGTAAATAATTTTCACAATTTCATGTTGTATAGAGTAAAATAATTATTGGCAATTAGTTTAGATAAACCAAATTGGTGGTTTATTAATCCAATTTAGGGTTTTTATTTATATTTGATCTCCGGTAATTTTGAAAACGCAGATGGCATTTTTCTCGAAGATGGATTTATTTTATTTTAACTTTTATTTTGAAAATACGGTTCAAGTTTTGATTTCTTTGATTTCTTTTGTTGTCTTCGTGTACGAACAGGAGAGCTCATGGTTCAGTTAAAATTATTGTATCGTCCTTAAAGAATAAGCGGTCGGATATAAGGGGTTCGTTTGTCCACCATATATTTTTTATAAATTCGAAATTTTGATGTATATTAATTAGAAGGTGTACTATGGGAGTAATTATAGGCGCCCAATACCTTCTTCCACCCTACACGCCCCGAGAAGCGCATGTTTCTCACTCTCCTAATAGCCTAGAATTTGTTACTTTCCCAGTACTATAGAACCGTAGTACAGCTGTATAATAGTTCCCTTTCATCCTATTTGTCGGACCTTTCTTTCAGTAGTTTTTCTAGCCGGGGACCATGAAGTTTCTGTGTTCCTGCTCATCTTGGATACTGGCAAATATTTTTAGAAAGGGTACAGTACATACATACATACATACATACATACATACAAACATACATTCATTTTCATTTACGACTAGTTTGCCTTTCAACGTCCAGTCTAGTCTGAAAGCCTCTAATTGCAAACAAGTCGCCTCCATAGTCCCCTATTATCAGTTAGCACTGAGGCCTCGTCTGCTTCTGCACATCTCACTTTGAAATCGTTCAACAATGAATCTAACGATCGTCTCCAAGGCCTACCTGTGCTTCTCTTACCCTCTTTCCTCTTTCCTCTTACCCACCATCTGAGTCGTTTCATACTTACAGCTTCATCTAGCGTGTTCGTTACTAACTAAGCCTTTATTTCGTAATTACGAGTACCTTCCTACCATTGCTCCCAACCATTTATCCCAGCAATCATTCGTGCTACCCACATATCAGTCACCTTCAGATTTTGTATCAGATATCCTGAATCTACGTAGCCCCCACTTCCATACATAAAGGTCTAAATACTGAGCGATGAAGGGAGAGTTCCGTCGCTACACTAACTTCTTTCTTGCAGAATACTGAAGATCGCAACTGAGAACTCATTGCATTGGCTTTTCTACACCTCGACCTTATTTCTTTCCTCATCCTACCATCCTGAAAGAATACACAGCCCAAGCACTTAAAATGGTCCACCTGATCCAATTTAGAAAAAAATCTTACGTTTCTTACCTACCAACATAACCTTCGTTTTTGAAATACTGATCTTCATACCATACTCCCTTCACTTTTGTTCAAGTTCTAACATGTTGGCTGTCAAGCTTTCAACGGTGTCTGTCGGACTGCTTTCCTGGTTTCCACCTAATTGAATCCCACCCATCCAGTTTGTTCCCTTCAGCAAATGGTCCGTATATAAAATAAAAGTAGTTGTGATAGGTTATAGCCTTGCCTCACTTCTGTAACAACCTTGAACAATGAATTCATTCTACCATCAACTCTCACTGCTACCTGATTATCAACATAAATACTTGTGATTGCCTGTAACAGCCTTCCCTCGATACCATAATCCCTCAGGATGCTCAGCATCTTCTCACTGGGTACTCTATCGTTCGCCTTCTTTAGATCTACAAAAAAAAAAACACGTTTCCTGTCGTAGCATTTCTCAATAAAACTTGGTGCATACTAAAAGTTACATCTTGACATCCTCGTTGTAGCCTAAAGCTGCACTGGTTTCCATCCATCTTACTCTCGGCCAAGGATCTAACTCTCCTTTCTACGATCCTCGAGTACACTTTGCCCGGGTCAATTATCAAAGAAATGTCTCTTAAGTTTTGCAATCTTTCCTGTTACCTTGCTTATAATTTGATGCGATTACTGCTTTTGTCCAGTCAGAGGGTGCCTAAATCCTATGCAACCGTTTCATCCCTGCTTCCCCACTATACTTTACCATTTCTACCCCTGCCGCTTGTGACATTGTAGTTTATTTATCACCCTCTCTACTTCCTAAACCGTGATCCTGTTCCCGCCCTCATTCTCTTCCTGCATAATCTCAAAATCTGCCACGTTGTCAGATAAGTCTCCATTAATAGCAAGTTTTGAAGTATTCCTGCCATCTTCTCAGCACTTCCTTGGTATAGATGGGCCGGTTATTCGTGGCTAGTTAAGCGCGTGAGAATTTTTCCTTATAGCAGGAGTAGAACAATGAGAACACTGAATATGCACATGCGCTGCCGTGGACACATTGCGCACTTTATTTGCATTGATGACAAAGGTATGAAGGCTCACTGTGCGTGGGGACACCTCTGCGAACGAAATGTGTACCGGTCAAGACGGAACAGCCCACTTATATCTACAATGAGTGTCCCTGAATTATCCAGATCACTGCCCATTTCTCTTTCTCCTCCATTTATAAGATTCTCTATAACACCCCAGAAAGGTTTTCTTCCCGGTTGACCTAACTTTTCTATATTTTTTTTCCAAATTCCTCCCATGCCTTCGTTTTGGACTCTACAATTATTTGTTTGGTTCTGTTACGTTCCACTACATATACTGTAGCTCTCTTTCAGCCAGAGCAGGGAATTGAACCCGGACCTCTGGGACGATAGCCAAGAATGCAGCCTTAAGAGTGGGCTTTCCTGTGTTAACATGAACGGAACATACTGTATAATTCTAAAACTGCCTCCATTACGGTGGATGGCGAAGTGAATTTATGCTCATTCCAGTAGCTGGCGAAGTGATTCTATGCTCCCCTGCATAATTTACTGTCATGGAAACCCAAAGGAATGTACCTGTAACAGGCGATGGAAATTGCTTATTTAGAGCAGTTTCGTACTGTTTATATCAAAATGAAGAACGTCATCATGAGCTGTGTTTCCAAACTATTGTAAAAAAAATTGCTGGTAGGGATAATTATAAGGATTTTATTTTTGGTGATGAGTCTCATAGCATTCTCCTCAGATAGCAACTTGAGCATGAAAGTGTCCGGACGGTGAATATACGGGTCATGTTGAACTTCATGTACACTGCTCAACAAAAGTTTGGAATAGACTTCTTATAGTGAACCCATTGAGGTTTATACAATAACTTATTAACAAACTAAACATCAGTCCTTCTGAAAACAATAACAATCGTGGTTAGATAACAATGAAACGGTACAAAAGCAAAGCGAACTCGCTTCTAAGAGTCCCTTTTGGAAACAAAAACATTAAAAATCTGTATCTCATGATGATCAGTACCAGTCCTTAGTAGTCATCCCCACACATGGAGGAGGTATGCTCTGAATGAGACTATCAAGTTTATCTTGGGGCAGAAGTTCCCACTCCTCTATGGCAGCGTCAGCATACGGTGCAATTGATGGCGATAGTCCAAACTTTTGTTGAGCAGTGTATAAGCCAAAATTCAAGAAAACTCAATGGCGCTGTGGAAGGTGCCGGCGACAGAAGGAGTCTACCACGGCCAAATCCATGGATCTGGACGATGGTACGGACAAGATAACCTGGAATGGCAATGGAAATTAGGTATTTGCCATGAAATATTTAGCTATAACACTGTAGTGTTATCGAATACGACGTTATTTTGGAATTACATTCTACTATAAATTATCCCGTCTGACGAAAATGAACTTTGGCCGGTCGTATGTCAACTACAAATAGATGCAAAAAAGTGAGAAATCGGAGAAAATACGAAGCCATTTTTAAAATCAAATATAAAGATGCCATTTCAGAAACAATTCCAGATATTATGCCGTACAGTGTAGGGTCCTTGACGAACAAATGTAAATATTGTTCTGCATTGTATTTCTCTGCCGAGAAATCTACGCTTGGTTACTTTGTCCTTTGCTGTTGTGATGGTAAAACTGATCTGCCGGATTATAAGATACTTGACATGCTGAAACAATTTTTCACTGGAGATGATATCTCAAGGTATTTCAGAAAGAATATTCGGCAGTACAACAATGCTATGTCCTTCGTTTCCTTTGGTGCCAATGTTACCGCGCTACATGAATACGGTCCATATTGTTTAAAAAATTCTGGAATTGCATGTCATCGCATTTCTTCCTTATATTCCAAAAATATAAGTGACGGTTTTTACGGCCAGTTGTATATTACACATATTAGACTCATAAGAAGCTAATCAAGTCAGATCTACAAATAAAGCGAATTCCTGCATCAGAGAGGGCACACTTCATATTTTAATCAAAATTTTTCAAGAGCATAACCCCTACATTCAACATTCAAAATTAAATTGCAATCCAGCTGACGCATGCCTCATAATATGGGATGAAGTCCCAATGGCAAATATTCGTTCATTAATATGTGTGAATTGACTTCTAAAAGATATTGTACGCAACGACATTATTCCTTTTTGTGGTAAAGTTATTGCTCTTGGAGGAGACTTCAGGTAGGTTTCGCCTCTTGTGCCGCACGCTTCTCGCCACACAGTTATTTACAATTGTATTAAATACTCTTCTCTCTGGCCCTTCTCCAAAATACGCCACTTACATAAAAACACGTGATCGAAATTAGAAGGAATTTTCTGATTTTTTGCTACAAGTTAACGGCGACTACCCCTCTGTGGATGGTGAGGAATCAAATGTTATTGAATTTCCAGCCAGACTTTCAACGCATGATTATATCGTTGCTGAGATTTACGGCGAAGCATTCACTTCTGCGAAGGATATAATACATTTCTCAAATATCTGCATTCTTACACAAAAAAAATGAACACCGTAATTACATTAATTTTAAAGTCATTGAACTTATATCCAATAGTTAAAAATCATAGATCTTGTTTGGACGTGTTTGCTGACTTGGATTTTGGAATATCAAAAGTCATGCCTGCAGGAAGCTACCACTTTCTTTAGACGCTCAAATATAGCATACTCCTGCGGTGAAAGAGCTTAGCGCAGGGAGATGACGAATGTGTTGTTCCTGAAATGTAACCTGTTGCTCTATGAATTCACTTTTATATTTGAACCAGAAGAGTTCTTCTAGAAACGTAGCTGATCAGTGCTAGGCACATCTTTGTCATTTTTTAAAACTTTTCGACAAATTTGACACAATTTGAAGAAATACTTACGCCTTCGTATTCAAATAATTCTCTGTTCAGCTCTTGTCATAGTAATTTTGCACTGCAAGCACGGGACGTCTTCAATAAATTTTCAAACTACAAAAGAATGACCTTGTTCTTGATTCTGCTCTTTTGACTAAAACAGTGTTAACGTTTACTATAGGAGAATAATCAATTGCCAAGTTTGGTGGAAACAGAGGAAGAAATTCCTGCTGAGCACATCCTTCACGCTAATTCCAATACATTGTCAATGAGATCCGTTGTTATTCCTGTGATATAAAATATTTATAATAAGCTCTAATAATAGATTGTTATGTACAGGTATTACATAGTATAATGCTCATGAGTAGGCTCTAGTGGCTCTCCCTATTGTCGAAAGCAGTTCAAAGTTGAATATTTACATATCTTATGAACCACCATCTAAACAGCACACTTTGATTTTTCTAACAATGAAAATCATCGTGCCGTTCCATTATAAGCAGTCCCGTACTCATAGTTGTGAACCTCGCCAGATTTCTTCGTCAACTGTGGATCCAAGCTGCTCGAGGGAACTGCTATTTGCGCAGGTCTGGTGTAAAGCACTGTTATGCGAGCAAAACAGCAGGCCATGTCGTATCTCTACATACCGTTTAGTTTAACGCTAGGAATAATCTTATCACCGACAAAATGAATACCGCACTCAAACTGCCATTACGGACGATTCTTTCGTTATGACAAGAATTCTATTGATTCTATTGATTTCTATTGATTCTATTGATTTCACATAACACCATATATACTACAACTAGCATACACCGAAAAGTTGCATTACCAATATTGCAACTAAATAATTGTACACATTGTAAATATTTTCACCTGTATTTTCAAACATAGATTGTATAGCCTAAGTGTAATGGATCTGCTGATGATCGCTTGATGATCGAAACTGGTCATCCTAGTGTAGTTATTAATCTCATGTAATTTTTTTCAAGATTCGGGTATAACCCAACTCTTTTGGGTACATTTGTGAAGACCGACTGAAAAGCACCAAACTTTTGTTTACTAAGGCAACACTGAAAAATAGCTTCAAATCCCATAATGATTGATTTGTTATTGTTTTATTTGTTCTGGCAAATATGATTCCCAGTGGCCTTCTCTTACATCTACACAATTTACATTAGGAAACCTAGTATAAATATGTAACTAAATTACCAATAATGGAAATAATAATTGAGATAAATAGTTCTAAAATGCGTAATCTAAAGTTATGCTAATCATAAAAATAAATTGAAAAGTCAATAGTAAATAGAGTGAAAGCGAAAATAAATAATGACTGTATAATTGTTATTTAAACAAACAACCAAATAATTAACGTTGACCAAAGAACAAGCACGTAGTCGAGTGAAAAATATAAAACATGAGCATGCCTACAAAACTCTATAGTAATTTAAAGTGAATTAAGCAACCGTCGCACAGTGGAGTATTTGTACCGAAAAGCTGGCCAAAAGTGATAAAACGAAATAGCGTTGGAAGGCGCAGAGCGTGTGATTTTCCGAGATTTAGATTATCGTGACATCATCTCGTGGACATTTGGGGGCATCCCGATATCAGAGCTGCTTGTCCCGAGTGGCTTCCAGAGTAGTCACCCGGCGGGTGAGGTAAGCGTGGGAGCTCTTGGCGTTCTCGTGTACAGTGTACTTCAGCATCTCGTTTGTGTAATAAAACTTACGGAGGTGGAAAGAAAAGCTATGTGTTTGAATACTGAAGATGATACATGTGATTTGTCCCTAAAGTTGCTGTACTTGATAGCCACGTTTGGTGACCATAAACGTATTTTTGTTGTTGTTAGGGTACTTGCATAATCGTGTTAAAGTACATATGTCGGGCCTTACCGGGTAACATTTTTGCACAATTAACTTCAACGTGTCTTTGCAACATATCAGTAATGAACAGTTGCCCATATTTGCCCCATTTTGATTTCCATCCGTTTGAAATTATGGGGTGCATTTGTTGTTCTTCTCGTATATTACACAAGTGTCCCATCTCCTTGCAGATTCTTCGGAGATGGAACAGGAGGTGACGAAAATGTCGCTGTATAAGCTGATGCAAGAGTGTCCTAGTAAGGAAATAGATGACAGATTGTTATTTATGGAGAAAAAGTTAATAGAAATTACTCATTGTCCAGATACGGAAGAAGGTACTGTCCCCGAATTCGTATTAAGAGATGCCAGGAACAGATATGAAAGGCAACCATAGAAAAGGGATCATTTAATTAAAATTGGAAAATGAATTTCGGAACAGGTCCGTTACACAAAATTTATAGTCATGAAGTATTGTCCAACAAGAAGCTTGTTAGCTGGATATAGTCACCTCCTTGTAACGACGGATCTGATTGGATCATCCTACAAGATACACCACAGGCTGTACTTGAGGAAAGAGAACGCGATTGGAGGATCCATTGGGCGACCTTAGAAATGGAATATTTTATTTTGGCAAGTATGCTATTTTAATGCATTTGGAAGTATTGAAGATTGGAAAAAATCGAAGAAATTATTTAAGATACATTGAAGAAAATGGAAATTGCAACACCATGAAGGCATTGGTCGTTTGTGTTGATTTTCAAGATACGGAACGATGCCATGTAGGTATGTAAACGATCAAAGTTTCAGACCCATTGGATTGTTGCTACAGGTCTCCCCACGTGATTGGTCGCGGAGGAATCAACTCCAGTATACGGACTCTGGTGTAGCTTAGTTGACTTGCAGTCTGTGCAGTGAAGTGTTCCCCGTCAAACATGCCTCGACGACAGAGAAGAGCACGCTATCAACAACTGTCGCTGTTTGAGAGAGCTCGGATAATTGGGCTGTGTGAGGCTGGATTATCGCTAAGGACTGTCGCTGCACGTGTTGGCCGACAGGCATCTACGGTACAACTTGTATGACAGCAGTGGTCAAATGAAGGTACCCACACTCGTAGACCTGGCACAGGCCCAGTGCGACAGACAACTGTGAGAGAGGATCGTCACATCATTCGGATGGCCCGGATGAAACCTCATGCAACAGCAGCGCAAATTCGAGCAGCTGTGGCACCCCACGTTACACAACAAACAGTTGGTAATCGCCTGCGTGGAGCAGGCTTACGATCACGTGTCCCTGCAGAAGGTGTTCCATTGACCCCACAACAGCGACGTGTAAGGCTGGCCTGGTGTCGAGAACGATCGACGTGGGTCGACGAATGGCATAGGGTCGTCTTTAGTGATGAATCGCGCTTCTGTCTTGCCCGCAGTAATCGCCGGAATCATGTGCGCCGACGTACCGGGGAGAGGGGCCGCCCAGACCTTATTGTCGAGAGGTACACAGGGACAACACCACGCATTATGGTCTGGGGAGCTATTGGCTTTAATGTGAAATCACAATTAGTGCTTGTTGAGGGCACTATGGCAGCTCGACAGTACGTTGATAGGGTACTCAATCCAGTGGTTGTCCCTATGATGGCGAACATTGCTAATGGGATGTTTAAGCAGGACAATGCCCGGGTTCATACTGCACGCATCTCCAGAGAAGCTCTCCACGACATCACAACCTTAGAATGGGCCGCCATATCCCCGGACCTCAGTCCTATTGAGCATGTGTGGGACATGATGGGTCGACAACTGGCCAACAGTCCTCAGCCACCCACAACTCTGGAACAACTGACCCGTGCAGTGCACAAGCATGGGTCACAATTCCTCAGGAAGCGATCCAGGGCCTTATTGACTCTATGCCTCGCCGAATTCATCAATGTATTGCAGCTCGTGGTGGACACATCCTGTATTGATTGTTGTCCAAACTTGTCCAGAGGGACCTGAAAGTATAATCATCGAATCACAACCGAACACTCGTCCTGCATGTTCAATTGCAGCAATGTAGGATCACTCCTTCTGGGTGTTGCAATTTCCAATTTCTTCAGTGTATTATCACGAAATGTTTTCCTTGGATAATTAACGCCCGAAGTCAGTATGAGGATATTCATGTCCGAGCCTTGCATTATGGGACCTTGAGAAAGAGGGCGCGGTTGTTCTGGAAGGATGCGGAAGGATGAGACGGCCATTGTGTGAGGTAATGTGACACGGGTTTTTGAACCGGTCAGATGTCAGCCGTGAGTTCCGAAAACGTGATACGGGAGTGTGTACAAGTGTTTCAGTGAAGGAAAGAATAATACGAATATGTGTAACCTTGTTGTATCACGGTGCTAATATTGTGCGAAGCACGTAAGTCCGTATATGAATTTGAGTGTGTAAAGGAATACTTATGGTGGAGACCGGTGTCGTGGTCTTACAATGAATTATCAGTCTGCATTATGTGACGCGTTCGTAGAGAAGGTGAGATTATGAATAAACATCGTGAAGGACACTGTAAGTACATATTTGGAAGGAAACATTTTGAATGGGACACGTTATTTTGGGAACGATATGTTCGATTGTGAAGTGGAGTGCAATAAAATGGTGACGAACATCATGGGCACATGGTTGGAAGGAACATTTGATTTGTCAGAGGGAGCCATGTTATATTGCTAAAGTATGCTGTGGGAAATGTGGTCTACATCATGGGTGTAAGAATTCCCACTAGTGGTGTCACTTAAAATGAAATGCAGGAAAGCAAGGTTCACACAAATACTTCATAGAATGCACAATCTAATGGAGATCATCATGGACTTTAACCAGTCTAAGGATGGAGAGAGGCTACAAAATTGTCCAGAGGAACGAGAAGAAGAGCAAGGGCGGAAGGAAGACCGAGAATCGAACCAGTGGACTGTCAGGGAGCGGGCCGAACGCCAAGGCTATCCGGGCCCCATCACGAATTATGGAGCCTTGGGCCGGCTACATACAATCTCGCAGCTCGCAGCGATCAAGAAAAGGTGAAATGACGCTTAGAGTGAGACTAGGGACCCGCCAGCTGCTTGAGGTTGGATGCAGTCTCCCGAACCTGTGTGTATTTGGGACTACAAGTGTTTCATCGCCAGCCCTTCTTAAAGTAAGACAAGCTCTTCATTCACATAGCCCTGTATTTAGAGTGGTATTCTAGAAGCATGCCTGGTGTGATCATTTATTTCAGTAGTAGTTTGTTCTGTATAAAGTTATAGCTCTGGTAATCTGTGATTTTCTGCTTCGAAGAAAGTTCTTTTTGCATTTAGTAGGCTGGTTAGTTTCAGTTTGGGCTCATTGCAGGCGAGTTAACTTCGTGTTGACCGCGTCTGGTTTAGTGGAGTCCTCGCTTCGATGATTTCCGCTGGCATTTAAGCATTTTTATGTTGATACAGATTTGGATTTCGACCTTTTGGGTTTTTGAAATTAATTATTTTGGATTCGAGTGTTTTCCAGATGAACAGTTTCCTACGCGCTTTCATTTCTTCGCATTCCATATTTTTGCGCAGTTGCCACTTCGCAGTTTAGAGAATTTTCAGTTTTTGAAAATTTGCTTTCGCAAATTTAATTTTCTTAGATATTCTTATTTTTGGATTTAGCTATTTTGATTTTCGATGATTCTTTTCATATTGTGATTTTGCACAATTATCCGACTTTACCATTTGAATTATTTTTCTCGATTTTGGATTTTCACATTTCGGTGAATTTTGGAATTGGAATTTTGAAATTTTCACTTTGAAAATTTATTCCATTTTTGATATTGGAATTTAAATTATTTTTTTCGGATTTTCAGAAAATTCAGTTTTTTTTTTGGATTCTGATTGATTTGGGACTTCAATCCTGACTTGATATTTTCCAAATTTATACTTTATTCTTCCTTTGGAAGTGTAAATTAATTTTCAGTTTATACTTTTAGTAAATTTCTCGTTAGTTGGAAGTTGGTTGCTACACTGATCGTTCAGACGAAGAATTCTTTCGAAAAACAATTTTGAATTATAAAATGGAATGATAATTCGAACGATGTACATGTCTATTTTTATAGAGTGACACAATGTATATACATAATCAAATAATTCAATGTTTAATGAATATAGTTCACGCCTAAGTGACCATTGTTTTTGAGTTGACACTCACAATCAATGTAATTTGAAACGGATAATAGTTAGAAATATTTCGTGCTTAGTTAACGCGCACTAGAAAATAGTCATTCGATCTGTAACTGCTATTGCTTTTAAAGCGTATTTAAAATTAGTATCAACGTCATTGAATTACTTATAACTTGAGGGAGAGATGTTCATTTTTGGTATTGTTAGATTGTGGTGTTTACATTGAAGAGGTGTGCGATAATACCAATTGTTTCTTTGGTATTTCGAAGGTCGACCCCTGTAAGGGATGTGATGTCCTGGGAACCTTTCCTCTGTCAATGGTGGTGGTTGTTGTTAGTTGGCTGCGTTTAGTGTGTGATTAGGATTGCAGTCTAGTTAGTCAGCTTTGAGCTGTTGTTGCCGTTCGTTGGAACGTTGAGTTATTGGGTTGTGGAGTTTATTTCGACTGCTGATAGATTATTTTACTGTGTTTGATGACAGTATTTTCATTCGTATTGTAGGATCACATTGGTGGTGTTTGATGTTGATCTGACAGGCTGTCGTGTTCATGCAGATCAGCTGGGTTGTCGATACCGGTTGCTCCAAAAGTTTAGTATTCAGGACGTTGATATTAATTCAGTATTATTATTATTATTATTGTTTTTGAATAGTGGATCAGAACAGGAGTTCACTGGGTAGCACTCTCATCTTTATCGATCGGAATGCTAAGCCTTATTTTGATCGATTACCTCGATTTGATGACAGTCAGTTAGTGTTAATAAATCCTATCTCTATAAAGATTAATGGAGGAACATTGGGGTAAATAATGTTCTAAGATGACATGTATATAGATAGTATTCCGTATTTCATAAATTTAGTATTTGAATTAAAAGGTATTTCGGTAATTAAGTAAAGAATAAAACTTAGGATCTGTGTATACAGTAAAATATTTATATTGTAAATAGTCAGAGGCCGTCACTATTTAAATTCATTAAGGGGTTGTTTCTTTTTCTTTATAAACATAGTTTTGTTGATCCTGATAGCAAAGGCATAGCGATATGTTGCCAATTTATTAGTTGTTGATTTTAAGTCGTTATTTTTGTGATTTAGTTGGCGTTATGTCAGGGAGTGTGTCATAAGACATTAATGATAATGATATTTAGTTATGGATTTTCGGTTTGTTTATAACCATCTTTGCGTGGTTTACTTTTTGAATAAATTAGGGCACGCATTTGCGTCTGCTTATACAATTTTCACAATACTCTTGCGTTGTGATTTATAGATAGTGGGAGGTTAGGATAATGCTATGGTAATTATAGCGGCTTGAACCATTTTATCCATTTCCCTGTCCCTGTTACGCCCGTGTGAATGAGAGTCTCGCGCTCTGGTGTGTGTTGTCGCTGATCCTGTGGAGGATTTATCATTGTGTTTTGATGATATCGCCTGATATGTGTCCACGATTTGCAGAGTGTGTGATGCCTGATATTTCGGTAAGTATTATTAGCCGGAGTACTGCCGTTGGTATCGATCCGCTGTTATCTTGGATTTTGGCATTCACGACACTGCTGAAATCGGGTCGAGTACATTAAGACGTGTCCTATGCTAATTCCTAGCCGATTTAAAGAAGAAATGGACAGCGGCTAATAGAATGGAAAAACGTTTCTTGCAAAAATAAAAAATAAAATAAAAATGGCTTAGCACGAGTGTAAAAGTGCCTACTTGGACTAGAGAAAGGCCAGGTCGACCAGTCAAAGATTTCGCGGAAAGTAGTGATCGAAGCAAGTGGCGTAAAACGAATCATTTGCGGGAGCACGTACCTGCTGATGAGTTGCCGTATGCTGCTCAAATGAGTCAAGGAGCTGCTGGGAACAGTGGCGTATCACACATTATTAAATATATAACAGTCACTCCAACACGAGGTACGAAGTTCCGACGAAACATTCTCAAGGCTCAAAAGGAAACTGTGCACAAACTTACCCCATCAGAGGCATTGGCAATATTTGTAGAAGGCGAATTTACAAAAAGACAATGGGACATATTGCACAGCGTGAGCAAGAACATTTATCCTTGCTACTCACGAATAAAAGAAGCAAAAAAAAAAAAAGACTGCTATCCAAGGGAACAATCAGTGCGAGTGACGGAAACGTGCGCCGAGATTTACCTTCAAGATTTGCTGGACCACATTTCAAAGCGATTGTGTAAATATTTGGAAGATGTTTTAGAAACATAGACAGTAGAACAAAATTAAAATTTAGAACTTATATCAATTTTTTTTTGTCGTGTGGTCTCCTGAGAGGCCAAGTCCAGGTCTTTCTATTCGACGCCCGTGGGCGACCTGCGCGTCGGAATGAGAGATGGAATGGATGAGGATGAATGAAACAGGGCAAGGATGTGGAAGGAATCGGCCGTGGCCTATCAGAAGGTACCGTCCCAGCATTTGCCTGGTGTTGAAAATGGGAAACCACGGAAAACCATCTCAAGTACGGCCGACGGTGGGGCTCGAACCCACGCGTCTACCGAGTCAGCAGAGAGCTTGGCCCCATGACCTAATGCTGCGTTTTAGCCAGCTGAGCCAATGCTGTCGGTACTTATATCAATATGAGGCTGCAATGGATCCCAGCAAGCGCAGTTTAAGCAGCGATTTCTAAGTAGCTGTGACAGTGACGCGAATATTTTTCTAAGTTCTCTCGTACCTTAACGCCTGAGAAGAAATGCTGGGAATGTGTATGGCAGAATCCAGTGCCCTCTTCTACGCGGTATTGCAGGCCAATACAAATACGCTTCACACACGAAACTAAAGACATTACCAACGAAGAACTGGAATATGTAACAAAGCAAGCCAATGGTCTAACAAAAACCGAAATCACAACTACTGATGGAACTGCATATATTCGGCGTATTTTAGCACCCACAATGGCGGAAGCAAAGGTCTTCAATGCTGCTACTTGTACAACATTGACAATGCGGTGCTACACTTGAGGTGAAACGTCGAAGGAGTAGGGGGGTAAGGCCGATTCTGCCCCCTCCCACCACCTCTCCCTCTGACGTCACATACTAACTCGCAATACATTCAGGGGCAAAGTCGATATCACTCGAACGCATGGTCCGATTTTGACAAATGAGGTGTCGTTGGACTCGGGCTAATGCCCTCTTTCCAATGGACCACTCATTTCAACCCCTAAATAAAACCTACCCCTACTAGGGGGTGAAATTGTAATTTTTTTTAGTGAAAGCCTCTTTTCAAATGCGACATGTATAAGGTGCGCTGCTAAAATGAACTTAAACGTTGTTGCTCATATAGCGCATGCGTTTTTATGGCTGCCGCTATGGATGAACATTTTTGTTTTTGTTTTTTACGCATGCGCACTTGGGATTTTTGTAAGAGGGCGAGCTCTTTGAAAAAAATGATTGATAAGAAGAGGTTTTGGTGGTGAGGAGAGAGCCAGATAGTCGCCTACTTTCCTACGAAGTTTGCCGATATCTCTCAAACGCAAGGTCGGATTTGGACGTGTGACCTGTCAAATCGCTTGTCTCGAAGCCCTTTATATGTTATTAATAGGTTAGAGTTTTGAGAATGAGGAAAACAGGCTTTTTGGGGGTAAAACCATGATTTTAGACTTTTTCTGATATTTCACGAATGCATGGTCGGATTTGGTCCTATGACGTGTCAAATGGCTTTCTCGAAACCCTCTTTATTTTTGTAATAGGTTAAAGTTTTTGAGAATGAGGGAAACAGAATTTTTTGTTGTAAAACTGTGGTTTTAGACTTTCTGTTATATCTCACAAACCAATAACGCCAGAGACGTATACGAGGGGTCGTAGGACTCGGGGTGACGTCCCTCCCCTCTCTCCCTTTCGAATATAGTATTTATGTTTTAAAAAATGCGAAAGGGCCTAACGACACTTATGTTGAAAACATTTCAGTTTTTAAAACTTTTCTTAAATTTGTCTAAAATGTTCATGACGAGTGGTTGTAGATAGAAAGAGACGATACCACTGGACACGTGTTTCAACGAAGCTATTACTGGCCACGGTGGTGATATACCAATACAGTATTCGCTATTTCGATGAGACGGCGGGTCGAGGGTTCGTTTTCTGATTTTTCCTATGATGGAATTCCTAATTCCTAAACCCCCTGAAGGGGGTCTTTAACGTGTAAACGATTATGAGTGACATGACAAATGATAATTCCTTGATTCGATGAAGTTGGCTTTAGATAGAACAAACAGAACTTGGTTATATGTTGCTTGAAGTGAGTATAGAAAACAAACTTGCTGGGGCAGACTGACAGGATGTGAATGTTATTTGAGCTTATTGGAATGCATTGACTTGACTTGACAACAGGGTAATGAAAAAAAGCACAGAGATGCTGAGGACACTTGAAGGTCAAACGATATGGCAACCATGGTGGGAGGGGGAAGCTAGGATGATGTCGCCGATCATGTTCAATGGATGAATTTATATTTTGCGAAGCATTGTTCGGAGAGGGTCATGTGACGACTTGTTTTAAGGGTATTTATTTTGTCGATGTTTCCTATGGTGGACTCATTGATTGAAATAATCCAAAACTGCTAGGGCATGGCCTTGAGATTTTATAAACCGATAATGGGATTTTGACATACAAGATCCACTCAGAACTTGACATGATGTCATTCTTTTTATGGCTTATGAATTTCCCCAAAAAAGACCCAAAACAACAAGATCATGGACTTTTGCTTTTCTTAATATATTGCAAACCCATAATGTAAGATGTTTACTGTGAGTGACGAAATCTAGCTAGGTAAAGAAAGAATTATTGTAGGATATATGTATGGTCACTGACACGTCTTTGACCATTGGAACTTGTTTTCAGATCTGACTGTAGTACATAGGGAGTATAGGTTGTAGGCATGGATTGACAAACGGTGCACACAAAATTCAATTTATCGATTCAAGAATTAAGAGTAGACTATCATTAATTAATTGGTTAAAGAGTGTAGCTAAAAATAAAAAAATGGTGACTACATTAAACTAAACTGAACCAAGTCGAATCAAACCCAACCGAACCAAACCAAGCCTAAAGCAAACCAAACCTAATCAAGAACAAGCCAAGGGCTTAAGTGTAAAACTTGTGGGGGAATGCAGTCATTGGCAATGTCCAAAGGAAGGGATAACGCTCTACCTCTAGAGGGTAAGGTAAAGCTAGCGCATGGTGCTAATGCATATTCCCAAGTACATGAACCACACACACACAACTATCCTATGCTTTTTTTATGAGTTAACTGTTAAAACTTACTCAGTGGTTACTGAGCAAGATGGTCGCTACACACAACAAGCTTTAAATACTTGAGGCTAATAATCTATACACACACACGCTTGTTCTAAACTAAACTGTCTTGCTGTCAGTGCTCACACAGTAGGCAAATGACAGAAATGCTTGGCTAACAGAAATACAATCATTTTCGTTTGTCTAATGTTACCAGCTAACCATTACATGCTATAGTGGTGAGCACATGTGCCTCTTGCACTGGAGATCGTAACTCGATTTCTAGCTCTAAGGCCTAGAATGAATCAAACTAAGAAAGAAGGGTATGGTGACGCAGTGGTTAAACTGTTAGCCTTTCACTAAGGTAGACTAGGGTTTGATTTTAGGTTAATATACATGTCATAAACAAACAAACAAACAAACAAACAAACAAACAAACAAACAAAAAGCAGAGATAATGTTTAAAACTGATTACACTTGTCTCTTTTCAAATTATTACTTAGATTGCAAATACAAAGGTGGACTGGGTTTGATATTCAGTTAATGCTGCCTATCGCATACTAGCCTGTAAGAAAGCCAAACAAGCAAAAGGCGTAGGTAGAGCAGTGGTAAAATCGCTATTTGTAGAGAACTACCTAACGGTTTTATGAACTGGCAATGGTATGTCGCATAAACAGTGCAGGATACAATCCAGCAACCATAATTTGTATCTTGTGGAGCAGAGAAAACATATATATAGAGAGAGATATAGAAAGCTAGTGTATGTATGGGTAGCATTGATAATTTGACCAGAGAAAATACGATGAGGTAGGGTGGGGAGAGGGAGAATTAACACTTATATATGAATGAATGGTAAATAGTATTTTAGTTTTTTTTCCAATAGTTTTGTTTTTCAAATGCAGTGGTAGATAGCCGTTATTTTGCAAAACTTTCTTACTTGCAGTAGTAATAAGACTCTATGGTTCCGCTAACACATAGATAGACTGTATTATTGCCATGGTCAAGCACTCACATTAAGATCATTTACAAAATCATAAAATGAAAAATAAAAAATCTTGTTTTGGAAATATCGTTTTTACACATACACAAAATAAATATATAAAAAAATTGTAAACAGCAAAATGGAAAATCCATGGTCAAGCACTCACATTAAGATCATTTACAAAATCATAAAATGAAAAATAAAAATCTTGTTTTGGAAATATCGATTTTTTTCAACATACACAAAATAAATATATAAAAAATTTGTAAACAGCAAAATGGAAAATCCATGTTTCCATATAGACAAAATTTAAAAACCTTAAACGGACATTTAAGAAAATATATGCAAATGGGAAATTGACAAATGTGTAAATATGAAAATGGAAAAATCCATGTTTCCATATCATGAAATTGAAAAACATCAAACTGTCATTTAAAAAAATGCAAATGGAAAATTGACAATTTGCAATGTGTGAAATGTGAAATTGAACAAATGGCTATCGTTATTAAAAAAAAAAAAGAACATGGTGCTCTATGGTTGAGGTGTGAATCAAACCCTCTCTACTTATTTGGACCACCCGAGACTGAGTAGACTAGTTTTAGTTGTCATACCACTTTTAAAAGTCTGTGTTAAATCTAGGAATTGAACCCAAGAGCTTGTAGGGGAGATCCAAGGTTATAATATGTTAAACAGATAGCCTTGAATGTAGGGTGTGGTAGCTATATAGAGATGAGACGTTTCGCTCGGGGGAGGGAGGCATGGAGATCTGCATCAAACCAGTCAAATGACTGACGACTCAAACAACAACATGTAGAGCTCACCAAAATAATGTTGTGTAACGGTAAATGTTAGTCAACGAACAGTAATGCATTACTAAAACCCATGACACGATACCTAAGAGCTTTTCTAAAATTATTTTAAAATGCCTTTAACCCTATATTAAACACCCAGTTCACAAGACTCATAACTGCAATGTTATGGTCAAACAAAACAAAATCTATATTTCAAAACAAACAAGTGGTTTAGTCAATGTATACTGGAAAAAGTTTTATAAACACTCAAGTCCACAAAAATAATTAAATTAATAACTGTCAGGTTGGCCGAGTGGTTATGGTGTTTGACTTAAGTTCAAATTTTCTGTACAAGAAAGCAAGGGTTTGAATCCCTTACCTGATATAACTATTGCCTCAACATGGCTTGACCACACTGTATTATTGTGTACTCGGTACACAAACCATAGATAGAGTGTATTGTTTAAGGTCACTCTCTTTGCGAACATAGTCAGAGACTGTTGATGGTTAACAATTGCATTAATAGTGGGACATAGGGATAGCAATTAAGAAAAACAGACAATACACATACACTATTTTTATTTATTTAATGTAAGTACTTGTACAATAGTTATATACAAACTACAACTCTCTTTTGTCTATAACTATCTAGTCCTTTTCGATCCACTTGCATATCAAGGGCAGATGGCTTTGTAGTTCAGCCCCTTAAAACAACAACACTACTTCTTGCATAGTCTGTGATGTTGATGACTCTTGAGGCGTGGAAGATGGATACAACATAACTTTTACAACAGGGGTTAAACGTTGCTCAACAAACAATGCACTATTTTGAGTAGCAACATCTTTCTCTTGTACTAACTTTTTAGCATTCTGATGATTTTTTGTCAACATCATCAGTGTTTTGTCTGGAGCACTACATTGATGATCACTCACACTTAAAACCACACCATTTCTACTTTTCATATTGCCTCGACATTTTGTTGACCTCTGTTTTGAGCATTGCCTGAATAGTATTCCTTTTACATTTTGTCGTCTATAGTTATAAGAGTAGCCTTTATAGAGTACACGTTGTTTACCTCGGTTAGTTGTAGTAAGTTCCAAAGTAGTAACTAACATGTTAGTATGATTTGCACACTACAAAGGTTATCTCTGTTCTGGTAATAGAATTATTTATCGTTGGCTTTTATATTTAATATGTACAGTTTAAAGTGATAGAAAAGTGGTAGAAACGTGGTAGCAAAGTGGTAGACAATTGGTAACATAGTGGTAGAAAAGTGGTAGCAAAGTGGTAGAAAAGTGGCAGAAAAGTAGTAGAAAAGTGGTAGCAAAGTGGTAGAAAAGTGGTAGCAAACTAGAAAAGTGGTAGAAAAGTGGCAGAAAAGTAGTAGAAAAGTGGTAGCAAAGTGGTAGAAAAGTAGTATAAAAGTGGTAGCAAAGTGGTAGCAAAGTGGTAGAAAATATTACATGTATTGTTAAGAAATAGTTTAAGCGGTTACATGGATTCATTACACTATAATTTTAGCATTACGAAGCTTATTTTCTATATCCAAAAGTTCTTCCTCATATTTAGTATGACCAGCCTGTTTACAGGTATGCAAGTACTGAAGCCGCTGGATTAGCTTACTGGGATTGTTCCAGTAAACAAATTTAACAAATGATTTTTTTGGGTGTAAACCATTATCATCATCATCATCATCATCATTATCATCATAATCATCATCATCATCATGGTTATCATCATCAATATAATTATCATCAATATAATCATCATCACTATTACTATCTAATCCTTTTTGTTCATCTTGCAATGCAACAACCTTTGGCATAGTTTGTGTTGTCTTTGATAGTGTTAGAGGTTTCTTAGACGTTAACGACTGTCCTAACATATCTTTTTCAGGAGATAATAAATGCTCTTTAACAAACAAAGCACTATCTTGAGCCACACTATTTTCTTCTTGGTCTTGCTTTTTTACCTTGGTTAGAGTATTTTGTCCATTTAAATGAGTATTATTTTGAGATTTACAATGATGATCGATTGAAATAAGTATGTTGGAGCCTTTTGTCTTAATCATTCCTCGACACTTTTTAGATCGTTGTTTCGAACAGCACCAAATAACAGTTCCATTTTTATTAGTTCTTTTTACAATATATGCATATCCTTTATAGTAAGCACATGGCTTACCATAGCTAGTCGTTGATACTTCCATGTCAACTGTTAAGCATAAACTAATCTCTAGTAAAGTTAACTCGATAATAAAAATGATTGTTTGTAGTATGTGCAGTTTAAAGTAAGAGCAAAAGTGAGAGTCAAATGGTAGAAAAGTGTTAGCAAAGTGGTGGAAGAGTGGTAGCAGTTTATAGTAGTCATGATCTTTTTTACCAGAATGTGATTTGAGTAAATGTAATTTCTAATCCTTAGCAGTGAGTAGTCAGTTAGTCTTGGTTCAGACAAGCGTAAACAGTTCTCCAATGAATCAGAGATCAAGATTTTCATTATGAAACAGTTGTGTAACCAATTAGGTATCGGTACTTGATAGCTTTACACATGAACAAAAATTCCAACATATCTGACATGAATTACATGATTTGAAAGTTGACAAAGAATATCCAATCAACCATTGTAGTTACAATGTCAAACACACAAAGACAAAATCAGCATGAACTTTTAAGTTACAGGAAAATTCTATGAAATAGACTATGCAGGAAATTTGGAAATACACATCAGAAGTTTGCAACCCTATCCTTCTAGCCTATATAAATTATCGACATGGAAAGTGTGCACTGCCCCTAACATTAAACCAATTTATCAATAACACAAGTCAACAATCAAAACATTTTGTGTTGAGTCTATCATTTAATGCATATATTCTGTCTACATTGAACAGTAACAAAAAAAACGCCATTCATAATTAATTAAGTTTGCTTTAATTCTTTATGTAATGATATATACATATTTAAAGTTTTGGCTGACTGTTCAGGGTGAATCGACTTTGAACCCATAAGAGAGGGAATATTTTAAGACTTAACCTCAGCTCACCTAACATAACCTAAATTTGCCTAACCTAACCTTGTCATATAGGTATGAAACGGGTCAAGCTATGCTTTCGACTACCGAGTTTCAGCTACTTTTCAAGGTTACTCTCCCGAACATTGCCGGAGACTGCTGATAAACACTTATGTTCCCACGGCGGCGGCGCGCAACGACTTACATGACGCGCTTTCCCCTTTTCATTGATCCCTGTTGATTTGTCCCTTTGGACTGGTCCCTGTTGACTAGCCCCTTTTGGACGGGCCCTTTTTGAATGGAGTCATTTTTGACGGGTCCCTGTGGACAGGTCCTTTTGGCTGATTCCTTTGGACCAGTCCACAGGGACCCATCAAAAATGACTCCATTCAAAAAGGGCCCGTCCAAAAGGGGCTAGTCACCAGGGACCAGTCCAAAGGGACAAATCAACAGGGATCAATGAAAAGGGGAAAGCGCGTCATGTAAGTCGTTGCGCGCCGCCGTCGTGGGAACATAAGTGTTTATCAGCAGTCTCCGGCAATGTTCGGGAGAGTAACCTTGAAAAGTAGCTGAAACTCGGTAGTCGAAAGCATAGCTTGACCCGTTTCATACCTATATGACAAGGTTAGGTTAGGCAAATTTAGGTTATGTTAGGTGAGCTGAGGTTAAGTCTTAAAATATTCCCTCTCTTATGTGTTCAAAGTCGATTCACCCTGAACAGTCAGCCAAAACTTTAAATATGTACACACATCAAAAAAAGTTTTGCATCACCTCGGTTCCCAGATCTCCGGCATATAGACGTTGACTGTGTATATTGTATCAAAGATACAGTCCCTTTGACTGTTCATAGATGTCACTAAGACTGCTCAAAGATGTAAACAACCATGCATGAGCAGGGCCTATTAGACGGAGGGGGTACGACAGCCGATCAGTTCCAGTCATTCCACCAGGACGAAGGTACGCTGCTCATGTTGTCTGTAGTTCTACCATGCCTAGAAGGTCAATACCGCAGTTCGATCGCGTCCGCATTGTTACTTTGTGTCAAGAAGGGCTCTCAACAAGGGAAGTTTCCAGGCGTCTCAGAGTGAACCAAAGCGATGTTGTTCGGACATGGAGGAGGTACAGAGATACAGGAACTGTCGATGACAGGCCTCGCTCAGGCCGCCCAAGGGCTACTACTGTAGTGGATGACCGCTACTTACGGATTGCCGCTCGGAGGAACCCTGACAGCAATGCCACCATGTTGAATAATGCGTTTCGTTCAGCCACAGGACGTCGTGTTTCAACTCAAACTGTGCGCAATAGGCTGCATGATGCGCAACTTCAATCCCGACGTCCATGGCGAGGTCCAGCTTTGCAACCCCGACACCATGCAGCGCGGTACAGATGGGCCCAACAACATGCTGAATGGACCCCACAGAATTGGCATCACGTTCTCTTCACCGATGAGTGTCGCATATGCCTTCAAGCAGACAATCGTCGGAGACGTGTTTGGAGGCACCCTGGTCAGGCTGAACGTCTTAGACACACTGTCCAGTGAGTGCAGCAAGGTGGTGGTTCCCTGATGTTTTGGGGTGGCATTATGTGGGGCCGACGTACGCCACTGGTGGTCATGGAAGGCTCCGAAACGGCTTTACGATACCTGAATGACATCCTCCGACCCATAGTGCACCCATATCGGCAGAATATTGGAGAGGCATTTGTCTTCATGGACGACAATTCTCGACCTCATCGTGCACATCTTGTGAATGCGTTCCTTCAAGATAACGACATCGCTCGACTACAGTGGCCAGCATGTTCGCCAGACATGAACCCTATCGAACATGCCTGGGATATGTTGAAAAGGGCTGTTTATGGACGTCTTGACCCACCAACCACTCTGAGAGATTTACGCCGAATTGTCGTTGAGGAGTGGGACAATGTGGACCAACAGTGTCTTGATGAACTTGTGGATAGTATGCCACGACGAATACAGGCATGCATCAATGCAAGAGGACGTGCTACTGGGTATTAGAGGTAGTGGTGTGTACTGCAATCTGGACCACAAATGCTGAAAGTCTAGCTGTATGATGGTACAACATGCAATGTGTGGGTCTCATGAACAATAAAACGAGCTGAAATGTTGTTTGTGTTGATCTCTATTCCCTTTGTATTTAAAGGTTCCGGAACTCTTGGAACCGAGGTGATGCAAAACTTTTTTTGATGTGTGTATATATCATTACATAAAGAATTAAAGCAAACTTAATTAATTATGAATGGCGTTTTTTTGTTACTGTTCAATGTAGACAGAATATATGCATTAAATGATAGACTCAACACAAAATGTTTTGATTGTTGACTTGTGTTATTGATAAATTTGTTTTAATGTTAGGGGCAGTGCACACTTTCCATGTCGATAATTTATATAGGCTAGAAGGATGGGGTTGCAAACTTCTGATGTGTATTTCCAAATTTCCTGCATAGTCTATTTCATAGAATTTTCCTGTAACTTAAAAGTTCATGCTGATTTTGTCTTTGTGTGTTTGACATTGTAACTACAATGGTTGATTGGATATTCTTTGTCAACTTTCAAATCATGTAATTCATGTCAGATATGTTGGAATTTTTGTTCATGTGTAAAGCTATCAAGTACCGATACCTAATTGGTTACACAACTGTTTCATAATGAAAATCTTGATCTCTGATTCATTGGAGAACTGTTTACGCTTGTCTGAACCAAGACTAACTGACTACTCACTGCTAAGGATTAGAAATTACATTTACTCAAATCACATTCTGGTAAAAAAGATCATGACTACTATAAACTGCTACCACTCTTCCACCACTTTGCTAACACTTTTCTACCATTTGACTCTCACTTTTGCTCTTACTTTAAACTGCACATACTACAAACAATCATTTTTATTATCGAGTTAACTTTACTAGAGATTAGTTTATGCTTAACAGTTGACATGGAAGTATCAACGACTAGCTATGGTAAGCCATGTGCTTACTATAAAGGATATGCATATATTGTAAAAAGAACTAATAAAAATGGAACTGTTATTTGGTGCTGTTCGAAACAACGATCTAAAAAGTGTCGACGAATGATTAAGACAAAAGGCTCCAACATACTTATTTCAATCGATCATCATTGTAAATCTCAAAATAATACTCATTTAAATGGACAAAATACTCTAACCAAGGTAAAAAAGCAAGACCAAGAAGAAAATAGTGTGGCTCAAGATAGTGCTTTGTTTGTTAAAGAGCATTTATTATCTCCTGAAAAAGATATGTTAGGACAGTCGTTAACGTCTAAGAAACCTCTAACACTATCAAAGACAACACAAATTATGCCAAAGGTTGTTGCATTGCAAGATGAACAAAAAGGATTAGATAGTAGTAGTGATGATGATTATGAAAATCCACAGCCTGCTTCCAGTCTCCGACCGGGTCAGGAATGGAATGAATGAAGCCCCTATCTAGCGGCGAGGATATGAACTGTGCCGGCTGCCGAGGCCTGACGCACTCCTCTGGGGCAATGAGTAAATGAATGACAGATGAAATGAAATGATAGTGGAGAGTGTTGCTGGAATAAAATTTTGACAGGGAAAACCGGAGTACCCGGAGAAAAACCTGTCTGCCTCCGTTCTGTCCAGCACAGATCTCACATGGAGTGACCGGGATTTGAACCAAGGACTCAGCGGTGAGAGGCCGGCGTGCTGCCGCCTAAGCCACGGAGGCTCTGATGATGATTATATTGATGATAATTATATTGATGATGATAACCATGATGATGATGATGATTATGATGATAATGATGATGATGATGATGATAATGGTTTACACCCAAAAAAATCATTTGTTAAATTTGTTTACTGGAACAATCCCAGTAAGCTAATCCAGCGGCTTCAGTACTTGCATACCTGTAAACAGGCTGGTCATACTAAATATGAGGAAGAACTTTTGGATATAGAAAATGAGCTTCGTAATGCTAAAATTATAGTGTAATGAATCCATGTAACCGCTTAAACTATTTCTTAACAATACATGTAATATTTTCTACCACTTTGCTACCACTTTGCTACCACTTTTCTACTACTTTTCTACCACTTTGCTACCACTTTTCTACTACTTTTCTGCCACTTTTCTACCACTTTTCTAGTTTGCTACCACTTTTCTACCATTTTGCTACCACTTTTCTACTACTTTTCTGCCACTTTTCTACCACATTTCTACCACTTTGCTACCACTTTTCTACCACTATGTTACCACTTTTCTACCACTTTTCTATCACTTTAAACTGTACATATTAAATATAAAAGCCAACGCTAAATAATTCTATTACCAGAACAGAGATAACCTTTGTAGTGTGCAAATCATACTAACAGGTTAGTTACTACTTTGGAACTTACTACAACTAACCGAGGTAAACAACGTGTACTCTATAAAGGCTACTCTTATAACTATAGACGACAAAATGTAAAAGGAATACTATTCAGGCAATGCTCAAAACAGAGGTCAACAAAATGTCGAGGCAATATGAAAAGTAGAAATGGTGTGGTTTTAAGTGTGAGTGATCATCAATGTAGTGCTCCAGACAAAACACTGATGATGTTGACAAAAAATCATCAGAATGCTAAAAAGTTAGTACAAGAGAAAGATGTTGCTACTCAAAATAGTGCATTGTTTGTTGAGCAACGTTTAACCCCTGTTGTAAAAGTTATGTTGTATCCATCTTCCACGCCTCAAGAGTCATCAACATCACAGACTATGCAAGAAGTAGTGTTGTTGTTTTAAGGGGCTGAACTACAAAGCCATCTGCCCTTGATATGCAAGTGGATCGAAAAGGACTAGATAGTTATAGACAAGAGAGAGTTGTAGTTTGTATATAACTATTGTACAAGTACTTACATTAAATAAATAAAAATAGTGTATGTGTATTGTCTGTTTTTCTTAATTGCTATCCCTATGTCCCACTATTAATGCAATTGTTAACCATCAACAGTCTCTGACTATGTTCGCAAAGAGAGTGACCTTAAACAATACACTCTATCTATGGTTTGTGTACCGAGTACACAATAATACAGTGTGGTCAAGCCATGTTGAGGCAATAGTTATATCAGGTAAGGGATTCGAACCCTTGCTTTCTTGTACAGAAAATTTGAACTTAAGTCAAACACCATAACCACTCGGTCAACCTGACAGTTATTAATTTAATTATTTTTGTGGACTTGAGTGTTTATAAAACTTTTTCCAGTATACATTGACTAAACCACTTGTTTGTTTTGAAATATAGATTTTGTTTTGTTTGACCATAACATTGCAGTTATGAGTCTTGTGAACTGGGTGTTTAATATAGGGTTAAAGGCATTTTAAAATAATTTTAGAAAAGCTCTTAGGTATCGTGTCATGGGTTTTAGTAATGCATTACTGTTCGTTGACTAACATTTACCGTTACACAACATTATTTTGGTGAGCTCTACATGTTGTTGTTTGAGTCTTCAGTCTTTTGACTGGTTTGATGCAGATCTCCATGCCTCCCTCCCCCGAGCGAAACGTCTCATCTCTATATAGCTACCACACCCTACATTCAAGGCTATCTGTTTAACATATTATAACCTTGGATCTCCCCTACAAGCTCTTGGGTTCAATTCCTAGATTTAACACAGACTTTAAAAAGTGGTATGACAACTAAAACTAGTCTACTCAGTCTCGGGTGGTCCAAATAAGTAGAGAGGGTTTGATTCACACCTCAACCATAGAGCACCATGTTCTTTTTTTTTTAATAATGATAGCCATTTGTTCAATTTCACATTTCACACATTGCAAGTTGTCAATTTTCCATTTGCATTTTTTTAAATGACAGTTTGATGTTTTTCAATTTCATGATATGGAAACATGGATTTTTCCATTTTCATATTTACACATTTGTCAATTTCCCATTTGCATATATTTTCTTAAATGTCCGTTTAAGGATTTTAAATTTTGTCTATATGGAAACATGGATTTTCCATTTTGCTGTTTACAAATTTTTTATATATTTATTTTGTGTATGTTGAAAAAAATCGATATTTCCAAAACAAGATTTTTATTTTTCATTTTATGATTTTGTAAATGATCTTAATGTGAGTGCTTGACCATGGATTTTCCATTTTGCTGTTTACAAATTTTTTTATATATTTATTTTGTGTATGTTGAAAAACGATATTTCCAAAACAAGATTTTTTATTTTTCATTTTATGATTTTGTAAATGATCTTAATGTGAGTGCTTGACCATGGCAATAATACAGTCTATCTATGTGTTAGCGGAACCATAGAGTCTTATTACTACTGCAAGTAAGAATGTTTTACAAAATAACGGCTATCTACCACTGCATTAGAAAAACAAAACTATTGGAAAAAAAAAACTAAAATACTATTTACCATTCATTCATATATAAGTGTTAATTCTCCCTCTCCCCACCCTACCTCATCGTATTTTCTCTGGTCAAATTATCAATGCTACCCATACATACACTAGCTTTCTATATCTCTCTCTATATATATGTTTTCTCTGCTCCACAAGATACAAATTATGGTTGCTGGATTGTATCCTGCACTGTTTATGCGACATACCATTGCCAGTTCATAAAACCGTTAGGTAGTTCTCTACACATAGCGATTTTACCACTGCTCTACCTACGCCTTTTGCTTGTTTGGCTTTCTTACAAGCTAGTATGCGATAGGCAGCATTAACTGAATATCAAACCCAGTCCACCTTTGTATTTGCAATCTAAGTAATAATTTGAAAAGAGACAAGTGTAATCAGTTTTAAACATTATCTCTGCTTTTTGTTTGTTTGTTTGTTTGTTTGTTTGTTTATGACATGTATATTAACCTAAAATCAAACCCTAGTCTACCTTAGTGAAAGGCTAACAGTTTAACCACTGCGTCACCATACCCTTCTTTCTTAGTTTGATTCATTCTAGGCCTTAGAGCTAGAAATCGAGTTACGATCTCCAGTGCAAGAGGCACATGTGCTCACCACTAAAGCATGTAATGGTTAGCTGGTAACATTAGACAAACGAAAATGATTGTATTTCTGTTAGCCAAGCATTTCTGTCATTTGCCTACTGTGTGAGCACTGACAGCAAGACAGTTTAGTTTAGAACAAGCGTGTGTGTGTATAGATTATTAGCCTCAAGTATTTAAAGCTTGTTGTGTGTAGCGACCATCTTGCTCAGTAACCACTGAGTAAGTTTTAACAGTTAACTCATAAAAACAGCATAGGATAGTTGTGTGTGTGTGGTTCATGTACTTGGGAATATGCATTAGCACCATGCGCTAGCTTTACCTTACCCTCTGGAGGTAGAGCGTTATCCCTTCCTTTGGACATTGCCAATGACTGCATTCCCCCACAAGTTTTACACTTAAGCCCTTGGCTTGTTCTTGATTAGGTTTGGTTTGCTTTAGGCGTGGTTTGGTTCGGTTGGGTTTGATTCGACTTGGTTCAGTTTAGTTTAATGTAGTCACCATTTTTTTATTTTTAGCTACACTCTTTAACCAATTAATTAATGATAGTCTACTCTTAATTCTTGAATCGATAAATTGAATTTTGTGTGCACCGTTTGTCAATCCATGCCTACAACCTATACTCCCTATGTACTACAGTCAGATCTGAAAACAAGTTCCAATGGTCAAAGACGTGTCAGTGACCATACATATATCCTACAATAATTCTTTCTTTACCTAGCTAGATTTCGTCACTCACAGTAAACATCTTACATTATGGGTTTGCAATATATTAAGAAAAGCAAAAGTCCATGATCTTGTTGTTTTGGGTCTTTTTTGGGGAAATTCATAAGCCATAAAAAGAATGACATCATGTCAAGTTCTGAGTGGATCTTGTATGTCAAAATCCCATTATCGGTTTGTAAAATCTCAAGGCCATGCCCTAGCAGTTTTGGATTATTTCAATCAATGAGTCCACCATAGGAAACATCGACAAAATAAATACCCTTAAAACAAGTCGTCACATGACCCTCTCCGAACAATGCTTCGCAAAATATAAATTCATCCATTGAACATGATCGGCGACATCATCCTAGCTTCCCCCTCCCACCATGGTTGCCATATCGTTTGACCTTCAAGTGTCCTCAGCATCTCTGTGCTTTATTTCATTACCCTGTTGTCAAGTCAAGTCAATGCATTCCAATAAGCTCAAATAACATTCACATCCTGTCAGTCTGCCCCAGCAAGTTTGTTTTCTATACTCACTTCAAGCAACATATAACCAAGTTCTGTTTGTTCTATCTAAAGCCAACTTCATCGAATCAAGGAATTATCATTTGTCATGTCACTCATAATCGTTTACACGTTAAAGACCCCCTTCAGGGGGTTTAGGAATTAGGAATTCCATCATAGGAAAAATCAGAAAACGAACCCTCGACCCGCCGTCTCATCGAAATAGCGAATACTGTATTGGTATATCACCACCGTGGCCAGTAATAGCTTCGTTGAAACACGTGTCCAGTGGTATCGTCTCTTTCTATCTACAACCACTCGTCATGAACATTTTAGACAAATTTAAGAAAAGTTTTAAAAACTGAAATGTTTTCAACATAAGTGTCGTTAGGCCCTTTCGCATTTTTTAAAACATAAATACTATATTCGAAAGGGAGAGAGGGGAGGGGCGTCACACCGAGCCCTACGACCCCTCGTATACGTCTCTGGCGTTATTGGTTTGTGAGATATAACAGAAAGTCTAAAACCACAGTTTTACAACAAAAAATTCTGTTTCCCTCATTCTCAAAAACTTTAACCTATTACAAAAATAAAGAGGGTTTCGAGAAAGCCATTTGACACGTCATAGGACCAAATCCGACCATGCATTCGTGAAATATCAGAAAAAGTCTAAAATCATGGTTTTACCCCCAAAAAGCCTGTTTTCCTCATTCTCAAAACTCTAACCTATTAATAACATATAAAGGGCTTCGAGACAAGCGATTTGACAGCTCACACGTCCAAATCCGACCTTGCGTTTGAGAGATATCGGCAAACTTCGCAGGAAAGTAGGCGACTATCTGGCTCTCTCCTCACCACCAAAACCTCTTCTTATCAATCATTTTTTTCAAAGAGCTCGCCCTCTTACAAAAATCCCAAGTGCGCATGCGTAAAAAACAAAAACAAAAATGTTCATCCATAGCGGCAGCCATAAAAACGCATGCGCTATATGAGCAACAACGTTTAAGTTCATTTTAGCAGCGCACCTTATACATGTCGCATTTGAAAAGAGGCTTTCACTAAAAAAAAAATACAATTTCACCCCCTAGTAGGGGTAGGTTTTATTTAGGGGTTGAAATGAGTGGTCCATTGGAAAGAGGGCATTAGCCCGAGTCCAACGACACCTCATTTGTCAAAATCGGACCATGCGTTCGAGTGATATCGACTTTGCCCCTGAATGTATTGCGGGTTAGTATGTGACGTCAGAGGGTGAGGTGGTGGGAGGGGGGCAGAATCGGCCTTACCCCCCTACTCGAAGGATTTTAACAAATTAGAAGATACAAAGGACGCAAACCCTGCAGCTTTGAAGTGCGGGCTCTCAATTCTGCATGCAAGGATTCGTTGTTTTTAATCTCTTCTTCATATATCTTACAAATTACATATCAAGAAATGGCAAATCAGGACAAAGGACGATAAGAAGATTGTTAATGAAACAAAGGCGATGATTCAAAAACAATTCCGGGAAGAAATGGGACTGTTAGTGGATGTACCGAAAGACGGGTTAGGAAACACGAATGATGGCAACACATCAAGAAGATTTTTGAAGATCCGTCAAGAGCCTCGAGAATCACTGGCCTCAATATATCTATAATTGAGAAGTTTAAAATAATATTGGAAACTATTTCTAGTGCTCACAAAATTGACTTGGAGAAGTTTGCCCTATACTGCAAAGAAACTGCCAATCTCTCTGTGGCGTTACACGGATGCCATCCAATGCCACCCACAATACACAAGATCCTTGCGCATGGTGCGACAGTCGTTGCACATGCACTTTTGCCTATTGTCTGAAGAAGCGGCAGAGTCTCGCAACAAGCACTTTCACTTATATAGGCAGAACTTCGCGAGGAAATTTTCACGGGAGCTGCAACACAGATGTATTAAATAGGCTCCTTTTAAGTTCGGACCCATTTATAAGCAGCATAAGAAAAAGATTGCAAAAGAAACACGAGCCGTTCTCCTCTGAAACACTGAAACATTTGCTGCCTGCAACCGAAAACACAATAGGCAATGACGGCGAACAAGAATCAGACGATTTGCGCGACTCGGATTCTATGGTAACGGAATAGCGTTGTTTCAAAACTTCGTTTTCTGGAGTTCACCTTCTTTCCAGTTTTATATCTTTGGTTCCTTCTGATGTTCTATGTTTTTCTCCGTGAATATTTCTTTGGAAATTATTATGAATGGTTCATAAATTAAGGAAAACCAGAAAATTTCCTTGTGGTAATATAAAATGTGTTCTCTAGTTTGTATTTTGTATCTATGTTTCCTATGAGTTATCTATTAGTTATGTATGATTAGTTGCTATGGTTTTATGTAAATATACCAATTACTAACAAGACCGACAGTAGTGGTTACGCTGGCTAACGCGCAGCATTAGGTCATGGGACCAAGCTCTCTGCTGACTCGGTAGACGCGTGGGTTCGAGCCCCACCGTCGGCCGTCCTTGAAATGGTTTTCCGTGGTTTCCCATTTTCAACACCAGGAAAATGCTGGGACGGTACCTTCTGACAGGCCACGGCCGCTTCCTTCCACATCCTTGCCCAGTTTCATTCACCATCATTCATTTCATCTCTCATTAACTCCTCTCATGAGGTTGGCGTCAGGAAGGGCATCTGGCCGTAAAAACCATCGCCACAAAGACTTCCATCGCATATCATCCCCGACCCCGTTGGAAAACGGGAATAATAAGGGGTAGACATACATACATACTAACAAATTCAGACGTTTCATTGCAATTGGAGAACAAGAAAATTTTCTTGTGGTAATATAAAATGTGTTCTCGTGTTTGTATGTTGTATCTATGTTTTCTCTGAGTTTTCTATTAGTTATCTATGATTAGAAGCTATGGTTTTATGTACATATATAAATTACTGACAAATTCAGACGTGTCATTGCATTTGGACTTGCGCAATAGGCTAATTTTGGCCAGCTTTTCGGTACAAATACTCCTGTGTGCGCGTCGGTGAGCCCGAAAAGATTGAAATGCTTAGTAAATAGAACGCATCCTTGTTTAGGATGGAGGGGGCGTGGTGGCGCAGCGGTCAAGCTGTATGCCTCTCACCAAGGCGGACCGGGTTCGATTCCCGGTCACTGCATGTGAGATTTTCGATGTGCAATGCCATGTCCTGTGGTTCGGATTCCACGTAAAACGGAGGTCCCGTGGCTTATGATCGCGAGATTAACGGTCACGTTAAACTACAAGCTTCCTTCCTTCTTTTTTTTTTGTTTAGGATGGTAACCTTAGGGAAAAGCTTGTTGTTGATTTTTATTCATTTGAGGGGCTTGGGACATCTTGGTCATCAGCCCCGTGTAGTTTGGTGTGCATTGAACTTGTCTGATAACGTGTATTCCTGTGATGACAGTAGTAGTGTGTTTAACTGTATCAGGAACAGGGTAGGCACCCCGGGATTTGAAGTAAGGTACTATCCCAGCATTTTCCTGGATGAAGTGTGGAATAACCCGGGGGAAAACCACCCTCAGGGTAGCCCATGTCAGCGCCGGGGTTCGGTCCTATTTCGGACTTGCTGCTGCTGCCTTTGCGACCGTGGTGAACGGTTTATGGAGCATGGCGGGGTCGCGGGGTGTCGGGAAAAGCACTCATTTGTTTTGCACAAGAACTCCCTCCCACAACTACTCTAAATGATTGTGGGTCATTCTTGGGGATCTGATTCCACTAAGTAGACACAGTAAAATAATTGTTGTGCATTGAACTTGTCTGATAACGTGTATTCCGGTGATGACTGTAGTAGTGTGTTTAACTGTATCAGTAGGGATAGGAATTTTTCGGTGATTTCAGAGTGAAGAAAGCGGTATTTTAAAGTGGCAAATTCGGTGGTTTCAAGTGCACTTTTCGGTACTTTCAAAATGTTAAATTTTAGGCGGGATTTTTTAAATATCATGGTTAACATAACACATTTCAGTCATCCTTCAAAGTATACTTCAGTGAAGAGATCCAAATTCTCTTGTTACAAACAGTGACACATATCACTTAACGTGCTACTGTAAGCTGAAAAACAAAAGTTCACAGTTAGCGTTTGAACAGGGTATCAAAATTGTTTGCAACACAGATTCTGAGAACTTTGGAAATACGAATGTAATTCCTTGTAAAACTTGAACAATGTCTGTCTTGGTCCTGTCGTGCATCTGCTTCTTGATTAAAGTTTGCAGTTCGTTGTATCCTCTTATGACCTCACTTTCTTCCAGTGTTCCACAGAATGGCAACTTCTTAATTTTCTTTGCATGGTCCTCATTGATGTTCATTGGCACTATTTCTGCTGGATCAAACGCACACATTTGTAAATCTTGTTCCCAGGGTCAACGGATCTCAGGCTGATTAATATTCTAAGAGCATGGGACCCAGCCTTTACTAAAACTGAATGTATTTTCTCTCTTTTTAATACATTTCCACAACCCTCCAACAGCTCCTTTATATTGGTACCGTAAGTGTGAGGGCTTGCTGAATTCTCCGTAGATGTCCATCTAGAAGGTGAACAGTCTGATAAGACTGGCCTTCTAATAAAGGGATGAGTTCATGTCTGTGTCAAATTCTTTGAATCTCAAGTATTTTGTCATGTGAAACATTGTTCAGGAAATCAACACTAGAGTTATCAGTCCCTACTACTTCATTCATAAATTGTACAATACCTTTCAAGTACTCTGACAGGTACACTACAGAATGAAACCAAGAAGACCACTTGGTTAAGACTGGTTCAGGAAACAGTGGCACATTTGGATATGGATACTTGCCATCTAGATATTCATGTCTGAAAGGCGCACTATATGACGCCAAGCATCAAGTAGTCACTAGGATGAAGGGGCAGGTGACCTTGCTGTTCTGGCCCTTAAAACCTCAAAAACTTAGTAACTAACCAGGATGACCGACCAGATTGATAAAGATCGATGTATGCAGAAAGCGAGGTCCGCTATCTACCGTTAAGTTTCCGATCATTCCGTGTTTGTTGGATGCTCTCCATCCAGTCAAGTCTTGAGAGAAAATTACCGCTACTATACTCGCACAAAAACAAGCCTTTGTCGGCTTCTGTGACGACGATATTTCAAATGGGCAAGGTGGTCTCACTACGATGACATCAGGGCAAAACCTGGATGAATGAAACGAGGCAGTGACATTCAGTAGTTAGACTTCGATAAAGACGATCATGGTTTCAGACATGAAAGCGATGAGGATGTTATACGGAATTTGACTGTTGGTGTGGTAAACTGAGATCCAGTGCATGTTAAGTGAAGGAGAGATGCAACGGAAATCCCGAAAGTTCCTACAGTCAAGCTAGTGTGTCTATAGTCACACTTATCTCTTATATAGAAAATCGAGATGAATTTTCGTTCTCATATATTGTTTTCTTCAGAATTATACAATCTTAAATTAGAAAAAATAAACTATCTAAGAAACAAAAAGTGATGACAGTCACTCTTAGTTTTTAATATTGGTATAGGCCTAATCCACGTAGTGTCTCATACAATACTATGTTATAATAGTACATTATGCAACGAGCCTATAATGGCTATAATTAAGACACGAGTATTTTTTATAAAACGAGCGTATGCGAGTTTTATAATTTCCATACGAGTGTCTTAATTACCATTATAGGCGAGTTGCATACGACTGTTTATGTTCGACGATAATTATAACTTTATTATATGTTTTAACATAAATATTCATAAATATCTGTTGAGAGTCAGCTACTGGAATTTTGTGATCGCAGAGCGAGCGTTGGGTGTTATACCTTCGTCTTTCAAGAGCTTTGAACGGCCGACGCATGCGCTCTGTGGGCTCTCAATGCCATATGCAGCCATATGTTTACATCAGCCGTCCCTCAGTAATATTGTCACCGCAGTCATTTGAAGACAATGCTCTGTGTAGAAATTAGTGTTAGTGATTTTAAGGTACTGTGCTATTTCTTGTCTCATATTCGCCAGTATATTTACGCGAACATATGGACGGTGGGTATTCCATGTCGGTAATTTATTATAGTTCGATGTTGTGTTTATGTCCGACATGTTGGATTTTGAGCGCATGCGCGAAATTATCGTTTCCTAATTGGTCAATGAACGAGCTCTGATTGGCTGGAGAAACTGTATCGTAATGAAAAACGGTGTTATAATGACCATCATTATGATACAGTTTTCAAACACATAATAGTGAGGGTCGAACATAAAGTATTATAATTATTTTTTTCTGCGTGTTCTTAAAATACATTTCAATATTTTAACCAATAGTTTTCTTTTTGCTAGGCTTAAAAACATTACTGCAGATAATTCGTGGCTTTCAAAAATACGCGGAAATTCGTGCATTAATTGCCGCAAATTATCGGAAGTGCACTATAAAGAAAAAAGAAAAAAAATCACGTTTTCATGCAAAATTCGAGTTTTCATGCAAAATTCGCGTTTCATGCAAAATTCGCGAAAATTCGCGAGCTCAAAAACAATTATTTTCGCCATTTTTAGGGTTATTTTAAGACATTATCACCTGTGTATTACTTCTTTTAAAAATTCGCGAAATTCGCAATCGCGAATTTTTCCTATCCCTATGTATCAGGAACAGGGTAGGCACCCCGGAATTTGAAGTAAGGTACTATTCTGTACTACTACAGTCATCACAGGTTCTGTGTTTATATACGGCTAGTACGGTGGTATTATTAGCTCGAGTATTTCAACCATGGTTTGAAGTAATGTATTTGAAGTGACACTTCATTAAACTGGGCTGTGACGAGTGTGGTACTCCATGGAGGATATTCATTTAGTTTATACTCCGTATATTTATGGGAGTCCATTATAGACGAGTGAATGACAGTACCACATGATCAAAATTTCACACACTTATGAAATAAGTATTTTCTTCTTTAGTTCTGTATAGTTTCTCCGGAAATACGTATCTAAGTTTGTTTAAAGAGTGAATTTAAACAAACTTAGATACGTATTTCCGGATGAACTATAAAGAACTGTTGTTGAATCACTAGTCTTGCCTCAGTTTTACTTTTGTGACTTCCGTACAAGGTTGTAGAATCCGTCTTATAAGATTAGCTTCAGCAAGGGCAAAACACTTGCGTGCAATATATCTGCAACTTCTATCATTGCTGACGCGACATGGGTTATCCATATACAATATTTTCATCCATTGTAATGCCAAGATATTTCACAGTAGAAGAGAGGAGTACTCAACCATCACCGAAGTTCACCGAAGAAAGGACTTCTCGATTTACTTTTAGAAGGAGCTTGGAGAATCCAATACGACTAGCTTGGGATTTAGTGGATTGACCATGGGATGACCATGCTTTAAGATCTTCAAGATGATTTAGAACTAGGGCACTTCTTAGTTAGCGTGCGAATAAATCTGAAAATCATCATCGTACTTGTCTGCAGTACCGTAAAGACTGACATCAAGCAGAAGACTCAGTACAGAGCCCTGAAGGTCACTTGCTTTTAGGCCACTCCATGATACATTTTGGTCATCAGAAATGTATTGTCGGTGATCATGAAGATGCGAACAGATCCATGACAGGGTGCTGTGGTAAAAAAATAATTAAGAAAACCTTAGACATTAGTAAGTTGAATTCGCCAGTATCGAGTTCCTTACTGACGTCTAGCAGTACTAGAATGGTCACCCGTCTTATTACATTGCGTAATACATCAGCAACTTCCAGCAATGCAGTGGCTGTACTATGTCGTCATATGAATCTTGACTGTAAGGGATTCAGGAAGCTATGGCTATTGAGGTAATTCATTATTTGTAGATGAACAATGTATTCAAATGCTTTAGATATAGCTGGTAATATCCTGATAGGTCTATTAGTGATATTGGCGGGGTTTGATGCATTTGCAAGGGAACGTACCTTGGCCACTTTATATACTGTAGTAGGAAATGTCCCGCCTGGTAGAGATGAATTATTAAAAATGTGAGTTATAAAACGAAGTGCTATGTCAAGTATTACATTTGGAAGTTGAATTCCAATATTATCAGTTTATTTTGCCTTGGATTTTGTAGGTTTTATTGTATCTCTAGCATGGAAGAAGGGATAATCGTAAAACTTTTCCCTAACGGTACGTTAAGTGGTAATTATTAAGTAATACTCCCTATTTTACTGTCAGGTCTAGAGATGAAAAGGATGTAGTAAAATAATCGTTACGGGAAATGAAAACATCCAAGGGGAAGAGGTTGGCTTAATATGACAAGTTATTTCACAGAATTTCATATCGTCGCTATCCAAACGTCTTTTTCCATACGGTATGAGCATGATCTGTTGCATCGTGGTGATTTGCATTAATCTCTGGTCAGACTGTCCGAGCGGGGATGTTCCTTGAAGTGCCTTTGTACAACGTCACTTTCCTTCATAAGGCTGCGAAATTCATCACTAAGCCAAGGTGGCTAACGACCTCCTTACGCCACCCACCTATATGGGGCGTGCTTGTTAAACAACTCAATTACCTGATGATTAAAGAGTGTCACTTTGCGATTTATGTCCCTGAATTTGCATACGTCAAACAAAGGTATTTTTGTAGAGTCTTCGTTGAGTATGTCACTGTCAATACCTCTCATATCACGATATGTAACTAGTCTGGGCTTGATATTTTGATATTTCTGTAAGTAGAACACACAAATCAGGTCATTAACAGATATATCTTTAGGAATTTAGCTACGTTTCAAGGGTTTTAGCAAAAATAAGCTCTAGTAGTGTATGAGATGTGGTGGTGTGATGTGAAGGAGACAGTGGGAGACTTCTGGTATTGTATACTATTACTATTAAGGGTATAGTTTTAATGTACCATACTTGAGAAAATCTTCGTGGCTTCAGGCCTAAATTTTGGTCTTGGAAAATTTGACTGATCTTTGTCGGAAAAAAAACAAGCATTGAGGTGGAACAATGTAACGTTGCAGAGGTCCGGCTCCGTGGATAAGTGAATAGGACGCTAGCCTTTGGTCAGAGTTACCCCGGGTTTGGTTCCCGGCTGAGTCAGGGAATTTTAATTCCGTAAGGTTAATTCTCCTGGGTCGGCGACTGGGTTTTCGTGACGTTTTTATCATTCATTTTATTTTCACCACGGCGCGTAGTCATCTACAGACATCAACTTGAAAGCCCTGCTCCAGACATCTCCAGGAAGCCAAACGCGATTATAATTACTTTGTAGGATTCTGAATTGGACCCTTCAACGTAGCCTTCCTAACCTCACACAATAGGCCCATGCATCTTAGCGCGCAAGAGTGTAAAGTCTGGTTTCATTACATCTATATTCTTCTAGTTACATTAGTTTCATATTATTACCAAACTACAGTAAATATTCCTATTATTTGAAAAGACACATGCTGGATACATACAAGGGAAAATAAACACACAACGGCATCAATTTTAAAAAATCATTTAATCCTTCTCACAATCGTGTAAGCTTCTTTATATTCATTGAGCTGGGAGTGAAGCATAAAATACGAAAACTGATAGAATAATCTCTCATCAAATTCATACATTATTTTATAAAGTTACATAATGAAATGGAAGATCATCAGACAAATCACAATTCAGCACTCAAAAAATAAATAAAAGAAGCCATTCTGTCATTTGCATTACATTGCTCTGATTTACACGACAGCAAGCATTACATAAAGTAGTAATGAACACAGGCCTCGCAACGAGAGGCACAAAATTAGACATGACTTAGAAGTTCCTATCGTCTATTCATCACAAAATTAATGCGCGTACATTACCGTACTCGCATTTACTTTCATCTCTTTGCTCTATAATCTCGATCCATTGGATTAAATAACTTCTCACAGTTGTGATCAAGCATTATACACTCCAGAAGTGTAGTATTCAAGAAAAAACAATCTCATATTATACGTTAGTTGTGACAATAATGTAGCCCAAGACAAACTTCGGTCACAAAATGCAGTACAATAATATTAAATTTCGATGAAAAGTTATAATTGTGGATGCAAGAACATGATTTAAACTGGTATGACATCTTATAGTTGTGTGTGAACTGGATATTATGGAACATCGATCAAATACTTGAACGTTAAGTTACGCTTTTGAATGAATGGAACCCAGCGTTAATTTGTATCAGTGCGTTGGTACTTATCCTGTGCACCAAAGAGCATCTTTACCCTTAGGTTTATATCCTTTTCAACAGAGTAAGCAGCTGACATATTCAATAATATTGTCACACTATATTCACATGGGTCGAAATTTTCAGCTACTTGATATGAATTCGCTGTTTGAAGTCATGCGGCACTTGTTTCGTTCCCCATTTACTATGTATATTTGGTGGTACAAAAACTTAATGCTAGGTAGCAATTGCTTTGCATGAAGGAGGAAGAAAGCAAATTTTTCTGTTTCCCACCCATTCCACATCGTTAACCAGTCTCCACAAAATTAAGCACGAGAGAAAAGCCGGAAATGTATTTGTATTTGGCTAGGATTAACTTTCAGTAAAGAATAAAACTAACGAGCGAGATCACAGCAACTGCATTAATGGACGTCAATTCATCGTAATTATATTTCATTACGGATGAATTTTCATGTAATGTTCCACGTTTTGTTTTTTCTATGCTAATTTATACAACGAAAATATATACTGTTGTAGAATATCATGCATGTTACAACTTCATCAAAAATATGTGGAGCAGTGTCACGAAGTTGTGAATAATGTGTAAACTGTGTAACTTCCTGAAGAATTGATGTCTTCAGATGCTGTCCTAATAAACGCTATGCAGTTATCCAACACATTGTAAAATTATATTTACATTCTAACAGTATGCAATCCATGTTGTGCTACAAGGCACATGTATTTGATTTTCTAGTGGAGGGGAAAAACTGTACTGCTCCAATACGCTATGGCTAACAAGAACATTCTCGTTCACACTCGAGCACAAAGTATGGCTCTCAAACCACACATCAAGGACATTTTCTGACGTTATACTATGAGTGACACTTAGAATTTGATACTTTCATACAATATTGGCAATCTATGGATATGAAAAGTGTGAAGCCACAGGCTCATATTAACATAATTTCTAGGGATCTGCTATCCAGAAGATGCTGAGTTGCTCGAGGGCTTCCTCAGGAATACAAGGAGTAGCTTGGAGGAGCGCAGTTTCGTAAGAAAGAAATAGAAGAAAATACGGGTGTATAAATAATAATTGTATAACCTCCTCCCACTCGTCAGAAAAACTGGCAATGAGTATTTTCTCTTTGATAGCTCCATCCGTACATTATAACTACATGAATGAGGATTCTGTGCCATTGTTCTCTACCTCCTCTTCTAGTACCTCCTGTGTTTAGTAATCTTTCAACTATGCATACTTTTGCTACACAATCTGGAAATTACTTTTATGAGAAGCAGTGTATGCTATAAGTTACACCCTGAGATACGTACAAAATCTTTATATTACAACAAACAGTGCAATATATGAAAGAAATTTCATGATATTCTGTTCTAAATAATCTAAGCACTACTCATTTCTGCAGCATGTCTAATCAAATCGAAGATACATCAGCTGTATGAATGTAATAGGTGACAGAATGACTCTGAAGAATTTCTGAAATGACAATATTGCAGATTTGGATTGTATCAGAAGTAATTTGGGAAAAGGAGAGGCATGATCAGGAAATATTAGAAAAAGCTTCCTGAGCATACCGTAGAATAATTGCCATTTCAATGGCCTGTTCGTAGGAGAAAAAGCTGGATGGATTCTATTCTACTAACTGATTTTATCTATTGAACGGTTGGGAGTGCAACATATTTTCTTTTACAGAATTATTATTTGCAAAGCGTGGTGTGTCATATAATCTACGGTTTAAAAAACGTGAGAAATATAACATTTCAATAAATTAACATTTATAGTATGGGATGGAGATGCTGCGTGTATTGCTCTTAATTCGCCATAACTACTCAAGAGTTACGAGTACAGCAGATCTTATTTTACAGAATTAATACTCGCAAATTATGTTATGTCATACCAAATATACTGTTAAAAAACATTCAGAAAATTAACATTTCAATAAATTAACATTCATATGATGGCAATGGTGCTTTTAAAAATTCAACATTTAATTAAACTACAAATAGCTTGCATTGTTATCCAAATAGAGATGCAATTTTAATACAAAAGTTTACTGAATTTACTAAATATAGAAACTTGTAGCCCAAACATTGCCGGAATGTTATGAATTATGACAGGTTTGATTTATGATTAGCTCCCAAGAGCTATTATCTGAAATTTAACAATAATAATTTAAATGATTTCAAATACTTTGAGAGATGACAAAACGCGGATTTTAACTTCTATTTACACATCCGTTGAACTTATCTAGTAAAATAGTTTAAAGTTCAACAAATGTTACATTTAAGGAGAAATAGAACGGTGGTATAGCCTAGGTGAGGATATAGGACATCATGCGCACACTGTATAGAACAGTAAGTAAAATGGCATCACAAGTTGAGAAATATTTCTGCCAAAGTGGCTTGATTCAATGCAAAATTTTCAAATTATTCACACCCAAACAAGCACCTAATGGAAGTTCAAATATACCCTGCATAAATGCATATGGCTAAAAATTTTCACGAGTTATCACAGGTCCTTTAAATTATGATGGCACTTTGTGTCACTTCTTATTAATGAAAAAAAAAAAAAAAGAAAGAAAAGCTACACGATCTGCTGCTTCAGAAGAACTAAATTGGTGTTGTTGTATTTCGACAAATCAAGAGCCGCTGAGGCGGTGTTACTTTTCGTCTGGGTATGCCACACGAGCACCTGAAACACACGTCAACAATTATTAGAATTGCAAAATTCAATCAATGAATACATTAAATTGGGGGAGGGTCGGTCACAAGGAGCCGAATTGTAATTTTCGTAACGTAACATCACTGAGATTTAGTCTGCCTAGTGATAAAAAAAAGTAACGCATCCCTCATTCATTCGTTGCATTTCGAATGACTGATTGAAGAAGAATGCTTCTTATTGTTCATAGGCACTTTTAAGACACTCGTCATCAACACGACACCCTATGAAAGAACCAATCAAGCGCCCGTTGAATTAAAAATAAGGCGGAGGAAATGGATATGGTTGGATGATGTACATACTGAAGGCCACATTGCTAAGGACGCACTCGATTGGAACCGGCAAGGACAACGGAAAAGATGCCGGTTTAGGATGACATGGCGGACAGTAGAAGAGGAACGTCAGCAAGAGGGGAAGATCAAAGCCCTGGCTAAGAACAGAATGAGACTGTGTTCCTTTGTTGCAGCCGTATGCTTCCCATACGGTGTTCAAGGGCACAAGAAGAAAGAAGAACTTGTAAGACTTGAAAAGCAAAAGTTTTTCGAAGTTTGAATCGGATATAATATTGATGTTTTGGTGTATTACCACAATACGGTATATTTAAGGAGCTTCATTTTGTACAGACATACTGTATACTCGAAAAGGCGGAACCAAACGTGATAGAAGAATTTTACATCTGTATACGATGTGTGGGCCACAGTGAGTCCCATGTGCATTTTACACTGTATATTGCAATGTAACAAGTTTGAAATATTTGAAGCCAATTTTCAGTGTTGTCAAAATCTATTATTAGAAGCTTTTCAGTCGGTCAACACGAGTGTGCTCAATTAGTTTGGGTGGACACTTACAATTAATTTCCTAGTGCCTCAAATAAATTACATGAATTATTTATACACTTAATAAAACACCCCTCCATTTATGAGAGATGTGGACGTTCACTACACTGTTTACAACTCTTGCACTCAAATGCTGTCTCTCATTTAGGGTGACGTTCTGCCTGCTGTAGTTAGTAGTTACGTTGGTTATTGAGGTTTTACGGGGCGGAAGTACGAGGTCATCTGCCCCTGTTCTGCTGGATGAAAGCTGGACTAGAGACAGTTGTCAGTATGTTTATAAGCAACTTAATCGCCTTTCCTGTCACCACGGGACCGGCCGCGATAGCAACAGTTATACGTGGATGATGTAAACATTTCTTCTTCATGCTTGTAATATATTTTGGAAGTTGGAAAACACAACATTTACAGGTAAATTGGTTGTGTCTGAAAATTAGAAAAGAAATACAGTTATACGATCCTTTATGGAAGAGGCTAAGGTAAATGTCATGTTTTATAAGGCAGAAATCTTCGAAAGGATGACACGATGCCAAGGATGTCAAATTAAGGCATAGGACTACAAACAACCAGGAAAATATTTTTTCTAATATAGCTGACATAGACAAAGTAGCTGAAAGTGACATTATCATTGTTGCCCACCCCACAACGGAATGTGCACATAAATTTGAAATAAAATTCAACAACATAAAAATTCGGAAACCTATGATATAAAGACATTTCGTTTCCAGAAGGACGATAATGGACACATGTGTTTAAATTGATGACACAATAATCATCAAGCCAGTGGATGGCTCAGTTCGTAAGAGAATATTATAGTGATTAACTGATTACTCTCCTTGCCCGATGTCTTGCCTCATTCCGACCAACGCTGGGTCACATTACTTCATTGATATTTGCATACCTAACCACCGCGAAAGAAAACGTGTCAATTTTTGAAATATTGTATAGCCTACACTCACTGCAAGAATGTACAAATAGTTATAATCAATTTGTGATTAATGTCATAATAACATAGATGAACGCTTCGGAAACATTGTGGGCCCATATGACCCGCTTTCCCTTCCATCTGTCAGAAGATTAAGCTTAAAGGGCAATAACGGTTAGTGCAGTCATTAACTTAAAGTGAAACAACAAGAGTGGAAACTCAAACAAAAGTAACTTCGATTTGGATGCGAAGAGTACTTTTAAGAAACTACTTCATCTAGTTTGTATGCCAAATTACTTTCATAGAACATTTACAGATTTTATGCCAGCATACGCTGACGAGGCATGCTTCCATCACACTTGGGAAGGATTCAAATACATGCGTAAACTAGCGTAGCCAAGCATAAGAAATCACTCTCCACGATTGGAATGGACAGTTTTCCCTTCGGAGATCAGAGGTTAAAATTCAGGTGCCTACAACTGCCAAACTGTGTATGGTTTTCTTCACTCACTTGAGGAAATTGGTGGGATGGTACCTTATTTCTATTCCAATCCTAGACCCACAGCTACATACACTGTTACAATCACCAATATAACTCAAGTAATCAACAATTTACTTTTACAAATACATGGACATGAGACTGATGACCAGAATATCCCTATCCCCTAATGAAACCATTTAAACAAAATATTGGAAGACGGGAAGTTGTTATCTCTTACAAATAAACGCTTTAATCATGTAGTAGGAACCATATGCATATCAACAAAGAATATTATGCACGAGGGGAAATTTTAGTTATTATCTATGCGTTACTCTCGACACATTGTACCTATTCAGAGTAAATACAAATAAATCTTTACATACTCGGCCTGCTGCGCAGTCTGTAGCTCGATAAGTAAGTGCAGTAGCTTGGAGTACTTACAAATTACTTATTGTCGAGTCTACTTTTAGATGATAGGGTCCAATAGCATAGATTCTGAATATAGTTACAAATCTTATCTTTTAACTCAATTTAGAATTGCACAGTGTACGTTTTCTCCCCATTAGTAACATAGTAGCATTAAGAATGCAAATCTGATAACAGTCTTAGTAGCATGTCTTTTGAAATGAACGTATTTTCATATTCAAGGATATGTCTTGTTTCCTAATGCATTTTGATAAACGCCTTTCTTCCTTAGCTTATCTGCAAGGTTTTGAAGTGTTTAGTGAATATTTCAGGATTGGAAGGAACAATATTCAATCTACAGGCCTATTTACAAAAACCTGTTGGAATTGCTGGTTGGAGCTCTTCGGTTGCTCAACTAATCTCTATATATCGTATTCAATCCGGACACACACTAGTCTCTCCCTTCATGGGTTGGCAACTTTATCAGGGAGCTCGATCATTTTCCCCCCATGGATATACCGAGTACGATTTAATACGATTTGTCTATTCACATGTATTTGTTTTCTTCTTGCGTACGGTAAAAATATCCGTTTTGATTACATCACCTGTAAGGAAGGGGTGTTATCTTTGTTTAGCATGTTTACTTAAAATGTCAGTGAACTATACAACGCAATCCAAGAAGGGATTTATGTACCAGTAGATAAATATTATAGAATTGGTTCATTATACAAGTTTCACTACGGTTGCTTAGTCAGGATACAAGTAATACAAATATGTTTAAAAGACTGCAAAAGTCACCATATTGAATTTTTCAAAACAATTAATTTAAATTAAAATAGACGTTGACATATTACGCACAAAATGGCCATTTACTATGCCAGGTTTCAATGCACTCGGTTGAATAAATTGCCGGTCAAGTCCATTTAAATATTTGAATTTCACGTGGACACCATGCTTGCTTTCTACTTGTCAAGTCTTTGAAAGTCACATACCGTACGCGAAACTTATTACAGAGGCAGACAGACAGACTGGTTGACTGACTGAAAGACATGAAAAAAGGTGATCTCATAAGACTATACTGGTATTTCATAAGATTAAAATAGGCTTAAACTATTTTTGTGGTCATTATTGAGATATATGCTCCGGGATTTGATCCAAGATCTATAGATCCTTATATTACCTAGTCCACGGGATTGGAACAGGACAACTAGTGACAAATAATTCGTGGTAATGTGAGCTCAGTCATCTGAATTAAGAAATGAACGTATTTGTTTGCGCCTGACTTATTATTAATACACCTAGTGCTCTGGCCTCTGACCAGATGTGACTTACTGTATAATATAGTAGTAATGATTCGTTGTCAACGTACTAGAAACAATTGCATTTACTTGATGAAGGGTAGTTTATTTCGTGCGATTTGTCACGGTACGCTTAGCAAGTGATGTGAAATATGACGCTTTCTGTGACTTACTGTGTCTTTGTACTTGCAAGGCAGTCACTGAACGTGCCATAGTCACGTTTTTAATGTAATGTGATTTTAGTAGTGCTTTGCCCAACCATGGTACAGTTTGCACATACAGTAGTAGAATGAACGTTTACCCTTGATTTACTATAGGCTGAAGGGTTCAAGCACTTATTTGGGAACATTATAAGATCATTTCATTAACCGGCCGCGGTGGCCGAGAGCGCTAACGCGCTACCTCGTGTCTCGCTGCGTGGGTTCGAGTCTCATCTCAGCCGTCTGAAAATGGTTTTCGTGGTTTCCCATTTTCAACACCAGGCAAATGCCGGGACGGTTCCTTTCAACAGGTCCACGGCCGATTTCCTTCCAATATCCCTTACCCGACCCGTCCTGAAAAGAAAAGTACATGGCCATTGGCTGCATTAATAAAAAAATTATAAGATCATTAGGAGTGAAACTTTCATCAACTGTGCAGTACTGATGATAGATTACCTTGGTGCAGTTATTTACTTTTAATTCTATTTCATGAGGTTCGAAAGGCGCCAAGCTCTTGAGGAATCCATCCTCCTCGAAGCCAGCTTTATATGGCATGAAGGCCTTTGGTCTCTGGAAACACACATAATAAACACTATATTTAGATACGGTATGGGTTCATTACGTAATACATATCACACTATGTTTTATATGGTATGGACGCATTTGATCCACGTAATATTGTAAACAATAACTTATACTGTATGAGTGTATATGAAAAAAGGTACCAGTTCTTTAGATATTTTAGTTCAAACTGGGCTGGAAAATCTTCAAATCTTCAGTATTTATCATGCATATTTACACATTATTCTGACTCAAACCTAAAACGGAGACGCAATAAGAACACGCAATATTAAGGTATATTGATTATTATAGTAATTATTATTAATATTCTTCTTTGGTCGTTTGGGCCACCTACGTATGTACAGAGAGTACAGTTTGTATGTATCGGAGACCCTCGCTTGCCCGGTCACCCGCCAGGCACTTTGCCGTTATGTGGCGCCCGCACGGCACTGAGTCATTGAGTACAGGAATTTGTACTTACCTAGTTCACAGCTGGTGCTGAAAATGTTCGCCATTCACTGCTACACATCGCTGGCACCTTTTTATGAAACTGGAATGTACTCCCTGAAGTTCCTCAGCACCGATTGACTGTATTTCAGCTGTAATATAGTCTTTAAGCTCATTTAGAGTGTGAGGGTTTCTCGCATACACTCTATTTTTAAGCGTCCCCCACAAATAAAAGTCACAAGGTGATAAGTCTGGGCTTCGCGGGGGCCACGCGTTCCGACTTATAATCCTAGTACCAAGAATGCGACGCAATTCTGTCATGGATGCTTCGTCAGTGTGAGCAGTGGCAGAATCTTGTTGAAAATAAGTTGACAATCGCTCTCCGTAAGTCATTTCGTCAAAAAATTGGTCAAGGATCACATTGAAGTACAAATTCCTATACTCAATCACTCAGTGCCGTGCGAGCGCCGCATAACGGCAAAGTGCCTGGCGGGAGACAGGCTCGCGCCGCGGGCGACCGAGCAAGCGAGGGTCTCCGATACATACAAACTGTACTCTCTGTACCACGGTGATTGTGTTTTAGCTGTTGTCTGCCACTTCTGGTGTTCTTGGTGGATTGTTTGCTGGCTGCTTTCGTGCTGAAATCTTGAGCCTATCTATTAGACCAGTATTCTTTCATTTTCTTGCTGAACTCTCTCTTACGTTCCTCGGACCATTTCCTAGACGCGTTGTGGTGAGCTTCTGTAATGGATGTGAGGAAAGGTCTGGTTTCAATTGTCAGACGGCAGTGACTGGGGTCATTTATTGTGACTTGCTGAATATCAAGTTGAGCAAGATCCTTCTCAATATGTTTGATCCACAGGGACCCAGTGGCTTTACCCTTCTTGGCTACCTTGAAGATCTGATAAGACAGCCTGTGGTGGCCCATTCTGCAAAAGTGGCCGTAAAAATCGAGGCGTGTCCTGATTGCATCTGCGAGGTTTTCCTGGTGTTTGTAGAGTTCACAATTTGGTTTGTACCGTTGTCTTCCACATGGTAAGAACCTTCATATTTATATTATTTATATGATTATTATTTATATTATTATATCTTATTTTCGTTGTTCTAGGTTTCAACAACCTTAATTGACGAATACAATGATTAAATACAGTGAAAAATCTATTTCGTGATGAAACCAGAATTTTCGCACATCGTTTGAGTATGTTAATTCAGAGGAATTTATGCTTTAAAGCTTTCGAGGCGTTTGACCCCAGCTGATGTGGCACACCTCACGGAGATGCTACATGGATGGGTACTAATGAGAGAGTTACTGAGGTTTGAGCGGATTCCAAAGGATAGTTGGACCTAAATTATTTTAATTAATTTCATTACCTTCAAGAGAAACTCCACACTCACTGCAAATCCCGCCATGTCTATAGGAAATTTTCGGCCCGCTACCCAGCCATCATAGAAGCCGGTGAATTTCCCATCTTGAACAACGGGTGTACTCAAGCCGAACTTGGTGCACAATCCGACGGGCCACATGGCCACCCGCTTCGTGGCACGGATCTGAAAAACAAACAAAAATGATTATAGGACAGTTCGTGTTTACATCTTTCAGTATAAGCCTTCATATTCCACCAGATGATCCATCGTATGTTATTTCAGAAGTCGAACTCTAAAACATTCAGGGATGAATCTTCAACAAATATGTTTACTGGATATTGTGTAATATCTACATATAATATACTCTCGGATAGTAACAGAATGGCATACTTGTAAACAATAACTTATATTGTATGAGAGCATATAAAACAAGTAGTTCCGTGAAAAACTAAATAGCTTATTTTCATATATCTTACTTACGTTAATTGCTTCTATCAACATACAATATTTCAGTTTGATTGCTGTAATAGATTCGTAGACATTGAGAACCGTCTAACTATTTCGGATGGTCGCCACGTTGGATTTTTATATATGTAGGGTGTAGGCCATAGAGTAATGTACTATTACATGAAGATTATTGCGTAGGTGTATTATTCAAACTTCGATCGCATGATTAAGACATAACAAATAAGAATGAGATTTTAAAATTTTTCACAGCCGCTACTTTGAGGTTATGTAAACAATTGAACTAAATTACATTTCAGTGCATTACAATGAGTATAAACATTTGATGTACAATGTTTCACTGCGCTCGGATGGTTAACTCGCGATAAAAGTATATTTAAATGTTTCAACTTCGCTTGGCCGTCATGTTCGTGTTGTACATAACAGGTTTTTGAAAGTCACATAGGTAAATTTCGAGTAGTACTCTTTATCACTGTACACAGTTTTAGGGTGATATCCGTATTAGTTTCGGAGATATAGATTGCCGATGAAATAATTCGCTCAGCCGCAATATTAGATTGGTGAGACGTAATAAAATTTGACAGTTTCAACCGAGCAAGCAAGGTGAATAGACGTGCAGTGAAGTGTAAGGAAGAATGGAAATCGCTATTCAGCAGTACCGGGCGGTCATCGGCCGCTGGCAGGCTAGAGTGAAGTGCGATTTCGGTGTCGGGAAGGTGATAGCGGGCAACGTCACTGAACAGATGGGGGTTTTGGCGATGGGGATGGTAGCGCTGGTTGTGGCGACGCTACTATTAATTGGAGGAGTGGAGTCAAACCCAGGGCCTGGTCAGCTGGGATGGCAAGAAATGAAAAAAATAAGGGAAATTGTAAAGGAAGTGTCACACAATGACCAGATCCGGGACATTCTTCGTGAGCAATGTAAGGAATTCAAGGAGATGAAGACATGTATAAGAAAAGAGATGGGAATAGTGACAGAAAGGCTGACCGAGAATAGTAGAGAGATAAAAGAGCTAAGAGAAAAGGTGAAGATATTAGAGGTGGAGGTAAATGAATTAAGGAAGACCAAGCTGGATGAGGGAAAGAAAAACGTCTTCATTTACGGAATAAAGGAAGATGCCAAGGAAAGCACCGAGGATCTAACATCCAAGGTGCTCCGAGTGATTAGTGAAGGCATGCGGATAAACATTGGAGTCTCAGAGATTGACAATGTGACCGGGATAGGGCGGGGAAGGGGCACGAGGCCCGTGAAAGTGTCATTAGTTTCTTCGCTGATGGCTCACATAATTCTGGCGAACACAAAGAACCTGAAAGGGGAGAGGATATGGGTAAGGAGAGAAATGAGTAAGGAAGAGGCAAGTGAGCAACGGACCTTGCAGTTTCATTTAAGGAAGGCAAGGAGCTCTGGTCTCAAGGCTTATGTAAAAGGCAATAGACTGGCGGTTAGCGGCAACAACTGGGATCGGATTTGGACAGTGGCACAACTCCAGGATATGGGGAAGCAACAACAACAGGAGACAGTTAGACCTAGCAACCAGGTGGAAGCAGCTGTCGGTTCAGAGGGAAGTGCGGTGATGATTCAACAGAGAGCATCGACCTCCAAGTCCAACACGGAAGTGGCGCGAGCAGGAACGACTAACGTCAGCGCCAGGAACACCGGACAAGTGCGTGGTTTGCAGAAAAGTGAGACTGGCAAACAACGAGTTACTAGTCTAAAAGAACTATGGGGCAAGAAAACCTTGACAGAGCAGTTTAATGTGGAGAATGAGGTCATTTCTTCTCCAGGTGGCAGTATACTAGAGCTAGAGAAAGCTAGAGTTACTAGAAGTAAAGCTACCGCCATCGAAGAGGGTAGGGGTAAAAAATAACTAAACTGGAATATTGCTAGCGTAAATATAGAGGGTTTTTTAAATAAGAGAGGGAACGATGTAGTTTTGACCCTAATAGAAGATATGCAGATTGTAGGATTTGTTGAGAGTTGGCTCCCTGTAGGTTGCGAGGTTAAAATAGATGGCTTCAATATATATATAAACCTAAGATTAGGAAAGCGCGTACCGGTAGGTTCCCGGGGGGAATTGTTGTTTTAATTAAAGAAGAGGTGAGGGAATTATCAGAATTTATTAGTTCAGAACTGGAGAAGTAGTGTGGGTAAAAGCAGATATTAGGGGGAGGGGGAAAGGAACGGTATGTTTCGGCTTTGTCTACAACCCTCCGGAGAATTCCCCGTATGCAAGAGAAAGCTTTTTCGATGAATTAGCTATTGAAATAAACAGAATTCAAAATATATATGAAGAGGCAGAGATTGTGCTTTTAGGGGACTTCAATGCGAGGGTTGCAGACAGAAATCCCCTTTACAGCAAGGGGGTTGCCGAGGCCGTATGTGGGGATAGGCACAGCAAAGACAAGGAATGTAACAAGAACGGAGAAAAGATTTTGGAACTATGTGGTGCAGAAGAGCTATATATACACACATCAAAAAAAGTTTTGCATCACCTCGGTTCCCAGATCTCCGGCATATAGACGTTGACTGTGTATATTGTATCCAAGATACAGTCCCTTTGACTGTTCATAGATGTCACTAAAACTGCTCAAAGATGTAAACAACCATGCATGAGCAGGGCCTATTAGACGGACGGGGTACGACAGCCGATCAGTTCCAGTCATTCCACCAGGACGAAGGTACGCTGCTCATATTGTCTGTAGTTCTACCATACCTAGAAGGTCAATACCGCAGTTTGATCGCGTCCGCATTGTTACTTTGTGTCAAGAAGGGCTCTCAACAAGGGAAGTTTCCAGGCGTCTCAGAGTGAACCAAAGCGATGTTGTTCGGACATGGAGGAGGTACAGAGATACAGGAACTGTCGATGACAGGCCTCGCTCAGGCCGCCCAAGGGCTACTACTGTAGTGGATGACCGCTACTTACGGATTGCCGCTCGGAGGAACCCTGACAGCAATGCCACCATGTTGAATAATGCGTTTCGTTCAGCCACAGGACGTCGTGTTTCAACTCAAACTGTGCGCAATAGGCTGCATGATGCGCAACTTCACTCCCGACGTCCATGGCGAGGTCCAGCTTTGCAACCCCGACACCATGCAGCGCGGTACAGATGGGCCCAACAACATGCTGAATGGACCCCACGGAATTGGCATCACGTTCTCTTCACCGATGAGTGTCGCATATGCCTTCAACCAGACAATCGTCGGAGACGTGTTTGGAGGCACCCTGGTCAGGCTGAACGTCTTAGACACACTGTCCAGCGAGTGCAGCAAGGTGGTGGTTCCCTGATGTTTTGGGGTGGCATTATGTGGGGCCGACGTACGCCACTGGTGGTCATGGAAGGCTCCGAAACGGCTTTACGATACCTGAATGACATCCTCCGACCCATAGTGCAACCATATCGGCAGAATATTGGAGAGGCATTTGTCTTCATGGACGACAATTCTCGACCTCATCGTGCACATCTTGTGAATGCGTTCCTTCAAGATAACGACATCGCTCGACTACAGTGGCCAGCATGTTCGCCAGACATGAACCCTATCGAACATGCCTGGGATATGTTGAAAAGGGCTGTTTATGGACGTCTTGACCCACCAACCACTCTGAGAGATTTACGCCGAATTGTCGTTGAGGAGTGGGACAATTTGGACCAACAGTGTCTTGATGAACTTGTGGATAGTATGCCACGGCGAATACAGGCATGCATCAATGCAAGAGGACGTGCTACTGGGTATTAGAGGTAGTGGTGTGTACTGCAATCTGGACCACAAATGCTGAAAGTCTAGCTGTATGATGGTACAACATGCAATGTGTGGGTCTCATGAGCAATAAAACGAGCTGAAATGTTGTTTGTGTTGATCTCTATTCCCTTTGTATTTAACGGTTCCGGAACTCTTGGAACCGAGGTGATGCAAAACTTTTTTTGATGTGTGTATTAAATGGTGTCTGTGTGGGGGATGAAGAAGGTAACCTGACGTATATAACAGAGATTGGAGGAAGTGTAATAGACTTAGCAATATGTTCCAGAGGAGCACTAGCCCTAATTAAGATAATAATAATAATAATAATAATGTTATTGGTTTTACGTCCCTTTTAACTACCCTGGCTTTTAGAGACGCCGGGGTGCCGGAATTTTGCCCCGAAGGGGATCTTTAACGTGCCAGTAAATGTACTGACACGGCTCCCTCGCATTTGCGCACCCTCAAATGCCAGCTGACTGCGCCAGGTTTCGAACCTGCAACCTTGGGCTCAGCAAGCTCCCTAATTAAGAGGTTCACTGTTGAAGAATGGGGGGAATCACACCACCTACCAATTGTCGTCAACATGCAGGGAGCGGTGACAAAATCAAAATCAAAAGGGAACCCACAAGTTAAAGCTATAGAGAGAAAAGTAAATAGATTCAGATGGAGGGAGGAAAACTGCAGAGAGTTCCAGAACTACTTCCAGGGAGAAAATTTTGAGCTGATAAAGGTAGGGATAAGTTTAATGATCAGTAATGATGAAATTGAAGGGGTAATACGTATGATTGAGAATGCAATTATGATGGCCGGGCGGAAAATGCGCGTGAAGGCTAGGGGAAAATTAGGGAGAATTAAAGGATGGTACGATGAATCTTGTAGAAGGAAGAAAACCGAAGTTATTAGGGCACTGAAGTTATACAAGAGAGGAGGGGATGATGCGATGAGAGTAGAATTTTGTCGTCTAAGGAAAGAATATAGGGAACTGCTCAGCAAAATGAAAGATGAATGGCAGGGTAAGGAAGCAACAGCACTAAATAAGGATTCTAAAGCTAACGACTGTAGCAAAGTGTGGAGCAGGATAAATTCTTACTGTAGGGGGAGCAGAAGTGGTGGGGGGAGCTCTATTAGTGATGAAGTATGGATTGCATATTATGAGAATCTGTTAAATGCTGAAGATAATTGGAGGAAGAGGGATGAGTTTGGCGTCCCGAGGGGGCTGGAGGCCACTCTGCCTATGCTGGATCAAGTCATATCGATAGAGGAAATTAAGGAAGTAATAGCAAAAAGTAAAGGAGGGAAGTCAGGTGCTATTTCGGGGATAACAAATGAATTTTGGCAAGAGTTGAGTAACAATAGGTTCATGATGGACAGCTTGGTAAAAATCTTTAACAAAATCTTTGAAGGAGGTAGATTTCCGAGGGAGTGGCAGGAGGGAATAATTTGTCCAATATATAAGAAGCGTGGGGACAAACTAGACCCAGGCAACTATAGAGGCATAACTTTGCTTGATAATTTGAGCAAAATGTACACCGGGGTCTTATCCAAGCGTTTAATAGCATGGCTGTTCGGTGTTCTCGAGACTCCAGACAGGATTCAGAAAAGGGATGAGGACCAGTGACAATAAAATGGTGGTTAAAACGGTGATGGACAAGTACATAAGAAGGAAAAGAGGTAAGCTGTATATCACAGCTATTGATTTGGAGAAGGAGTTTGATTCAGTGAGCAGGGGAGCTGTCATGGCTAAACTGGGAAAAATCGGGGTGTCACATAAAATGATACGAGCAATTGAGAATGTGTATTCCGAAGTGAAATGTGCAATTAAAACTAAAGGTGATGTAATTGTAGGAGAGATAACGTCTAATATAGGATTAAAACAGGGATGCAAATTATCCCCGGTGCTTTTTTTTGCTATTTATCAACGATATTTTCGATTCACAGGGCTTTGAGCAACGGTCCAACCCTTGTTTGGACAATTATGATATCCCGGGCCTAGCTTTTGCTGATGACATCCTTCTGCTTGCTCTAACACCCTATAATATGCAATATATTATCGACGAGATTGTGAGATACTGTGAGGACTGGAACTTAAAAATTAACCCGAGTAAGACCAAAGTTATGGTCTGCAAGAAGGGAGTTAAACTGGCTAAGAATGAAAAGTAGGTCATGTATGGGTCGCAGTTAGAGACGGTGAAAAAACTTGAGTATCTAGGGACGATAATGGCGAGTAATGGTAAATGGACCGAACAAATTAAAAGGGCAAAATCGAAAGGGCTAGCGGCATTGGCGAATGTTCAAGTGTTAGAGCGTAGGTTACCGAATCTTGACTACAAAGTGTATAAGAATGTGTTCAACGCACTCATCGTTTCATGAGCACTCTATGGAGTGGAAGTATGGGGTTTAGAGGAAGGAACGAAAACCCTGGACAGTATTGTAAGTAGGTTTGCCAAGATAATTTTGGGGCTACCTAGTTGCACGGCGAATTGTGGAGCGAGAATGTTGTGTGAGGATGTAAGCATTAGACAACATATCATAAAAAAGGTCATAAAGTCTTGGATTCGTTTAAAAGCAGGTGGATGGGGGGGAAATGCTTAAGGTAGCCTACCTGCACCAAATGAAGCATCAGCAAGAGGACTACTGGGTGGACGGGGTAAGAAGTGTACTGGAAAGATTAGGAATGGGTTATCTATGTGATAGGGACTTACAAAGAGAGGAAGGTAGGGTGTGTAAGAAAGTGTGTAGAAGGGTTAATGACGTAGAGTTGCAGGTGCTAAGAGAAGACTGCACCAGTAGGAGAACCTTAACGGAGTTCTGCGAAATAAGGAACTATATGAGCATAAAGCCTCAATGCCTAATGAAAAGAGAAATGAGAGGGATAATTTGGTGGTTAATGGGGGTGTATAAGAACAAAGCGTTGAGAGAAGTAGGAAAAGAGGACATTTGACTGTTTTGTGGGAAGGTTATGGGTGCAGCGCACCTGATCAGGGAATGCAAGGAAATTAAAATGATAAGAGCAAAGTTTGTAGACAAAGCAGATCTAAACAGAATAGAAAATGAAAATGAGTATCACACTTTAATTAAATTACTAAAAAGGGAATGGGGGAAAGCAGGTCAATTAGCAAAATATTTTAATACCATCAGGGCAATGTGGAATAAGAAAGCGTCGGATGAGATTCAGAACAAAGATGCATGTAAATTAAGCATTCAAGTACAGGAGATGGCTTCCTAAGCTATAAATCTTGTTAAAGCCTAGGAGAGCCTATCTGTATTAACTAGGTAGCCTATACGATTACTACAGTACAGCCACATATTGCTATCTGTAGATTTTTCCTGTGAGTTTGATATTTATTTTTCCTTACTACAAATCTTATCAGACTCTTACAGTCAGTAAGGGCTCGATAGGGAAATAAAAGTAATTCTTTCTGTGATGTGTCTCCCATGGAGAACTGTCAAAAAAATGAAGAACACTGTGTCCACATTTATGATTAAGGAAGAACTTTGTGCAGTCTCCATCAGAAAAGTTGCCCAGTGATATTGTGAATGAAGATAACTACTGCAAAGCATTATTAAGTTTTGAAATAACGAGGAAGCTATGAAATGCCGAATGAAAATTTGGTTTAATTATCTAACGCCATACTGTAAATTTATGTTATCTATATGTTTATTGTCTGTATGTCACGATATGACTCCCTGAGTTAAAGTGACAATTAACAAGTAGATTTGGTTAAATAAAAAAATAAAATAAAATTTGAAGGGCACGGTCAGGGTCGGATAAAATAGAACTATGGCCTTACCGAGTTTCATTGAAATCGCTCCATCCGTTTAGATCTAATTAGGGAGACACACACACACGCACCGACACACGAACAAAAGGTGATCTCTTTAAGCCTATTAGCCTACTTTCGATTTATGCAAACAAACAAAAAATGAAAGACTTATGAGATCAACACAGAGCCAAAAATTGTGTGTCTGTGTGTGTGTGTGTGTGTGTGTGCGTACTCTGTATGTCTGCAACCCCCCCCCCCATCAATTCAAACACGGTGAAATCGAATTGAACGAAATTTGGTACAGAGGTAGCTATAGCAAAGGGCACCTCAGTGTTATGTTTTACATCGCCGCCATCTTGACGAAAACGTAATGGGGGCCACCGAAATGTTCAAAGCTTAAATCAAATTACGACTAATCTAATCATCCGATCTCTACCAAATTTTGCAACAATATACCTCCATGTGGGAAGCGTCTATTGCCTAAACTACAAGGTCATCAGCCAAATAGTTTCAAGATGGTTGATGTATGAATCATGCAAGTATTATAGCCTAACCGTAACTTACGATTCAACAAGGCCTGGCCTCAACAATGCAGCTTATCGTACGTAGGGAGGTTTAAACTGTCCTCAAGGAGGTGCCCGGTAGGATATTAGCATGTTATAATAGAAGGAAGGAAGGAAGCTTGTAGTTTAACGTGACCGTCAATCTAGAGATCATGAGCCACGGGACCTCCTTTTTACGTGGAATCCGAACCACAGGACATGGCATTTCACTTCGAAAATCTCACATGCATTGACCGGGAATCGAACCCGGACCGCCTTGGTGAAAGGCATACAGCTAGACCGCTGAGCCACCACGCCCCACTGTTATAATAGAATATGTAACCGTAGAAGTGACCAATAGGTCAGACTTACCGTGCCATATCGTTCTGGAACCTTGCCGTCCCGTTGTCAAAATGGTCGCTAAATTTGCTAGTAAATCCGTATTATACCGTAACTTCGTAAGTTTATAGCCTTTTTGGAATGTACTGAACAAAATAATACATATTTAGTATCAAATTGTTTATAGAAACGGCAGAAATCGCTGATGAAATCATTGATTTCAACACAAAATATCATACAGTTATACTAAAACAGTTATTTACCAATTATCATCGTACCGCAAACGTGGCGTAATGGTACCGACCTGGGCTCATTAGTCTCGGGGTTCGTGGTTCAAATCCCTGCAGGTTCAAATTTTCTTACTTCGTTTTTTTGGTATTTATTGATTAATAACTACTCAATCGTTATAAAGTTAAGCATATGTAGTGTGTATTTGCAATCGAAAATATTATATACAGTGTGGTCCACCCGCCCCTTATTATTTAGTTTTATGAAACCCAACTAACATAGCATTTCTCCCGATGGTCGATATTGCTCTGCGCTCTGACTGTGTGACAGCAATGTAATTGGGTCATGGGTCTAGCAAAGAAAAACCGACCTTAAACTTTTCCCCGCCAAATACTACGGCCCATTCTACTAACATTTGACTTTCTGCTCCTTGAAATAACACACATACACGTAATACAATCGAATTAATAGCTTACGCCACGTGATTTGTAATAGTAGAAAGTTAAATCAACACCACAAACCGTGATTGAAGACTTTGAGATGGACTTCAACGTTTGAGGTGGGACGGCTACAGTAACTAAAGCACGTTTAGCGTGCGGTACTTACCATGTCTTGGTGGCTGCGAGGTTTAATGCCTGACCGTACTTGGTGGGCGCGAGCGGGTAGAATGTTGCTTCGAATCCAGTAGTAGGCATACTTTTTTTGAACGAAAGCCCACATTCCATTTAGTCGGGATGTAACTACATTGCCACATTTATTGCCTTACGACGAATTTTTGTGAAGAGTTCGTTGAATTTTGATGATTTATAAAGAGAACACGATCGAATTGGTACGTTATGCCACGTGACCTGTTATGGCAGAAAATTTAAAAACTGGCATGAATATTAACATAACATCTCGAAGTGTTGCTTCGGAAGTCCGGGTTCGATTCCCAGCTCTGGCAAGAAATATAATACTTGTCTGAGGGCTGAAATTGGGTACACATAGCCTCGTGGAGCAAATATGAGAAGAAGTGGGTTCGATTCCCACCTCAGCCACCCTGGAAATGGTTTTCCGTGGTTTCCAAATTCCGGGACGGATTCTATCTTAAGGCCACGGCCGCCTCCTTTCCAATCCTTATTTGCAAATACACACATCATTACAAGCCCGCAATAACTCCGGTTATCAGACAAATTCTACACACACACACAACCAAGTAAACATGGCTAAATGTTCTAGGCCCTCAAATGAAACAAAACAACAACTTATCGAAGGATATTCTGATCGCCAGTGCTTGCATCGAAGTATACGTATTCCGTAGACATTCCCATTGTATTATTAGCAAAAAATCGTGTGCCTGTCTATGTGTGTGTGACGTTGTGTGTGTGTGTGAGTGCGTGTGTGTGAGTGTGTGTATTCTGATTGTCTGCCCCTCCCTCCTCCCCCCCCCCTATCAATTCGAACACGGTGAAACCGAATTGAACGAAATTTGGTACAGAGGTAGACCTAGCAAAGGGCACCTCAGTGTCATGCTTTATATCGCAGCCATCTTGACGGAAACGTAATGGTGGCCACCCAAATGTTCAAAGCCTAAATCAAATTACGACAAACCTAATCATCCGATCTCAACCAAATTTTGCAACAACATACATTTATATGGCGAGCGTCTTTTGACTACACTACAAGGTAATCAGACCAATAGATTGCAGATGGCGGCCATGTATGTGTGCAAATCTATTCCCCCTATCAATTCAAACACGGTGATACCGAATTGAACGATATTTGGTACAGAGGTAGCACTAGTAAAGGACACCTCAGTGTAATGGTTTATATCGCCACCATCTTGACGAAAACGTAATGGCGGCCATCCTATTGTTAAGAGCTTGAATCATATTACGACCAACCTAATAATCTGATCTCTACCAAATCTTGCAACAACATACCATTATGTGCGAGGCATATCTTGACCAAACTACAAGATCATCAGCCCAACAGTTTGCATATGGCGGCCAAGTATGTATGCAAATCGATTCCCCCTATCAATTCAAACACGGTGAAACCGAAATGAACGAAATTTGGTACAGAGGTAGCACTAGCGCAGAACACCTCAGTGTCTCGTTTTATATCGCCACCATCTTGACGGAAACGTAATGGCGGCCATCCTAATGTTAAGAGCTTGAATCAAATTATGACCAACCTAATAATCTGATCCCTACCAAATTTTGCAACGACATACCTTTATGTATAGAGAATCTGTTGACCACACTACAAGGTCATCAGACCAATAATGTGCAGATAGCGGGCATGTTTGTGTGCAAATCGATTCCCCCTATCAATTCAAACACGGTGAAACCGAATTGAATGATTTTTTACAGAGGTAGCACTAGCAAAGGGCACATCATATTCGTGTATATTATCCGTAAAGCACGTTGTATTTCAAGAAGCTACTACAACCAACATTCAATTATACTCCTTGAAAAGGACAAAGGGTTATAACCATACCCATGTATTTAGGAGAAAGTACGCTATACGTTCTTTACCGAACATCTTGTTTTGTTATTAAATTTTAACAAAAAGTCTTAGCATATCTTTAGGCCCGTATCACACGACACTCGCTGGCAAGGAAGCTGCTGTGATCGCTGGTACAAAATCCTGTATAATTCTGTTCTCTTCGTCAGTACACCTGCTTGTATGACCGAAGTGTATCACACGCTAGCATTTTGGACGCTAAGTTGTATGAAATAAAACCGAAGGGCTGTCGTTTGAGGGCAGTAGTTGCTGTTCTTTCGCCTTATTAACGCAAAGCGGTCGCGAAAATTGCTTTAAGTAAATTAGAAAACCTGCCAGGTACTGAACGAATGCATTCCAATCAATATTTAAGATCTAACTGTAATAATTGAATATTTTACCATACGCGTTAATAAGAAGCGCAACAAAAACCTCCAGAGTGTGTTGGAAATGTGTGCAAGTGTTATTGTGCCCGCTCGCTCTTTCGAAGATCCCGGGTTCAAGACCATCCAACGGCCGATTTTTTTAAATTCTTTTGAACTATTTTATTATACCCTCCCTACCTCGTACAGCAAGATTTCAATTTGGGTTTGTTCACATTATCTACGAAGACGATAGGGAAAGTTATTTTCTTGTCTCATTTAAATGGTTATTTTCCCTAAATACTGTTCTAACCCATGTCGCCTCCGTAGCGTAGCGGTCAGCATGGTTAGCTGCCGCCCCGGAGGTCCTGGGTTCGATTCCCGGCTCTGCCACGAAAATTGAAAAGTGGTATGAGGACTGGAACGGGGTCTACTCAGCCTCGGGTGGCCCAAATGAGTAGAGGGGGTTCGATTCCCACCTCAGCCATCCTCGAAGTGGTTTTCCGTGGTTTCCCACTTCGTCTTCGGGCAATTGCCGGGATGGTACTGCCCCCGTAAATTGAATTATACTGAGACCACGGTGGCTGTATTGACATATGTGAATAAAGTTAGGGCCGTCATAGTTGTGACGTGTCTATTCATGACGTAGGCGTGGATGACGCAACGCTCGAGCAAGTAGGCTGGCTGAGCTTAGATTCTTGCTGACGTCACGAGTTTGTTCGAGAAGGATCTTAGATTTACGACGCAGTCGCAGGGAAGCAAGTAAACGTGCTGAGGAAGAAGTTACGCTATTGGAGGAGAGGCTCGAACCAATGAATGATAGCTTGAAGGGAGACGGAGATTACTGAAACTACCATATTTAATAACTTTTGGCATGCAGAATTGTGGAAAACTATTTGCAGTTATGGCATTGATTTGGAATTTTGAAGAAATTAATTATATGTTTTTGAAATCTGAAAATCCGTCAAGAATAGCCAAAGTTGGAACTTCGAGTAATGATGGAAGAAGAAGCTATGGTAGGGATGGATACGCCCCTTCAAAGTTGATAAAAGGCCTTGCACAACAGAGAGGAGTTTCTCACTTCGTGGTTTTATTCTGACTTGATAGTCTGACTTCGTGTTCTGATAGAACAAGCATATCGTCATAAGCAAGCGTGGCAGAGCCCACCGCATCGAAGAGTATTGGGTATCCAGCAGTGCAAGTTTACTGTTACTAAAACTAGGCGAAGTTGGAGCGCACACATAAACGATTCTACAAGTTTATCTATCAAGAATTAGCTACTGCATTTATACTAATTCAATAGTGCATTACAATATTGAGGCGTGTGCGAAAGTTGAACATTTTCATTATAATACTTCAGAAGATATTCGCATTTAAAGACTGCAGAGAAAAGTGTTTTTCTCGAATCCTGAGAAGCACTTTTACTACCACATTCTACGCTACGGCAGACACGTGTATTGCAACCGTGATACTGAAGATTACATTTGGTGATACAACGCTACATTCTACAATGGAACTATACAATCTGGCAGTACTTTCGACTAACATTATAATGGAAGTGGAGATGGAAGACTAAAACTTTAATGCAATTGGGACATACATCAGTAGTGTGAAGTAGCAACATGGAGCTTCGATAATCGTCATTCTACAAAGACGAGCATGTAGTGAACATTCAGCTACACTCATGCATCGTAATCCATCGCTGAATTACATCAAATGGCAGTGGAAATAAATTCATACTCCACAATTATGAACATTTCTGCGGAAATATTTGCAATGAACTTCATGGCTGATTTCTACAAGAACTTCAGGGAACTTTCAAGAGTGGCAAGGTTTTTTTCCCAGCACACAAAGAAGAGTTTTGCCAGAAGGATGTCTATCGTCTACACGGAGCAGTGCGATTTCCGGAGGAGGAAGCTGTTCTATTCTCCGAGGGCGCAGGTTCCAGGTTCGAGGTCGGTGCACATCTATCCTGTGGTGAAATGGAACCAGCAGCAGTCTTCTTTGAAATTTTCTTCTAGAACTTCAATCCAACAGATAAGGTAGCCGTGAACGTTTCTTGATTTATTTGAGCCATTTTAGTGAGATCTGAGCAACTATCTTTCCCATATTTTCTGTCATATATTTGATTGCCCCATATTCTTTTGCTAGATGTTTCTGTACTCTGTACACTTTGCAGCTTTATGCCATTTTCTTCGATTTATTGAGACATTATTATGTCATTTGCATATTTAAACATTTTGGATCAGTTTATACTGAAGTTAAATATTCTTTCGAGAATTTGAATTTTTCTTGTAGTCACGATTTGACTGTAATGTTAACGATTTTCTATGGCAAGTTTGAATTCAGACAGCGTGTCGTTTTATTAAAGTAATTCTTTCCAGTAAATTACTTTGACCAATTTTCTGTCATCCTCAAGAAAGAAGAATGATTAAAAGATTTTAGAGCGTTAAAATCTACTACTTTATCGACGATCTTGGAAATACTAGTCGTTTTTATGAACATGATTGAAACACAGACATTTTTAGTCAATTCTGAAATACCATTGCATTATAGACAATTTTATGAAATATGAACTTTGAATACGAGATTTTCTCAATTCTAGATTGAAACAATAATGTTTGCATTTTCTAGTCTATTTGCATTCTATTCGACTATTTCTGCAGTTAAATGAATTTTGCTTGAATATAGTATTTTTATACTGTGATAATTATGATGAGATTAATTCATTTTGATAGACCAGGGAGGCGTGTCTAATCCTATTTGCTATTAAATTTATTTGTGACTGGCAAATTTTTACTTCATATCGCTTCATGAATGAAACCCACGAAGGTTAAATATAATAACAGTTTTCGATACAATTGATGAATATAAGAATTTTTAAAGAGGAACTATGGATGTATAATCGTTAGTTCAGTGGACATGTAAAAGTCGCTGATGAATAATGCCCTTTAATAAGTGAAGGAGGTTCCCACAGTAATATTGATGATGATGATGAATTTATAAGTGGAGGTTTTTTGTATGTATTGTGGAAGATTTTGATGCCATATATAATGAGATATATGATGAATTATGGGCCAATTTTGTGCGTTTGTGCGAGGTATGTTTCCGCTGAGTTGTATTGTTCAGGTCCATTGAAAATTATTCATGTGAAGTTACTGTTAAAATTAACAAGAGTGATAAATTGATTGAATTATAGATTTTGAATGGAGGTTACCGTCACAAATAATAATTATTAAATCTTATTAAACCTGAATCTAAAATTTAAATATAAGTAACCTTCATCGGTCGATTATATTACCACGATTTAAGAAAATATCATCCGGATAAACGTGTGGTTCATGTATTTCAAATATAAATAAAATATAAATAATGCAAATAACTATGTAAATATCTATAATAATAATTTGAAACAAACGGGATTAATAGAGGCGTGTAAAAAATTTTCAATTGTCGTTTGACTAAGTTATGAACAATCTAAATGTTATAAATAATTATTGAACACTATGATATAACATTATGCGTTTTGCTATTAACATTTAAACAACGCTAGTTCGATAATTGGAATAAACATTTAAATAAGATTTGAGATTAACAGAGTAATCCATTGCAATGTGAACGGAACTTGTATAAATTTTGCGTGATAATATTTGAGTTGAGATGTGAGCATTTAAATTGTTTTGAATGAGAGCTAGACTCTGCGTTGGCCAGCATATGGTGACACTGGTTAGGCAGCTGCGTCCATTTGACGAAGCAAGCATGCAACACTGCTTAGGGTGTATTGCAGGTGGCCAGATAACTGAATGCTGGAGGTCAAGGTCAACTACTTAGCGGCCTTGCGGTTATTAATAAATGTGTGTCAATGAACTAAATTATGAAGTTCATGAACAAGGAAACAAATGCTATATGTCTCGTCCCAGCTCCCTTATCCATTCCAATGTGCATTGTTGTTATTATTACGTTCTTTTGAGCTAGAGAAAGCTGAATTTTTGTATGTGAAGTCTACAGTCCTACAGGAGGACATGGTTGCATTGACAATGGCTTCAGACAGCCATAACTATTTTGTTGTTAAATTTTGTTAATTTTTTTTTTCTTTATGTGAAATAAATTATTGTGCAGTTTAAGTTTTCTGGTCTCCGACTTGGTTCATTTTAAATATCGTGGTGGAGGTTATTGTGAGGGCATACTATTAAGTGATCCAGTTGAAAACCCAGACCCGAGATTAAATTGAATAGGTAAGTAAAAGGTAAGTATGAACCCCCGTATATTTTGGTGTGTTCCACAATAATTTCATGTTAACTACTGTGCTCTAATCTCGGTAGTATCTGTCAGTGCCATTTTCATTGATGTAGCTGTGCCGGTGCAATCGATTATTGGCAATCCGATTGAGGTGGCGGATTTCTGACAGCCTACTATCCGGATTATCGGGGACAGTAGGATTGGCGCAATCAACGTGTGGGGCTCGAATAACATTGGATTACCAAGTTATCGATGTCAATGGGATTGTGAAGACTCAAATAAAGAGGTTGATTCTTTGTTAGATGTCTTGGCCAATTGTAGAATTTGAGAGTGTGATTATATAGGGATTAAATGTTGTGTTGTATTAGGAAAATTACACTCAGAAAAGATCAGATCTTATACAACCTGAGAGAGGTTAAATAGGCTGGAAACTTAGAAAAATCGCCTATGATCTGGAGTCTTATTTTATTTGACCGGCTTATGACATGTTTAGTCATATTAAAGATAAAATTAAAATATTTGGATTGTAAATATAAATTATTTATGAAAGGATATTTAAAATGAACCAAAGCAATTTGAACATGTGCTTGAGTTCATTTCAACATAGGGTGTTTATGAAGTTAGTGATAAGCTAATTATAAGTTAGATTTAAGACAGAAAATTGCTCAAACTTTATATATGGTGAAAGGCGTTGCTCAGATGTTGTTATCTTGCTCTATTTGATGTATGTCCCTAACGCAGTCTATTATTGAAATATTATTGAGATGGCAGATGAGAGTATGAGAAAGATGTTGGAGGAGATGTCCAACAGTTTGAAAGCTAGCATGAATGAAAGTGTGAGGGAGATGGCAGCTAGGAATGCTAGTCAAATGCAGGAGATGATGAAGGAGAATTTGAAGGATCTCCAGACCAGTTCTGCAAATTTGGAAAATAACATGTCGCGTTTACCGACCAGTACACAGGAGGTCCAGAATGCCGTGACTGACATTCACAAGGATGTCTCAGATGTTAAAGTAGATTTATCCAATGTCCATTAAGATGTTTCAGATGTAAAAATTGATGTTTCCAATGTACAGGGAAAAGTTGATTCAGTCCAGAAAGACCTTACTTTGTTAAATCTTGATGTTGCTGATGTCCGGGGTGATATTTCATGTGCTAGAGCAGAAGTAATCGTTGTTAGGAATGATGTTGCTACTGTACAAGACAAGGTAGAAGAAGTTCAAAGAGAGATTAGAAATGTTCGAACCGATGTGTCAAACGTTCAAGTAGACATAAATAATATTCAGTCTGATGTTAATGATATGCAAAGCGATATCAATAAGGTGCAAATAGAAGTTAATACAGTTTTTGTAGACATTGCCAAAGTTCAAACTGATGTTAATAAGGTTAGAGAAGAAATTGAAACTTCAAAAACGCTTTGTACTCGTAACATTAGTGCTTTAACAACTAGATTGGTTGACGAGTCTTTTAGGACAACAGCTTCACTAGCTGGATTAAAACATGATGTAGAGGTCATGAGGACCCAAGTCTTAGATCATAATCGTTTACTTAAGGAAGACATTGAAGTAGATATTGCTGAAATGTTAACTGCAAATGTAACGGTTTGGAAAGATGAATGGAACAAGTCAAGGGGGGAACATGTCAATCAGATTCAGGAGCGAATTGAACGAAAACTACCCAGTACACAAGTAGATATAAATAATGAGGTAGTTCAAATTAGAAAGGATTTGAGTATAAGGATGGATTCGCTATCCGAAAAGCAGGTAGAGGATAGAACTCAAATGGGCCGGGACGTGCAAGCATTAAAAACCGCGTTAGAGGAACAAATTCATAAGGTTGTCTCTGATGTCAATGAAACTACGAGCAAACTTCAGAATTTAAACCTAGGAGAAGCTAGCATGTTGGAAACGTATAAAGAAGAGTTGATTAGGAAAGTCATCACGGAAATCACAGATAAGGATCCAGAAGGGTTGACTTTTGAAGATAATAGGAATTACGTGAGAAGATGTAACCTCGCTACTGAAGAGAGAGATATTAGTCCTGAGGAACGTATATTCAGATTCCGGGAAGAAGAAGAGGACAGGAATATTGAACCTGAATGGAAATATCGTGATAGTGGGAAGAATTACATGGATTCATATCCAAGAAATGTGACAGTCATCCGAAACTTTGAGGACAAGCCTCAGAAATTTAGTAATACAGATAGTCTAACACCGATAGAGTATATCAGAAACCTGAAAGACTATTTTATTGAAGCCCATATTCCTAGAGAAAGAGAAATGAGAATCGTAGAAAGATTTCTAGCTGGAGGACCTCTTGAGTGGTTCAGAGCATTTCGGTACACTTTTAGTAATTTCGATGAATTTGCAGAGGCACTGATAAAACGATTCTGGTCAATAGAAGCACAAAATTCATTAAGAGCTGAGGTATACTCGAGGAAGTATTCGGGTACTCTTCCAACACGGTACGCTGATTTCTTCACGAGCCAGTTATCGCGCTTAAGATTTTTACAACCCCCATTGTCTACAGAGCAGTTAATAGATGCCATTTCACGTATGCTACCTGTAGAGGTAAGAAGACTTATTATATCGTCAAATATAAGGGATTTGACCAGTATGGACGAACTATTGAGAAGGCTTGATTACACGAGTCCGGTGCCAAATTTGGTTCAAAAAGGTCAGAGGCACGAATTCAAAGACATTAATACAGTCTACATGGATCAAGTTCAGCAAACTGATACGCCTGCTGAAGAGAAAACTGAAAATGTAGGTCCTCACAGGAACAATTATTTTCGCAACAACAGATCACAAGGTTACCGTCCATATCAGCTAAGACGAGGCTGGAATAACAATAGAGGGAACTATAATAACGGAAGAGGTAGATATTATAATAACAATGGGTACAATAGGAACTACAACAGAAATAACCAGTACCAGAATCGGAATCAAAATTCTCAAGGTCAGGTTATGACACCGGACAAGTATCAAGAGAGAGAGAAAGAAAGTCAGCAGTATTTGAAGGAATTACGAGAGAAGGAAGCTGAAAACCAGAAGAAAAGACAGGATTTAGTGATCGATCCTGGTCCTTCTACAAGCCAGCAGGGGAACTTTGAAAATGATAACACAAAAAAAACGCCGATTTCTCAACGAAAGTGAGAAACAATGAATACATTGCCACACCACACATAATTACTATCAATGAAATTTACGAAGTAACTGATGAGGAATTATTAGAAGATTAGCTGGAAAACGTTTTGGTACTCCCTTAGAAATTGGAAATCTGGTATTACTACGCAGACCTGTCAAGGCTGACGTGAGTATGAAAATCTATCCCAAGTTTGGAATAGTATTTATGGGTCCGTTCAGAATTACGAATGCTTATGGAAACAACTGTTATGAACTCTATGATGATGAGAATGATGTCGTATATGGCAAGTTCAATGCTGGAAACTTGAAGAAATATTATCCAAGAGTAAGCCAATAATAATTCAATTTCGTGTTCAAGTGAATTCAGATATTTGTAACAGAGTTTAAAAACAATTTGCAACTGTTTTTAAAACGTGGTGAAGGGAGAATGCCCCTGTAAATTGAATTATACTGAGACCACGGTGGCTGTATTGGCATATGTGAATAAAGTTAGGGCCGTCATAGTTGTGACGTGTATATTCATGACGTAGGCGTGGATGACGCAACGTTCGAGCAAGTAGGCTGGCTGAGCTTAGATTCTTGCTGACGTCACGAGTTTGTTCGAGAAGGATCTTAGATTTACGACGCAGTCGCAGGGAAGCAAGTAAACGTGCTGAGGAAGAAGTTACGCTATTGGAGGAGAGGCTCGAACCAATGAATGATAGCTTGAAGGGAGACGGAGATTACTGAAACTACCATATTTAATAACTTTTGGCATGCAGAATTGTGGAAAACTATTTGCAGTTATGGCATTGATTTGGAATTTTGAAGAAATTAATTATATGTTTTTGAAATCTGAAAATCCGTCAAGAATAGCCAAAGTTGGAACTTCGAGTAATGATGGAAGAAGAAGCTATGGTAGGGATGGATACGCCCCTTCAAAGTTGATAAAAGGCCTTGCACAGCAGAGAGGAGTTTCTCACTTCGTGGTTTTATTCTGACTTGATAGTCTGACTTCGTGTTCTGATAGAACAAGCATATCGTCATAAGCAAGCGTGGCAGAGCCCACCGCATCGAAGAGTATTGGGTATCCAGCAGTGCAATTTTACTGTTACTAAAACTAGGCGAAGTTGGAGCGCACACATAAACGATTCTACAAGTTTATCTATCAAGAATTAGCTACTGCATTTATACTAATTCAATAGTGCATTACAATATTGAGGCGTGTGCGAAAGTTGAACATTTTCATTATAATACTTCAGAAGATATTCGCATTTAAAGACTGCAGAGAAAAGTGTTTTTCTCGAATCCTGAGAAGCACTTTTACTACCACATTCTACGCTACGGCAGACACGTGTATTGCAACCGTGATACTGAAGATTACATTTGGTGATACAACGCTACATTCTACAATGGAACTATACAATCTGGCAGTACTTTCGACTAACATTATAATGGAAGTGGAGATGGAAGACTAAAACTTTAATGCAATTGGGACATACATCAGTAGTGTGAAGTAGCAACATGGAGCTTCGATAATCGTCATTCTACAAAGACGAGCATGTAGTGAACATTCAGCTACACTCATGCATCGTAATCCATCGCTGAATTACATCAAATGGCAGTGGAAATAAATTCATACTCCACAATTATGAACATTTCTGCGGAAATATTTGCAATGAACTTCATGGCTGATTTCTACAAGAACTTCAGGGAACTTTCAAGAGTGGCAAGGGTTTTTTCCCAGCACACAAAGAAGAGTTTTGCCAGAAGGATGTCTATCGTCTACACGGAGCAGTGCGATTTCCGGAGGAGGAAGCTGTTCTATTCTCCGAGGGCGCAGGTTCCAGGTTCGAGGTCGGTGCACATCTATCCTGTGGTGAAATGGAACCAGCAGCAGTCTTCTTTGAAATTTTCTTCTAGAACTTCAATCCAACAGATAAGGTAGCCGTGAACGTTTCTTGATTTATTTGAGCCATTTTAGTGAGATCTGAGCAACTATCTTTCCCATATTTTCTGTCATATATTTGATTGCCCCATATTCTTTTGCTAGATGTTTCTGTACTCTGTACACTTTGCAGCTTTATGCCATTTTCTTCGATTTATTGAGACATTATTATGTCATTTGCATATTTAAACATTTTGGATCAGTTTATACTGAAGTTAAATATTCTTTCGAGAATTTGAATTTTTCTTGTAGTCACGATTTGACTGTAATGTTAACGATTTTCTATGGCAAGTTTGAATTCAGACAGCGTGTCGTTTTATTAAAGTAATTCTTTCCAGTAAATTACTTTGACCAATTTTCTGTCATCCTCAAGAAAGAAGAATGATTAAAAGATTTTAGAGCGTTAAAATCTACTACTTTATCGACGATCTTGGAAATACTAGTCGTTTTTATGAACATGATTGAAACACAGACATTTTTAGTCAATTCTGAAATACCATTGCATTATAGACAATTTTATGAAATATGAACTTTGAATACGAGATTTTCTCAATTCTAGATTGAAACAATAATGTTTGCATTTTCTAGTCTATTTGCATTCTATTCGACTATTTCTGCAGTTAAATGAATTTTGCTTGAATATAGTATTTTTATACTGTGATAATTATGATGAGATTAATTCATTTTGATAGACCAGGGAGGCGTGTCTAATCCTATTTGCTATTAAATTTATTTGTGACTGGCAAATTTTTACTTCATATCGCTTCATGAATGAAACCCACGAAGGTTAAATATAATAACAGTTTTCGATACAATTGATGAATATAAGAATTTTTAAAGAGGAACTATGGATGTATAATCGTTAGTTCAGTGGACATGTAAAAGTCGCTGATGAATAATGCCCTTTAATAAGTGAAGGAGGTTCCCACAGTAATATTGATGATGATGATGAATTTATAAGTGGAGGTTTTTTGTATGTATTGTGGAAGATTTTGATGCCATATATAATGAGATATATGATGAATTATGGGCCAATTTTGTGCGTTTGTGCGAGGTATGTTTCCGCTGAGTTGTATTGTTCAGGTCCATTGAAAATTATTCATGTGAAGTTACTGTTAAAATTAACAAGAGTGATAAATTGATTGAATTATAGATTTTGAATGGAGGTTACCGTCACAAATAATAATTATTAAATCTTATTAAACCTGAATCTAAAATTTAAATATAAGTAACCTTCATCGGTCGATTATATTACCACGATTTAAGAAAATATCATCCGGATAAACGTGTGGTTCATGTATTTCAAATATAAATAAAATATAAATAATGCAAATAACTATGTAAATATCTATAATAATAATTTGAAACAAACGGGATTAATAGAGGCGTGTAAAAAATTTTCAATTGTCGTTTGACTAAGTTATGAACAATCTAAATGTTATAAATAATTATTGAACACTATGATATAACATTATGCGTTTTGCTATTAACATTTAAACAACGCTAGTTCGATAATTGGAATAAACATTTAAATAAGATTTGAGATTAACAGAGTAATCCATTGCAATGTGAACGGAACTTGTATAAATTTTGCGTGATAATATTTGAGTTGAGATGTGAGCATTTAAATTGTTTTGAATGAGAGCTAGACTCTGCGTTGGCCAGCATATGGTGACACTGGTTAGGCAGCTGCGTCCATTTGACGAAGCAAGCATGCAACACTGCTTAGGGTGTATTGCAGGTGGCCAGATAACTGAATGCTGGAGGTCAAGGTCAACTACTTAGCGGCCTTGCGGTTATTAATAAATGTGTGTCAATGAACTAAATTATGAAGTTCATGAACAAAGAAACAAATGCTATATGTCTCGTCCCAGCTCCCTTATCCATTCCAATGTGCATTGTTGTTATTATTACGTTCTTTTGAGCTAGAGAAAGCTGAATTTTTGTATGTGAAGTCTACAGTCGTACAGGAGGACATGGTTGCATTGACAATGGCTTCAGACAGCCATAACTATTTTGTTGTTAAATTTTGTTAAAATATTTTTTTTTCTTTATGTGAAATAAATTATTGTGCAGTTTAAGTTTTCTGGTCTCCGACTTGGTTCATTTTAAATATCGTGGTGGAGGTTATTGTGAGGGCATACTATTAAGTGATCCAGTTGAAAACCCAGACCCGAGATTAAATTGAATAGGTAAGTATGAACCCCCGTATATTTTGGTGTGTTCCACAATAATTTCATGTTAACTACTGTGCTCTAATCTCGGTAGTATCTGTCAGTGCCATTTTCATTGATGTAGCCGTGCCGGTGCAATCGATTATTGGCAATCCGATTGAGGGGGCGGATTTCTGACAGCCTACTATCCGGATTATCGGGGACAGTACTTACTGTAAGGCCACGGCCACCTCCTTGCCTCTTCCTAGTCTATCCATCCCAATATTCCATCCCTTCCCATCCCTCATGAGGCCCCTGTTCACTTTGCAGGTGAGGCCGCCTGGGCGAAGTGCTGATCACACCTCCCCAGTTGTATCCCTCCCGACTAGATGTTCCAAGCTCCAGGACACTGCCCATCGAGGCGGTAGTGGTGAGTTCCCTCGCTGAGTCCGTGGGAACCACCAACCTAGAGGGTAAATTGACTAAATAAAATTTAAAAAAAAACTGTTCTAAACCATGGATGGATACTATTCGTTATAATTAATATTTTTTTAGTCGATTTTACCCTCCAGGTTAGGTTTTCCCTCGGACTCAGCGAGGGATCCCATCATTACCACCTCTACGGGCAGTGACCTGGAGCTTGAAACATCTCGTTTGGGGATACAACTGGGGAGGTGGGATCAGCACCTCGCCCAGGTGGCCTCACCTGCAAAGCGAACAGGGACATCTTGAGGGATGAGAAAGTTGGGGAGGATAGGGAGGGATAGGCAAGGAAGAGGTAATTAGGCGGCCGTGGCCGTACGGTAGGTAACATCCCGGCATTTGCCCGAAGGCGAAGTGGGAAACCACGGAAAACCACTTTGAGGAGGATGGCTGAGGTGGGAATCGAACCCCCTCTATTTATTTGGCCCACCCGAGACTGAGTAGACCCCGTCCCAGTCCTCATACCACTTTTAAATTTCATGGCAAAGCCGGGAATCGAATCCAGGACGTCCGGGGTGGCAGCTAATCACGCTGAACTACGCAACGGAGGCGACTCTATTCGTGATAATTAGAATTTTAATAGTTCAATATTTATAATAACATGACACGTTCTGTAATTACTGGCTTGCTGCGAGGCTCAGCGGTAACGTTCTCGCTTGCTGTGCCTAAGGTTGCAGGTTCGTATCCTGGCGCAGTCAGCTGGCATTTGAGGGTGCGCAAATGCGAGGGAGCCGTGTCATTAGATTTACTGGCACGTTGAAGATCCCCTTCCGAGAAAGATTCCATCACCCCGGCGTATCTAAAAGCCAGAGCAGTTAAAAGGGACGTAAAACCAATAATGTCATAATTATCTGTATTTACTGTAGGTTTGGGGCAGATGACCTCGTAGTTCCGCCCCTTAAAACCTCACTAACTAACTAACTAACTAACTAACTATTACTGTAAGTGTATAGCAAGCACTTTTCGCACAGACGCCGTTGAAAGAAATTATAGTTTCGGTCTGATGTATTTATTTATTTGTTATGTGGGTCGTCTGAGTTAGTCGGAGTTTTCCTTTAAACAAAGGTGGTCAAAATTTCGAACACTTGCTACCTTGAATATACAGGATACCTTGCTTTCGTTCTACAGATCATTATATCGTCGTCCAATCTGGCTGCGTACCATCGGATAAGTACGGTCCTTTTGAACCAAATAAAAAATCACTCATTGGAACAGACAGATATGCGTCCATACGACATCCACAATAAACGACATTAAGCAAAAAAAAAAAAAGTACTAGTTCAAGATTCGAACCTACTACAATGCGACTTCGTTGACGCTACTCTTGATTTAGCCACCATAGCTACCGAGAACCATGGTATATTAATGGCACGCATTGAATCTATTCGTAGACACTTCCTGTCAAAACGTAAGCATGTGTTATTCGGAGCTCTAATCGTTTCAATCATGCATTATATTTGAGGTCATTGAAAGAAAACTGCCACTATTAACTCTACTATATTCGCGAGGATGTACTCAACGGTAAAGTTGTACAATGGACGTAAAGGAACAGGTACTAATGTTTTTAGGATGACTGTGATATACGCGTTAGTTGGGTTGCCTTCCTCCAAAAAAATAAGGGGCTGGCGGACCACACTGTATATATTTATACTGTACTTATAACACCACATATTTCAACACTCGAATACAGCGATTAATATTCGTTGACCTTGATCCGCTGTAGAGTCTATTGTGGTTTGGTTTGTTGTTGTTGTTTTTGTTGTTGATTCTTTAGGGGTTCTGTGGCATCATGGTCTTGTAGCCCCGTTGACTTGGGCGTGTGTCGAAGCTGTCTGATAACCTGCGTCTGTAGGCTTACAAGTGTGTGTATTTTTATACGAGGAAAGATTTGGTTAGGAAGCTGTTGTTGTCTAATTTGAGATGCATGGACATCATGATCATTTAGCCCTGTGTACTTGGGTGAGTGTTGAATTTTGTCTGTTAACCTGCGTTATTGTGATGGCTGTATTAGTGTGCGTATATTGAGCCCGTATTCGCTCATCCTGGTGATGATTTCTCTGGAAGCATGGATTTTTCACAACCAGAATATGCTGAACGTACCCAGGAAGCATGCTTGAGCTTCAGGCATACTTTTGGCTTTGCCAAAATCCTGTGAATGTTTTCCCTGATGAATTAAAGATGGAACTTTAACTATGCACACTTGAATAAATCATAACAAGTCATTCTGCACCATTTACCACGGTGTGGTGATTTTGTAATTGATTATTTTCATAAAGGTAAAGGTATATCATCGCCGAGATGCAAACCGGACATAGTTAGTCGCTGCACGACTTTTGGAAGTGTTGAGCCCGGAACATCAGCTTCCGAGAGAAAACAAACCCTATTGTGTTTTGGTCACGCACGAACGTGATTTTGTGAAGGTCTGAGTAGACTTGGGTTTAGGACGACAGTTGTCCACATCTTTGTCAAGTGAATCCGATTTCACCGAGTTGTTTTTGCACGCAATGTGCTTGTGAATGATCAAGTCTGTGAATAGTGACAACGTCAATGTAAAATTCACGCCAAATTTGTGAAACTACGTTTTTTTGACGGATCTGCACGTGGTGAGCACTCATATCACGTGGCAGATGCCTATTCGTATGTAAGTCGTGAGTCTTGAATATTAACAGTGATTTATAGCGTGATTACGCAAATCATATCACATAAAACCATGCTGTGTAAAAGCCGGAATTTTCCGCCCAAGGATCATTGTGATACTCGGTGATGGCAATTTAACAGGCATTAAAATCTGTGTGATAGATACCAGACGTATCTCTAAATTCTGTGGGCAGACAACTGGCCATTCTTTTGATAAAGTCTGCAAAGTGTAGAGTCAGTGTAACCTATACCAAACCTACGCTTCAATTCAGTGATTAGTCATATTTCATCAGCCTACAAAATGCTGCTAGTCAACCACGTGGAGGTAACTTGTTCCCACTTGACCATGATGCTGATTATGGCTTAAGCCATTCTTACGGAGGAGATGTCGAGGAACTAACCGCATTATGGACTGGATGAGGAGGAAAAAATATGGCTGGACTCATAGCCTTGGGAATGGTGGAATTTCCCTTATGCCGCGAGGAATTGATTGACTCCTCAAATTTCCTTGTTGGATAGGAGGTGAACCAAGATTCGCCGTGAGTCTTGCATTAAATTCCTTGCTGTACAGGTTATCGGTCATGGTGGAGTAGTTCTGTAGCAACCGTAATGATGGCAGTCATATAGGTAGGTTTGTCTTTTGTAGTCACCGTTCTAGTGTATTTTTGCTTTACCAGCTTCTGCATCGTTTCTTTCAAAGTTCGTTGGTGAGACACCCATGGTGTGTTTACACACTGGTGCATCCTGTGAATTGTTGTATATTCCAATATTAGGAGCCCTTGGATTTTGGTTTAACTGAGAACTATAATTTTCTAGACAGCTCATGCTGCATTTTAAGGGAGGTTTGTAATCCCTTACTTTACTTGGCTCCTTATTCATGTAATTATTCTCACGCCACTGACGGGCGTAACAGTTAATGAGGAAGAATCACTCATTCAATTTTTCAGTGGGTTATGTTATGCATTTTTCTATGTGGTTCAGGATACCTCCAGATTCGAGTAGAATCTTATACGAGTGTAATGAGCAGAGCAGTTTATAGCCTTCTCCAATCCCCGATTACACTAATCTATTGTATCGTTTTAAACAACGCCTGGAGGTTAAGGTGTTGTACATTATACGTTTATTTTTGTGCCTTGTGTGTTAGATATCTTTCAAAGCAGTTAGAACGAGCGGAGCATCTGTGTTTCCGTACTCGTTGAACTGCAAAAGCAGTTATATCTTTGTACATGTTTAGTCATAGCCAACAATCTTATACTACGAACTATTCTCTTTATACTCATGTGTATTTGTGAGGGTTATAAGTGGACACTGAAATGTGAACCCGATTTTATAAAACATTAAAAACTTTGGCCAGTGCCATGAAATCACATGCAGTGAGGAACACTCATTGAGCCACGGTGGAGACACGTGCGCTCAAGGCCAAACAAACTCGTTATATAAAATATTACCCACAAGCCCAGTGTTTTCTCATAGTGAGACCATGACTATTGATCAACTTGTTTTATACACATTTTTGTAGGGATTTCTCATTGAGCCATATTTGGTAGACGCTCGAGCATAACTAGGTCAAGAAGCAGCTGATTGCGCTGCATTGGTGACTAATAAGTCACATGTTTTGATATTTCGCTAATGTTGTGAGTGATTAATGTTTATTAATTCCATGATTTACACATGATTAGAGGTTCTTATTTGATGAACCAGACATTGTATCAGGCTAGTTAATATTTTATTGTTATTGTTATGTCTGTGTTTAGACACGAGGAGTGATATACTCTTATATTTGGGATGCCGGCACTACAGAGCTTTGTGCCAAACTGACCGAGGTATTCTTGCGAGCTGAGAGCCGCAAATTTTGCTGTTGTTGTTGTCGTCCGAGCATTTTGTAGCTCGTGTATTTGTTGTGACGGTTTTTGTCACGCACTATTTTTGCAAGTACCATTCAGGTCGCTTACTTTTTGAAGCCTTGTGTCTTATGGTCATTCGTCATAAACAATGAACTAAACCAACGGTGTAAAACAACTCTTAAATCATGAATCTCACTACCGTAAATCTTCGAGGCTAATACGCTTATTAAATTATTATGAGTTAATTCTTGACCTAATTTGCCTACAGCTGACCGACGCATTGTGCTTATGAGTATTTCCTCATGGGAATGTTGAAAGCTAACACTAGTTCTGACTGACTGAGATCACTGGCAACCCAATAGTTTGTAATTCGGGGGTTTAGTGACCTCATGTGATGTTAAGACACTGTCTTTACTATGCGTTCACTAACCTAACCGTACACTTTAGATGACGATTAGAAGCAAAGAGCTTTCTAATTTGTGGTAGGCAGGTTATTAATAACAACATTATTGAGTGTATTACTTATTTTTGTGTTACTCTATTGTCCCAACTGTAATGTATTTCTTTTTACTATTGTACAGTTGTATTGTTGAATTGTTGTAATACTATGACTGTCATCCTAGCTTTGAAATAGTCTTTTTTCCACACGGACGCTTCTCGACGTAGTTTATTGTCAGTTAGAGTTAGCTAGAATAGGTAACTTTAAATGTAAATACGGGAATGGTACCAGTATAATTTAGATTTGCTGTTATGTTTGACTTTATTGCTGTATGATGTTTCTATCTGGATTCAACATCCAATCAGGGTTGTTTTTCGTACCATAACCCAAGCGTTGCTTTTGCTTTCTTTTATGTAATTACGACTTGTAGAGAGAGATAATTTAATTCAGTTAGGGGTTGTTTTTTATTTTTTATTTTAGCGTTGCGGATTAGCCGATTCAACCCCTCCGATAGTAGGATAGGGGTTTAACTCCTAAATAAATAATTTCATCGAATTTTACATAAGCCTGGATGTTTTCATTTACTAGATTTGTGTTTTGGGGTGTACTTCTTTGGGTGTCATTGACATAACTTCCGTTTGAACCCGATCTTTGCGGGATGCTGAATCTCGTGCCGGCTTGCCCCATAATAAGTGCATCCGATCCTCTCAGGTGGTGTGTTTGAAGGATGGGGTTGTCTGGAAGACCATATACGGTTGGTGGTAACCAGATAACCTCCTCTGACGGGCACAATATATAATTCAGGTGAGGATTCAATCAACGTTTATTATCCGTATAGCACGTTGTATTTCAACAAGCTACTACAACCAGCATTCAATTATACTCCTTTAGAAGGACAGAGTTCCACTATACCCATGAATTTAGGAGAAAGTAGGCTATATGTTCTTTCCTGAACATCTTGTTTTTCATAAATAAAAATAGGCTAAAGAGGTACCCGTTCTTGATTTATAGTTAGATATTTTAGTTTAAACTGGACTGACAAATCTTTAAATCTACAGTATTTATTATGCATATTACAGCTGAGATGAGATTCCTGAGAAGTATGGTCCAGAAAACGAGGAGGGACAGAGTAAGAAATGAAGATATACGGAAAGAACTGGGAGTACAGAAACTAAATGAAAAACTGGAGCAAAACAGATTGAGATGGTTTGGACATGTCAAACGGATGCATGACGTAAGGCTACCAAGACGAGCACTGGAACGACGGATGACAGGGAAGAGAGGACGAGGAAGACCAAGAATGCGTTGGATGGACTCGGTGGAGAATAGTATTAGAAAACGGAACCTGGATTGGAACACTGTGTCGGAAGAGGAATGGTGGAACGACAGAACAAAGTGGAGATGAACTATATTTGCCCCCACCCAGTGTCAACTGGAAAAGGGGAAATGAAGATGATGATGATGATGATGATGATGATTACAACAAGAACAAGAACCAGACCAACAACAAGAACAAGAACCAGACCAACAACAAAAACAAGAACAACAAAAACAAAAATAATACTAATAACAGATTCCACGGTACGCTTTGCTTCTTTTCAATTTCCTATTTTATGTCTACCGTATGCCTATAGTAAAATCGCGTATGCGATGGCTAAAATAAAACGTTTGGAGAATTTCGTATTAGTTTAATATTGTTGTCCTAATTATTTACTTTAATCATTTAATTGAATTTTTATCCTACTTGGATAAAAAATAAATAGGTTAGGATCTGTCAGTCTGTGTAAATGCCCTCCCCTCCCTCTCCCTCATCAACTCTTGAAAGACTGTTCCGAATCAAATTAAACTTGCTACAGAGGTGGCTACTTTTTATATTGCTACCTTCTTACCGGAAACAAAATGGTGGCCATCTGACTGCTACAACCATCAGCTCCCTAATAGATATATTAGATTAATTCTCAACCAAATTGGCATTCTGGAAGCTTCATATAACTTATTCACCCCCTAATAAACTCATAATTTCTAAACTTAGCAAAAAGGAAATATTCCATAGGAAACTTACACTGATGGAAGCACACGTGATACAGTATCTCATGCAATCAAGAAAGTGGCAATACGTACTATAACTTAAAGATCGTTAAATACGAACGTATTCGAGCAATGACTACAACGAAACTTTGTGAAAGTGGAGCCTTGCATGACACACATCACTTGCAAATTTTGAATAATACGTTGAATGGCCATCTTGAATATATAAAACATTAAAATCAATACCACAGAATGCTAAAGGGGGATAATGACGAAGAGTCGAAACATGACAATAAGTTAAGAGTCACAATACACATTTACTATGTACTGTGCCCGTTTCTCCAATGGGACAGGCGATCACCCGGCCAACATCCCGGCCCCATCACAAGAAACAGCCAAGGGAGTGGGTGAAAAAAGATTAGGGTGTGAATCTTGGTTCATACAGACAAGAATAACAGAAATGCTCCAGCGAGCCAGAGACAAAGGGTCTCGGGTCGTTTACGGGTTGGGATGGCAAATAAACTGAACCAGGATTCAAAAGCAAACTCCCTAACTTGAATCAACAAACAGAGAAGAAAAGAAAAGCCCTCGTAAAATCACATCTGCTCCTTTATTGGCCAAAGGATAAATAAACATGCAACCTGCCTACCACGCACGAGTATAGAGTTAGGGTGGGACAAAGTCCGAAAATAAGAAAATAAAGTGCATAATCCCTAAACAAACAAAAAAATTATACTTATTCAAACTCGTGGGTGTCCTCTCTTAAAGTTCCGACAAGGAGATCGCCTTTCAAAAACTAAATTAACCCTTAATTTATCGGTGCACATGCATGTAAACATCACTGGCCACATATCACAAAGTTCACTTGCGGCAAAAACTCGAAGAAAATATCGAATATCTGTGTATATCACAACTGTCTACCCTTATACAGAAATGGACAGATCTCCTCTAACGAACTGCAAATTAATAACTAAAGAGCATCATATCACATCAAATAACACTGAAACATCAACTCAGCTTCACATAATATGGCATTTCAACAATTAATTATAACTTATCATAAATTATTAACACACCCAGATTGTGCTCACATATTTACACTACTAATTCTTATTATTATTACTGATTTATATTCGCCGTTCCAACAACCTTGATCCACACTGTCATATTTGTTATTGTAATTAAATTATAGCATTGTCTAACGTTTAGGAAAGGTTAAGAACCTCGTAATAAGGCACCCTAGTGTATTTCATTCTCACAACGAACATTTAATCGCAACCCTTCCGTCGAACACTCTGTGTGAGGATCCGAACAATCTGACTGTAGAGCGCACTATCAATTACACCCCTGCGCTATTCAATATACAACTCATCGATAAACGTAACACGTTTGTCGAGAGTGAAGGACCCTGTCCTCACAAATTCAATTCAACGGTCATACGTCGCCCCCGTGAATAACCTCGTCACATATGACGGAATAATACCACATTTAATTATCACATTAACTTTACACAACATCATTACAAAAATCATGCATTATTAGCATGTCTCAAGAACCCACACTTAACAGAGCGTATCAACTTTAACGGGACCACGAGGTCGTATGATAATATGGCATCCTATCCAAGGAACCTTACTCGACAATCACCAACCATATTCATGTTGCTATCCTTTTGCTATTAAAATATATGCAATACATGACAAACCTTTCAGAATTAAATTCATATAATGACCTCGGAAATCGAAATGCTAGAATCTCCCAGCAAAATGGGCATCTTATATTATCGTTACCCAATTTCAACTTATTAGTATTATTATTATTATTATTATTATCAGGTCTCAGATAATAAATGTATGTCTTACTCCTACCATTGATACTGTTAATTTATGTAAGTCAAAACGACCCGAAAAGAAAGGACAAAAAATATCTATACAACCCTATGAGAAAATGATGCTGTTGTTCAATCTGGAATAAATGATTATGAATGGCGTTAAGTTACACGATCTCAGGTCATCTCATGGCACGGCTATCCGAGGTAGAAGTTCTCTTCTTCCTGATGAACAAGGATGGAAATGAAACTTCTTACTTTAGATCCGGCGTCCTCGGAAACCCTTGGCGTCGGCGTCGTCTGCGGCATTTGGGCGGCGTCGTTCCTCCAGCGTCTCCGCGATGTGGTCTCCCAGCGTACTGGTAGAGGTATTTGCCCCCGGCTCCTCTCGATCTCCTGGCGACGCCCATGTCCGCCCACTGGTTGCCCCCGGTCACCGTCAGCGACGGCGTCTCCTGACGTCCCAACCATGGTCCACTCGCCCATCTCGTCGCGTCCGTTCACCCCATTATGGCCCCTTTAGAGGTTCAGTGCAGCATAATTTGCGTATTAATATGCATGTTGATTCCCAGAATATTTGAGTCCATGGTTATAAGGTTCATGCTGCCGTGTAGCAATATTACATTTCACTATATCAGAGCACTTTCACGCCCACGCACTATAGCGTCTAGTTCCTGGTTCACTTGAATGATTTGTACTCACTTTCCTCAACCAGTGACACACTTCCTTCCACGAGAAGCTATTTCGACCTGGCCTTGACCGACATATGAAGTAGCCTGCAGCCCCTCCACGCAATCTTAAAGCAGATGTAGTCTTCCGTCACATTCTCACTGTGTCCCTTTGATGCCAGCCCTAATATGATATTTTCGAATGAACGTCTGTCACAATATAGGGCCTCGTGATAATGCTTCGCCTCGACTATCGTTATTATTGTTCTTTCCCCGATACTCGTAATGTTAAACACATCCTAGTATTCACCTTTAATTAACATAAATTGTCGGCATGATAATTCAGTTTTTCATTACGGCCTCCACTCGGACGTTCAAAGGCGCACAATTTTGTCTTGCTATTACCACAGTACATGCCTTCAACACCTTACTATCCGCTAACTTAACCGGACCACGTGCATTAATCTTCGTAATCAAAATGGTGAAGTGCTGTATAATATTCCACGCGTCTTCACATATCAATAGCAGCATGTGCATGAATTTAACGGACCTTCGTTTATCAGTTCTGATTATTTCCTCACATACTAGCAAGTCCGATATCGTCTTGAAATTCACGACTATCGTTCTAGTGACACCTTACTGAACACTGTTCCAACGCACTTCACAAATTATTTCCATCCACCCCGACATACTCCTCGTATCAAATGGCCACGAGCACTGACCACTCACGTAAACCGTTCAAGTTCCCGATGCAAATTTCAGTCCACATGACATAGGCTACTCGTCCGTGCCACGCTGGATAACATACTCGTCCATGCCACGCTGACTAAGTGAACATTCCGGAACTGTGTCCTCCTCTCGAGAAAAAAATGGAAGGGGTTGGAATCTTCTGGAGCATTCCCCTACTCTAGCGGTTACCTCGCCGCGTCATGCCATGACCCTCCGGTCTCCTCTCGATCTCCTATCATCCGGGGCCGGTAATTGACCCTGACTGGATCGGTCACAGTACGGGCATCAAGTTCATTATACTACCAGTTTGAGGATGCACACCAAAACTACTATTAAAACATTAAAATCGTTAGATCTAAATACAAATGAGAGATGTTCACGAAACTTGCCAAATGAGGAGTTACAAACAAGGGAAACCACTTATGTAAGGCTGTTATACTGAACATTACGCATAGCTGCCATATTGAATGTATTGCATTGTCAACATACAATACAGCTAGAAGTAGAAAAATTGGCATGGTAGTAGGTTCGTACAAGAGAGTCTGTGCAACAATATGAAATAGAAGTGCACAATTCTTCATGTAGCATTGTAGCGTAATGTTGACATGTAACGCGGAAATTTGATCACCCTAATTGTACTAGATCTCACTCGTCTGAGGATTGATATAAAATCATGTATTTCAAAGACAGTAAGTTGTGTGTTCTTTACTGAACTTTGTGTTTGATATGTAGATCAGCCCAACTGATGTTTGTTATGGACTAAATCATGCAACGTCTATTTGAAATGGAAGAAGTCTTGTATCATTTGACCAACTGATGAGAGATACATTGAATTAGACTATTGCGATAACAATCAAGGCAGCCGTGAAACAAGATTGACAGATTGTACTGAGTGAGGTTGATCGCACAACTTCCCGAGTCAGGCTGCACTGTTATTTGCTCTCAGGTGTTACCCTTGTTCCTCAGACACAGCCAACAAATAGCCCTGTATTGAAGTCATCTCTATCGATTAATCAAATATTATCAAATTTCAAATAAGATTTTTTTCTAATGGCACACATAACGCCGTTTTCTGTTTAAACTGGACATCGCATAACGTACCTGAGAAACAAGCTTTATTTGCGCTGACTCGATTTACAAATAACAAACTTCAATTGAATAATAATATAAAAGATCCATGCCACCACAGCCCATGAAGGCCTTCACCTACCATGCGACCGCTGCCCAGTCATTTGGTTTGCAGATTGCAGGATGACGCGTGATTAGCGCGTCGGTTTTCCTCGGCCGTTAATCTTGGATTTCCTGACAGGGGCGCTATCTCACTGTCAAGACGCCAAGATGGCGGCGCGTGCCTGCATGAAGGGAAGTGTGCTGTGTGAAATTTTAGTATTTTTAATGGTTAAATGTGCAGTGATTGTGGCAAGACGTGTTCATTCTGTGACCGTTAATGGTGAACAGGATCAGGAGAATCATCCCCTTCTGGAAATGCTTCTGGTGAATGACAGATGTACAATACATTCCTGGACATGGTGTGTCAGTGAAGTTTTGGGGCTGGCCACCATTAGCCAGCCACGCCGAGAGGGAGAGAGAGGTGCCGCAAGGCTACCTGCGGCCGGGTTCTCGCTCTGCTGCCTAGCGCTTGCTCTAAGCGGTGACAGAACTCAATCCTGGACCTTTGCCATGCGCAATATGTGAAAAGATCGGCCTGTTGGCAATGTGCCATGCCGCCGTTTACCGACTCATTGTGTAACAAAACCAGTGATATCCCCAGTGACTCTGTAAACAGTATAAATACCCTGAATAGTTCACTTGTAAATAAACACGTATCACTGTTCGCCTTCAATGCCCGCAGCATCACGCGACCGAGACGGAAACAAAACATGTATGCATCAATGACCGCCCTAGATCCAAGTATTGTGTGTTGCAGTGAAACGTGGCTCTCTGGGGGTGGTAGAGATCGGGAGGCGTTGACGGATACATTCAGCTGTTCCGGAAAGACCGACTGTAGACTTCAGGGGGGCGGGGTTCTTATTGCTGTGAAGCCTGAGTGCAATGCAACTCGCGTCCATCAGCTGGAAACTGACGCTGAAGCTGTGTGGGTTGAGGTGCAATGCAGTAATGGTAAATATCTGATCGGTTCAGTCTATCGCGCTCCGAAATCATCCCAGCTGATGAATGATCATGAGCTGATCCCCTCCCTCAAACGAGTGCAAAACGTACAGAAAAATTATGACGCTGTCTACACTGTTGGTGATTTCAGACTACAAATCACATGGAATAGGAATGCCGCTCCTATCCCAAATAATCCTATATCCAACAACTTTCTTACAGCATTCAATGATCTCTTCCTCCATCAACTCATATATGAAGCTACCCGTGTCACTGCGACCTACCGTTAGACCCTCGATCTCTTCCTAACAAACTCTCCATCCTCAATTCAGCCTCTACAAGTCATCCCTGGATTCTGTGATCATCAAGCCCTCCTAGCTATATTTACCCCCCCCCCAAAAAAAAAAAAACCAGTCCAAACTTACAAACCAGAAGCGTTTACAATTACTCCCATACCAACTGGAATCTTCTTTCTGATATGTTATTTTACAGACTACCGGTTATTACACCTTGATTCACCAACAGTGTAGATATAGATGTTACCTGGCATAGCCTACTTGGAAGGGGATCTTTTTTCAGTGCGTAGATGAAGTGATACCGAAGGTTACAATTAAAAATAAGAAAAAAACACCTTGGATTTCAAAGGGCATAATAACAAGAATAAGAAAGAGAAATCAGCTTAATAATAAGTGGAAACAATGCCCAAGTGACAGTAGGTGGGAAAATTATAGGCTGGCAAGAAATAGTACCAAATCTAAAATCCGTGAAGCCTACAGTACGTATATGGACAAATTAAACTTTAATCCCAAGGCAATGTGGGCATTTATTCGAAGCAACGGTGGCAACACCGCACCACAGAGCTTTAAACACAACGGACTTTCTCTTTCCAAACCGCTAGACATAGCGAACTCGTTCAACCGTAAATTGCAAAATATCTCCTCTACAACTGACACCAGTGAAGGAATGTTTCTACCAAGGACATCATCCCATAACCAGTCTGTATTTCTCACAACAGGAAGTTCGAGACAGCCTACGGAGAACTCGACCCCATGTTGCGACAGGTCCAGACTTAATCCCTGCTCGGATCCTCCACTACTGTGCAGATGCACTAGCGCCCTCGTTGTGTGTACTCTTCAACTAGTCCATTAACACCGGGACTCTACCACTTGAGTGGAAACATGCTAACGTGGTCCCTGTGTTCAAAGACGGTGACAAGGAACACATGGACAACTAACGCCCGATTTCTCTAACGTCTGGTGTCTGTAAATGTATGGAGCGCCTTGTTGCTAAGAACATACTGGAATTCCTGAGCGAGCGAGGCCTGTTAAATCCAAGCCAACATGGCTTCGTTCCGGGGAAATCTTGTACAACTCTTTTGACAAAAGTGATTGATGACTACCAGAACTCCTTGGATCAGACCAACGTCTCCCAAGTTGACTGTGTGGCTCTGGACTTAAGCAAAGCTTTTGATCAGGGGCCTCATCAAAGATTCTTGTTAAAGCTTGGCAAATATGGCATCGGAGGCAGACTAATTACTTGGTTGACGTCATTCCTGGTAGGTCGAACGCAGTGTGTCGTGTTCTGCGGAGCCAAGTCGCCGAACATAGTGGTAACTTCGGGAGTATCACAGGGGTCGGTGATTGGGCCTTTGTTGTACATGGCTTTTACTCTCGACCTTCCAAGCTGTGTGACGTCAACGGTGGCGCAGTATGCAGACGACTCAATAATTTACAGAGCCATAAAAATTATGATGACGTCAAAGCCCTACAGGAAGATCTGGACAGTGTGGCACTGTAATGTGATGTAAATAAGATGACCTTGTATGTAAACAAGTGTAAATATATTCGGTTAAGTAGGGCCAGATAGCCTTTTGCACATAGCCTTTCACTGAACGGCAAAATTCTTCCCTGAGCGGTAAAATTCTTCCCATGTGCAATTCACTGCGAATGCTGGAAATACACATTTCCAGCAATTTGAAGTGGAATGTACACGTTGAGGAATCTAGGTGTAAAGCATTTATAATTCTGGGATTTGCAAGACGTAATCTTCTGGGATTCAGAAGCCGTGCTCTCCGAGCGGTTTATCTCTCCATGATAAGGTCAATTCTTCTGAATGGACTTCCTGCCTGGCATCCCACTACCGAGGAAAACATGAGCAGTGCGACTCATTTACAAACAGGGTAACAAAGTTTTGACAAAACCATTAATATCCATCAATGACATATGTTTCCAAATAGATCTCACCCTTCTCCGAAAATCTCTAGCTGCCATCATTAAACAGTCCCCATTTCACCGCCTTCAGCTGCCATATCGCTTAGTCCGTAGAGCACAGGGTGTCACCCTCGTTCCTCCATTCGCTAGGACAACAGATTATCAATCTGGGTTCTACAAGCATTCTGCTCGACTCTGGAATGACCTGCCTCATGCAATAAAAGACCTTACTCGACGACAATTTTGCCGCAAAGTGAAGGCTCTAAAGAGACTAAAACCCCATGTAAATTGAATTCATATATAATGTAACTATGTGTGTGATTGGGAGTGTGTGCGTGTACGTATATGTGTGTGCGTGCGTGAGCGTGTATATGTGTGTGTGCGTGCGTGTACCTTCACTCATATTTAAGAATTGTATGATATAGACGTCATGTAAAGCAGATTATGTGTTTATAGCAATGTAAAGTTGTAAAGTGTATATATGTAACATATCAGATTTGAATAGATTTAACGAACGGAGATGGAGACACTGCGGTGTATGTGGGGCCTGCCCTTTCTCTATCTGTGGTCCATAAATTGTAGCCACAATTTTTGGTAAATAAATAAATAAATAATAATAATAATAATAATAATAATAATAATAATAATAATAATAATAATTTTTTTTTTTTTTTTTTTTTTGGGGAAGAAATGCATTTACGCACAGAGTGTCGGGCTCCTGCTCCTGAGTAGCAGACTACCGACTAAAACTCCCCCGTTACTTCTGAACACTAGCCTGGAACCGTTTAGCACATTACTTCAGGCTAGAGTCATTTTATATTTGCCTGTAGGGCACTCTTCCGTAATGAATCATCTTCAGTGGCGATCCAGATCCGTCTTCTTTGTTCGGAGGATATCTTCAACAAAGCTTGCTACCAGTTTCCAGTTTTCCTCATTTTGTAGCATCACTGCAACAATATTGTCCGGGGATATCTCTACATCAATGTGATCTTGAAGAGACTGCCTATTTTGGACCCACCGTCCACAAGAGAAGAAGGTGTGATTAGCATTATCTAATTCATTGATACAGTAGATGCAATCTGATGAATCCACCTTCCCCATCTTCTTAAGATAGGAACAGAAGTACCCATGGCCAGTCAAGAACTGAGTGAGATAGTAACCAACCTCACCATGTTTCCTCTCTGTCCAAACCTGCACCTGAGGGATCATTCTCTTAGTCCATTGGCTTTGATCTCCTTGCTCCCATTTGATCTGCCAATTTTGAAAGGTTTGTACTCTTGCCGATCGTCTTGCATTTTGTAAACCCATATCAGATTTTCTCAAGTAAATGTTCTTGCGTTCTTTCGCAAGAAAAAAAATCGGAATAATTCCGGCAATAACGAGAACTGCTTCCTCAGAGACCGTGCGATATGCAGATGCCACGCGCAAAGCACCCCGCCTCTGCACTTGCGCCAGTGGCTTCCTATAAATTTCCTTATCCAGGGCATCCGCCCATATTTCCGCTCCATACAGCAGAACTGAATGGATGGCTGTCATCAATAGTCTTCTCTTACTAGATTTTGGCCCACCAACATTGGCCATGAGCCGACTGAGGGACGTTACTCCTCTGGCTGCCTTATCTGCAGTCCGTCTAATCTGTTCTCCAAAATTCATTTTACTGTCGATCATGATGCCCAGGTATTTTGCTGCTGGCTGCGTCTCTACTTGAATTTGTCCTACCTGTATTGGAAGTATTGTCTGAATTCTCTTCTTTGTTAGGATGACAATTTCCGTCTTACTAAGTGCTAGAGACAGACCATGTTCCTCCATCCATCTATTGATTTTGCGCATTACCATATTGAGTCGCAACTGTGCCTGCTCGACACTTCTTCCTGCTACAAGAGCAGCAACATCATCTGCATATCCTACTAGAATAGTTTCTTCAGGCATTTCAAGCCTCAACAAGCTGTCGTATGTAACATTCCAGAGATCAGGTCCTAGAATCGAACCCTGGGCAGCCCCAGCCGTGACTTGTACTCGACGGATCCCTTCTGTAGTATCGTAGAGCAGAGCACGATCCTTCAAGTAAGAGTCTAAGATCCGAAGGAGATACCTTGGAACATGGAATGAAAATTCTAGAGCATCCATGATATCAGTCCATTTGACAGAGTTGAAAGCGTTTTTAACATCCAGTGTAACAAAAAGAATCACCCGGCGAGAGTAATGATTATAACTCTCCGCTCTTCGTACTTTATCGGCGACTTCTTGCACTGCATCCAGTGTCGACCGGCCTACCCTGAATCCAAATTGTCTTGGTGATAAATCACCGGCTGCGATTATTGCCTCAAGCAATCTCCGTCTTATGAGTTTCTCAAATAGTTTGCCCGTTGTGTCAAGCATACAAAGTGGGCGGTACGATGATGGTAACTCAGGGTCACCCATGCCCTTACTAATGAGCACTAAGCGACAGATCTTCCAGCGAAAGCTAAAGATTCCTGCTTTCATGCACACATTGAACATTCTCAACAATAACAACAACATATCTTGATCAACTATTAATTTCAGAACCTCATTAGGAATCCCATCCGGCCCCGGAGCCTTGTTGTTCCGTAAAGAATGCGTTGCAACCCGAAGTTCATCTTCAGTAAACAGTGGGAAATCTAGATCACTTTCAAAATTCCTCTCAGGTCTTGTGGGATGAGTTGGAAAAAGGGTTTGAACAATGGTGTTCATAATATCATCCTCCATGATGCACGATGTTCTGTGACTTCCAAGTTTCTGTGTTACAATTTTGTAACCCAAACCCCATGGATCAGTGTCAATATCTTCCTGAAGCTTTCTCCAACTCTGAACCTTGCTCGTAGTTATGGCTTTCCGAAGTAGCTTCTTTGCTGCTTTATGCTCCGCTGATAATAATAATAATAATAATAATAATAATAATAATAATAATAATAATAATAATAATAATAATAATAATAATAATAATAATAATAATAATAATAATAATAATAATAATAATAATAATAATAATAATAATAATTAATTTAATTTAATTTAATTTATTTATCAAATACTATTTATGTTACATTATTGTGATATGTCTCACGAATCTGATGACAGTACAGATTATCTGTGAGACATATTAATTATTATTTACAACATATATATAGATTATATTTCAGTACAAGAGTGCATGCATTTTTTTTTTTTTTTTGTAATGTTAATGATAAAATATTAATGTAAATAATTAAAGATACAAAAAATTACACTATGGTAGTTATATTAATACATTTATGTTATGAGTTAATGTTTGGTTAAGTAATATTTTTTAATGCGACTTATAGCTAGTTGTTTGCTGTTAATGTTTGTCAGTCCAGGTGGTAGTTCATTAAGTAGTGATGGTATAATATAATTTAGTCTCTTGAAACCATAGCTATTTATACATAAAGGTTTAACATGTTTAGTACTTGTTATGGCTCTTGTTTGTATGTTGTGAGAGACCTTATGCCTGAATCTTGGATCATGGTAGTAGAGATTCAGTACAGTAATTTGAAACAACTCTTTAATATTAAAATAAGGGATATCAGTGAAATATTTAAAGAACCTGTTTTGGCTATCTTGAAGATTATCAATTAAAGTTGTGTTTTGATTTCCCCAAGCTGCTATAGCATATCTTAATTTGCTTTCAATCAGAGCACTGTAAATTGTTTTGTAAGTTTTCCTATCTACATAAAATCGGAGATTGTAGAAGATGTAGAGATTTGCTCTTAGGTTTTTTATTATGTTTACTGTGTGTGTGTTCATTTTAAAGTGTTCATCAAGGGTAATTCCTAGGTATTTTTGTGTCGAAGTACTATTTATGAAGGTGTTACATTTGCAACCTGCCAGGATGTTTTGGTGTATGCATGATAAGCTGTGGTGCGTTAGTTTGTATTTTTCTTGTGTGAAGTGATCAACTCTGATGTGCATTATTTTAGATTTGGTTGTATTTATATACAAATTATTGTCATGACACCATCTTGTGATGTTATTGAAGTCTTCTTGAAGTCTCTCAAAAGCTGTTTTAGAGTCTTTATGTATGGTATATATAGTGGTGTCATCAGCATAAATAAATATTTTACTGTGTTTAATGGCTTCATTCATGTCGTTTACGAACAGGTTATATAGTGTAGGTGAAATAATGCTGCCTTGAGGGATACCTTGTGTTCCTTCTACTGCGTCACTGATAGTGTTATTGACCATAACTGCCGTTTCCCTGTTTTTCAGATAGCTTTCAAATAGTTTGTAAGTCGTGCCTCTTATTCCAATATCGTGTAATTTAGCAAGTAGTTTATTGTGATTTATTGTGTCAAATGCTTTAGAAAAGTCAAGAAAAAGTACCATTATGTGATTGTTCTTATTTAAGGCATTATTTATTACATTGGCAAATTCAGCCAGGAGTAGTTCAGTACTTTTCCCCTTCCTAAAACCGTATAGGTGTCCCTTTAAAATATCATATTTATTTAGGAAATTCTTCAATCTCTTATCCAAGCATTTTTCCATTATTTTGTGGAGGATTGATAAAATGCATATTGGTCTGTAGTTGCCAAAGTCTAAGTGATCGCCATTCTTATATATTGGTTTAATAATTGTGTATTTCAGATATTTTGGTATTATGCCTGATTCGAATATCTTGTTTATGAGATGTGTTATGATTGGTATAGTTTTTTTGGATGTTGCCTTTATGTCTTTCAAGCGTATATTGTCTACCCCAGGCGATTTGTCTGTTTTTAATTCCTTAATTATGTTTTCTATTTCATATTCATCAGTTTCAAGTAATGTAAAGGAATTCATTAATGTGTTTCTATTTGATTGCCATATGTTGATACTACAGTTATGAGCTAGGCTGTTTATTTTTTCACTAAAGGTATTGATGAATTTATTGACTATCACTTCGTTAGTATAATGTAATATTAAATGTTTGTTTATGACTTCATTGACAGTTTGTGTTTTCCGACCTGTTATATCATTAATGACTTTCCACATTCCTTTATTATCGTTTTTGGAACTATTTATCTTATTTTTAAAATATTGATGTTTTGTTTTGTTTATTAGCTTATTTAATTTGTTTCTGAAAGCTTTGTATTCATTTTTTATTGTAATATTATCCTTGTTTCTGAGCATTGTTTTGTAAAGTCTGTCTCTTTCCTTACATTGTATTTTTAGGTCATAAGTGAACCATTGTTTGCTTTTCCTGTGTTTACGAGTTGTTATGTAAGATGCTTTTTGGTAGATTTCCTTAAATTTGGTTGTTATATTGTTATATATATCATTAGGATTTTTTAATTCAAGGCAATCTGTCCAGTCTGTGTTGTTAAGGCTTGTGTGTATTATAGTATCGTTCATTAGCGTAATGTACGATTCATTATCTTGTAATTGTGTCTTATCATTTTTTGGCCAAATACCTGCATATGTTATGTAGTGGTCAGATATATCTGATTGTATGACTGCAGAAGTATATTGATCTAGTCTGCTACGATAGTTTATGTGATCAATACATGTTCTCGAGTCTAAATTTGGATCATAACGAGTACATTGAGTGATAAGTGGTAGGAAACCATGAGTTGCCATAATATTTGTATATTTGATAGCTGATAGACTGATGTCATTAGATAAAGTATCAATGTTGATATCTCCTAAAATGGCGTATTCGCTGTACTTACTAGTGTGTTGTGTTATATGTGTCTCCAGTTCATCAAGAAAGTCATTTATGTTAGTGCTAGGTGGTCTGTAAATGCATGTTAATCCAATCTTTTTGTTCATGTGAAGTATTTCTATTACCATTGATTCATGAGTATTGGAAATGTATGAATTGTGTGTTCTAATAGCCATGTTGTTCTTTACATATATGGCTATGCCTCCTCCTTTACGATTTGTTCTATTACAAAATACAACATTAAAATTATCCAAAGTAAATAGGTAATTATTAGGTTCAAGTATGTTAATTTCTGTTAAACAAATAATATCCAGATCATTAATTTTCTTGCCTAAGGTTATGGTTAAATAATCCCAGTTTTTTGATATAGATTGAATATTTAGAGAGAGGATATTGATTTCAGCATTATTTCTAGTCTTATTACCATTTTCGACGAAATCGGGTATATTGAGAAATGTGAGTTCATTTTGTATTCCAGAAACATTTATATTGCTATCCCAACTGTTCATAATATCAATTAATATAATAATTCAATAATAATTCTTTCTTTTTGGCGGGGGGGTTACCTAATTTTGTTAATGTCTTCCTCACGGGAGATTCTCAATATACCAGATTCGTCGTTTTTTCGCGCAAGTATTTTGCCGTTTTTAACCCAAATGAATTTCCAGTTATTTTCTCTGGCCTGATTTTTAGTTTTCCATAGTAGCTCCCTGTAAAATGACGTTAGACTTTCGTTAATGAAAAACCTAGATTTAGTGTTCCCATGAGTGAGGAAATTTTGTCCTTTTCTTTTCTGTAAAAATTCATTCTTTTTGGATATGGAGTTAAATTTTACCACTATTGGGGGGATTTTGTTCTTTCTTTGCAGTGGGGGCCTGTAAACTTCCTCTACATCAAACATGTTTAGATCTACTTCTAGAGTCTCAGCAATTTTGTGGACGATTTCATCCAGGCATTCGTCTTTCGCGCGTGGCACTTCACATATTTCAATGTATTGTTGCCTACCGTTCTGTTCCATTGTGTGCACTTTCTCGTTTAGATCTGATATTATTTTGTCTTGTAGATTCTTTTCGTCTTTTAGGGTTTTTATTTCTGCTGTAAGTGATTTCAGAAGAGTTGCATTTGACTTAGTTTCCTTAATCAACTCATCATATTTCTGCGCAATAAAGTCGGCACTTTTAACACTTTCACTCACTTGGTTTTTCAGTTCACTAATCTGCTTCTTTAATTCTAAAAACATACCTTTGATATCCGAAGCGTGTATTATCTCCGTGTCCGGTGTTGAAGGTGGAGTCGCTGTGTAATCTGTGTTGGCAGCAGCTGGTAGGGTCATCGTTCCACCGCTTGCGACAACAGATGCTGACGTTGTCTTTTTGAAGCTACGGCACTGTGGACACCGCCATGACTCCTTAGCTTGTTTTGCCATACCTTTCCACGTACGTATTGTGACTGATGTACATTCATAATGATATTTCCCTTTGCATCCTGTGCAGTATACATAGTCACCATCACTTGGGAGTCCTTCTTGACAGCGGTCGCAAACCATTTCCTTGCTATACTTAAACTTTTTGCGGAGCACTCAGGCACACGTCTACTTCCTCCGGTGTCTCACTTACTACTACTACTACTACTACTACTACTACTACTACTACTACTACTACTACTACTACTACTACTACTACTACTACTACTACTACTACTACTACTACTACTACTACTACTACTACTACTACTACTACTACTACTACTACTACTACTACTACTACTACTACTACTACTACTACTACTACTACTACTACTACTACTACTACTACTACTACTACTACTACTACTACTACTACTACTACTACTACTACTACTACTACTACTACTACTACTACTACTACTACTACTACTACTACTACTACTACTACTACTACTACTACTACTACTACTACTACTACTACTACTACTACTACTACTACTACTACTACTACTACTACTACTACTACTACTACTACTACTACTACTACTACTACTACTACTACTACTACTACTACTACTACTACTACTACTACTACTACTACTACTACTACTACTACTACTACTACTACTACTACTACTACTACTACTACTACTACTACTACTACTACTACTACTACTACTACTACTACTACTACTACTACTACTACTACTACTACTACTACTACTACTACTACTACTACTACTACTACTACTACTACTACTACTACTACTACTACTACTACTACTACTACTACTACTACTACTACTACTACTACTACTACTACTACTACTACTACTACTACTACTACTACTACTACTACTACTACTACTACTACTACTACTACTACTACTACTACTACTACTACTACTACTACTACTACTACTACTACTACTACTACTACTACTACTACTACTACTACTACTACTACTACTACTACTACTACTACTACTACTACTACTACTACTACTACTACTACTACTACTACTACTACTACTACTACTACTACTACTACTACTACTACTACTACTACTACTACTACTACTACTACTACTACTACTACTACTACTACTACTACTACTACTACTACTACTACTACTACTACTACTACTACTACTACTACTACTACTACTACTACTACTACTACTACTACTACTACTACTACTACTACTACTACTACTACTACTACTAATAATAATAATAATAATAATAAGGGTTTCACGTTCATTTCAACTATTGCGGCTTTTTGAGACGCCTGGGTGCCTATTACTTTAAAATCCTGAAAGGCAGGAAATCTACTGATACGGCTCCTTCACACATAAGCACCATCAAATGCCAACTGACTGCGCCAGGATTCAATCCCGTAACCATGCGCACAGCAAGTGAGATCGTTACCGCTGCACGACGCAGCTAGCCAAAATCGATTGAAACTATCTTCATAAACCCGGGAGAAAATGCGACTACGGGCTCTTGCGATGCATAGTGTGTACGGTGCATTTTAAACAAGGGACCTACTATGCATCATTTATTTGCAAGGGATGTAATCATAATGGTGGCAACACTGACGGGCTATATATTTAGCAGGCAGTGAAGGACATCATTTGGAGCTTGCATCGTTGGATAGAAAGCCTGAAGCAGTCGGTCCAGCGGCAACGTGTTATATACCACTCTAACAGCGTTCGTGGATCAAAATACAGGTGGCCCAAGGCAACAACAATTAACGAAAATGTCATCAGGTTCACGTGATGCCTATGGCTACCATGTATTCTTATATCGAATGATTTGTTGCATTCCATGGAGGTCGGGATGTGACCATGAATTTACCCCGCACAAGTCAGCCGTCCACTTCCAATTACCAGGTAGAATCAGTACTAGCCCTCATTTCCATAGACTACGGATAGATTGTCCGAGAAGTTGGGATTAGTCACCAGTCTATGTGTCTCACGCTGAAGAATATTCTCAAGCTGAGCAAAATTGAATCCTCTTGATCCCTTCCATCTCAGAGGAAGGGTACTTTACGGTGTAGCTGGTGGCCATCTCAATATATACGACCAAGAAGAGGACGCATTAGGCCTACTGCAGCATATAGTGGCCATTGCATAAACATACCACGGGCGTATAAGCCCGAACTAAGGCGATCAAATGAATAGTCACCTAGGATCGCCACGTCGTAAGAAGAAACGATATAAACCCAGTTTGGTGAGGATATTATCATCGTGAATTTTCGACCAGATATGGTTGACAGGTCAGCTGGCATGACGTCAAAGGACGGTGGTAAACCGCAATGAATTCAAGTGGGCAAACACCGGTATTTATAACACATATTAAATATGTACTGTGGTGACATAGTCTGGGGAAACCTTGCTTCCTGTATCGTAGTGTTTTCACGGCTGTACTTTCGAAACTTGAGTTCTAATGCTTGGGTGTTTCGAAAGCAAGCAAATGTCACGCCAATGTATACTGATTTATCTAGCGATTTACGTTAAAATAGCACTTCTTTCTGCATCATCATAGAATACCTGCAGTATTGTTCACTGAGGAAAAATCAATTCCTATTTTAGCTTGACTAGTTGTACATGATCCATGCGAACGTTCATACAATTGTGCCATGGATATATTCGTTTATTTAATACAAACCATTTTGCTACAGATTTATCCACACATATGCTTCCTAATATAATTCTTTTTTATACATTAGGGTGATTGGCTAATATGCCAGGATGCACATCTATAAGGTGCGTTCAAAAGGTAACGAGCCGGAGGCTGTAATGCGCAAACCGGTGACGACATCGGCTAATCGTGGCGTATGTAACGAGGTGTGGTTCCGACCAGAGCGTGGAAGGTCACAGCCCGTCGCTAGAGGGCACGCGTGCACGTCACGTGACGATACAAAGCTAGCAGCAGCATGTATCAATCGTCCAACGCTACCAGTCGCATTGCAAACAGTGGCATGGAGGCATCAAACGAAGAGCAAAGTGGTGTTGTTTGGTTTCTGACAGCGAAAGGAGTAGGGGGAACGGACATTCATCGCCGAATGTCACAAGTGTACGGCGAACACTGCATGTCCCTTGCAAGGACCAAGGCGTGCCACAAGCGCTTCAGGGAAGGACGGGTGTCGTTAGTCGATGATGCCCGGTCTGGGGCACTCCCCTGCATTACCGATGACAACGTCCAGCTGGTTGATGCACTCATTACCCAGGACCGCCGAGTGACAGTGAACGCCATAGCTGCCGCAGTCGGATTGAGCGTCGGAAGTGTGCACACCATCATGAAGGAACGATTGCACTTGAGCTAAGTGTGTGCTCAATGGGTGCCCCACAGTCTTCATCCACACCAGGAAGCATGTCGAATGGCCTACTGTCTTGGTTGGATGATTGATGGAAGCTGCTGCTCACTTTGTATCGGCACGTGACGTGCACGCGTGCCCTCTAGCGACGGGCTGTGACCTTCCACGCTCTGGTCGGAACCACACCTCGTTACACACGCCACGATTAGCCGATGTCGTCACCAGTTTGCGCATTACAGCCTCCGGCTCGTTAATTTTTGAACGCACCTTATAATTACCACTGGCTCCAATAAAGAGCTGCAATTGAGGACTACACACTATTTCAGACTTATTTTGAAAGTGAATTTTTGAATAGTGAAAATCACAAGCTTAGCTCAGTAAACCATATGGAAATGATTATGTTTCATATTAGGGGCTTGTGACATCTTTGCCATCAGCCTCGTGTACATGGACGTGTTTATTTAATCTCTTATAACCTGTGTTATTATGCTGTCTTTACAAGTGTGTGTCTTTATACAAGTAATATGAGAGAGGAGAAACGAGGTGGCCGTGGAGCGCATCTTTTCAATTACACTTGAGAGGCCTGATTCATTTGATTTTATTTTCCAAGTGTATACTTCGTGTGTATTTAAGAATTATTTGAGAAGTATTTCTTTGCATTTTTTGTAGAAATGGAGAGCTCTTCTACTGCATTTATTTGCCATACGCTGTGAAAGATAGGAAGATGCTAATAGTCGTCATCGATGACACCATCAGTCATGGTGTGCCCCAAGGTGGAACTGTCAACGCCGCGTACTATCGCCCGTTTCTTGAACACCATTTGCTTCTGGCTATGCGGCTGAAACGTCCATATGCCTTGGCGGATAATCCATCTTGACAATGCACGGTGCAATGTGATGAAATCAGTGATTGCCGTATTATGCAGATGGCGTTAGGAAGTCTTGGAATATCCTCATATTCCTCTGATAGGAATTCTTGTTCCCTCGGCCGAAGGAACATCTCCGAGTCAACATGTTTCCTGATATTCTATCGGTGCTCCAAGCAGAAGGGCATCCCATTGATGTAATCCACAGAGGACACCTTGCTGACCACTTCTTACATTTAGTGGAAAGTCCAAAACTTCACCGGTGAACATATTGCAGGAATGCCATGGAATTTTCCTGAGGTCCACAATAAACTCTTGGTAATATCTGTGTTGCCACTACTGCATTTGCAACCCTAGTATTTATTCCTTATGCTAAGGTTATTCATAAGTTCATCAAATCGTTAATGGGCGTGTAATATTAATATAACAATATGGACACAAAACATACTGTATGTGAAGAACTCGAAATGTGAAATGATGGCACTTGCTTTACACAGCTGTAAAGAAAATTCAGAATTCACTGCACCAAAATAATTCAAGATTGGATTGACTCTTCCTTACAGTGGTGACTGAGCACGGTTGAACAGAGATAGAACCCACTGGGACTAGGGACTTGTTAAGTCATCAGTCTCATTTATTTGTGCGTTTAACTTGTCTTGATACCTCCATGTTCCATCCCTTAAAACAACAATCCAACAACAAACTTCGTTATAGTGGTTATTTTAGTAGCGATTTTAACTGTAGGGTAATTCATAGGAACGAAGTTTACGATGGACGCTCGGGGACTCAACCTGAGGTATCATTCAAGTATTTACCAGAAGTGAATGTGGGAAGAATACACACTCGATCTTGGGCGACGGTCAATGCCAGGACTTCAACCACGATTCTCTGAACGTGATGCTCACAATTCTTGTCGTGGAGTGTGTCTTGGCCCCTTTTAGCTATGCAGGTGAGTTTGAAATATTCTATGGATATGCCCGGAAGTGGTTAAATTAAGATCTTACGATGAGTTTTATCATTACTTGCATTTCTCTTCCGCTTTTCTGATTTGATTCTCATATGAATGTCACATGTCCAGAGTACTATTTGTGTCATTTATCCTTTCGTCTGCCACACCAAAAATATAGACCTATTAAATCATGGGAATGGTGAATATGGAACAGGACAGACAATATTGATAGTTGCTGTGTAACTAATTGGAATCCATTGTTGGTTGTTTGCAAGACAAACAATCGTTATTTCCAATGCCTCGTTAGTCCAATAAGAGTGTTTGCCGGTATATAATTTTGTATTAGCTCAAAATCAATATTGATTTCGAAGAGAAATCCACACGTTGATTTTACACGCTGTTGCACGAGTGCCCACATGGTTTGAGTGTAGCCTACTTTTTGAACGGTGGCAACTGATAAGTTCAATGCGTTGCACAACGACCAGGCCTTTCTCTGCGTGAAACGCAGAGTTTTGAAAAACAAAACTTATGCTCGTAAATAAATAGAACGCCTATCAATAGAACGTAACAAAACATCTATTTAAACCGTACTGTTCCAGCCCGCATTGCAGCCATCTTCAGCGTACGGTATCTTATCCGAGAAACTTATTGTACATAAACTTAAATAAACATAATAATTCTGGTAAATTTAGATCCAGTTCCTAAATGAAACAATAAGTTCCGTGACGAACTAAAGAGCCTACTTTTCTTAAAATTTAAGATTCATGCCAATAATTAATCTATATGGATGTATTTAGAATAATGACGAAATTAAGTTGGTAATATCGAAATTTCTAATTACGAGTAGTTCGAAATACTGTATGCATGACATAATTTAGCCTAATAGAGAACTACAGTTGGCAGCCCTGGTGACTGCATATATTCTTAGTTCCATCTCTTAAGGCACAGAATACAAAATTTGGTTGAAGTCCAATGGATAGCATGGACGTTACATGCAGATAAACATTGGATCTAACAGCGCGCGTAAAATCATGTTGGCAACAATGATATACATGCATTGAGTCAGAAATAATCTGAAATAATATGATCTATTTTTGTGTCAATTTTGAATGAAATCCATTAGTTAGTATAGAAGTTACTTGCATTTTAAAATTGAACCTATTAGCAGGCTTAGAATCATGTTGGCAGCATTGACTTATTTAATTTACTCCAAATTAATCTAGAATGCCATGTACTATACGTGTGCAAGGTTTAGAGGTATTGGCTTGTATACTTTCTGATATATTGATATTAGGGTAACAAAAATAGAGACAGTATTTATTTACAGTTGGCAGCTCTGGTTACTATTAAGAATAGGTATAGTCATATCTGTTATGGTAGGCCCTACACATAGCACACACGAAATTTGGTTGAAATCCAAATGATAGTGTAGAAGTTACATTTATTTAAAGTTGGACCTCTCAGCAGGCATATAATCATGTTGGTAGCACTGACGTATATAAGTTACTCCAAATTAATATAGAATGTCAGTTACTATACGTGTGCATAGTTTAAAGCTGTCGGCTTGCATACTTTCTGATATATGGGTATTTGGATTTTAAAAAATTGAGAGCATTTATTAACAGTTGGCAGCCCTGGTGGCTCTTAGGAATACGCTCAGTCGTATCTGCTTATGTACACATAGTATATACGAAATTTGGTTGAAATCCAATTGATAGTGTAGAAGTTATATGCATTTAAAATGTGGACCTATCAGCAGGCTTATAATCATTTTGGCAACACTGCCATGCATGGCCTCCTGGAAATTAAACTTCAATATTATTATCTATACGTGTGCCAATTTTGAAATAGCTCCCATTCATACCTTCCAAGATATCCAACATGGAGCTCAAATTTCAATTACGATTTTTCAGCAGTTGGTAGCACTCACATCATTTTCAAATATGGCCTTGAGATATTCAGGTATAGATCTTTACTCCTACCAAATTTTGTTTCGATTGCTGCAGCCGTTTAGGAGTTGATAGGGGGGACACACACACAGCCAGCCAGACAGACAGACAGACAGACAGACAGAAGGACAGACTGACAGACAGACAGACAGACAGACAGACACACATTTGCCCGATCTCATAAGTCTACTTTTTCCTCATTTTTGCAAAATGTGAGAAGTAGGCTAAAAATATAGAATTATAATGGATATTGTCACAATGAACGATATTAAAAATTTTAAGTAAAAATATTGATATACGGTATATATATTGTACCCTAGCAGGTCTTCTAAGATGTAGACTCTCTTCTAGGGCGCGCTCTCTCCGTATGGCTTAGCATTAAACACATCCTAGGTATTTCAATATGCATCATGGGAACTTATCCTATAAATCATATGCCATGGGAACGGTAATAACACAAAAAAATATTCAGGAAAGCCAAACAAAGAATTTGATGTACAAATAAAACAAACCCGCAATTAAATCACAAAACCAATCAAAACACAACCCCTGAAATTCACTAAAATAAACAAAAGTAACTCATACTTGGAATGGAAAATGCACAAATATGTGTGTCCAAACTTCTCTCACTCTGTCAAAATGTCCACAGAGACGGTACACGGAAACGTACCTAAAACTTAAACCTCTTGATACTCGGGTTAAAACTCAGATTGCCCCTAATTCATTTCAAATGGAACTCATTTCAAGTGGAACACAATTTAAAATTTAACTCAGTTCAAAATTTTACCTTGTAACCTATATTTTATGAGCTCCCCATGACAGTTTTAATGTAGGCTAGTGGGTTTATTATTTCTTTATATCATGTTATCGTGTTGGCAACGTGTTCAATTGCGTTGGACACGTCTGCAGTAGACGCAGTGTCATTATTATTATTATTACTATTATCATATACGTATGCTTTTTATTATTAATTATTCAATGTATTTTAGGTCACTTTTGACGAGATTCTGAAGCTAGCTCTAATCGTATGTTGTCTAAGAAAGTTTATTAATATTGTTCAGACCACCGAACCAGGAGTCAGGTTAATGTTCTGGTCACACGTGCAGGAGGCAACACTTAATGGACACTATTGTCTCGAGCAGGTATGCTCGCTCACCCCGAGGGGGTGATGAGGAAGCGGCCGAGCAAATGCAATGAGTGGTCTGGACAAACAGGCGTATGACAATAGCAATTCTGTGAAGACTTCCTGGAAGGAGCTGTGGCTGGGAGACGTGTTGTAGCAAGCGACCTAGTACACGGCGGAAGAGATTGTCTCGCTGGACTTTGAGATGTCAGGTTGTGTAGGGTGTCTCTCTTGAGCTGAGCGCTTGGTGTTTCTACGGAAAGCTTGAAGACCGTACGGTACCTCCGAATTGTTTTAGTATGGAGGGTACCACGTGATTGGGTTCTGGCTGTAATGCCACAATCATAGTAGGGCTAATACCCATCAAGATAACTGTGCTAAGTTGAAGAAGACCTTCATGGCGGTAAACCATAATGGCATGGCTGACCAGCTTCAAAGTGGTGATGAAATGGACATATTGGGCAGACGACGGCATTACCGGTAATGTGAAAACAAACTAACAAATCTTTAAAGGCCTAAATATTATTATTATTATTATTATTATTATTATATTATTATATATATATATATTTTTAATTGCATTTCTTGTGTGTCACTCTTTTTTTATTATATTCATCAATCTCTTGCATGCAGCTTCAGAATATAAAGTAGATTTAAATTGGATAGTTTCTTTTTAGTTAGATGCATGTAAACCTTCCTTCGCCTTTATTAATTTATAGGAGGTTTTGGTAAGGCCTATGTACGAGCCAGTCCTTTCAGAATATCTGCACACGCCCGGTGATAAGAAGAGTTTTAAAAAGGTGGATTTGTTCAATTACAGTACTAATTATGTCAGTTGCTTAAATTTTAAAGAAAGGCCATTTATGAGGCAGAATATTCATTTTATTTAATTTTTGTATCTTCAAAGTTACAAATGGCTTCTCTGGGTGAAGCCATCTTGTGGCTAGAATTGAAAGATTACAACCTCAAGGAATTTATCTCATTTCAAGAATTTATCTAATTTCAACGCTTGAGTGTGGCGATAAGACGTAGTACAGTTTGTTCAGATCGATTCTTTCTGCTACAAGCCTCAGGTCACGATCTGTGTCGGGTGCTGGCCGAATAGCAAGCGGTTATATGATAAAATAAAATAAACAGAGAAATAAATCATCACAAAAGAAAACCTACAACGTGCCTACCCTTATGAACTGTACCAACACACGTGTTTCCAAATGAAACACACACAAGCAAAATGAACTGCCGAAAATAGCGGTTAACCTCACACAGGTTCCTGATGCAAATCTATGCTAGTAAATAAGAGTCATCCAAAATACAAAATACGTCGAGTATCAACACATCAGCATACGCAAACACACACCTCCCTTAATTTTAAATTACAACACAACTTTTAAGACAAACCAGAAACAGCATTAAAATCTTCTGCCAGTCACAACCAACAACAAAAGTGAAAGTGATCGGCGGGATAGTGAGTCACGTTGCGTGTGGCATAAATCCTCCTTCCAACTTCCAACTTCCAGCTGGTCGCGCAAGCTAAGTGTGTCAACACAAAATGCGGCTCGTAAGGAAACTCAACTGAGGCCTTCCTTCGAGCTCCGTCGCGACGAATTCAACAGTGGGCACATCTCCACATCTTAACATAACAATGGGCATCAATCCTCCACAACTTACCGTAACAGTGGGCAACAATCCTCTACAACTTACCATAACAGTGGGCAACAATCCCCCACAACTTGCTATAACAGTGGGCAACAATCCCCCACAACTTACCATAACAGTGGGCAACAATCCCCCACAACTTACCATAACAGTGGGCAACAATCCCCCACAACTTACCATGACAGTGGGCAACAATCCCCCACAACTTACAATAACAGTGGGCAAAATCCTCCACTTATACACACACAGACACACACATAGCCAGAGCTCCTGGAAAATGTCACACCGACACGTAAGACGCGAACACACCGCCTTGCCTTTCACGTAAGCAAAGTACTCTGGCTGACCACCAGTTAAATGATTCATTTAATTTACCGAGGTGGACTAGCAGCCCTCTCACAATAAAGTATGCTTCAGCAGCATCAAACATCTGGTTTGCTTAATAGAAAATCTTGACCTCCTCCCGTCTATTTTGACGTTAATTTCTCTAACTTCAATTGCTGATGACAACGCCTTAGGATACTCTCCGTACGCAAAACAATTACGAAATTACACCCAATGACCCCGCATTACACATTTACAAAGCACGTTAAAACATTATATTTGTACAACCTGATGCAACAACAAACAAACGTAAAAACCACGCCACTTGCTACATCGCGCTCAGCCCCGACTAAAATTATACAAGTATAATTTTGAACTGTACTTTTTATAGCGTTCCGCAATTTTCCTTCATAGTTCTTACTTTCGCGCACCCTCTTGGCGTGGGTGATTCCTTATCGCTGATTGGGTGGTTTAAACTCGCTACCCCTCTCTCTTCCGAAGTGGATTAATTTATCCCTTCATGTTTCTTATAATTTCAAGGCATCAATCAGAGGCTAAAATTCTGATGAGTCTGAAACTGTGACTTTCAAAGTGGTCCGATTATTACTTCTCAAGTAGGTCACTTGTGGACGTAGACAATTATCCTCTTTCCTTTACTAAAATCTCGCTTCTTTCTCATGTTACCAGGGAGGACAACGACCCTGTAAGCGTTCTCGCCAACTGTCGTTCTCACGGCCATCTACCGTCACAGCGAAATCGTGTTCTCGGGCTACGTACTTTTATTGCCACTTATCTGGTCCGCACCCTCTAAGGCACGTCCAACTCCTCCGTGGCTCACTTGAAAGGTGCCGATAAAATTTTGGGTGATCTGTCGCCGAAGTCAGAAATATTCTGGACACTGTTCGCATGAGACTGTATGCAAATATGGATATGCATAAAGGTCTCAATATATTCGACAAATAAATTGAAATAGCTAGAGAAACTGTTTTCAAAAAGACGTTAGGTTAGGTGTCAATACGGAGAAGTAAAGTTTTTCATCTATTGAATTGAAATTCTTGCTATTTGATAGGAGATGATACATCCAGAACGGAATTTGAAACAAAACGAGGTGCCAACCAGGGCATTACAATAGAGAAGGAAGGATATAGGGTAATGATCTTGAAATTAACGAGTGGGATTTGGAAGGTAAGATCCAATTAGTTAAAACTTACTCAAAAGTATGAAGTGAATAAAACCATTACGAAATGGAATGAAAGGAATCTTAATATTTTGGGTAAAAACGTCATTGATCTTGCTATATTTAGTATTGAGTATCAATGTGAATTATTATACTGTTGTATGATTATTATTATTACGCAGCCTCCGTACGGTATCTTTGAAAAACAAATAATGTCATTTAAACTCAAACTATTCGTGTTGGGAATTGGACGTTAACTTTCAAACACTCATTAGTTTCAAGATTATTACTATATCCATATTTATTTATTGCAGTGCACAAGTTGGTATCTACAGTAGTTTCGTAACACAGTCTGTTCAGGATGTATCGTCAACCAAATAGCAAGAATTTCAATTTAATACCAGCAGAAATTTATTTCTCCGTATTTACACCTAACCTAGTGTCTTTTTGAAAAACGTTTCTCTAGTTGTCTGAATGTATTCATCGGAGAATATATCAATACTGTTAATTTAAAAAATATAATATTCCTGATTGTGAGGATATCCATTTTAATGCTATAATTTTTCATTTAAGAATCAAACGTAAAGAGAATTATTATGTTCATTTAAGTTTATTTAGAATAAGTTTTTCGGTTAAGATACGTTGAAGATGGCTACAATGTGGGACGAAACAGCACGTTTCAACTACATAGATGTTGTATTGACAGGCGTTCTATTTATTTACGAGCATTTTTTAAGTCAATACAGAATATGTTAAGCATTACCAACATGGCTAACGTTTTTGCATTTTAAGAACAAAACTTAAGCATTTTATACATTTTTCACCTTACGCACTTAAGCATTGCATGAATTACATTGGAAAAGCAAAGCGTGTCAACACCGAAAAGGAGCACTCGCTATATGGTCGTTGCACTGAACTCCAGCTCTTGGTATTCTAATTGTAGGCCTACGTCTGTGAAGGTAGAAAGATGACAACTCCCTTGTCACACTTCTAATTACGCATATTGAAGATGTTGAATCATTTAGGGGCTTTGCGACATCGTGGTCGTGTAGACCCATGGAATTTGTCTGATAACCTGTCTTAATGTGATGGCTGTAGAAGTGTGTGTATATGTAATTGAGACTAGGGTCGCGGGAGGATGCGGCCATTGCCTAATTTAGGTACCATGCCAGCATTTGCCTGGAGTAGAAGTGGGGGAAACCTTTGAAAACCACTTCTAGGACGATAGAAGTGGAAATCAAACCCACCTCTTTTAAGTTTTGCCTCAATAATTTGAGTGTACACCCGTTCCAGCTCTCAGACCAGAATTTAAAATTCCTTGACAGAGCCGGAAATCGAACCCAAACTTCAGGAGTGACAGCTAAGAATGACAGCCCCTATGCCACGAGGTGGTCACGCATATTTAAGTAAATGGTGCCAATAATCAATAAATGAATAGAATTTAAATAAATATGCACGTAGGATGCTTCAAAATAAAATTGTGGTTTTATCCTTTCTAGGACGTATTATGCGATAGAACATACCCGTCTAAATCACAACCTCGGCAGACGGAGTCTCCAGATTTAATACATTATTTCATGTTGGAATTGAATTCTGAGTCTCTTTTAACAAAAGCAATACAGACACGCAGTGCATGTGCAAATGATTCCCCTGGTATATGCCAAGCATATTTCATCACAAAATCTAGCGCCGAAAGTGATTACTGTATTTCAAAAGGGCATTTATAATATGCCATAAAATCAATTGCAAAAGAAAAATGGTATTTTTAATTGATCCACAAAATCTTGTTCATAAGAGAAAGCGATTTTTATGCTGGCAGAGTATAAAATTCTCCAATGCCCTTCCAAGGTCCATGTACATATAGTAGAAAATAAAACCCAGATAACAAGACTACAATCTCAGTTCAAATTAATTAATAGAAAATTTAATTATATGCCTTTCAAGCCAGATCAGACGCATATCTTCCAACCTTTCATCAATTCAAACGAAGGAGCCATTACACTAACACGATAAGGAAATTCGTAATAATAATATATATTACAAAAAATCACGGGGAAATACACATTTGAAGAAAACGTGGCCTTGTTAGCAAATTAAGAGAAAAATAAACTATTAAGCGGGGAGGTACACCTTTCAGGGTCAAAACAACTAATTTTTAATGAATAATTTGAATGACTAATCTTTTATCTTTCATTTGGTGAAAAAAAAAAATGAAAATATCTTCAATACTTCCAGAGATATGCGCCTAAATGTTAGTTGCTGTCGCTGAAGTTGTCTACCCTTAGGTAAGTTTGAAGCTCGTATCCCGAATACGGTATTTGCACACAGCGTTTACATGATAACTCAAATATTATTCAAGATATCTCAATGGAAGTTTGCAGATTGTGTATTGTATAATATGAACAACATACACCAAAATAGTTTGTATATCAAGGATACTTCACATTTAAGATAATATTTTTTACGAAACAGAAGTAAAAAAGTATTCATTTAGAGTAAGAATAGACTATGGAAAAAAAAATCCTGAATATGTGTATCAATTATTTTCGTATATGTTGTAGCTGTGAATGTTAACAACAGCTCAAAAGAACATTCATGTACATATTTTAAATTGTGGGGTACTTATCATGCAAACTCAGTCCACATGTAAAAAAAAGCTGAAAGTTTGGCGCTGTAATAATACATGACTGCAAGCATATTATTAGATGTGTTCAGTGCATAATAATGAGTGAACTGCGTTTAATAATACTGCTAAGTTTTATTTATTTGCAACATATAGTTTATGAGATAAATATCTTTTTAACTCAGTAGAAATTGTCATGCGAAAGGCGTACCTCCCACCTTAAGACGGCTGACCTAATAATGAGATTACGGATCTAAATTTAAACTTGGCTAGACGAGGACCGAAACTATATTCGGGGAAAGAAAAAAAAACCAAGATATCAGTTTCTGAGAATTGCATGCATCAAAGCCGTACTTTTATGAGTTGCGTACCCAGATCCTGCATGTACTGTAGGTTATCACGTTGTGATAGATCCATTACCTGCTACCCTACATTGACTGAAATAAACTTTCATCATAATCAATAGAGTAAGAAACGCACTTACACTGATGAGTCACAACATTAAGACCACTGGCCACCGCGAGATTGAATGCCACCCGGGGATGTTGTGTGCACGTGACGCGTTAAGGGAAGTAAATAAACGGAGCAGATCCAAATTAGGGATCATTCTAGTGACGATACGTGCCGAAAATGGGAGCATCCACTGACATACGTGACTGCCAAAGGACAGGTTATTATAGCGCAGTGGCTGGGAACGAACATCTCGGAAACGGCAAGGCTGGTGCTGCTGACATTAACATCTATGGAAAGTGGTCGAAGTAGGAGACAAGGTGTTGACGGTGTAGGCACAGGTGTTTCGGAACACACCTTTCAGCCCAAATTGTTAACATGGGGCTCCGCAGCAGATGACCCCTAATTGTTCCCATGTTCACTCAACGACATCGTCTATTACGATTGCAGTGGGCACGGGATCATCGTGATTGGTCCATGGATCAATGGAAACGTGTCACCTGGTCAGATGAATCAAATTTCTTGTTACATCAGCTCAATGGTCGTGTCCGGATATGCCGTCTTGAAGGCAAACCGTTACTCGTAACGTGCACCGCGCCACGGACGCAGGCCAGTGGGGGCAATATTATGCTGTGGGGACATTCATCTGGACTTCCATGGGACCTGTGGTAGTGGTCGAACGCACCATGAGAGCGGTGGACTACGTGAAAATGATTGCGGACCACCTAGCCGGAGGTCATTATGTTTTATGTCATGAGTATAAAGCTGTTATGAATAAGACAAGTGAAAGCAATGTCACTTTCCTCGTGCTAGTGCCTGTATCATAACACAAAAGAACCTTCAAGTTTCTTCAAAATAGGACGACTGATAACTGTTTCACGAATTAGAGATGTTTCATTTAGGGTTTGAAGAGCATAAGCCATACGCACGTGTACTTGTAGGGTGTAAAACTGTTCGTCGATTCATTAGTAGGCTGGAAAAATTACCTCTACAGTTCTCTGCGTACTTATGATGATATCCTGTGTTGCTTCCTCAATGGAAAACCATTTTACTTGTGACTGGGTTGCATATGATTCGCTCATTCTGTTGTAGAGTGACAGACACACACACATCGTCCCGAGTTCGTTCACATAGCCCTACATTAATATTTCATAGGACTTAGTTCATCGAAGATAAGGATGTCCAGCACCATCTTCCGGTGCAGTAGACCTGAACTATGTTCGAATATCCCAGTATATAAATAAAATATAGGCTATAGTTGGACTTACTTCATCGAAGAGATGGATGTCATACGTGTTGTCATCGTCAGCGAAGTAAAACACGCCCTTTGTGGCATTAGCCCGGATCCACTCCAGGCCTCTATTCCTGTTGGAGACTCCTCTGGGTTTAGGACCTCGCCGCTTCTTGTATTCTTCAGGCATGGGAGCTGAACAAAATACAAAGCATATCATGTAAGTTCAACACGTAAACATAGCTGCTATTGTTGCTTAACTCTTAACTAGTGTGGAGTGGGTCAGAACGCCTCAGCGCGCTATGATTTCCAATTTCCCTGCCAGAAGGCCCCAGTACCTAATAGCTGCCAGTTCCTTCCCTCTCTTTCAAGGCCAGTAGTTAGGTGCTCACTATAGCGCGCTATTGTTTGTTTATAGCATACCAGAAGAAGAAATGGTAAACACATAAAGGATAAGGCAAATAAATAACAGGAAGAAAAGAAATGCCCTCAACCCTTGAAGAATGAGGATTGAGGGACTTGGAAGGAAGGAGAGCCATGAAAGGCAGATAGGAAAGGGGAAAGAGGAGAGGGCCCGCCCCAAGGTCAGAGGAAAAAGGGACAAAACGGACCCAGCTCAGGAATCCCTCAGGGTCGCCAACTCCCTAACTACCAGCCGTGAGCCCTTGAGGGTGTAGCACTATCCAGGGTGCACCAGAAGTGGTGGGGCTACACACACCCTACCTCCTTGAGGGCCTTGTACAGAAGGCAGGAGATAACACGAAAAGATAAAGAAAGCTGGCCCTCGAAAAATGAGGGTATCTGGAAAGATGAGACGAGGGCCAGTTAAGGCGGGAAATTGAAAGACTCCCTAGGCCTTGGATACCCTTATACCGTCGGGGTCGGAAGAGAACAAGAGTTGACCAAGAGAGGTCGACAGGAAAGAAGACGTAGAGGAACCCGGCACAAGTAAGTGGAAGCAATACCGGACTCAGCTGGGGTCCCGTGGTTGCCAACCCACGTCCCACTAGATGAGAGCCCCTGGGGGGACATTTGAGTGGAGTATACACCATAAGTGATATGTATTAATAGAAATATATTAGAAAACACACTATTCTTAGTTCGCCTATCATTATTATTTTTTCCGTTCACAATTCACAATACAGTATAACTTCTAAGACAGGTCGCGCGCGTAATACTGCTTGACTTATGCGAAGACTGCACTCTGTTATCACTGTGTCCTCCTGCTTCAATAAAAAAACAAACGCTGGCGCAGCCACGCTCAGCGGCAATCAAATATTGAATGGGTAATACCGCTGACCCACGCCAGCATAACATTTTGTCACTCCTCAATCAGTGTGAAGTGATCGATAGATAGAAAAAGAGACTGATAGTCAGTCTGAAAGACTGGACTTGATATCATTTTAAATGCTAGCAGCCTAGTACCAAGAAGGCAGTGCTAGAACAGAGTTTCAAGATCCTATTTTGTTTCTTCACCGCCTACTTGATTGTTCTCGCACCACCCTCTTGGAACTATGTTCTCGCACTGCCTTCTTAGTACTCGGCTGCTACATCGTACTACGACGTCACACACCACAGTGCATTCTCGGTACATTTCGTCCCGCCACCGTGACGTAACGCCAGACCTCAGCGTAACGACGAAGTCGACAAGATCATTTAAAATGATAAAAAAAAAGCAGACGCAAGAAAAGCTTGCCGAAACTCAACGATGCGCAGAGACCAATATCAATCTGCGTATTTAAATGCTCATTGCGGGGCTCCTGTGTGTCCCCCGAATGCTGATTACCGGGCTCACTGCACACTCCATTCTTCAACTGCGCGGCTCGCTCCGAGACGCGGTCTACATCTGTAAACCAAGCGTAAACCCAGTCACAGTTCAGCCTGCCAAGCCTGGGCAGACCATCCGTTCAGAACTGCTGCTAACGAGCTACTGCCGCGAAGTGGGAGGGGCGTTGTATGCCATTATCGAGCACACCCGAACCCCCGAAGCTTTTCTTGCGTCTCCTCCTGACTTGCGACTTCTTAGACAGAGGGTTCATTGAGGCATTATATTATACACGCATTGGAACTGTGTTGCAACATCCATGACAGGACATGTCGCCTTGCGGCTTCGGTGGCGTAGTTGGTAGCATGCTGAACTGCTGTGCCCAGGATAGCGGGTTCAAACCCGGCCGAAGTCATCGGATTTTTTAAAAGCGTTAAAATCCTTCAGTATGCGTTCCTTCGGAGGAGAAGTAAAGCAGGCGGTCCCATGCCATCGATTTATGGCATGTAAAAGATCCTTCCACAGACTTAACTTGTGTGGAGCTAAATTTCTAGGTTAGATTTCGTTGTAACGCTCTATCAAAGTGTCAACGTTCACCTCTAGGTATGATTGACATCTGGTAGCGAAATTTGGAACTACTTAAAATTGAACGGAATTTGTAGCTCACCCTAGGGGTGTCCGCTCGAAGCAGCTACAGCCTCTGGCGAGCCGAACAAGTCCTCGGACACACCCGGCACTAAAAGCCATACGATAAATAAATAAATAAATAAATAAATAAATAAATAAACCTTGCCATATTCTGAGATCAGCAAGTTCTCACACCTGGTATTGTGATGTCAAGAGAAGGATACAGATTGCGCAATTGAGTTACTGAGGGAATTAAGGCTTCCTCGCCCTTTTGTGTTACATAAATAATTTGTAGTCCAGTTTTATTTTAGGGATGTCTCTTATTTATATACGAAATTTCATGTCAATCGCTTCAGTAGTTTTAACGCCAACCCCATAAAAAACAGACGAAAATCAAACTCAGGGTACTTTTACGCTACGGATTTTGGCCGGTGGCTGTGAGAGCTCGCGCTTTGAAGGGAGTTTAGTATTACCCAATTAAGATTTGATTGCCGCTGAGCATGGCTGCGCCGCCATTTGTTGATTATTGTAGCAGGAGCCCCGTGGGGCAAAGAGGAGGACACAGTGATGACACAGTGCAGTCTGTACATAAGTCATGCAGCATTGCGCGCGGTAGCTGTCTTAAAAGCACAGATAAGCGTCACAGGATCTCATGGCACCACGGACAGCGACTGGAGCTGAGTCATATCCTACTCGCGCAACTGTACCTGTCAACGATGCAAAGTGACGTGTGACATAAGTAAACAGAGAATAGTTCCCGTCTCGACCGCCGGCAATCAATTCGTGAAAAAGTCTAGCAGTTGACAGGCGGCTGACGAGAGGTGATGAGAGCATGAGCTCCTCTGGTAGTCTAGAGTCCCGCCACGCCGGCTGGTTGGAATTTTTATCTTCAGTCCATCATTTCGACCACTACTAAAAATGAAAAAGACACCATACCCAGAAAACGATACGAGTGTTCGGTAATTCACTTGACCTGCGTAATAAACCCTCAAATGAGCCTATTAATTCATAAGTTGGACAGGTGGAGCAATCAGCCACTGAGACTTGTAGCTCAATTCATGCTAAGTGGTTCATCATAGAATAATGATATTGCAAGTGATACGAGACATAATGCATGCCTGCCCACCTTCCTACATTAATAGTTCGCCGAATAACACATTTACCAAAATCGTCGATATCAGTGATTTTTATTTTGTCGTGTGGCCTCCTGAGAGGCCGAGTGCAGGTCTTTCTAGTCGACACCCGTGGGCGACCTGCGCGTCTGGATGAGAGATGGAATGGATCAAGATGTATGAAACTGGGCGAGGATGTGGAAGGAAGCGGCCGTGGCCTGTCAGAAGGTACCGTCCCAGCATTTGCCTAGTGTTGAAAATGGGGAAACCACGGAAAACCATTTCAAGGACGGCCGACGGTTGGGCTCTAACCCACGCGTCTACCGAGTCAGTAGTGAGCTTGGCTCCATGACCTAACGCTGCGCTTTAGCCAGTGTAGCCACTGCTGTCGGCGATATCAGTGATGCGATTGGGTACCCGATGGGCCTTACCTGGTGTTGCAGCCCTGTTCTTCACACTTCCTTCCTTATTTAGCAATCCTTATCACTGTCCTCCCAATCACTTTTGTTGCAGCTACCACTATATTCTCTAGTTTTTACAGAGGAATTGAGGCCTTATCCGTCGTTCCTTCACTTTTCATAAACAAATGCACATTTATAACCTTACAACTTTGACTGTGACAGATTTGTCCACGAAATTTTGATTGAATAGGTGGCATTTCTCTCAGACCCAGTCGCGTAACTACGGGGGTGGGGGGGTGGGGGTGGGGGCGGGGGTGATCAGGGGGACCAATCCCCTCCTCAAGGGTTAAATAATAAAAATATGAAATTTGTTGAAGTTTTTAATTTTGAGTAAAATCAATCATTGGATTGGTGACAAATGATTGGATTATATAAGTTTATATTTACTAATTTGAATTTATTTTCATCCATGTAAACATTTAGCGTTATCCTTATTTAATACTTAACTCATTGAATGAGCCGAATGGTCAGCTGTTCAGTTAGCCAGCGGGGTGGTAGTGAGATGGGTATGACATTATCTTACCTCATCCCATTCCAAAACAATTTACACTAGTGGAAATAAATGCTTTCCAACTGTCAGTTATCATTCTGTTAGTACTGAGTGTGAGTGTCATTTTGGAAAGTGAATAATAGACTATATTGCTAGTGTTATTGCTGTCTCACGTTAAACTTAAGTTTAAAACAGTGGTCTATTAATATTTTTACAATGTCGGGGAATACTAAGAGCCAGATGATTTAGCGATGAACACTGGACTTTATAATTTAATATCAACAAAATAGTTATTTTCGATCATTTACGTGTTGATAACTGCGAATACAACGTATCAAGTGCTAATAAAATCAAATAGGAGGTTTCGAAACTTCGGGATCGTCTACTTGCTTTCACTGATTATAATGTCTCATTATGACCGAGCCCTCACCCCCAATGTAATTTTAACTCAGCTCATCCCCCTCCAGAAGCAAACCCTTGTTACGCCACTGCTCAGCCCACTATACACAACACGAACACAAGGACTGCAACTACTGTAACTACGATAACAGTCTACTATTTCATTTATTCGCCACCAGCAGAGCACACACAGCACGATGACACAGCCTAGCTTTCAGCGTAACTGACAACTCACGTACTAATTTAATTACACATGCCTGAGGCTCGTCGACTATCCTCTGTACGACTGCGCAACCGGGGCAGACCAGCCAAAAACCGTGGTATAAACGTTTTTAATATATTTGGTCACTATGCTCATCATCCGGGATAAATAACAAAGTCTTGCCCCCCCCCCCCCCCCCCACACAAAAAAAATGATCAGCCAGAAAGCTTACTTTATAATAGAGATATACATTGTGTTATTTATTGATAGTCATGATTCTTGATTGGTTGAAACTGCAGTGTGAAATTGTATACAGGGTGTATTTTATGTACCTTTGGAGAATGATAGGCCATGTAGGGGACTGGTATAGAAGTAATTTGAGATAGGGAACCTGGGGTCGGAGCGGCATCCTTAACCCCTAAAATAAGGGTTGATTCAGGCCCTCCACCCAAGCCTCTATTACCTTTCTCAATCCTTCAACTCTTGGCAAGATTCATTTCACCATGTGGCGCTGGCGTAATGGGTAGCGTTGCGGTGCGAAAGGCCGGTAGTCCCGTGTTCGATTCCGGGCTTAGGCAAAAAAAAAAATGTTATTGATACTTGCGGTAAATTAAACCGATCTTTGTGCACTTCGTAGCATTAAATTGTTTAAGTCCGTTATTACGTTTAAATCACGTTGATTTGCAAGAGAAAGTAAGGTTTATCTAGGCTAGGCATGCTTAGCTTAATATTTGCCGTAGGGTAATCATTAGAAGGCACGATCTTAAAACTACCGCAGTTTTGTAATTAATCACCAAGTTCCTTTAATAGGCAATAAAATTACAAAACAACAACGTACCGTAGCACCATACTGTATCATGTGACTACAATACGACAAATAACATAAAAAAGATTTTGCCCAAGCCCGGAATCGAACCCGGGACTACCGGCCTTTCGCACCGCAACGCTACCCATTACGCCAGCGCCACATGGTGAAATGAATCTTGCCAAGAGTTGAAGGATTGAGAAAGGTCATAGAGGCTTGGTTGGAGGGCCTGAATCAACCCTTATTTTAGGGGTTAAGGAGACCGCTCCGACCCAAAGTTCCCTATCTCAAATTACTTCTATACCCGTCCCCTACACGACCTATCATTCTCCAGAGGTACATAAAAGACACCCTGTATTAATTATTATAATAGAGTATTGTTGTATGGAAAGAGACTTTCCTTAAAATGATTTTTATCAACAGTAATTCATTTGACCACATCTGTTCAGTTTGTGTCTTCAATTAAATAGATATTGTATTTGTGTTGTGGTTACTTCGGATAATCCTCTTAAAGAAAACCGTATTCTATAAGTATAATAATAATAATACACAAACGTTTGTACCTTACTTAAGAGATATTAAATGAGTGTTTGCTGGCCAATATTTTCTACCATTTAGAATAATGAACTAAAAATGCAATGGTAATTATTAGGGCCCGGATGTTGATGACATGTCATCTTTTTACTGAGCTGTCTGAAACAATGCTGAAGTACATAGAAACTCCGGAGGGCCACCCCGTCTTCAAATATGTCATTTTTATTTTGCATCCTTTTGCATTATTTGCAATTTTTCCATTTTAAGAGCATTTTTTAAAGTTTGGTAGATTATGTGGTCATATTTATGAGAAATCGGCCTTTTAAGGCATTTTTTCCCCAATTTAGTCATGTCACAGCTTTATATGAGGGAGTAACATCTCTCAGATTAAAGAAGAAGCTAGGAGCTGATACAAGATAATTTAAAATATTTAAATAAAATATTTCGGTACTGCTATTAGCAGAAAAATATTTATCTTGGATGCAGAAGAACGGTGTCGTAGGTCTACAGATGCTCTTGTTTTCGTCGCAAACCAGTTACTGTATTAGCGGAATAGAATGTTGACCAAGGTCAGCTGTGGCTTGATAGAATGGGGTGTATATTCTTGTATCAGTTCATTTTCTCCGTTTTATAGTGCATTTTTCGAATTTTTAGGTCATTTTTGAAAATTTAAAGGGCATTTTTTAAACTTTTTACGGGATCAACATCCGGGCCCTAGTAATTACTTACTTGATTACACTGTTCAACAATGCAATTTTTACATGAACAAAAATAACCAATCTTTAGTCTATAGATTTTGGTACGCTGAATTCGAAAATGACAATTTTCGTTTTATGGCTCCCGTTTTCGTGCTATATGAAGTTGGTTACGTCCTTATTTCTGTTTTAGCTCTCGTTTTGTTTTTCTTATTTTAGGAATGCCAATGAATGCTGTGTTTTATTTCTAACTAACACAGTCTAAGATTGCTGGTCTTCCGTAGTGCTCCATTGTGTATTGTGGCAGGAGTTTCTGCGTTACTGTATGGAATCAAAACTGGTCCCTTTTGCATTGTGACTTTTACGTGAGTTTTTGAATTACTGTTTGCTAATAACCCCAACAATTTTTGTCCCATTATAATATGTGAAGAACATAAAAATTACAATAACTTCCAAACCTGAGCTAATCTAGATTTTTAACTGCCCTTTTCAACTTCAGCACACTCAAATCCATATAAATCAACTATCTTGGCCTTTGTAAAAAACAAAAGGTTAAAATTTGTTGTCTAGTGTTATTTATGTCTTAGGTTATAAGTAGAATAATAATATTGTGAGGTTCATTTTGACCCATACTACACTAGTTGAGAGTTAAATTAGGGTTTAAAGGCATATTGGTCATTAGCCGCTCAATGTGGAAATAGGCCTACATGGTGGACGATACATATCGTAACAGAATAAGACGGCACAAAGTGTGGTGCTGGGATTAAAATAGTACATTGTGCAACGAGTCTATAATGGCAATAATTAAGACACGAGTATGTTTATAAAACGAGTGAAGCGAGTTTTATAATTTTCATACGTGTGTCTTAATTATCATTATAGGCGAGTTGCATACGACTGTTTATGTTCGACGATAATTATAACTATTTTATGTGCGAACATAAATATTTATCAATATCTGTCGAGATTTTGCCAGTTTTATGTACTGAACAGAGCGTATGGGACGCAGAGAATACCTTGTATTTGACCATGGCCTCCAGGAATACCCCACTTTGACACTAGGCACGCAGTGAAATTTAAAATAGGAAGGCCGTGAAAGTCAGCTCAGGTGCGATGCTATCCTTACCTAATTGGTCACACAACTGTTTCATGAGCTCTGATTGGTGGGAGAAACTGTCCCATAATGAAAACTTGTACTATAATGAGCCTCATTATATTACAGCTTTCTGACATATAATATTTACATTTCGCCATGGTCGAATATAAACCATACAATCGTCACATTCAGTGACTATCTGCTGCTGAGAAATCACTTGCACTTTTGTAGACCGTAAGGTGTTGTACTTTGTGCCAAGTTCAGCTTCTACTTACTAAGCTAAGAGTTTCCCAGTCCTACATTGTAAAATTAGTGCTCTGGCTGATTTAGGAGATTTATGTTACTGACTCCTTTATTTTCTCACAATAGTTTAAGATTTAACTAGTACACATACACCTTAAATGAAATTGCTGATAATGTTGGTACCACCGGGATCAAACTCGGATCTCCAGTTTCTCTAGAACTGGTGAGCTAGTTATTATGCTTCACTTCCAGCACAATACCAGGATTAGTGGGGTAAAGCAAGAATTGCCTTGAACTCCTTGATCAGATCTCAGAGCGCGGCACTAGCCTATGTCAGGACTTGTGAAAAAGTCAATATTACCAGTCGATTTAGAAGATGAGATGAGTCTCTATGTGTAGAATGATTTTTACGGCCAGATGAATTTCCTGATGCCAACCTCATCAGACGAGTTCATGAGAGATGGACTGAACATGAATGATACTGGACTAGAAAATCGACTGGAGTGTCATTTTATTAGGAGGCATTGTTCAGACATTTTTCTGGAGTTGAAAATGGGAATCCATGGACAATCATTTCAAGAACAGGCGACGCAGGGATCCGTTTTAAAATCCCAAGCAATGGGATTAAAATCAAAGGAAATTAAACGACGATTTACAATGATAACCTGGAGGTAACTTGGAAGATTATAGACTAGATATTTTCAGCTGGGGGAAACCAAAAAGCAGAATATTAAATACAAAAGTCATTCAGTTGTGACGCCGGATCGCAACGAAACGGGGGGCTCTTTGGAGGAGGGCTGAAGAGATCAATGCAAATAACGTGACAACCATTAACATAAACCCAGTGGTTTGCTTTCCTGACCCAGTCGGAGACTGGAAGCAGGCTGTGGATTTTCATTTCATTTCAGTGGTTTGCTGCGGATGTATGAGTAACTTCACGCGTGATAACTTATCTATTGCGTTCTTTGCTTCTGGATCACCGGAATAACAAACGACTGAACAAAACAAAAGGATTTATCAAGAACATCAGAACTCCTTTGACAAAGTACAGAACGAGACACCGAAGAAGATAAAAGCATAATGGGCACTCTCGATATACAACAGCTTCAGAACGAGATCACACAAAGGACCTCCGGAATTGCTTTCAGGGCAGGCTCTGTTAAACGCGTGTGAGGCGAGACATCAAAGGGAGATCTCACCTTACTGATGTGACTATTGAAATGAACATGTCAGACGAAAGAAACACAAGTGGAAGAAAGAAGGAACTCCACTGACTTTTAAATGAGTATGTATGTGGGTCAGTGAACGTGCGATTGCAGCACAAGATATTTGTTCGAGACGCTTCCTCAGGTTCATTAGCGTGTAATGGAGTTAACTTCAAATACTTGTGGGACTATATTAAACGTGGTTATTAAGTTTAATGAGTAAATCGTTGAAGGGGAAACATTATCACTTTAATACACATTACAAATAATGTTTTCACACGATGAGTAGTTTAAGCAGAAATTCTGATTTAAAATTTTACTAGAATGGAGCATTTGTCACGGTTTATTATAAAAAGTAGCCAAATTATCTGAACATGGCATATTAAAGATCCGTGAAGAATTTAAAACTCCATCATACTTAGATAATGAAGATAAGTTATCACGCGTGAAGTTACTCATACATCCGCAGCAAACCACTGGGTTTATATTAAAGACGCACCCATTCTTTTACTTTGTAGCAATTATAACTGTGTATAAATATATGCTGATACGTACTTGGTCGAATGCCCGATGTTTGCCATCCGAAGTCTCGGCAATTCTTGTATTACGTAGCTTTGAACTCATTCAAGTTATGTGAGGTTCAAACGAAACTGCTTTGCTACTCTTTTATTTCATCAGGTCCAATCTTTACATGGCTGGTTAATGTTAGAACCAACATAAACATTAAAATTTAAGCAGTTCTAACTTATGCTCATGTGTTATAATAAACATTCAATACTGTATAAAATTTAGAGGATGGCCTCGTACACCTTGGAGCACAGGAGAAGATGGATGACCCTAAAGGCGGCACTCTTTGTGAGTGAGGTGTCATGAGCCGTGCTCTGAGTCCGACTGTGACCGTCATGGATGGCAAAGGGTCTTGACTCTCAGCTGGCTAACTATCGACTCATGCGTAGGTCCAATTTGTAGAACTCGATGTGACTACAGACTAATACGAGGGGGAAATAATAGTATTCACTATCGTTTGCGGGATATGCTTGCAGTGCTTTAATACCATACGAGATGCAGGCAGTGCCAACACGAGTTAGTTGGGTTGCAGCAAACGATATTGGAAGGGACTGCTGAATCACCAGGTATATGGACCATTTGCTGAAGGGCATAAACTGGCTAGATGGGGATTCAATTAGGTGGAAAATAGGAAAATAATCTGGCTAATGTTGATGACCTTGTTGTAATGAGAGACTCCATCAACATTCCACAAGCCAACTTGTTTAGAACTTATAAAGGAAAAGGAAGCTTGTTGTTTTACGTGACCGTTAATCTCACGATTATTAGCCACAGAACCTCCATTTTACGTGGAATCTCAACCACAGGACGCGATATTTCATTTCGAAATTCTCACATGCATTGCCTGGCAATCGAACCTGGTCCGCCTTGGTGAGAGGCAGAGATCTTGGCCACTGCAGCACCACGCACCTCTTTAGAACTTAAAACAGAAATGTAAGGAATATGGTGCGAAAGTGATGTCTGTAGGATAGAAACACATGCAAATAGAAATCAGGTGGGAGGGACTAAATCGGAACAGGTGGACCATTTTAAATACTTAGCTTGTACATTTTCTCAGGATGTTAGTATAGGGAAAGAGTCAATGTGCAGGAAAGCCAATGCAGTGAGTTGTCGGGTATGATGTATAGTATTATGCAAGAAAGAAGTTAGAGTTGCGATGAAACTCCCTCTACATCGCTCAGTATTTAGACCAACCGTGCTGTATGGAAGTGAGAGCTGGGTAGACTCAGGATATTTCATACATTTCATATGAGGGTAACACGAATGATTGCTGGGAGAAATAGATATGATAGATGAGCAATGGTAGGAAGGTAGTCGCAGTAAAGAGATGAAGCCTAAGTTAGAAATGAACACGTCAGGTAGTCAAGGCTACTATTGTTACTGAGGAGAGAGCGGTGGGCATAGTTTAGACCGGGACCGGTGTCGGACAATTTTCACACTTCGGCAGACTATAACTTTGGAACGGTAAGTCGGAGGAAACAAATGTTTAAATAAATGTTGCAGACAATTTCTGATTCACTCTTGTGACATTTTTTCTAGGACAAAAAGTGAAAAAAACCCTTTTTTGGAAATTTTGGCGCCACCTAGCTTCTGCATTTCAAAACGTATGACATGACCTCACGGAGACAAATTGTAGGTGACAATGCCCTCTACATTTTTAGTTTAAAAATTTTTCTTTAAAATACGTAGATTCAGAGAAAAACGCTTTTCAATTTTTTTGAGTTTTCCGACAACGTGATACTACAAATTATTCCGAAATGTAGAGTTAAGCTTTTTTGTGCTTTTCTAACGATTTACAAAAAGCACGGTTTGAAACAAAACCATCCCAGCTGTACTGTACTAGCAGGCAGAGGTAACAGCGAAAGCTGTGTCAGTTGACTTCCAATGCTTGTCTGATAACACATACATCCCAGATGACGGCCACTGTAGCGCAAGGGTTTAATCCCCCAACTCTCTCTAACTTTCATTGACGACTATAGAGGGCTGGTTCTAAGTTGTTTAACATTTCAATTTAGAGAATAGATTATTAACGTACTCGGACAACGTAACATAGCCACGGTCACTTTCTTTCCCCATCCTAGCCTTAATTGTTAAATTTACCCGCTATTGTAGACCCCCAACAATTACACAGGTTAGCATATACACAATTGAATTTAACAGATTTAATCCCCCAAATTGTGCTGGAACTCTTTTTATTTATATCCTAGAAAAACGCTAGGATAGCTTTAATCCTAAGACCACGGCAGCCTCTATCCCAATCCCATCGCTAATATATTGTCCTACCCGAAACTAAGAAGCGAATGGATTGGATTTTCACCTTACCCATTAGATACCAGTTTAATTACATGTTTGTTTCCAACTAATTGTAGTTTTATCCGGCAGAGGATATATCTCAGTGAAGAGAGCGTTTACCTTGCAAGTTAAAGGCCTCGGGTTCAATCCCCGACTCCTCGAACCTCTTTGCCCCACCTGTGTAATGTTTAAATAGCTTTGTTTTACAACTGAATCCACATATTTATACAATATAACTTAAGTCAACGCTTACTGTTTCCCCCAATCATATCTATAATTGTTAAATATAACTGTTACTATGGACACCATAATAACACAGGTTATCTGACATGCATTTAAATATCACGTATTTACATTGAAATTTACGCAAGCCCATAAACTACACCTACTAAAGGATCGGAGGATTCGATTTACACTTAACCTAATCAGGAAATAGTTTTCAATAGTATTTTCGCGACCATTCTAGGCGAATGCTGGGATAGATTCTATCTAACTTATAAGCATGGTCGTTTTTGACTCGATTACAAGCCTGGAAAGAATAACAATTCTAACCATTATCTCTTAGGTCTGCCCCTGGTTCTCTTACCGTTTTCAGCGAAACTCATTAACCTCTTAGGTAATCCCCACTTTCTTATTTTTTTACGGCTCTACCATGCGAGTTGGTTCACACGAACAGGTTTTTCTAGTGTGTTCATTTCCAACTTTACCTTTATTTATAAGTTCCCTTTTGCTATTATGACCACACATTTATCCCAGCAATTAATCCTGCTACCCTCATAACAGCTACCTCTCGCTTATGTATTAATTATTTTAAATGTGCCCAGAACCCTCACCTTACAACTCACAGTTGAATATTATTTTTCATTAACACTAGATACGATTGTTGTCAGATGGGGCATTCAACATTAAAGACCACTGTCTCACATAATCGTTAATTGCATTAGACCCACATGCTCTCACTTTAACATCAATGACTCTGAATCCTTAAATTGCCATTGCCATTGAGGTCAAAAATCATAGGGGTTTAAACCATTTTACTCGATAAAACTATTACCTCAACATTGCTTGTCAGCACTGAATCATTATGATACCCAGTACACAAAATCGCAGATAGAGTGCATTACTATAGAAAGTTGCTAGCCGATGGACCCCATATTTTTAGTTCAGAGTAAGCAGTCAACACACTTTCCAAAAGGCTTTCGCTCAGTACCTGATAATACACATTTCTATTTTTACCTACAAACCCTGTACCCCAACTAGGAATGTGACTAGAGCAACCGATGACCCAGTCAATGTTATCTATGCAGTTTTCCAGAAGTGGTTTGGAACACTACATTTCTATACATGTCCTGTAAATATAATACATATCCGTTTTAGCCCATTTTCCTACCGACTAAGGTCGGAACACCCTAGAACTTTGTCTGAGTTCAAGAGTTGCCGAAACGGTCCGGGGTTTCTTAACTCTACCTAACACTATAGATATTAACAACACTCATTGGATACCAGTCCAAAAGAACGGAAAGATAGCGATAGTAATTAAGAAAAACGGACGATACTTATGTAATATTTTTTAAATTTAATTTTTACAATATGTACACACAGCATACAACTCTCTCTTTACGATTTCTTGGTAGGCCTATAGTTTTTAAACACAACAGTTTTTATAACTGCTTCCAATCACTGATGTTCGCAAAAACTGGGGAAGCCGCAATGGTTTTATAGGTGCAAAAACCTCATCCTCCCCTTTTTCATTATTATCATAATCATCATCATCTTCATCATTATTACTATCTAGTCCTTTTTGGTCCTCTTGCAATAGCACCTCATGCATAGTCTGTGCTGCCTTTGATAGTGTTGAGGGCTTTTTGGATGGGGATGATTGTTTAACGTAGGTTTGTTATCATCATCATCATCATCATTATTATCATTGTCATTATAATTATTATTATTATAATTTTCACCTTTGTCCACTGCTACCTCATTGATGATCTCTATTGCCTTTGATAGTGTTGAGGGCTTATCGGATGTTGAAGACTGTCCTAAAATGAATTTTTAAGGAGATCACAAATGCTTTTTAACAATCAAAGAACTATGTGCACGAGAGCGCTTTAGTAAATTTAACTCGAGAGGAATATTATATTGAGCAGCAATATCTTTTCTCGGACTCTCCTTTTAGAATTATGATATTTTTTTCTTAACAGCAACCGTGTTCAGCCCGGAGCACCACATTGATGATCACTCACACTCAAGACCTCACCATTTTTACTTTTCAGATCGCCCCGACATCTTTTTGACTTCTCCTTTGAGCATCGCCAGAATAATATTCCATCCACATTTTATCGCGTATAGTTATAAGAATAGCCTTTATAGAGTGCACACGCCTACCTTTGTTGGTTGTAGAAAGTTCCATAGTAGTAACTGACTTGTCAGTCTGATTTGCATAATACAAAGGTTACAACAGTTCTGGTGAAGGAGTGATTCAGGGTCGGCTTTTTTAGACGCTTATGTCTACACTCACTTTTTATGTCGGCTTATTTAGATGATTACTTTATGTCGGCTTATTTTTATATGGGCATATTTTAAGGCATATTTTATATCGGCTTATTTTGGCGGGTTATTTTATGTCAGCTTATTTCGCAGCTTACTTTTATGTCAGCTTATTTAACGGCTTATTTTTATGTCGGAATATTTAGAGGTTTATTTTATGATGGGTTATTTGCAGGATTATTTTTATGACAGCTCCTTTTGCGACTTATTTTATGTTTGCTTATTTAGAGGCTTATTTTTATATCGGCATATTTAGTGGTTTATTTTATGTTGGTTTTTTTGGAGGATTATTTTTATGACAGCTAATTTAGAGGCTTAATTTTATGTAGGCTTATTTGTTGACATTATTTTATGTAGGATTATTTAGAGGCTTATTTGACAGGTCTTTACAACATGGATGATAACTTTTAATTGCTTTTTAATGGCCTGGGTGGGCGCTTTTTTGAGAAACCTCATTGTACCTCCCATGGTCTTGAAGAAGTATCCCAACCCTTTTAATGACACTAGTAGCTTTACAGCTACGATTGCAAGTAAGCAACAACAACTCACCAAAATTTTAAGAATTCTTGAGTACTCTAACCTATCTCAAAATAAAATTGAAAATTGCTATTACTGGACCAAACACTTCTATCCTACTCCTAGTCTAATCATTAACCTTAACGTATTTAACATGGTCTAGAATATGGTCTTTCCATTTTCAAATGGTAGTTCAATTCTTTTTGCAGCGATCACTGCTGCTGTTCCAAGTTGCTAGGATCAACTTAGATTTTCTATCTTAACTCTAGTTCTTTCTAATTGTGTTGTTGAGGCACTCTGATATGTGATATACTTGCTCATTTAATCTAGTCTACGCAATAATTGCAAGTTTTATATAAATTATTTTCGAGTTAAGTTTGGTCTCAGACCAATAATTTAGCAGCAACCGCTCTATTTGGCGCATAGCACTTTCTGCAATTTTATTGCTTTAATGTTGCCTCAGTGCATAGTTTAAATTTTTTAGCCACGGCCGCCCTGTTGTATCTTATAACATTTCATAATTACTCAAGTTTAAAAATACATGCCAATTATTGTTGAAGCCAATTAACATTATCAATCTTTTTTTCCTTAATCTTCACTTATGGCAGCATCTTGAGATGCGCCTCGTGAACTTTGTTAACTACTTCCTTGGTTTGTTGTGCTCTTATCAAAACTTTTCTATCTACTACTTCTGTTTAGCTTATAGGTTTTCTCTTAAGATTGTTTATCGCTGGTATAGTTCGCTCAGCTGACTTCCTACCTAGAGCCGTTTTCAATCTATGCATCTTTATTATTCCCTTTCGTAATCTAGACTGTGTTTAATCTAGCTAAATCTCTTATTAGTACCTTCCTTGTGAGAGATTTATTTTTATTTTTCGAGCACAACAATCACTTCTTTATAAAAGCTTTAAGCTTTATTATATTTACAATCATAGCAGGCATTTGTAAATGGGCCACGGGCCACCCCTTCCCTCATGCTGCTCTGCTTAGGGAAGTTCAAAATCCTTTAGATTTCAGCACTGAATTAATACATTTGTTACTAACGTATTTATGATTTTTTGCTTCTTATCTTAATAAACTATTTATTTGTTTGGGTTCTTCCCATTTATCCGATCTTGTGATTTCACTCCTAAACCCGCTCCTCATTCTACGTCATCTTACCGATGGTGGCGATTGGACTCTCTTCCAATTGCTCCACATCGTCTTTTTTTTTCGAATTGCTATCGCTTAACTTTCCGCTCTTTTGTACTGGTGTCCAATGAGTGTTGTTAATATCTATAGTGTTAGGAAGAGTAAAAAACCCCGGCAACTCATGAACCCAGACAATGTTCTAGAATGTTCCGACCTTTGTTAGTCGGTATGAAAATGGGCTAAAACGGATATGTATTAAATTTACAGGACTTTTCTTCAATCCATTAATTAATAATTATCCCAGTCATTCAGATCCAGACGGCATGACTGCATTACCAATTACAGTACAGCCCCTATTCAACAACTAAATTCAAAATCCCCATATAAATTCATTCATAACCAACACAATAGCCTACGCAATAATATCCAAAACAGTAATAGTTCATAAAACCTTTATAACACTCACGCAGTATGCAAATCAGCCATGGCGCTCGCCACATTCCAAGCCATATCACCCGGCTAACAGAGCTCGTTCTGCTATGACAACAGAATATCCCAATAATCAATTAATTATTCCAAGTCACCCAATATATTTTACACACACAAATTATTCCAACCTTATCTTAGACACACAGCCGTCGAGGTGACTGCCGGCCGACAACCGCCTGCGGCGGAATAAATATTTATCAAAAATTATTATTACTAATATTACTATACGTAACTAATTATTATGAAATAATCACTAAAATTATTCCAGATTTCAACTTACACCCCCCCCCCCCTACCTTGACTTATTTACACCAGGCAGAGTAGCGCATTGTCGCAACGGTACATGTTCCCTAAACGGCTCGCTTCGCTCGCAGCCAGCGGCTATTAAAATAGATTAGCAGTATACTTCTGTAAAAATGTAGATAACATTGACTGGGTCATTGGTTGGCTCTAGTCACAATCCTTGTTGGGTTACAGGGTTTGTAGTAAAAATAGAAATGTGTATTATCCAGTGCTGAGCCAAAGCCTTTTGGAAAGAGTGTTTACTGCTCACTCTGAACTAAAAGCTGTGTAGTTCGTTGACTAGCAACTTACTATTTTAATGCACTCTATCTGCAGTTTTGTTTACTGTGTATCATAATGATACAGTGCTGACAAGCAATGTTGAGGTAATAGTTCTGTCGAGTAAAATGGTTTAAAACCCCTATGGTTTTAGACCTCATTGGCAGTGGTAATTTAAGGATTCAGAGTTTGTGATTGAGGCAGATGACCTCGTAGTTCCTCCCCTTGAAACAACCATAACTAACTAACCAATAATTAACTAGAGTTTTTGATCTTAAAGTGAGAGCATGCGGGTCTAGTGCAATGAACGACTATGTGAGATAGTGGTCTTTACGGTTGAATGACCTATTTGACAGCAATCTTATCTAGTGTTAATTAAAAATAAAAGTCAACTGTGAGTTGTAAGGTGTGGGTTCTGGGTACATTTAAAATAATTAATACAAGCTAGAGGTAACTGATATGGGGGTAGCAGGAATACTTGCTGGAACAAATATGTGGTCGTAATAGTAAATGGGAACTCATAATTAAAGGTCAAGTTGGAAATGAACTCACTAGATAAACCTGTTCGTGTGAACCAACTCGCATTGTAGAGCCTTAAAAAATAAGAAAAGGAAGATTACCTAAGAGGTTAATGAGTTTGGCTGAAAAGGGTAAGAGAACCAGAGATAGACCTAAGAGATAATGGTTAGAATTTTTATTCTTTCCAGGCTTGGAATAGAGTCAAAAACGACTATGCTTATAAGTTAGAATCTATCTAAGCATTCGCCTAGAATAGTCGCGAAAATACTATTGAAAACTATTTCCTGATTGGGTTAAGTGTAAATCGAATCCACCAAGCCTGTAGTATGTGTAGTTTATGGGATTGCGTACATTTCAATGTAAGTAAGTGATTTTTAAATGTATGTCAGATAACCTGTGTTATTATGGCATCCGTAATATCAGTTAAATTTAACAATTAGAGATATGATTGGGAAAAAAGTAGGCGTAGACTTAAGTTATATTGTCTAAATATGTAGATTCAGTTGTAAAACAAAGCTATTTAAACATTATACAGGTGGGGCAAAGGAAGTTCGAGGAGTTGGGGATTGAACCCGAGGCCTTTTACTTGCAAGGTAAACGCTCTCATCAATGAGCTATATCCTCTGCCTGATAAAACTACAATTCGTTGGAAACAAACATGTAATTAAACTGGTATCTAATGGGTAAGGTGATAATCCAATCCATCCCTTCTTAGTTTCGGGTAGGACAATATATTAGCGATGGGATTGGGATAGAGGCTGCCGTGGCCATAGGATTAAAGCTATCCTAGAGTTTGTCTAGGGTATACATAAAATGAGTTCCAGCACGATGTGGGGGATTTAATCTGTTAGATTCAGTTTGCGTCTTGATCTTGGATCAGTCAGATGCATTTAACGGTGTTCATTACGACTTTATTCAATTTTTGTTATTCGAGTCTCAGCTGCACCCAAGGATTAAAATTTGAAGTTGGGAAGGGCAGGCTTGAAGTTTATGTGGTTTATAATCTAACTATCGCAAGTCACTGTACTCCCATTTTAAGTGGAATCCGAACCACTGGATGTGGCATCACATCTCGGAAAGCTCACATGTCTTATCCAGGAATTGAATTCAGTGCACCTTGGTAGAGGCAAAGAGATTGACCGCTTTGCCATAACGCCTCGATCAACACCACAGAAAACAGACTGTAGAAGAGATTACACACTAGGCTGATAAAAATATGCAGCGTAACAACATTAAATAATTGCATAGTGACCCTTACTTTCAGAGTGTGCTAATACTGCACAGAATTCAGAAAGGTTAGGACGAATTTGCACTCGAGCTAGTCTTGAAAGAAGCTCGAGAGCGAGTCTCCTAAGTTACCGTCTAAGTACTCTGTCCTTTGATCTGCTTGTCGCCTGTCAATCATCAGAGATACACTCACAAGGAACACTCACCAAATCCACCTCTCCAATTTTGACGAAATATGACGTGCGACATCGTTTAAGTCCAATACAGGCCGATTCTTAAACTTGAGACTCCTATTCACATTTCACGCCAATACGAGCCGTTCGAAATGGCGAGTTTTGATGTTGGCGAGCGATATTGATATCCCCACCCCTTGTTTATCACTGATTGCACGAACGGTGTACTGTGGGGAAGTGAGGTGAGGTGAGTTAAGGCTAAATGTCCCGACACTTTGGTAAGAATATATTTCAACAGATGGCAGCACAATCGAAGCTGAATTTATTTATTTATTTATTTATTTATTTATTTATTTATTTATTTATTTTTGTACCGAAGGGGAGTTCCGATCTGCGATCTGAAAACTGCTATGTACTCTGTCTAGTAGCAGAATTGATATTAATTCATTGCTTACTTTTTAATTTCAAAAACAGAAAAGTTGATGTTTGTTTTTCTAATATCTGATTAAAATTCGAAAGAAAACGGGTAATACGAAAGTTGAGTTTTACTCACTGATTCCAAAGTCGCATCAAAAACCTAAATCGGTTGAATAGAACCGTCGGGGTCACTTTGGGAAGTTTATGAATAAAAGTGTTACTGTATTTGCAACAAGTCGCGGCAGTAGAACAAGGTCATGGTGAGCGGGTTGGTGGAGGGTTGAGAGGGGGGGGGGGGGGGGGGGAGGGGAGGGGAGCGTAGCTCGAGTTATTTGAGAGAGCGATAACGTTGCCAGACGGTATGGAATTCCCGAGCATCTAGTCCAATGTTGCAATTGACTGTGCTGGTTAGTTCTGAATTATTGTCAAGGTTTGGATATTTCTGAGTGATCATTTGACATTTTACCAGTTCCTAGTTACGACTTCTTGTTTTCAGTTCATCGATCTCATTAATTACTTTTTGTTTAATTTATTTTACCTGCAACAATATTATTTTTAATGCCCGTTAGGTGTTCTATTTTCGGCACTTTTTTTTGGACAGTATTTCTGGTAGAATAGATTTTTAAAGGCAATTTTGCCCTCCAGGTTGGTGGTTCCCACGGACTCAGCGAGGGAACTCGCCAGTACCGTCTTTCCAGGCAGTGTCCTAGAGCTGGACTATTTGGTAGGATTGGATACAACTGGGGAGATGTGATCAGCACTTCGCCCAGGTGGCCCCACCTGCAAAGCGAACAGGGGCCTCATGAGGGATGGGAAGGGATGATTGGGATGGATAGGCAAGGAAGAGGGAAGGAGGCGACCGTGGCCTTACAGTAGATACCATCCCGGCATTTGTCCGAAGACGAAGTGGGAAACCACGGAAAAAAAACACTTCGAGGAGGGCTGAGGTAGGAATCGAACCCCCTCTACTCATTTGGACTACCCGATGCTGAGTAGACCCCGTTCCAGTCCTCATACCACTTTTCAAATTTTCGGAATCGAACCCAGGACCTCCGGGGGCCATAGCGTGGCATGCTGACCGCCACGCTACGGAGGTAGAATAGATACATGTACATATAGGTAGACTACGACTGGTGGAGAGCATTACGGTCATAAAATGGAGTTTTTTTTTTTTTAGTTTTTGTTGAAAAATGGAGCCACCATAAAAACCGATTCAAGGGCATTCCACTAAATCCCAGGGGAGATTGCGACTAAGTACCAAGAAAAGGAAGCCAGGACCTAAAACAAACAAAAAAAAAACAAAAAAAAAACCACCTCTTCACACCCGTAAGTTTTTTTTCTAGTTTATATTTGAAATTATATAATTCTTTACGCTTGCATTAGAGAATCTGTAATGCACTGAGCAGTTATGATTTCACTTATATTTTACCTGTAGCCTACAAGTTGGATAACTTAACGTCACCCCGAAATCTGCAGGCTACATGGTTGAACAGCACAGCGGTTGCTTGTTAGGCCTAGGCCCTTCATGTGCTGTCGCGCCACGGGTGTAATTTGTTTTTTACTTCTAATACGTAAGTGTAGGAGTACAAAATCACGAACTATTCAGTGTCAACATTTTTCAGAGAAGCAAGTTCGACTTCAAATGAAAACAATGCGTTGTGTGGAAAAATAAAGGCGTAGCGAATGTGAAAATGGAAAATTGGTACCCGGAAATACTGGATTGGATTGGGATCCATAAAGACTGCAAACAGTACTTTTGAACTAGCAGCGGGCAAGGTGAAGACAAACAGCTAACTGCAACCAAACTTATGCGTTATTGCTTGCAGCCTAATTGCAAAAAGTTCCCAGCTAGTATCAAACACCACCAGCAATGCTGCCGAAATGTATGTGTCCCTTGTTGCAAAATTCACGGGAGGTAAGCAGGTCAATCGAGGGAAACGAGGTTCCTTCACTCATAGAACCAAAGCTGCCAGGCTGGTCTTTCAGTTTGGGCCATTCTGGCACTATAAAACAATGAAATCAGTTTAGAAAAAAAGAAAATATACCTGCCACAATAGTGAAGGACACTGTACTCAGCAGAAAGAGAAGTAGAGCAGCTTTCCAAAAAAGTTTATTTGCGTCGCGAGAAGGGAAAAAAATGTCCCGACAACAGTCTAATGAAATAAAACGTACTGTCTCACTTGATTATGGAAACCGATCAATGAAGTTGGATTTCGATGAGGTACTGTTGAGAGAGTTTGTGGTCTTGTTTGTTATGTCTAGAAGACGATACCTAGAGTTGGAAGTCTGCATCGGATGGTTTTTAGATTAATAATAATAATAATAATAATAATAATAATAATAATAATATCGTATGGCCTCGGGTGCCGGGTGCAAGCTTTGTAATTTGACACCAAGAGGGTAGCTTGCATGTCGAATTTCGTTATTCCTTGAATCACTATGAATGTCAAGGAGGTTAGAAATCTAAGCTCCTTGAACACTATAGCACTTTCTAGTAGAGAAATGAGGAACTTTGTGTTGGCGGAAAATCCCGAGAATAATGTTGCCATTATGAACACGACCTACTGAATTCAAATGGGTTATTTAATATGCCAACATCGTATGACATGCGTGTCATTTTTGCCGCCTTTCCAAAAAAAATAATCACTTACCACGGCCAGGAGCGAACCTGCAATCTTGGGGTTAGTAGACCGACACCGTGACAAGCTGGTTTTTAGAATAGATATTCCCAATAAACCTGAACACGAACATATGTTGTCCGTCTTTTTTCTAAAATATCAAGAACGTGCTAACTACAAACCAGTCATATCTTTCTATACAGTATTCGATTTCGCATCGAGTGAAACCAGTCGCTGCTCTGTGCGGTAAGAATTATGCCCTACAAAATATTACAAATGTCGGAACAAGATGTTTTTTTGTTCGGGAGTTTATCCTTAAATAACTCTAAAGCAGTTACCTAGAAGGGAATCCAGTGCTATCAGCAACTATCCTGAGTGTGTTTTCACCGTTTTTTCCACAATCCCTCCAGGTAAATGCCGAGATAGTACCGTACGTGAAGTTTCAGGGCACCTGCCCCATCCCTGACTCTAATACAGTTACACACATAATCAACTACACGGGACTTATGATGATGATGATGATGATGATGATAATAACGTTATTGTCCTTATGTCCATATTAACTACTGTGGCTTTTAGCGACGCCGAGATGCCGGAATTTTGCCCCGAAGGGGATCTTTAACGTGCCAGTAAATCTAATGACACAGCTCCCTCGCATTCGCGCACCCTCAAATGCCAAGTGGCTGCATCAAGATTCGATCCTGCAACCTTGGGAACAGAAAGCGAGAACGTTACCGCTGAGCCACGCAGCCAGCCAAAGGTACTGATGAATAATACGTCCCAAGCCCCTACAATGTATTACTATCAACAAGAATGTTAGAGGAAGTAAGAAAGGTATCTGTACGAACACATTGTGTCAACGTTACATATTGTGACACTACTACAGTATAATTTTATTGCTCAGAAACTGATAATGTTCCACGCCTAGGCACTTGTACACGTAACTCGTCGAACTATAATATTTGTGACAAGAGGAAGACAACTCATTCCTGTCGTCAAATTGTTCCCTTCTCCCTCCGCCCTGTCAGCGTGTTCATCATTTTCCTTGTGCAAGAGATATTGTGGAGCCGCGCCGCCTACCACCCTTTTCAAAACAATTCCCAAACTAATGCTGTCGATTCCATTCACCCGATATTAATTCTGAAAAATGCATTGGAAACAGGAAATAAATCTCCATTTTCCTATTACCAGATTTTTTTCATATTTTAAGCAGAGATATAAAAACAGTTAGTAACTTTTTTGTTTTTCACATTTTGGAAAATGCATCGAATTAATAGATCGCAAATACGAGCTTTCGTTCAAGAGAAAACTGAAAAAAGAAATTGTCTCATTTTGGTGCTGCTACGTGGTGTCAGAATTACAAACTAAAAAACGGAAGACCAGCCGACAGTGACAAGCCATGTCAGGGGCGAGGGGTCAGATGAAAAATGTTTACAAGCTATAGGTACGGCATCGATTTAAAAAAATCACTTTTAATGTTCACCCCCTTCCAAAATTCGAAAAAGACTTAAATCTTTATTGTAACATTCACCAAAACAAGAAGAAAAAATATACGCGATCTGAGAAATATCGCAAGTTTTGAGCCTTTCAGAAGGTAATACATCACAGGAAGAGTTGACTATGAAAGTGACCTTCGAGAGAAGGCACCGAAGTTTCGATGATGTTCCAATATGCTTGGTGCAAAATTCGATACATATGTGAAAGGCCAGGCCGTTTTGGATTCCCAGAGAATACTGTTGGGGACACGCTGTGTTCTATGTGTAAGTCAGTCAGTGTGATTTCGAACATGTAGCCAATAAGAAAGCTAATTATTTTTCAAAAATGTATATTCGAATCACATCTGTGCCTAATCTCTGTAAACGTGCAAAGGGAACAGGACAAACATTTGAATGTGACAACATATTAGGATATCTCATAAGTAATGCCATTTTTAGCCTATTTTCCTTTTATGATTAAATAGGCTTATGAGATCACCTTTTGTCCGTGGGTGCGTATGTGTGTGTGTGCCCCTATAATAACTTCTAAACGGCCGGAGAGACTTCAATGAAACACGGTAAGGTCATAGCACCATTTCGGCCGACCACGACCGTGCCCTTCAAATTTTATTACGTCTCACCAATCCATCATGGCGGCTGTGCGAAATATTTAACCAGCATTCAATATCTCCGAAACTATTACCGATCTCACCCTGAAATTTTTCACGGTGATAAAGGGAACTACTAAAAGTTCACCTCTGAGACTTTCAAAAACCTGGTAAATACAAAACCAACATGGCGGCCAAGCGAAGTTGAGACCTTTAGGTAGACTTGTCTCGCGATTTATCCATCCAAACGCAATGAAACTTGCTACAGCAAATGTTTATACACATTGTAATGCACTGGCATCTAATTTAATTCAATTGTTTATATAACCTCAAGATGGCGGCTGTGCGAAATATTTTACTGGCATTCTATATCTCCGAAACTATTACTGATATCACCCTAAAATTATATACAGCGATAAAGAGCACTACTACATGTTTATCTATGTAAAATTCAAAAACCTGCAAAGCACAAAGCGAACATGGCGGCCAAGCGAAGTTGAAATATTTTAATAGACTTTTCTCGCGATTTAACCATCTGAGCACAGTGAAATATGGTACAGTAAATGATTATACATGTTGTAATGCACTGTCATCTAATTTAGCACAATTGTTTACATAGCCTCAATATGGCGGCTGTGCGACATTTTAAAATTAAGTTTTTATTTCTTGTGTCGTAATCATGTGATCTACGTGAAAGTTTGAATAATGAACCTACGCAATAATTTTCCTCTAATGGCATATAACTCTATGGCCTATACATATATCAATCCAAAATGGCTACCATCCAAAAAATTAGATGGTTCTCAATATCTACGAATCTTTTACGGCAATCAAACTGAAACTTTTCATGTTCATAGAGGCTATGAACATAAGTTCACCTATATGACTTTCAATAACCTGGTGAGCACAAATCCAACATGGCGGCGACGCGAATTATAAATATTTAAATGGACATTTCTCGCGATTTAACCATTTGAGTGCAGTGAAACTTGGTACGGTAAATGCTTATACAAATGTTAATCCACTGGCATCTAATTTATTTCAATTGTTTTCATAACCACACGATGGCAGCTGTACAAAATTTTAAAATCTCGTTTTTACTTCTTGTGTCCTATTCATGCGATTGAAGTTTGCATACTACACGTACACAATAATCTTCATGTAATAGTGCATAACTTTAAGACCTACATATATAACATCCAAATGGCAACCATCCGTAATATTAGACGGTTCTCAAGATCTACGAATCTATTACAGCAATAAAACAGAAATTTCGTATGTTGATAAAGACAATTAACATAGGTAGGATGTATGAAAATAGGATTTAGTTCTTCACGGAACTACTTGTTTAAGTTTGGTGTTTTATAAGATAGAATTGGTTTCCTTTGGTTCTCCAATTCTATTTACAGGAGACCATGACTAAAATTGCGTATAGGCCTATTGCGAGAATGCATCAGTAGTCAGTTGTTGATACCCATCACAAATGGAATTTACAACGTTGGAGGTTAGGGTCCTTCTAAAGCACTACTGGAAACAAGATTACAAAGCTGCTGCCGCGGCTCGAAGGATATGTGAAGTGGAAGGAGAAGGTGTCAATAGTGAGCGTGTGGCACAACGATGGTTCCAACGTTTCAACACTAGAGAAGAAAACACTACAGATTTACCGCGTTCTGGAAGACTCTAACTATGGGATATTAAGGCTGTGTCCCAATACTCAAGTTGTCTGCTATTGACTAGCTGCTAGCTACTATGTGCTATGCACTACGGAGATTTGGGACATGTCTGCTTGATCACAGCCTCCTTCATAGACTTGTGTTCTGAAACGCACTGGACTTACATGCCGGTGCCAAACCAACACTCAAGATGGCGGTGATCTGCTACTCCTTGTAAGCTCTTTGCGCTTTCATCAGCTGTTTTAAATGAACAATACCTGAACGATACGATCATGGATGCGCCAAGATGATCACTTTTTAGCCGAGCCCTAATTATGGTTTGTGTTTGGCTTAAGTCAAAGACAACCTACAATTTACATAACCTACAATACCAATAAGCTACAATTTCTATAACTTCCTTGACGTAGTCGGCCAATCTAGCAAGCACTTTCGTTCACTAGCTACTACAGACTTGATTGCTATGTGCTAAGCAGTATTGGATCACGACTTCTGACGTCACATCCGGTATAGTAGTCGACTATCTAGTTCGCTACGGCTGAAATTGTACTATTGGGACACAGCCTAATAATATACGCAGAGATTTGGAAGAAAATCCGGAAAGAAGTAGGCTACTCGTAGGCTGTCAGAAGAACTTTGTACATCAAAAGATACCATGCATCACCAGATTAAGAAACTTGGAAAATCAAACAGATGCTGTAAATATCTGTAACTCATGAATTGACCCCTGAACATGCTCAACGTAGAGTGGATATCTGTCGTCAGCTTATCGGTAACCCCATGGACGATAGATTTATCAGGAGAATTGTCACATGTGATGAAAGATGGGTCTATTACCGCAACGCTGACACCTCGAAACAGTGACTTAGTCCCCGTCAACCTGCTCAAGTCACCGTTAGAAAGGATCGGTGCGACCCCAAAGTGATGTATGCCTGGTGGAATTTTGGAGGAGTGATTCACTGGGAGTTTGTTCCAAACGGGCGTGCAGTCAATGTGGATCTTTGTTCTCAACACCTGGAACGAGTTTATTAAATTTTGAGACGGTGATACTCAACATTAATTAACCAAAATAAGAGTTCTCTTGCATCAGGACAATGCGAGACCTCCACTGCACGAACAACCATGTCCCCCCAGGGGCTCACATCTAGTGGGACGTGGGTTGACGACAACGGGGCCCCAGCCGAGTCCGGCATTGCTACCACTTACTTGTGCCCGGCTCCTCTCTGTCTTCTTTCCTGTCGACCTCACTTGGCCAACTCTTGTTCTCTTCCGACCCCGACGGTATTAGGGTATCCGAGGCCTAGGGAGTCTCTTCCTTTCCCGCCTTAATTGGCTCTTGTGTCATCCTTTCTGATCCCCTCCTTCTGCGAGGGGTCAGCCTCCTTCTTTTTTTTTCATGTTATCTCCTGCCTCCTGCTCAAAGCCCTCAAGGAGGCAGGGTGTATGTAGCCCCACCACTTCTGGTGCACCCTAGATATTGCTACCCCCTCAGGGGCTCATGGCTGGTGAGTTCAGGAGTTGGCGACCCCGAGGGATTCCTGAGCTGGGTTCGGTTTTCCCCCTTTTATCCCTTACCTCTGGGGCGGACCCTCTCCTCTTTCACTTTCCTATCCGCCTTTTATGGCTCTCCTTCCTTCCAAGTCCCTCAATCCACATTCTTCGAGGGTTGAGGGCATTTCTTTTCCTCCTGTCCTTTATTTGCCTTATTCTCCTTTTGTTTTCCATTTCTTCTTCTAGTATATAAGTTAGTAGTTAGTTGTAGTTCACATTTCATTATCATCTTCACTATCACCCAAACCATTAGGCGCCGATAACCTAGATGTTAGGCCCCTTAAAACAACAACTATCATCATCATCATCTTCATCATCATCGAACAACCATTGTAAAAATTCAGGAATTGGGAGAAGTCGAACTGCTACCACACCCAGCATACAGCCCTGATTTTGCGCCTTCAGATTACCATCCATGGCCCAGTTCTTGCGTGGAAGAAATTTCAAAAACATTGAAGCTGTGGAAGTGGGTCTCACCGAATTCTTACCAACAAAACCCAGAGACTGGTACCGTCGCGGGATAAGAAACCACGCTGAAAGATGACTTAAGACCATAGAATCTGACTTTGAAGAATAGTTTAATTTCTTTTCAGAAAAGTTTCCAAATAAAGTTACTCTAAAAGGAAAAAAGAAACGACATTACTTATGAGACATCCCCTTTATTACGAAATGCGTTGCTTCTTGTTGTTAAAGTCTCACTTAACTCCGAGAAATATCAATGAATGGGATGCCCCAGAGGAGTGCGTCAGACCTCGGCAGCCGGCACAGCTCATATCCTCGCCGCTAGATGGGGGCTTCATTCATTCCATTCCTGACCCGGTCGGAGACTGGAAGCAGGCTGTGGATTTTCATTTTCAGTAGGCCTATAGCAATCCTTGGTGCGTGTAAATAGTGCACAATGTACAGTAACAAGATTGGTTCAAACTAAACACTGTGCTACCAGTTTTACCGAGCATCTGCCAGCCCCCAACCAGTCGCACGGCACATCGTGAATAGCGATAAGGAGATACAAGCCCTTGACCTTGAAGCTTGTGGGTGAGCCTGTACACAGTCACTCTATCGCTCTCACGCTTCACAGTTGTCACCACTGGTCTGATGTAATGCATTTCCAGACTTGAGAATGTGACGACATCACCGTGCAGAAAAGTACAGTCCACGTCAAAGTATTGTGTGAGGCGGAAGTACACGTTAGATAGTTACGGACAGAACACCATTATATTTGCCAATGACTGTACTTCAGCAGTAGCGTGCGATAGTTTTGTCCATCATCGGACCACATGGGACAGGTGACAACAACACAGGTACTGTAGTAACTCGCCTCGAGGCTTCCATTAGGATTTTTCACTCGTCTAAAACAAACGTCCGGCCTTGTAGTCAGTATTCAAACACTAGCCTTGTTTCTTAACGATCGGAGAGGTTTAGTTTGGTGAGTGTTGTTGTTCTGGTGTATGTTTCATTAAAAATAAGTAAGTTTGCAAGAAATCAAAATGATATGTTGTTGTTGCTATATTTTTGGAGCTAAAGGCAGCTAGGTAATCTGCTCCATGCACTGGTATGCGCAATGTGTGTGTATTTGTAACAAATAATGGAGCTCAAGGACTGGGGTGAATATCCCGCTATTCACCTGGAGTGAGCGCGGAAAACCCCGTGGTAATACCTGGCCACTGTTTTATACGCTTCACAGAAGAGGAGTTTATAATATTATATTAATTAGCACCAGCAGCAGAATGACATGCAATATCCTACTGTCAATAGTGCTCGATGTGGAGTGTACATGCCTTCGCTCTTGCCCCACATTAGCCCTAACGCGCTGATACACACATGCAAATGATTATGATGTTTCAGTTGAAGGTCTTGGACATCGTAGTCATTTGGTCTCTCGTATTTGTGTGTGTGTGTGTGTGTATAAATTACCTGTTAACCTGTGTTTTTGTTATGTCTGTAGTAATGTATTTGTAATTCAGGTGAGGATGGGGAAGGAAGCGGCAGTGGCCTTAAGTTAGGTACCATCCTGGCAGTTGCCTAAGGTAGAACCACGTAAAACCACTTCCAGGTTGCCTGAGGTTGGAATCGAACTCCTCTCTTCTCACTTTTTCCTCACGAGGCTGAGTGTACTCCATTCCAGTCCTCCGACCAGAATTAAGTTTCCTGGCAGAGCCAGGAATCGAACCCGGACCACCGGGGTGACAGCCAAGAATACTAACCGCTACATGTAAATGAAAGGTCGCGCACTCACTTCAGAACAGCAAAGACTCATCTTCAGGCGGGTAATATTATTGTTACGGCTGTGAGTTTGTGTCATCGCTCGCCGCTTGAGTCACAACTGCCCCAGGGGCTGGGCTGTGGCCTGCCTCCTGTATTGCGTGTGTCTTATGCAACAGGGCTACTAAGACAAAGGGATAGTCCAGAATATTCGTGACTGGACCAGCGATGGAAACCTCGAGAAGCCGTGAACCCTGGATGGAACTAGAATCATGTATTGTGTCACCGGCCTGCTATATAAGTGCGACCTGTCAAGCGGGGGTTGTTGTTGTGTTTTACGAGGTAGTGCGAGCGATTATCTTGTGCGACAGAAGTGTGGTGACGAAGTGCTGTGCGAGTTACGAAATCCAGCGACATTGTTTCTCCAGCTTGTGGACAGCGAAATAGCCTGCAGCAAGTGATCGTAAGTAATTGTGGTCGGTGAACATAAAGGAGAGGAGCAGGTAGTTTCTGTCAAGGCCACCGTACTCATTAGGACGGATTAACTTCTGTGATCTGTTGACAAGTGGACGGGCCAAGAGCGCTCAAGGAAGAGACTTGAGGAAACTGGAGTAAGGCTCCTAATTGCTTGTACTTGCTGATTAGTGTAATTTTCTGGCCACAATAAAGTTAATTATTTCTTTAAGCAGTAATTGGTGTTGTGCTTTGTACCCCCACCGTAATCCAGTTAACAAAAGTGCCACTAGGGGGTGGCACGCAACAACTGGTGTCAGAAGCGGGATTACGAACTCAAGCACAACACCTGACGGTCCTGGTTTCAAAACCCGAGCAGGTCATTTTCTCTAATTTTCCTGTGAGTGCATGCCCTTTACAAGACAAACAACTAAAATGGAGGAGAAATTGGCAGCATTGCTAGAAAAGTTAAATGGCATGGAAACCAAGATGGAGGACGGCCAGAAGAATTTAACTAAGGAGCTAACTGCCAAATTAGAAGACGGCCAGAAGAAGCTAGAAGACGGCCAGAAGAAGATGGAAGACGGTCACAATAAGTTAGCGGAGGACCTGAAGAAGATGGAGGACGGCCAGAAGAAGATGGAGGACGGCCAGAAGAAGTTAGCCGAGGACCTAACTGCCAAACTAGAAGACGGCCAGAAGAAGTTAGCTGAGGACCTAACTGCCAAACTAGAAGACGGTCAAAATAAGCTAGCGGAGGACCTGAAGAGGATAGAGGACGGCCAGAAGAAGATGGAAGACGGTCAGAATAAGTTGACACAGGACCTGAAGAAATTAGAACTGGGTCTGCGTGAGGAAGTCACGGCAGTGGAAAAGAAGTTCGACGCCTTACAAGTGGAAGTTGCCGAGCTGCGCCAACGCCCGCTGATGGGGGTGGAGGAGAAATTCAACGTCTTACAAAAGGAAGTTGCCGAGCTGCGCCTACGCCCACTGACGGGGGTGGAGGAGAAATTCAACGCCTTGCAAGTGGAAGTTGCCGAGCTGTGCCAACGACCGCTGATGGGGGTGGAGGAGAAATTCAACGCCTTACAAGTGGAAGTTGCCGAGCTGTGCCAACGCCCGCTGATGGGGGTGGAGGAGAAATTCAACGCCTTACAAAAGGAAGTTGCCGAGCTGAGCCAACGCCCGCCCACCGTTACACCGGGAATATCAGGAACGGGACATAGAGTGACGCCCCCAACCTTCCGACGGAAAGGTCCCGTGGAGCACCTACTTACGTCAGTTCGAGGCGGCCTGTTCCATAAATAAATGGAACAACACAGAAAAGGCTACAGCTGTCATTGTAGCGCTGAGAGGTGACGCCCTTAACGTCCTTCAGGCCATCCCGACTGGATCCCAGGACTACGCTTCCCTGATCGCCCATATGGAGTCCCGATATGGAGATAGCCATCTTCAGCAGGCCTATCAGATGCAGCTCCGGACCCGGGTACAGAAGAACGCGGAAACCCTGCAGGAGTTCGAGATGGACATCGCACGCCTCGTAAGGCTCGCCTACCCAACAGCGCCGGCCGACTTTCTGGAGCAGATAGCGACGCAGACTTTCACCGACGGGCTACGGGACTCGGACACTCAACAGGCGCTGCGTCTTGCGCGCAATAAGACCCTGGCAGATGCGCTGAGCCACGCACTTGAGTTCGAGATGGCAAAACAGGCATCCAGAATGCACGCGCGGGTGCGTCAAGTGGACGTCGACGAACCAGTAAAAACCAACGTGACCAAGCCCCTGGCCGACGAATTAATGGAGGCGCTAAGCCGTTTCTTCGATAGTCGCGGTACCACCAGCAACGACACAGCCGGAAGACATCTGGAGAGGCGGCCCGGAAGAGGACTACCGACCTGCTGGACCTGCCGTAAGAGAGGCCACCTGAGCAAGGACTGCGGTGATCGCCGCCGCCAAGGGTTTCCGTCGGGACAGTCAGTCGTAGGGAAACCGCGCGGCCCAGGAAAGCAAGTATCAGCCAGCCTTGGGGGGCAAAGGTTGGCTTGTGATAGTCGTCAAGCCCCAGCAGTCCAAGTGCGTGTGACGAAGTTACGGAGGGACAATAGCAGCCTGATGGTCGACGGAGTCGTCAACGGAGTGAGCTGGCCCATGCTGATCGACACGGGAGCGTCGAGGACCATCGTCAATCCCACCGTGATCCCGAAGTGGAGAGTGCAACCCACACAAAGGAACCTGCAGCTAATAACCGCGACCGGAGAGACCGCACCGGTACATGGCGAAGCATCACTGGAGCTCGTCATTGGTCGACGGGTGGTGAAGCATCCAGTGCTTGTGGCTGACGTATCAAACGAAGTGATCATCGGACTGGACTTCCTGGACCAGAACAACATCATCTTGGACTTGAGTACCAACACTCTGCACTTCGGAGGTGAGGAACTTGCTTTGCAACCAGCACACGAGGCCGTCACCGCACGACGAGTAAGGCTGAGAGAGGACGTCATCGTTCCTGCCAGGACGGAGGTCAGCGCCGCCGTAATTGTCGACGGAACTGCTGAGGGAGTGGCGGCTGTCATCGAGCCAAAATATGAGGACATCCAGACAAAAGGATTGCTAGTTGCCAAGACCCTCATCAACACGACGCCTTGGCCGTACGTCCGCCTGTCCAACCTGAACAACTACGATATTACGGTTCACCGGGACACCAACCTAGGAGTCTGCGAGCCCGTTACCTGGATTGCCCGCATCACAGAAACGACGGACGGACACCTGCAGACGGACAACCGAAGAAGACGCGCCCTGCCAGAAGAACTACAGAAGCTGTACCAAGGATCCCAGGACCATTTAGACGAAGAGCAATCACGCCAACTTCAGGACCTGCTACGCGAATTCCAGGATGTCTTCTCCGTGGGGAGTAAAGACTTCGGCAGGACAAGCTTGGTCCAGCACAGAATCGACGTTGGGGACAGCGCACCGATTAGGGCCCCATTCCGACGTGTCCCGCTCGCCAAGCAAGCCGAAGTCGACCGGATGGTAGAAGAGATGAAGGAGCTAGGGGTGATCGAGCCATCACATAGTCCTTGGAGTTCTCCGGTCGTGCTTGTGAAGAAGAAGGACGGTTCCACCAGGTTCTGCGTGGACTACAGACGGGTGAACGACGTCACGAAGAAGGACAGCTACCCTCTACCCCGGATCGACGACACGCTGGACACCATATCAGGGTCAAGATGGTTCTCCACCTTGGATTTGAAGAGTGGCTACTGGCAGGTGGAGGTCCACCCTAAGGACCGCGAGAAAACGGCGTTCTCTGTGGGCAGCGGGCTCTGGCAGTTCACCGTCATGCCATTCGGTCTCTGCAACGCCCCTGCGACCTTCGAAAGGCTAATGGAGTCCATTCTGAGGGGACTACACTGGAAGACCTGCCTGGTATACCTAGATGACGTCATCGTTCTGGGAAGGAGCTTCGAGGAGCACTACAGCAATCTGAAGGAGATCTTGTTGAAGCTACGGGCTGCCCAGCTGAAGTTGAGCCCCAAGAAGTGTCAGCTCTTCCAGAAGCGGGTCCAGTACCTTGGGCATATCGTCTCCGAGGAAGGGGTGCGCACCGACCCAGAGAAGACCGCAGCTGTGAGGGAGTGGCCAGTTCCGAAGGACAAGTCTCAACTACGAAGCTGGGACTCTGCACTTATTACCGTCGCTTCGTGAGAGGATTCGCCGACATCGCCAAACCTTTACATCGACTGACTGAGAAGGACCAACTCTTCACGTGGACAGCAGAATGCCACAGTGCCTTCGAACAACTCAAGCAGGCTCTGTGCACCGCGCCTATTCTGGCCTACCCCAGACCTGGAACAAGGTTCATCGTCGATACCGATGCCAGCAACTTTGGCATAGGGGGAATCCTGTCGCAGGTAGTGGACGGCGAGGAGAGAGTAGTGGCCTACTTCAGCAAGGCCTTGTCAAAGCCAGAAAGGAACTACTGCGTCACCAGGAAGGAGCTGCTCGCCATCGTGAAGACCATTGAACACTTCCACAAGTACCTGTACGGGCAAGAATTTCTCATCAGGACCGACCATGCATCCCTGCGGTGGCTCCTGAACTTCAAGCAGCCCGAGGGTCAACTCGCGCGGTGGTTGGAGAGGCTTCAACAGTACAACTTTGAGATTCAGCACAGGAAAGGTCAACTGCATTCTAACGCCGACGCCCTGTCACGAAGACCGTGCCCCGAAGACTGCACCTTCTGTGCCCGAAGGGAGGAGAACACCGGGATACTGTGCCGACGGACTACTGTGGAACTTCAAGGGAACTGGAGCCGCGAATCTTTCACGCGGGCACAAGCAGAAGATGATGACCTGGGACTGATAGCCGAATGGAAGAGGGCCTGTGTCCCCAGACCCGGGTGGAACATTGTGAGTGACTGCAGCCCAAATTTTAAGTCCTACTGGGCACAGTGGGACTCGCTGATTGTAAGGGATGGCCTCATCTGCCGTACCTGGGAGAGCACCGACGGGAAGACATCTCGGGAACAAGTCGTCGTTCCAAAGGCTATGACGGAGGAAGTCCTGAAGGAAGTTCATGGAGGATCATCTGGTGGACACCTAGGGATAAAGAAGACCCTGGAGAAGCTGAGAGAGCGGTTCTACTGGATCGGATGCCGAACAGACGTGGAGAACCACTGCGCGAGGTGCCACGATTGCGCAGCCAGCAAGGGCCCAGGACGAAGACGACGGGGTCCACTGAAGACCTACAACGTGGGCGGCCCCATGGAGAGAGTGGCCATCGATGTTGCTGGGTCATTCCCGTTAAGCGAGGCAGGGAACCGCTACATATTAGTCGTCAGCGACTACTTTACCAAATGGCCGGAGGCGTATGCGCTCCCTAACCAAGAAGCCGCGACGATCGCAGCGATCCTGGTGAAGGAATTCGTCAGCCGGTACGGAGTACCCCTGGAGCTGCACTCCGACCAAGGGAGGAACTTCGAGTCGCAGGTGTTCCAGAACCTATGCCAGCTGCTGGGAATCCGGAAGACAAGGACGACGCCGCTACACCCTCAATCCGACGGGATGGTAGAGCGATTCAATCGCACCATCGAGAACCATCTCCGAATAGTCGTCAGCGAGCACCAGAGGGATTGGGACAAACATCTTCCACTATTTCTCCTGGCCTACCGCGCCGTCGTGCATGAAGCCACCGGGTGCACACCAGCCCGAGCCATGTTTGGGAGGGAGCTCCGTCTACCTGTCGATCTTGCCTTCGGCCGACCTGGGAATGATCCGATCCCGGTAAGCCAGTATTGTCAAGAACTGGTCGACCAACTGGAGGACGTGCACGCGTTCGCGAGGAGGAAACTGCGGATCGAGACCGACCGAATGAAGACCCGATACGACCAGCAGACGGATGCCGGCAGATTCCACGAGGACGACCTGGTCTGGCTCTTCAACCCATTACGGAAGAAAGGCCTGTCACCCAAACTTCAGAAGTCCTGGGAGGGCCCGTACCGAGTCGTAAAACGGATCAACGATGTCGTCTACAGGATCCAGCGGAGCCCGAGGGCGAAGATGAAGATCGTGCATCGAGATCGCCTGGCAGCCTACGGAGGGACACAGACGGACCAATGATTGATCGGGGCGATCAGCCTTTTTAGGAAGGGGGTGGTGTTACGGCTGTGAGTTTGTGTCATCGCTCGCCGCTTGAGTCACAACTGCCCCAGGGGCTGGGCTGTGGCCTGCCTCCTGTATTGCGTGTGCCTTATGCAACAGGGCTACTAAGACAAAGGGATAGTCCAGAATATTCGTGACTGGACCAGCGATGGAAACCTCGAGAAGCCGTGAACCCTGGATGGATCTAGAATCAGGTATTGAGTCACCGGCCTGCTATATAAGTGCGACCTGTCAAGCGGGGGTTGTTGTTGTGTTTTACGAGGTAGTGCGAGCGATTATCTTGTGCGACAGAAGTGTGGTGACGAAGTGCTGTGCGAGTTACGAAATCCAGCGACATTGTTTCTCCAGCTTGTGGACAGCGAAATAGCCTGCAGCAAGTGATCGTAAGTAATTGTGGTCGGTGAACATAAAGGAGAGGAGCAGGTAGTTTCTGTCAAGGCCACCGTACTCATTAGGACGGATTAACTTCTGTGATCTGTTGGCAAGTGGAAGGGCCAAGAGCGCTCAAGGAAGAGACTTGAGGAAACTGGAGTAAGGCTCCTAATTGCTTGTACTTGCTGATTAGTGTAATTTTCTGGCCACAATAAAGTTAATTATTTCTTTAAGCAGTAATTGGTGTTGTGCTTTGTACCCCCACCGTAATCCAGTTAACAAAAGTGCCACTAGGGGGTGGCACGCAACATTATGATCGATGCTGTACAATTAGTAGGCTATGTAGACATTTACGTTTGGCTGGTTTGCTACTATCTACTGGCTTTCTACTTCCACAGCACACTGCTCGTGCAGGCAGTGGTAGACAAGCAGTAGAAGCATCTGTATCGCGCGCCAACATTCCAACTCTTCGTTTTGAAAGACTCGTATTGACGAAAGACGTGAATGGAGCCTCAAGTTTAAGGTTCAGTCAGCTGCTGAGTTAGAAACGATGCCACACGCCAAGTTTTATCGAAATAGGAGAGGAGTGTTTCTTGTTAGTGCCCGCAGCAGCTCTCCTTTTCAACTTTTCTCATCTGTACTGTTCGTGTCTTTTATTGGTAACTTCTTTGCTTATCTCTTAATAAAATAATAAACACTGATAACAATCTCTCTCGTGGTTTTCTTCACTAATGAGCTTAAATTCTTTACAACATAGGCAGCGTAGCACCCTTTGCGTACAAACTGTAGGAATCTGCCTCCACAAACACACCATTCTCCTCTAATTCCTTTTTCACTAAGATTATAGCTGGCAATCAACGCGAGATAGGTTGGCCAGCTAGCTTTGCCTCCCTCCTCAGGGGCAGTTATAAGTGCTCGATATTTCTTCCATTGGAAACCAATGTTAGGTTATGTTTAGTCAAAACAAAAGTTTGGTGCCTTTCAGTCGGTCAACACGAATGTACCCAAAAGAGTTGGGTTATACCCTAATCCTGAAAAAAATTACATGAAATTAATAATTTATTAATTTATTAATCTCATGTAATTAATTTATTGGGTTATACCCTAATCCTGAAAAAAATTACATGAGATTCATAAATTAATAAATAACTCTTCTGGGTACATTCGTGTTGACCGATTGAAAAGCACCAAACTTTTGTTTACTAAGGCAGCACTGAAAAATGGCTTCAAACCCCATAATGTTTAGTCAAATCATTGTTAATCCTTCAAAACTACAGCAAAGGCAGTTGGAATAAGCGTATTTAAACAGCGAATTGCCCGGATATTTTGAAGGGCAGGCCACATCTGCACTTGACGGAGAACGTTGGTGTGAAGACTGACAACAGCGCGTCATAAGACTCGCTGGGCTCCCAGACAGTGTCTTGTTTCGTTGGACGTTCTGGAAGACCATTTTGCCTTTCAAACAGGCTGAGCCATACAATTTGCGTGGGTGCCATTCAGGACCATCTCAAATGGACAGGCGAACGAGTGCAGTTTGAGAATGGACTGACCAAATAAGCCCTAATTACAGCTCTAAATAGTACCACTTCTGCTGCAAATTGTTTCGCTAAAAACTTTCTCCTGAGGATGATCAAAGAGGTTCAAGACACCTAATAGAAGCCACAACAAGAAGCCACGTACTATCCCATTCTAGAGTAAGCAATTCTTTCATCCACCTTCGTTTGTAATCTGAGATTAACTCATTTACATAACAAAATTACCAACAGGGAAAATTATGATCTGGAACATGAATAATATGGCGGAAATTCCACCGGGTGTTGCTAGATCAACATTCCAATATCATCATACAAACATTAACATGATTAAGACAAGCTGAACTTTGTGGACTAGAAATAAATCACATTTTCTGAAGAAACTGATACAATACCTGCGAGATGCTCAAATGGGATGCCAGTTCGGACTAACAACTCTGTAACAAGTTTTGTTGTGGTGTTTGCATCTTCAATAACAAGCCAGTGAAGATTTCGGATGTGCATGAGCGTTTGAGCCATGCGAGTGAGTTCGGGGAGCTGTTCTGGTCGTCGATATGTTGGAGTGATTATATATAACGTAGGGGATGGGTACGAGGGCTTCGAGGGGACTGGGGCTCCAGCTGGCACGGGCATGTCTACACAGCCCCCGATACCGAGTTCTCGTCCTAGTTGCATCACGAGTTCTTTGATCACTTTCTCGCCAACACTAGAAGTCACTGCACTGTCCAACTGTAACCTTTCCACCGCAGAACGAAGCATGTCGTCCGATCCTGCTGATTCCACAATACTAACTACGTTGTTGCTGGCGCTCGGAGGAGCAACGAGCCATGATGATGAGAGCTGGTACTGGACTATCACAAGGCAGACGGCGAGAAACATCACCATCCACATCTTTCGGGAAAGCTTCATTCTCTCCGAAGTCACCACAAACTGAAACAAAGACATTCAGTGCCTTTATTAAAAGAGAAATACAACACTTCTTACAACTAAAGGTGAACTGAGCAGTCATGGCTGTATGATAGCCTACGCGAGCTGCTGGCTGAGGGAGAAGATTGCCGTAGTGGAGGGGAGGCTTGCGGTCCTGCCAAAAGCCATCTGCACTGATTGCTTAACAGGGGGCGGAATGCTGTAAAAACCTCTCCAGCACGTTTTTTGGGAGAGTCTATTTTGCTCAACGCAAATCAGCCTTCTACGCATCTCCCACGACTTCTCAATTTACCTCTACTTAAAGACATGCATTAGCCTATGCTGCCTCAAAGGAGGTAACCAACTGCCTTTGTATGTAGCGACCAAATACAGTCCTACCCTACAGCACACTTAAATATGATTTTCTTATACCATAAATGTCTTGAAGAATTGCATTAGTCCACCATATGGAAACCTAGTGATCACTGGTATAAAAATTTGAAGCAAAGGACAGTTCTATGTACGAACCTCCTTTAGTTGGTCAACACATGTAGGGACTTCACTAAGGTATGTTTACTAAGTATATACAAGATAATACTTATTAATCGTTATAATGTTGTAACTCGTCATGATAATATTTTCACTGATCCTTGCCGGTCATTATTAAACTATAGTGCGCTTGACGGAGGGGAGAAGGAAGTTTAATAATGGTTAGCTTCCCTGAAATACACTTGTTTTAAACAAACACCATGTTATAAAATGCTGGATATAACAGCCAATTGCTCTGGAAGTTATAGCGAGGTGTTTCTATCGCACTGTAACTCACACGAAGCACGTTTAAGGACTGGTAGCCAAGTGAAGCAGCACTTCTGTATCACTGCGCTGGTGCTATCTGTAATTATGAGACCTCTCGAGCGCGTCATCTTGTGACAGCTGGATAACCGGCGATGTGATTGGTCGTAACGTTTGAAATTCTCGTCAGTATTCTGCGAGCTTTGGGCTGGTCAATAAAATTGTAATGTATGCTGTCGGGTCGGGAGAGGGTGACTCATCCAGTGCAGCAGTCAAGCAGCCAACCCAGAATGAGCGACTCAGTGAGCCACCGGGAGAAGCAGACCAGCAAGCCAGCGAAGGGGCTGGGCGCGGCAAGGGAACGGGAAGATGGAGTGTAGGTCGGGGTGGACAACCCAAGTAACCGAGCCTTATCTAGGCGTGACCCTAGTTAATCAGCAGTTCCCGAGCGCAAAGAGGACGCCGCTGATCCAAACCGAGGACGAGAAGCATGAGCAAGACCCGGCTGCCGTCATCAACGGAGAGTGGTCGAGCGGTCGGGTTAGCGTGAGCTCGGACTCCAAGCATGTGTCTCTGAGACCTGCGGCCAAAATCTTAGGCTCCAATCTCACACAGAACTACTCCACTCCCTTCAACTCAGCGATACTCGTGAACTATCGCCAGGGTTACAACTCGGATAAGGCCTCACAACGATGAAGCAGGTCTGAGTGTAGTCTGGAAGATTGTTCCTCTGTCGGGCTTCCTCGCAGGGAAGGGCCCCAGTATGATCATCGCAGCACCAGCGGTGGCAGTGATGGACCCCAGGATCCCGACGCCAGCCCAGCCACGGACGGATGCCGCGACGCAGACGGAGGCAGGAGGACCCAACCTAAGGAGGCCGAACCTGAAGTGGTGTCCCCGGCTTTCACGAAGTGGACGCAGATCCACACCCTTCAGAGCGCGCCCACACCAGACCCACTAGAGTGAGCCTCAGTGGGGTAACTTGCACCCGGCACCATGCAGGAGGGTCCCAACCACTGATGACGGACCATCCGGCCTTCCACCGCAAGAGCAGAGAGGCAGGTGACTCGTTGCCATTGGCAACCTCAGCGGACTCTGCCTTGGCTCATCTCTGGATTCGGAGATTTGGAACCAGGGACCCTAAGGAGACTGGGTTATTGAACAGGTCCTCGAACTTTTATCGTGTCTGCTCAGTAGCCAGCAAGGCCCGCACTAGGCCCAGCTCAACTGACTCCCGGAAACGACCATGACGATTGACGGACATGGATCTGGAACGTGATACTTTCTCCTGTACTAACAAACCCTACTTATCTTTCCCCATTCTTGCGTGTGGTTATGTCCCAGTCTCCAGGTTTTTACTCGTTGGAAATCTTTCCTTTCTGCCTGAAGGGTTTTCCCTGGCCCTTATTCACTTGCTTACCCATTTATATTCCTAACTTATAGGCCTACGATGATGCCTGGTAGAATACTTGGTACTGGGACAGGCATAAAACCTCAAATGGCTCATCCGATCCCCCATCTAGTAATTAACAGTTTGTCGGAGGCAGCATTTCGGGGATGGGGGAGGGGGCACTTTTGAGAACTCCCAGAAAGAAGACGGGTCGGGGCATCTTTCAGTACGGATTTAGGAAGATCCCACCAACAATTCACGGGGTATAATGTTCATTATCAATAGTTAACCAATCAGTATTATAATTGTATTAATTTATAATTGTTTTTAACCTCCGCAGGATTTACAATCACAGATAATGGAATAATATTCCCCTGTGGGTGGGCTTGTTTTCAATTTAACGACAAATTACACAAACACAGGGGATCACCTCTTACTGGGGGAATAGCCACCATTTTCGTCAACAGTTTGGAGGGCTTATTATTTTTTTTGGCAGAGGACAATGCAAGAAGAATCGTTTACTGGAATAGGTATTTAGATAACACGCTCTGCTTATACGATACGGAGATAGCGAATAAAGAACTTCAACAATCCATGAACAACATAAACCTCTCAATAAAATTCATGATGGAAACAGGATCCAAACTAAAGTTAAATTACCTAAAATTATCAATTACTATCTGTTTAGACACACTCTCATATTCGATTTAACGAAAACCATCAAAAACTTCACATACTATCGATAATCATTGAAGGGTTGCAATTCAATGTTATGCAGAACGTTTATCATACGAATGTCACCAGAGTATTTTGAAAAAGAGATAAGAACGATAGAACAAATAACTAGAGAAATCAATTATTCACCTAACACTGTGGATAAAATATTTAGTGAACAAAAGAACGACACTCTTCGAAAAGCTAGGATAAGTATGCACGTTTCAATTTTGTGGACAAAAGCACGTATAAACTAAAATAAAAATTGAAAAACAGGGATTTTTAGTAGCATTCAGAAACGCGAATGCTTATCAGACACATACATAACAGAAATTTAGCAAGGAAGGATCCTTATTTAGGTTATCTTGCCATGCATCAGGTTGTAGCGCTAACTATGTTGGGCAGAGTGGTAGGCAATTCGATACTAGATATAAGGAACACAGACACGCTATTATAAAAAAACTTTCAGTAAAGTGTGATCACATGTAGGCCTACGACAATTATATCACTCAAATCGAAACAGACGTTAAAATTTTGAATCACAAAGCAGAAGGCAAGCCCCTCAAAATAATCCATCGAAATATACCGAGCGAAGAAAGATAACTCATCTAACTTAAACGAGTGCACATTCATACAACATCCACCGCTATTCACACAACTGAACCTTAAGCCAGAACAAAACATTCAGAGCGAAGCGCAGAAAATGTAGCAGATATGAAGTGAGACTATGGGATATAGGGAAGAGAGCTATTTTTTTAAGGGGAAGAATGCTGATTAGGAAGGATGTGCAATGCATCTTAGTACTTAAAAAAACATAGGCCTTAATCAGGCAGTGCGTTAGAAGTCTAAGTTACAGTATTTCATTTGAAATGCCGAGTGCGACTTATGTGCCTTTTACCTACGTCGTGGTGAGATGAAAGCTTTCTAAAGTAGTATTTAAAGATGTCCGTAAGCAAACACCACAATTTTATCGATCAGTCGGTAGCTCACTGGATACCGACGAGAAATATTTCAAACGTTGCGACCAGTCACAATGTCAAGCATAATGCCATCGATATTTAAAATGAAAACAAGGGAGCCCAAATTTGGGAGGATTTTGTTTCATTCTTAGTCCTTACGTTAAAAACAAGTATATTTTATGATGCTTATCATTACTTCCCTCAATCAAGTACAGTGCAGATTGATAACTGTCGACCAGAACTGTTGTAAATATTATCTTGACGAGTTAGAACATTATAACCGTTTATTATCTCGTACATACAACTAATCAGATCTGAAGATGTTTGCTTGATGAACGAAACATGTCATCCCCTAAGTATTTTAGTCAAGTGTGCACATTTTTTGTATGTGTGCGTCTCATTTCCGGCATTTGAGTAAGGTATATTAACTTTAAGCGCTCAAGGTAACTGGACACCCCTATACGTGTTTACCGACTGAAAAACATTTTCACAGTGAATGTAACAAGGCCACACTGAAAAAATGACAAGTTTTCTAAGCAAGGAACAACATTATGATGTACAGTATTAAGAGAATGGCTTAACATAAACTGGAATAATTACATTACAAGAGCTGAAATAATCCACAATTAATTCGTCACACGCCAGCCATTTCAAAGAAGAGTCTTTGTCGTAAGTGAATCACGTACTCTCATTGAAAACCGGCGGATTTGGATTCGAATCGCAAAGGTGTCCACTGCGGTGTGTCCAGCACTTCCTCTTGAAAGGAAATGACTCATGAGTTTTCGAGGATTTATAAGGGGTTACCTAGGGCTCTATAAGAACATGGTACATTCGCCCACCATTCAGAGAACACGAGACAGTTGATCAATTTTAGCTGCTGAGGGATGTAGTCAGGGTGGTGCTGGTGGGTGTTTGCGCGAGTCTACATAATGACACTGTGCTGTTCTGCACTGAGGTTTTTAAGAGTTTGATGAATTGAATTGTGTAAAATCATGTTTTTATATCAATAAATGTACCAATAATGATAGCTCAGCACTAGCCGGGGAGGCCAGAAAACGCGAGGTAGCTGGGTTCGAATCCCGTCATCGGTCATCCCGTGGTTTGTCTAAAATAATTTACCTTCCTAAGAGATCACGGCCGTTTCCTTTCCAATACCTTGTTTAACTGAACCGAATATGGAGGCTAGGACATTGTGAAACTCCCATTGTTCAAATACCACTCATGTTTGGATAGGCTATGCAGTTAGTGATTCAGAGTAAAGTTCATTGTACAGAAATAGGCTCGGATGCTTGTTTATTTTCGTACTTGTTTATTGATGTGGGGAACAGCAGTGAAGATGGAGATATAAAGTTTGAGTTAGCAACTGCCAATAGAAAGGAACTCGGTAAAGAACGCAATTGGCAGGCGAGTGTACTTTAGGTACACCAACCCTCCGTGAGTCAGATTCACTTAGATTCGTATTTCTCTATATGAAGCACAGAATCGAAAGTTTCTATTGCTTTTATTCAAAACATGCCCCCTTCAATACGGAGTAAAATCTCTTTGAAATAAACTAACACCAACGTTTTGAAATTGTGGATGTCCGAACCTTAATCACAGACGGGTATGATGAGTTTTGGAACGAGGAGACATGCAGTTTACAAAAGGGGTGAATAGGGAGACTCAAGGAAAAGAGTTTACACTGCTATTGCAAATAATAACTTATTACATTGTACAATATCATACCGTCTATCAAAATAGAATCACCTGGTGGATTTAAGGTGGCTTTAACCACCACAGCGCATGTTTGATAAAAATATGAATAACTCTGGAACCATACACTTGATGTTCATGAAACTTTCATTTCTTATGGCATATGTGAGTAGTAATAGGTGAATTAATTCAGCGAGTCCTGGATTCATAAATTCTGATGTGAGTAATTATTATCGTTGCGAGTGCAAAAAAATGATGTATCGGTGCATTATCTCTAAAACCATTCATGCTTTTAAGCCTAAATGAAGTTTTCAGCTTCCGTAGTGTCTTCATTGTAATCCTAACCTTCAAAATAACACTTTCAGCATATGCAATTTTAGGAAAGGAATCAATTAAAAAGATAATGAATATTATTAATAATACAATTCTTTTTCCAATGATTAGACCGTATTCTATATTTTTGAAGGTTTAAAGCATTGCACATACGGTACTGTACCAGTTTACCAGATGTCACGTCGGCCCGGTAATCAAAATGTGACGTCCAAGAAACAATACATAGTTGTTACAATTAATTTAGGAGTCCCTGAAATATATATCCGGAATGTAACTAAACAAAATCAACTGTAAGCTCGGGCAGGCAAGAGATCGAGTATCTCGGGTCGTTTAAGGGATAGGTGAGAAAGGTTGACTCGGATATATATTTCCAAATAAAATAGGATAGTATTATTCAATCTGAAGCTCCAAGCTGCAGGAATAATTTACATTTTCTAAGATAAAATGATCCCTTTAATTTAAGAGCAGACGAACACACACAACATAAATAAATACACTCCTAGAATCAAATTGGTTCGTGCTTACGTTGGGATCGTGGATGCATAAGTCCTATACTACCAATTTGATTGTCCTACATTAATATCTCTGGGGTAATGTGAGTTGAAGTTAATGTTACATTGTTCGTTGGGTAAGCTGAATTAATAAAAAAAATCGTTGCACTGCACTTTCACTGTTTCGACTTCTGGATAAATAAATAAATTAGGCATATCACATTTTTCACTTACACAGAAACAAATCTTATCTGAATACACTGAAAATTTCACACACGTAAGAAATTAATAAATGTGAGGATTAATTATCGTGGGTAAATCACGAATTTAAATTATTATGAATCAATCAATACTATTCCTATCTCAGATTATACGGCATCAATCTCATCGTAAGTGTCAATTTCCATAGTTTATATCCAATACATTATTTTTATAAACAAATAATCGTGATTTCCTTCCATAAACATTATTATTAATATTATTATTAGCGTAATTAATTTATTAATTAATTAATTGATTGATATTGCATGGTTAATTATCAATTTAATTGGTTATAGATCATCTATAATTTAATTATACATTCTTTGAAGAAGTGATCAGATTAAGCTGATTCCTAGAAATTATTATTGTTTCTCAAAGTTCGTATCAACAGCATTCGTTTCACAGCATTTAATATTTCATCAAAATGATCAGCATATCATTATTATTATTGTCGTAATTATTAAGCACGCACATCACAAATTACCATATTGGGATTGTGTTAACACTGACACATCCTCGAATCATCCTAATCAGAAATACTAGTAGTGAAATTATTTTATTACACACTTAAAACCGTTAAATATATATTTTTGGATGGGCCACCTGACTCGCATCCAAATATTGCCACTATAAGACCACTTTCAATAACGTGTCTACAACATAATTATAACCACGTGCTACCTTTATATGTGATGTTCAAAAAAAATCGTTATCCAAACTGCTTGATACAACTCGATAATCTATCAGATTAATAATCTGGAATCTTCCAATTTCATCAGTTCACAATTGATAACCAATAAATTATTATTATTAACTGCTCTGTAATTGGCAATAATAATTCAAATCAATGTCATAAATTGCCATACTAAATGCAATCATGATCGATGATAATCATTAATTAATTATAATTATTTAATTATTACTGCATAAATAATTCAGTTATTATTATTCATAATTAATTTATCCTTTAAAATAAACTCCATTAGTTAAATTAACTATCGTTGCCTAATATCTGGAAATATCATCAGCCATTGCATCAAAAATTAACTGTGCGGAGATATTCACAACAACAACAACAACAACAACAACAACAACAACAACAACAACAACAACAACAACAAAATTGACATGAAATTAAATTAATATAAATTTATAAATCAAGTAAAGAAATTCTAAGTTATTAAGTTCGTTGTAATATCAGTGAAATTAATTTTAAATAGCAAGGTCTTATTCTTAAAGTTGCTCTTTATGTTTGAAAATCAGGCATAATATACCAGTCACCTGAAAATAAAATCAATCATTATTTCACGGTAATGGCTGTCATAGTGTAGAATAGGTGTAGTTTGGACTCACTGCCCTTAAAGATGGTGTGATGTCTGTGACAATACCATGGTGGCTAAAGTTGCCTTCAACTGCAATTCATTCGCAGACAGTCCACGGCTGAAATATTAAACCTGGTTAGCCGAGGTTCTGAATTCAGATCGCGTACGCGAAAGTTAAGTTCGCCAGTGAACGTGAGTTCGATACTAGGCGCACGAACGGTAACTTGGTCTTATGCAAGTGATAAATTCAGTGTTAAAATGTGTAGATAGGCAGAGGCTGATGTAAGTATATTTTACTACATTACTCCACACCACATTGGACTACTATTTCAGCATGATGAACGCTAACTGGACAGTACAATTCTGCCAATCAGCGCAGTTATGCCATGCGAAGTCGTAGGTTTCATTCCATTATTAAGAGTGCCATGCCTACTGACAGCTGACTCATACTTATGTGCTACATTAAAGTAGTATTGGGAATTACTTAAAATAGTTTGCACTTGATCTTCGAAATCATTTGTATAGTTCTGGGAAGTCTTCATTGTACGCTGAAATTTCTCGCTGAAGGGAGGCTGAAGTAAGAATATCGTTTGCAGTTGAAAGACAGTCAGACAAACCAGGAGAACGAGAGAAATCTTTAAGAAACGAATGCATCTTTGATGTTATCAAACTTCTGAATAAATCTTCCTTTTGTGACCGTGCCTCTTCCCGATGCGAAACTGGATTATTTTCGTATGTTTCCACAAGAATTAATTACAACTAATTACAACAGAAGATGAGGAAGGCCACTGCCGTAATCAAGGAAAGCTATTTGAATTCAGCATCCTGCCAAGGATTTAAATTATGGTTTGAAGACTGGAATGGAGCGCAGTCATCCGCATGGGGATAAAATATGAGAATAGGTGGGTTCAAAACCGGCCATCGCTAACTATTTTCAATATTTTGAAAGCACTGAACGGATTTGTGTTTTAGGTTGATTCAAAAAGGAGCACTTTCTGAAGTGAAACTAACAGCAAATATTGATTCTGCGCTTAGAAATTAGAGAACTAATAAAAGGTCCAGTAGAGAAAATATAGCCCACTTTCCCCTAAATGTATGGGTATAGTTATAAACTCTTTGTTCATAGGGGGGCGTGGTGGCGCAGCGGTCAAGCTGTTGGCCTCTCATCGAGGTGGACCGGGTTCGATTCTCCGTCAAGGCAGGTGAGATTTTCGAAGTGAAATGCCATGTCCTGAGGTTCGAATTCCACGTAAAGAGTTGGTCCCGTGGCTCGTGATCGCAAGATTAACGTTCACGTAAAACTACAAGCTTCCTTTCTTTGTCCTTATGTTCTTGTGATAAACGGTGAGTGTTGTATCCTTTATAAGACTACCCGTTTATTACGTTTCGTTGTAATTCCGCTTTTGCATCCAGTGGAATTGATTGAAACATTAGAGAAGTACGCCCATCCACCATATTAAGTGTATGGAATCGTTTATCATGCGGCTTCTGGCTTCTGTAGAGAAAGACTTTGATGTAACACTACATATTTGCTGCGTTTCGTCATTGGAACTGTAGTAAATACCGCTATCTTGGACTCAGAAGGCGAGAGCGTTACCGCTAACAAGGGGAGGATACGGTGCATGGGTCACCGATTTTAACCATCTTTGGTACACGTGTAGGACATGACCAGGCTTATACCAGGTGCAAGTAGTAAAGGGCACTTCTCAGCATTTTCCGAGAAATTAATTATTCGCAATTGCAGTGCGGCATCTATATGCGTTGTACGCTAGCAAGAATCCAACGAGCGTGTGGTGCAGCGGTAAGAGCCCTGCTTCGAAAGCGCGGGATCGCTGGATCGAATCCCACCGGTGTGTCATTGCAGTGTGTTGTGTTTTCTTTCTTTCTTTCTTTCTTTCTTTATTTATTTCTTTCTTTCTTTTTGTAACCTTTGGCAATTTCCAACCAATGCGAATAGCATGAGTCACTGATTGCTGGGTACGGGGTGGTCTGATGGTTCACAGACGTGCAATGAACGGAACACACTGGGCCTTCAATGTCTGAATGTATAGGGAGGGGCGTGGTGGCTCAGCGGTCTAGCTGTATGCCTCTCACCAAGGCGGTGCGGGTTCGATTCCCGGTGAATGCATGTGAGATTTTCGAAGTGAAATGCCATGTCCTGTGGTTCGGACTCCACGTAAAAAGGAGGTCCTGGTGTATTTTTGCAAATACGCGGAAAGAAAGAATTAGCTTTTGCTGTTCATTACTTTATATCAGTCCATTTATTTAAATTTCTTTCCCGCACACACCAACATCGAACTGTTACCTCCCGTTTGCCCCGTGCATTTGTTCATTTTTTCTGTCAGTTTTTTACAAAAACGCATATTCCGCTGAACCAGCCAGACAGCGTCCCATCACTGCCTTCCGAACTTCCATTGCTTCAAACCATGAAGACTTCTATATTAATCCGCTGGGCATCGTGTTCTTCACCAACCAACTACTCCATGAAGACACCGCTCCAAGAATTTTATTTTTGTAAAGATTTTTCATGTTTATGTGTAACCTCTTTGTTCCTCCCCTCACTCGCCCGCTTCCCCCTCTTCTCCCCTCCTCCTACTGCTCTCTCCTCCGCGCGCGCAGCCAGCCCGCTCGGTCACTTCACTTCTAAACTTCGTCTCGACTTGTCTCCGCGTCGTGAGAAACCGCTCACTCTCACAGTGCACTCAACTTCTTGTTGAACATGTCGTCTAGGCCAGTGTGCTTTCGCTGCGTCTAGCAGCCCTCACTTGTACGTTGGAAGTCGACCCGTTCAGTTAGAGCATAACTAAAGCTCGCTTCCTCAACTCGAGAGGCAAACTTTTAAATTCTACGCCATGTTAGAATTTTAGTATCAACCGTCAAAAGGGAACATCACCTTCGCCATGAAGCAAAGCTAAGTACTACTTCTACGTTCTTCAACTTATTTTAATTGATTTTAAATAGCTACATGCTTTTTAATGATCATTTTATAGGCAGTGTGAGATTTCTATATTTGGGGCAATAATCATCCTTTGCGGGATTTTCTATGTTGAGCTTTTGTCTATCTAAGCCAATCTTAACAGGAAGCAGCATTTCTTATGCTTATTAAATGAGAGATTTTCTCACAACGTGGGATACCATTAAATTACCCACTGTCTATAAAATACTTAGCTCGTTCCACCGCTGGACTAACTTTGCCCTATTCTTCAGTTATGATTGCTCTGGAACCTTCCAGAATCTGCACTCTATCTACCAGTTATACTGTCATCTATTTTCCACTCACATGTGGGAATACTTTTTCAAACTAAGGAATCTTCCTTATGAACAACTAATCAATATCTAATTTTTCTTCCTCCGTTGGGATTTTCTCTGGCGCATTCAACTATAATCTACAACTTACTCAAGCAATAGACTCTCGCATATCTAGTGTAACTAGTTATTTTCCATCTTTGCAATAACTTTCTTTGCCATAAACTTTTTGTGCTACTACAGTGAACTTTTCATCTATTAACAGACTATAGTGAAATCAGTGCTTGTTCAACATTTCATCCGCGTCGCGCTCGTCCGAATACAATAAATACGGCCATGAACTTTTCCTCAATCCCATTTGATCTTTCCCAAACCCTTTACTAACAAACCAAAATAATAAAATTGTTACTTTAGGTCCTTTTTTCAATGAGGTGTCACTCTCAATTAGAGCCCTCTCTTATTTGCCACATGTATAAAGAATTAATGTCTGTAAAACTTCGTGTCTAGTACACGCCTTAAATTATATTGTTTCTCCCATCTAATTAGGGAATACAATTCTTTCAACTCATAAGTGAGTTATCTCTAGGTTTCACGAAAGGGAAACTTGCCCCATTTGTCTCGTGATCCCTACTTAAACATAGGAATTCTAGAAACTTCCTTTCGATTTTTCTCTTCAGGTTTCACAATAAGTGACCTGCCCTATTTGGATAATCTTTACAAGTATTTCTGTATCAATATAAGAAGTCATAGAAACTTCTATTTTATTCTTCCTGCTTTTTGTTGTTACTTTCGAAGTTGTTACTCTTTCTAAGATATTTACCTAGAAATTCTTAAAGTACACACCTTGTACTTGATTTATTATCTAACTTTAATTCCGTCAGTTATCTTTAAATTTTTCATTTATTTATCTTCGCCATTTCAAAATCTTGCGAAGATTTTAAAGCATATAAAAGGTTTGAAACCAAAGAATTGTTAATTGCCTGGCGCAAGCTTTAGATGTTTTCGGAGGTCCATTGTTTATAGAAATCAAAATTATATATTTGTTATAGACCTATTACCCAATATTGTTAAATAAATTCAAGATTTATTTTTGGATTTATCATTTCTCTAACATAACGGTTAGGCAAGATCCTGTCTTCCTTGACTCTTCCCACTTAATGCAAATAAATCTATTGATAGGGCTTTCACCACTTGTCGCATTTGAGCAAGAACTCTTAGTCATAACTTATGTCAAACTCTCTTCCTATTTCTCCATCCTTTTTCTACGGTCCGAAACCCACTTCCTTTTTTTTTCGTCATCTTCCCTTGGGGGTTTGGTTATTCCCAGGCTAATAATCTACCCAAAATTTGGTCCCAGAAACCCGGGAGAGTCCATTTCTCAGAGTCTATTTATGAGAATCTATTCGTTATTTATTGCTCAAAGTCCATTTGACAATATTTTGCAAATCATTAATATCTTCTTTGAATTTTTCAGCTATAACTTCGCAGTGCAAAGCTGGTGAAGGTGATAGAGGTCGTTCCTGTCTTCTTCAGCCTGTCTTACTTGCAACCTGTCTTCTGCTGCCAACCTGACAGCATTTTCAACATCTCGCTACAGTTTCGTAAGTTACACTTCAATTTACCTATTTTCAACATGCCAACTGAAGAGGATGAAACTCTCATTGCCAGACGTTCTTCCTACAAAGGGCAACTCACCAGATTTAGAAATTTCATTAATAAAATAAATCCCGCCTATTGTGATCTAGACGTTTTGACACAACGCCTTAAGTTGTACGAACGGTCCTACGATTACTATGATCAAATTCAAACCGACATTGAATCCGCTTGCCCAGAACTTCAATCGGATCGGGACGAGGTTGAACCCTTGTATTTTGAAGGGATCGCAAAGGCCCACCAACTGATCCGCAGTATCTCAGAACCGGACACTAGGGTCATCAATCCGGCCCAGTTCGCACCCGCTTCAGTTCATAAGAACAAACCGAAACCGTTACTTCCTAAGATAACTCTACCTCACTTCTCAGGCCAGGAAGGTGAATGGTATTCCTTTTACGAACTTTACTGCTCCCTTATTCATGAAAACAATGACATTCTCGATATCCACAAATTCTATTTCTTGCGTTCGTCCTTGGAAGGCCAGGCCTTGGCCTTGGTTGAGTCACTGCCTTTAAGCGCAGATAACTACCACACCTTAAAGAGAGATATGGTAATATACGTTTGTCTGTTGCTCGCCACATTCGCTGCCTGTTCAACTTGCCAGTCATGAAACATAATGACGTCACCTCTTTAAGAGACCTGTTAGACTCCATTCAATTGAAGGTGAGAGCGTTATATCAACTCAAGCAGCCAGTCCAAACTTGGGACACCGTCCTTATTCATCTAGCTACATCCAGATTCGACTTTTCGACATTAAAGGCTTGGGAAATCGAACTCACTAGCAAGGATGAGCATTCTTTCGAACACTTAATCTCGTTTCTGAACAGCCGGTGCCAAGTCCTTACAGCACTCTCATTCCAGTGCGAAAATGTCGAAACAAGTCATCAGTGTCACATTCTGGATAAAAAACTTGTCTCTTCAAATGGTCATCAGCACCCATCTGTCGAGAACAAGCAAACCCGTTCTGCCTCTTTCAACCATCCAAGAGAACATATAAGGCCGCTCAACAAATCTTTAAAATGCACGCTCTGAAAAAATTGAACACTTTGTACTCGTGCAAATCCTTTAAAGAATTGTCTGTTGAAGACAGAAGGAAGTTTGTCATCAATAGTAAATATTGCCATAACTGCCTGTCACCTAAGCATTCTTCTTCTAATTGTACGTCTTCCAACCTCTGTTTTCATTGCAAAAGACGGCACCATTCTTTATTGCACTTTCATGATCAAACGAGGTCACTAGTACCTGCTTCTTCAAACTCCATGCAGAGCAGCTCCGAACAAACTAATGCTTCTTCCTGTATTTCTAACGCCGAAACTTCTCACAGTGCGCAAGTCCTTTTGTCCACTGTACAATTTGAAATCCAAGATAAATTTGGAAATTCGTTTCGAACCCGCGGTCTTCTTGACTCCGCTTCAACTCACAACTTTGTTTCGCAATCGTTAATTAAAAAACTAGGTCTTTCTTCATCACCTACTTCCATCAATGTATCCGGCATTGACAATTTGAAAACTCAAGCCTTGCAGTCTTCAAAATTGAAAATCAGAGACATTTGTCAAAGAAACACCAATCTTAACTTGAACTGTCTCATTCTTACCAGTATTGGCAAGGACACTCCTAGCAGCTCCATTAATACTTCCGGTTTAAAGATTCCTTCGCATTTAAGGTTAGCTGATCCTCAGTTTAATGCTCAAGGCCCCATTGATATTCTTTTCAGTGCCAATATTTTCTGGAATTGCCTTCGTAAACAAACCCGTAGGCTATCTTCAAACGTGGTCGCCAGAGACACCGATTTTGGTTGGGTTGTCACTGGTCAAATACAACATCCCAGTCTTCAAACCAAATCGCAATGTCATTTTGTTACTGCCGATTCAAATCCCTTTTCTGAACAAGAGAATACTTATGTTTCCGATCTCGATACATTTGAAAAACACTTGCCGAAACGATGTCTCATTGTAAACAACTACGTCACCTTTGCAAGTTGTTTAAATGGTTTTGCCTTATTTCCGCACAAAATGGCAATTCAAGTTCGCCTCGCCTTGTGTCACTTCGTTTACCTTCTCATGTCATTTTTTGTAGAAGGTAATTGTTTAAACTTTGTATCGAAAACTATCTTCCCCTTGTGTAAAACCATGCCTATCAGTCACCATCATTTCGCTGTAAGCTATGTTGCACTTTCTCGCTATTTATTAGGATGGCTACGGCCGCCTCCTTCCCCCTTCCTCACACTCGGAAGCCGCTTTTGAAACCGCTTGAAAATCTGAGTTCTCTGGCATCTACAATAACTATTCTTACGCATAAACTCCTTCTCAATGTCCCAGCTTCTCTTCTTTGTTCAGAAGAATTAAGCTTTTTTCTTTCGAAAATTGTCGGATTCCGTGATCCTCAAAATTATGCGAAATTGATTTCTTACTTTATTTCATATGTCTTGAAGTTGTTTTTTCATGTCCAAGCTACGAATGACTGCATGCCGTGTTACTTGAATATCCACTTTAAGTCTCGACTGATTGCACTCGTTTTGTTTGTTTATTTTGAACTGCTTGTTTGTCAGTCTTGTTTGTATACAAGCTCGGGTTAAGGCCAAGCTGCCGTTTATTTCCTCTATGCTTGACAAAGGTCAGAGCAAGTTTTCCTTATCTCAACTTTGGCTGACTGCCAACCATTGTCTTGCGAGTTGCTCCCGTAATTTCAGAAGCTGCTCACCTCCTTCCCAAAATAAAATTGTTCTGGTCAAGGACTCTTTCAGATATTTATATTCGTTATCTCGCTGTACTATGTGGGTCAAGGTCGTCTTAACCTATTTATCCCACTTGCTCAAACTCGTATTCTATAGCTGTTTCGATCCTTGTATCATAACATCGTTGCATGTTTTTTATGCGCTCATGTATTGCACCCTGCTTACATATTTTGCGCTTTTATTGTTCATTGTTAAACAAACTTGTTTTCTCTCGTCGTTACACTCGATGTGTTTTTGCATCTATACTTGTTACGTCACGTGTCTTGATGACTTAAGTATTTTTCTGATTAACCCTTTTGATACTTATTATAACTTAAGGTCATTGTTTATGGCTACTAGATTGTTGTTACCTATGGCGTTATTGCCTTCTACTCGCATAGTTCCTTTGTTTATTTGGTATATTCTTATCCTAAATCGATCTACTTGTTTCTACACGCTTTGTTTAAATTTGTTAACTCTCCTTTCGCATCTTGTCGCGATCTTCACTAGAGCTTTATTTCTCGCAGCTTCTAGCTACTTTGTGACTGACGGCGTTGTTAATTCGCGCCCGTCGCGCCCGCATTCTAATAACCCTGATAACTTGCTTCCACTTACACCTGGTCAGTTCCTCATAAATGCCACCCCCTTTTTCCTTTCTTCCTCTAGCATAGATCTTTGGGGGTAGTGACCGATTGTTACCCAGGAGGGAAGGGAAGAGTCAGAGAAAGAATCACCTTTACTACCAACGTTTTTATTATAAGACCTCTTTCATATTGTGTACTTGTTCTTTGCTGGTGTTTGCAGTTGTCCCCCAACATGGTGTATTTTTGCAAATACACGGAAAGAAAGAATTAGCTTTTGCTGTTCATTACTTTATATCAGTCCATTTATTTAAATTTCTTTCCCGCACACACCAACATCGAACTGTTACCTCCCGTTTGCCCCGTGCATTTGTTCATTTTTTCTGTCAGTTTTTTACAGAAACGCATATTCCGCTGAACCAGCCTGACAGCGTCCCATCGCTGCCTACCGAACTTCCATTGCTTCAAACCATGAAGACTTCTATATTAATCCGCTGGGCGTCGTGTTCTTCACCAACCAACTACTCCATGAAGACACCGCTCCAAGAATTTTATTTTTTAAAGATTTTTCATGTTTATGTGTAACCTCTTTGTTCCACCCCTCACTCGCCCGCTTCCCCCTCTTCTCCCCTCCTCCTACTGCTCTCTCCACCGCGCGCGCAGCCAGCCCGCTCTGTCACTTCACGTCTAAACTTCGTCTCGACTTGTCTCCGCGTCGTGAGAAACCGCTCACTCTCACAGTGCACTCAACTTCTTGTTGAACATGCCGTCTAGGCCAGTGTGCTTTCGCTGCGTCTAGCAGCCCTCACTTGTACGTTGGAAGTCGACCCGTTCAGTTAGAGCTTAACTAAAGCTCGCTTCGTCAACTCGAGAGGCAAACTTTTAAATTATACGCCATGTTAGAATTTTAGTATCAACCGTCAAAGGGAACATCACCTTCGCCATGAAGCAAAGCTAAGTACTACTCCTACGTTCTTCAACTTATTTTAATTGATTTTAAATAGCTACATGCTTTTTAATGATCATTTTATAGGCAGTGTGAGATTTCTATATTTGGGGCAATAATCATCCTTCGCGGGATTTTCTATGTTGAGCTTTTGTCTATCTAAGCCAATCTTAACAGGAAGCAGCATTTTTTATGCTTATTAAATGAGAGATTTTCTCACAACGTGGGATACCATTAAATTACCCACTGTCTATAAAATACTTAGCTCGTTCCACCGCTGGACTAACTTTTGCCCTATTCTTCAGTTATGATTGCTCTGGAACCTTCCAGAATCTGCACTCTATCTACCAGTTATACTGTCATGTATTTTCCACTCACATGTGAGAATACTTTTTCAAACTAAGGAATCTTCCTTATGAACAACTAATCAATATCTAATTTTTCTTCCTCCGTTGGGATTTTCTCTGGCGCATTCAACTATAATCTACAACTTTCTCAAGCAATAGACTCTCGCATATCTAGTGTAACTAGTTATTTTCCATCATTGCAATAACTTTCTTTGCCATAAACTTTTTGTGCTACTACAGTGAACTTTTCATCTATTAACAGACTATAGTGAAATCAGTGCTTGTTCAACATTTCATCCGCGTCGCGCTCGTCCGAATACAAGAAATACGGCCATGAACACTTTTCCTCAATCCCATTTGATCTTTCCCAAACCCTTTACTAACAAACCAAAATAATAAAATTGTTACTTTAGGTCTTTTTTTCAATGAGGTGTCACTCTCAATTAGAGCCCTCTCTTATTTGCCACATGTATGAAGAATTAATGTCTGTGAAACTCCGTGTCTAGTACACGCCTTAAATTATATTGTTTCTTCCTTCTAATTAGGGAATACAATTCTTTCAACTCATAAGTGAGTTATCTCTAGGTTTCACGAAAGGGAAACTTGCCCCATTTGTCTCGTGATCCCTACTTAAACATAGGAATTCTAGAAACTTACTTTCGTTTTTTCTCTTCAGGTTTCACAATAAGTGACCTGCCCTATTTGTATAATCCAACCAAGTATTTCTGTATCAATATAAGAAGTCATAGAAACTTCTATTTTACTCTTCCTGCTTTTTGTTGTTGTTACTTTCGAAGTTGTTACTCTTTCTAAGATATTTACCTAGAAATTCTTAAAGTACACACCTTGTACTTTAATTACGTCAGTTATCTTTAAATTTTTCATTAATTTATCTTCGCCATTTCAAAATCTTGCGAAGATTTTAAAGCATATAAAAGGTTTGAAACCAAAAGAATTGTTAATTGCCTGGCGCAAGCTTTAGATGTTTTCGGAGGTCTGCGACCCCAATTGTTTATAGAAATCAAAATTATATATTTGTTATAGACCTATTACCCAATATTGTTAAATAAATTCAAGATTTCTTTTTGGATTTATCATTTCTCTAACATAACGGTTAGGCAAGATCCTGTCTTCCTTGACTCTTCCCACTTAATGCAAATAAATCTATTGATAGGGCTTTCACCACTTTTCGCATTTGAGCAAGAACTCTTAGTCATAACTTATGTCAAACTCTCTTCCTATTTCTCCGGTCCGAAACCCACTTCCTTTTTTTTTTCATCATCTTCCCTTGTGGGTTAGGTTATTCCCAAGCTAATAATCTACCCAGGTCCCGTGGCTCATGATCTCGAGATTAACGGTCACGTTAAACTACAAGCTTCCTTCCTTTTCTAAATGTATACCGGTACATAGAATATACCCAACCGTTTATAATACCAATGTATTTGCAATGCCGATGCTGTACATTATGTAGTGTCACAAACGTTGACCCCCATACAATGATTTCAGAATCCCTTGTCCCGCTCACATAACACTTTATTACAATTGACTGCAAAATAAACATTGTTCACGACACCTACATTTGTACGAATTGCCAATGTTTACAACTACAACAAAAACACAACACACTGCAAAATCTCACCGGTGGGATTCGATCCAGCGATCCCGCGCTTACGAAGCAGGGCTCTTACCGCTGCAATTGCAATTAATTAATTTCTCGGAAACGGCTGAGAAGCACACCTTACAACTTGCACCTGGTATACGCCTGGTCATGCCCTACACGTGAACTATAGATGGTTCGAATCGGCGACCCATGCATCGTATTCTCCCCTTGTAAGCCACGGAGCCAGTCATGTATTAGGTAGTATTAACTGATAGATAAGGGGCAATTTAGGACAACGCGTTTCGACCGACAGGCGGTCATCATCAGATCCTAATCACTAGGGTTAGGTTTAAATTTGTACACAGATATTAAAATTGTATTATTATATACTTTTGTATAACTTGTCCTGTTAATGTTAGTATTTAAGATTCGCAGTGAATCTCGTTATTTAAAAAATGAGGTATCCTGTTCTACAGTTCTACCTGTTCAAAGGTTTGCGAACTTCGAATATTCTGCACGTGTAAGAATGTAAGCAACAAAAGCAATACAATAAATTAGAGCATGCACATTTTGAGTTCTACTATGATTATAATCATACTCCCCAACTGTATTGGGCAAATGCGTTTTGACTGACTGAAGTGTTATCAATTGATAATGTGCCATATTCTGGCGTTGACCAACATAGTTTCACGACGTTCAACGTCTCTGAAAAAATAAATATTATAGTAAGGGATTCTTAATATTTGAGAACCATTTTTATTACCTGACATTGGCTGAATATCGAGGATCCAGGAATGGGAATCGAGCCCCGTCCGTCTGGACTATATACAGGGTGTTCGCAGCAAGCCCTACTTTGTGCTGTAACTAGTTTGTTTTTCAAGATATTTTAATTTTGACACTTGCTTTGGAAAGTACTTTTCAAGCTCTAAAACTTTTGTTTCGTTGGTTTTTGTGTGAAGTTCGCGCATAACGCGCAAATCAATTTTTTGGCACGGTTTAGGCACTTTTTTGCCCAAATCGGTTTATTGACATCACCTATCGAAAGAGCGACATCGAGTTAGTCGAATTAGCCACCAAAATATCAGTATTTGCCCAAATCAAACTCGCATAATGCGAGTTTGTGTTTAGATTTTCGTCCGCTTATAGCATGCGACCTGCCTCTGTCCGGCCCGGTCGAACCAATCTAAACACAAACTCGCATTATGCGAGTTTGATTTGGGCAAAACCTGATATTTTGGTGGCTTAGTCGACTAATTCGATGTCGCTCTTTCGATAGGTGATGTAAAAAAAACGATTTGGGCAAAAAAAAAGTGCCTAAACCGTGCTTAAAAAGTTGATTTGCGCGTTATGCGTGAACTTCACAAAAAATCAACGAAACATAAGTTTTAGAGCTTGAAAAGTACTTTCCAAAGCAAATGTCAAAATTAAAATATCTTGAAAAACACACGAGTTACAGGTTACAGCATAAAGTAGGGCTTGCTGCGAACACCCTGTATATTACTCCTCGACAGTCTCTACACATATAATCGTAACGGAGGGAATACTGTTAGGCTTTATCACCACTGCTGTGAAACCATTTGGCTACACAGCAACGAGAACAATAATGTATACATGAATGGCGCGATGGCTACTTCGATGAGATGCTAATTGATGGCATTATTACCGGTCATTCAACCATCAAATGCAACAAGCGAAAATCATGAATTTTACCTGCTACTGCGTCATTTGAAAGTGGCACCAGTCGACCTATCATCCAATATGCATTCAATCCTTCCAAGTACACTATAATTATCTCTGCAATAATGTTGGGCAAGACAATAGGCAAAATAGTGGATATAGGACCGGGAAGCTAGGGACTAGGTTTAGAACTAGATGTTGTTGTTGATTTCTTTAGGGGCTTTGCGACATCGTGGTCATGTAGCCCCATGTACTCGGGTGTGTGTAGAATTTGTCTGATAACCTGTGTCACTGTGGTGTCTGTACCATTGTGTGTATTTGTAACTGAGGTAGGATTTGGGTAGGAAGTGGCCGTGGCCTTAAGTTAGATACCAACCAGGCATTGGCCTGGGGGGTAGAAGTGGGGAAACCACGGAAATCCACTTCCAGTATGGCTGAGGTGAGAGTCGAATCCGCCTCTCCTCAGCTTTGCCTCCAGTGTACCCCGTTCAAGCTCTCAGACCTGAATTAAATTTCTTGGCAGAGCCGGGAATCGAATGCGAGCCTCTGCTGTGACAGCCAACAATGCTAGCCACTACGTAACGAGGCGGACTTCAGGACTAGAGTGTAGTCCGGAAGAGCAATACTATGTCCGGACCACTACAGTCCGGAATTACAGTATATGAGTACATACAATCCTATATGGTAACACTTACTGTTAGAGTTAACTTCTCGAAGATTATTTGTTTATTATTATTTATTCAGTTTAGGGACTTGGGACATCTTGGTCATCAGTCCCGTGTAGTTGGGTGTGGGTTGAAGTTGCGTGATAACATGTATTTGTGTGATGACTGCTGTAGTGTGTGCAACTGTATTAGAGTCAAGGATGAGGTAGGTGCCCCGGACTTGCACTAAGGTACTATCCCAGTATTTGCTTGGAGTGAGTGTGGAAAACCTGTGGAAAAACCACACTCAGTATAGCCACTGTCAGCGCCGGGAATCGAACCTGTGATCTCCGGTCTTGCTGTAGCTGTCCTCACGGCCGTGGTGCATGATTTAGCGAGCACAGCTATGCTGCGGGACTTCTCGAAGAAAATTATGATCAATGTGGGGAGTCACTAGACTTGCTAGGTGGTGCAGCGGTCAAGTTCTCGCCTGCTGTACTCAAGGTTGCAGGATCGAATCCTGGCGCAGTCAGTAGACATTAGAGGGTGCGCAAGTGAGAGGGAGCCGTTTCAGTAGATTTAATGGCACGTTCAAGATCCCCTTCGGGGCGAAATTCCGGCAACCTGGCGTGTCTAAACCCCTCAGCAGTTAAAACGGACGTAAAACCAATAAGATAACATTGATCTGTATAATTGTCTCGTTCTTTGAAGTTGGCCGGATGTGTCAAAACACTAATAGGATACTCACAAGGGAAGGTCGCCAAGTGGTTTACTAGAAAAGCGTTCAAATTTGGAGGGTTTGCTCTTCATAAAAGAATATTTTGGCCCTGTTCGAGCGTTTGTGCCAATAGGCCTTAGTGTGTTCAAAATTGAACGGTGAAAATCAATCCCCAAACTTTGGTAGTCTTGTTCCCGCACACGTTCCCGGCTCGTCTCCGTGGCGTAGTCGCTAGCGTGTCGGCGTTGGAAATGGAAGTTGACCGTGATCGGAACCTACCTTGATCTTTTTAAATTATTTTCTTTATCTTTCCTTGACATTTGTATGTATGTTTACCCCTTATTATTCCCGTTTTTCCAACGGGGTCGGGGATGAGATGCGATGGAAGTCTTTGTGGCGATCGTTTTACGGCCGGATGCCCTTCCTGACGCCAACCTCATGAGAGGAGTTAATGAGAGATGAAATGAGTGATGGTGAATGAAACTGGGCAAGGATGTGGAAGGAAGCGGCCGTGGCCTGTCAGAAGGTACCGTCCCAGCATTTGCCTGGTGTTGAAAATGAGAAACCACGGAAAACCATTTCAAGGGCGGCCGACGGTGGGGCTCGAATCCACGCGTCTACCGAGTCAGCAGAGAGCTTGGCCCCATGACCTAATGCTGCGCTTTAGCCAGCGTAGCCACTACTGTCGGTCTTTCTTTTACATTTATTCGTTTATTTTGTGTTTGTGGTATAATATTTAAGTTGGCAGATTACATCAAGTACGGTACTTTATTATTTGTTGTTGCTTTTTCTATTTACAATATTAATACATTAATATTTATGTTATAGTTTACATACAGAAAGTTTAGCTTGATGGTGGAGCAGAGTGGAACATAGGGAGGGGCTCTTGCGTTTCTGCATTAGACTCGGCGCAGTGCGAATGAACGTTGCGTCGCCGGCCACGCTGCATTTAAATTCTAACAAATAAAACTTACAGCACGTTCAAGCGTCACGGACGAATAATGATGTTAAAATATTGTGCATAGCTCCAAAACCGAAGAGACAACAGCAAATACATGATAGAAAACGTAAAAGACAATAAGGGATGTATCAGTAAATGAAACGAAAATGTGCTGGCCAAGCTCCGACTCTAACTCGTAACCTTAAATTCTCCACGCCAACACGCCAGCGACTACGCTACGGAGACGAGCCGGGAACGTGTGCGGGAATAAGACTACAAAAGTTTTGAGGATTGATTTTCAACGTTAAATTTTGAACACACTAAGGCCCATTGGCACAAACGCTTGAACATTTTTTTTATGAAGAGCAAACCCTCCAAATTTGAACGCTTTTCTAGTAAACCACTTGGTGACCTCCCCTTGTCAGTTACTGTTATGCCAAAGGAAGAAACTTTGAATGATCAAATGATATGAAAGCACTCCAAGGCTCCAGCGAGCTTGGTGGGTTGGCGAAAATCCTAATCCGAGAAATCCTTTAAATTGCAGTTGTCTGTCTGTTAGTCAGCCCAGAGGTTGGTTGGATCCTAAAAAAGTACCACCATGGGCTAGGTCGGTAGTTAGCCAGAAAACTTCAAAGCAAGACTATAATGAGGCGTACTAGGAGAGATGAAGAGTGAGGTCACTTGCCATTGCTTTGCTCACTGAGTCAGAACAATAGCACTGACCCTATGAGTAGATCCTTTCACAATACACACAGGCCCTAGTTGTGCCCTGAGGCCATTACTCCGCACCCAATAGCTTCCATATAATCAAAGCCATGAATGAGGCTGAGACATCTGAGGAAAGCCACATTTTAATCTAGCCTGTGCCAATATACAAATGCAAATGTACTGCATTAATTTATGAATCAAACTAACTGAAACCATTGAACTCATTTCAGTGGAAAACCACATTCACGAGACGTGGGTAAGAGCTGTTTCCACTGGACTCCTGTAAAACATCTCCAGTGTCTGTTCCGGTTTTCAACCAAGTATAGGCTACCAAGTCGGGCTCCTCAACAACGTTAATAAATCAAAATAACTAATCTTGGAATGAATTATGTTGATTGATAAAATGCGTCATGTGACGCCGGTAGCGTGGCCACATCGACAAGGCACTAAGTTGAGCGACTTGGTCGCTGCGCCCAGAATACGTCCTCTGCAACGTTTTTGTCGCTGTGTCGACCAAGCATGACATGTGGCTGAATGTAAATATACTTTAGCGCCCATGCAGTGGCGTTTCTGACGCGGCGACATAGTCGCAAGCTAAGCCCTAGCCTATATCCCAAAGCGGCTAGCTGCGTGGCTCAGCAGTAACGTCCTCACTTGCTGTGCCCTAAGTTGTAGGATTGAATCATGGCGCAGTCATGTGGCATTTGGGGGTACGTAAATGCGAGGGAGCCACATCAGTAGATTACTGGCACATTAAAGATCCACTTTGGGGCGAAATTCCGGTACCCCGGAGTCTCTAAAAGCCGCAGTAGTTAAAAGGGACGTAAATCAAATAACAGTTATTAATTATATCCTAAAGCTCCAGAATCCGTGTATCCTAGATATTTCTCTCTTTGAGAGATTTAAGAAGTCATAGTCTAAATTGAACAAATTTATTTTTAAGACTACTGTCAGAGTGTCATATCTATTGGGTGCCAAAAAATTACTTCAAGTTGCATCAGAATATCTATAGAGCTAGAGTTTAGAAATGATGAACGTACCGTAATGGAAATGTTGAGTGTTGGTTGTTTCTTTCGAGGGAACGCCCCCCGCAAAGAATATAATTCCGACCTTCAGTAGAATCTCATCTATTTTTTGTCAGGTGTCGTATGAAGCTTCAGGAATTCAAAATGTGCGTACATAATTTTTCCGATTTGTACATTGAGTTGTGGATTCCATTGCCCGCAGTGTGCCCAATTAGACACGGCTGACTGGCATCGAACCGGGGTCTTTATCACAAAGAAGACCAGGCCCATGATTCTGCGCAGAATCGAATCATTGATCTCTGAGGGGGAACAGCCTCAGTGAACCCGAGGAACAATGAGTTATAACTGCATATAATTATAACAGCATGATTTCACGGCCAGAACGGGGATATTATAGCATTAAAGGTGGATTATTGCAGAAAATACAAGCCTAGGTACGTTTAAGATGCTAAGAGCTCAAGAAAGCGAGCCAGCTTGACATTTGACAAAGCGAAGTTGAAAGTGGGTGGAGTAGACGTGGCGCCTATGCACTACTTTCCGCGTGGCTGGAGGCTGAAGGCCGTGGTTAACGACTAATAAAATCCCCCTTCAACAAGGCGAAACAGTGGAGTGGGGGTGGTCGCCCACAGAAATTAATTAATTACGGCCAAATGGAGCAATGAATTGAGATGAAACTTACACCCAGTTGCATGTAATCTAGGAAAGATAATTTAGGAGTGTTCTCACGCCTACATTAAAGCCTGCATCTATAAAGGAACCTATGCACAGACCTAATCCGCGGCAGAGTCAGGATTTGTAATGGAGCCAGAGGGGAAGAACCGGGGTTGCATCATGACGCCGTGGAAGAAAGCAATTAATTATAATTAATTGGCCGAAGCGATTGCCTGCACACGAGTGAATTTGGAACCTCCATGCATAGACGAATAAGGATCATACTTCACTTTGTCTGAAAATGTATCATTTTAAGAAGAGAGTCGCTCCTGGAAATCCAGTGAACTACTTTTCATCAGGAAGCTTTATATGGGAGAAGCTGGAGCAGAGAAGTCAGTTCGTCTTGACTCAACTCGTGTGGTGATACGCTGTCGGATCACGCAAGAAAGTGCGCGGAATTTATAAAGTATTGACGCTCAAATGTACTAGCAGTGAACAATGAAAGGCGCATCATGCAGCTTAATAACAGTAATTCTGCATCATATAATAATTAGTCTACAGCAGACGTATAAGCAACAATATACGCGAGTATAGAATCAGTACATTTTAGAGATAATTTAGGATGAGGTTTACAGACAATGAGCATAACCACAGGAAGTGTTATCATGGGTAAAATAACATACTATTGTAATAAACACTACAGTTACGGGAACCTGGGAGGTATCATAAGTAGTCGTGACCTAGGATTGAACAACTTTGCAGTAGAGGAGACATAAACTGTAGGTGACGGGAGACGAACACACACACGCAAGATAGACTTTCAAGGAGACCAGCGGTTGTCAGGAGTTAGCTGCATCGCATCTCTGAGGTCAGGCCGTAGTGGGAATCCGATCAAGGATCCGTGTGCGAAAATTATGTATAAAAGTTATATTACAGTGATCTTTAAAAGTGTTTATGTTTATATGGTAAAAGAATGTGTATTGTGTTAAAGTGAAAATGCCAGTAGTGAAAAATATAATTACCATGTGTAAAGTTTATGCAATGTGTCGTGTGAAAAATATCATGATGGCTTAAAACAAGCATTATGGCAGGCGAAAGGCTGGCTGGCATGCTGGACTAACCCAGCTAGGATGAAAGTGAGTACAAATTTAATATGTTGATATGATTTAATAGCTCACCATACAACGAAGCATTCCCTCAACGATTAAGAATTAACAGTCATTTGTGTACGAGATCACATCCCTCGTATTTTGGTAAAAATACGGCTTTGAAGATGACTTGCTTACGGCCATTTAGGCGTAAGACATTGATGAAAGTAACGGTAACGTTAAATAATCATAATAATAATAATCTGGGGTCGGTAACAAGGATAAATATATAAATCGGCATATCAGGCCTATAGTACGTGCAAAGTGTGTCATATCTAGCGTAAGAATACTGTGTTATTGTGAAAAGTAAGAAAGAAAGATAAATATCGAGATAAAGAGAGCTTTTCAGTGTCATTGAAAGGTTAAATAAATGTTTTATTATGGTATATTCTACAGGGTTGTATTTGAGAGCCATTAAGATAGTCAAATGTATGCCAGTAAATTTATACTTGTTTTGGAGATACGTAGAACTTTGGCTTATGAGTAAATGTATAGAGGACGTGAGTGCTTTAAGAATTGAGTCATCTGTAAGTGATATTGTTTGAGCCGCGATCAGCGAGCATGTAACGTAGAATCAAGAGATTTACGTCAATAAGTTGCGGGGATCATCCGAAAATAGTTCGCGCGTTGTCGAATCTAGTAGGCTAAATCTTCGAAGCTACGATATAGTATTGCCTTAGAGCATACATGTGTATTCGCAACAGAGTTGGGACAGAGTCTGTCTGTATCCACTGTTTGCAGAGTCTTTGCCACCAGGGATAACTGCTAGAGACCCTAGGTAGGCCGACATATTAATTGATCTGCCCTTAGAGGTAAGACAAATGGTTCTTCGTGTAGAAAACGTTGATTTCCTCTGGTTATATGCATGCCCGCCCAGTGAGATAACAGTGAAACTCATCTGAGACGCGCGCAAAAGCCACTGATTACGACCACAGAACGGCAAAGCTATTTCGTGATCCATCCCTTGCCTTGAATAGTAATTAGGAGCCGAAATGAGCCCATTAAATACTCTAAATGTAGGTATTAAATAATTAGATTGACTCAATTCGTAATGACACGACCCATTCAGGGTACCTCTAGCACAGCTGCACCATTGAGTGAACACATGACCGTGCGGGGAGTCAGGTGGGGTAGCAGGTATAATCCACTAACCCGGCAGCCATCTTGCCGAGGACGGCCCATGACTAATCCATTGTTCGCTCGAAAGGAAGTCAATAGACCAAATCCTTTTATTTTAAGATTGTAGTGGGACACTGAAGAATCTCGATATTTCGAAAAGTAATTAAGATGTGCTTGATATGTTGATATCAATTGAATTAGATGCACTGTTTCCATACATATGAAATGTTGGAATGAAGTAATCGGATAACATTTGTCCCAGTTATTCTCTGAGGAGAAATTAACTGAAGCAAATAAATAGAAGCATTTTTGTAAAGAGTATTTACCCAGTTCACACTAATTATTCATACGGGTAGCGTAATTAGAATGATATGACACGTTTGTAACGATAATGTTATGACCAGACCCAGAAAATCGTTGTATGGTGAAGCTATAAAATATCTATATTTATGTGTATTTAGGATGGGAAAGTGTACCACTTCAGCGTTTGAAACTTATGGGAAATGAATGCGATTCGCACGGGACGACACTTATTAAACAAGGCATAAGCTAATGAATTAATGTTATTTAAAGTAAATGTTCCGTGTAAAACGGATAAATGTTTAATAATTGCAGATTTAATGTCATTTAAATATAATTTGTGTTTGTTGTGTTGTGATATTCCCATTTGTGTTAAATTGTGCCACGTGAAGAACACTATGGACACTCGCAAATGTCAAAGAGTATCAACAATAGGATGTTTAGGATAGACTTGAGTGCGGTGGAGCACCAATCTTGAGGAGAAGAGACTCACCGATAATTTTGATTTTTGTTGTGGGAAATAAATTTAAAGTTTTTTTTTGTGTGTTTCGTGTTGTTTTGCCATGAATTACTACCATTAAATGTTATACTTAGGAATATGTTGTTTCTTTCAAGTAGAGTAGTCACCTGACAGACTCAAATCCTGAATATGTGCTCGTATAGTGGGTTGAACGCCCCATACCTCGAAAGACCGTGAGTTAGCTGGGATACGAACACATGTTCCATATGACGACGAATGGGTACAGTAGCTGACTACTTCCTTCCAAAGTGAGGTTGTACCCCATATTACATAGCAATGAAACTTAAATTTATCATATAAAGTTGTAAAGAATAACACAATTATTAAGAACACACAGTGCATTCCTCTCTCCCCGCAGCGTAGCCATGGTCCTTATGGCAAACATCACGACTTGAAGGGGGAGCTGGAAGTTCAGAAATCGAAGGAACGAATCCCGACGCTGACGGCGACTACCCTGAGTGTGTTTTCCACACCCCCTCCATGCCAATGCTGGGATAGCCTCTTATTTCAAATTCCAGGGCACCTATCCCAATCTCAGACCGTAATGCTGTACAGTTGCATGACTCTTGCTCGTGTGGCTCATCGGGTTTCGCGGTGAGTTCCGTCATCAAGAGACAGATTGATTGTTTACATGAGGATAAACACGTGGGACTGAAAAAAACCATTTGACGTATATAATCCGCTCTCTTACATAAAAATACAAACATTTTAGGCCTATTTAACAATCTACACATAAAGGGTACGGTAGTTAAAAATATTCTATGTAAATTCATGATGCACTTGCATCTTATCATATCTCGTTATCTTATGGCCGCCATTACTGCACCGGTAAGATGTCTCTTGATTACGGAACAGTGGCAATTCTCGTAAGTATGCAACTTGTACAAATTTTATATGCGTGATGCGGTAAAAATGAATGGCTTATTGAACTGGATTTTGGCCGGTCGAAGCATGGTGGTGAGGATTAACGCCTGAATTACGATGCATTCGCAATTAGGGTCAAAGAAAAGTAAATAATACACACGTAACGCCTTGTTGCCAGCTGTTTTAAGATAGAACATTTATTCATCTTACATTGAACGTAGTCAACTGTCAGCTGTAAATCTTCAGTCGGTCAACACGAATTTTCTCAATGACTGGGAAGGGTACAATGTGTATAATATGTGAACAACAAATAAATTACACTCCTGGAAAATATTGCATGTATTAGTTATGATTACCAGGGCCACCAGAAGGATTTAAGGGCCCGTATGCAATCTTTTCTCCCCCCCCCCTTGAAATACTTTTAATTATTACTATCCACTACTAGCTATTCTGGAAAGACAATGTCATTTTAAGAAAAGCATCTGATGCCAGTCATTATTAAAAAAAAAACATATACTCTAGATCTTATTTCACAGAAAATATTTTAGTATTTATCTTATGAAATATATTTTGCAAAGTGCGCAAAACAATTTGGATTTTTTAAGTTATTTTAATACAGTTAACATGCAAAGGGAAATATTTTGCTATTTTGTAAGTCTTCACTTTAATTACCAGTACGTGAAGATGAATAGGAGTGTAAGTAGTCGGTACTATTTGTTTTAAGTTAGTCTCCTATTTAGGTAAATGTTCATCAGCATAGCTCATCTGATGAAATATCTCAGAGCTACCGTGCTAGCAGGAGGCCTTTGCCCTTTATGGGATTTACCAATGGCTAATAATAATAATAATAATAATAATAATAATAATAGTAATAATAATAATAATAATAATAATAATAATAATAATGAATAAGTAGCATTTTAAAACTTCACATTAGTTTCATAGCAGATTCAACACTGAATTATTGTAGATTATTCCTAAACAGTTATAACTTCTAACTCTGAGTCATATATAGAATTTGATACTCTTCTGGGGTAGAATAAGGTACATTAAAACTTTCTTTTACCAAATGAATGGTTTCTGCCAATACTTTCGCACTGTCATATATGTCTCTGAAGTGATTTTCTGCCTGATTTATCTTGACAGATAAAAGTTTGGTAACAAGAGATATCTTCTACAGAGCTGTAGACAAATCCACATTCTTAATCTGCAAAGCCTCGGACAGATTGTAAGTAATAGCCACATTTTACATTATACAAAAGTAGCTACAATAAACTTTAACTAATGTGCCCTCATTGCTTACGGCCCCCTATGCATTTGACCCCCATCTCCCTCCCCCCCCCCCCCCCCCACTCTCGGCGGTCCTGATAATTACTATTATAAAGGGGGCAATAGTGATCACAACTAATACATGCAATTCTTTCCAGGAGTGATATTTACCTGTAATAAAATATAACTAGAGGACCCGTGCGAGAAATCTCGCATGTTCATAAAACACACTTTCCCCAATAGGTTTATAATGAGAGCCTTAAGAGAACGGTTGTTGTGACACTCACCGGTTGTTCGATATCTATGAAATTATATGATTTGAGTACCGGTACTCATTCCTTTGATTTACCGGTACTGATCTGAAATCCACGCAAAATGATAGGCTAAAGGAAAGACCTCAGAATGTTAAAATGACATGAAACAGGCGTCACAGCGGCCAAAATGTGAAGTGGACACCAAATATGGTGCGTAGTTTTTACAGCAACAGAATTTGCAAATCGCACACTTCGTACTTTTTTTTTTTGAAAATTCAGTTTTTAAAGAAATTATAGATATTTTGAAATTATAGTGCAATTCGTCACTGATAATGTCTATTATCTTTCATTTGAATGATCATTGTCACGATCGGTCGCGTGTGGGCGCCGCAGGAGGGTTCTAGACAACTGAAATAATATATATGATATATTATACACATTGTACCCCGCCCATTCATTGGACAAATTCATGTTGGCCGACTGAAGAGTTACAACAAACAGTTTGTATAGGCAACACTGAAATAAGTACTTCAAAACTTGACGTAGTCAACTTCTTATTCGTCTCCATCTACTACATTCTATACATCTCTCTTCCTGACTATTTCTTGTCTTGTAAACATGTAACTCTAGTGTATTTTCTCTCCACTAGAATCCATTTTGCTGTGTGTGTAACGAGCAAAGTATTCACCATTTAGATCACCGGTGTTACAAATTGTGTACTGTACCCGATATACAGACCTTAGATAGGGTGGCCCGGCTCAACACAATCCTCGGCATGAAATCGGCACAACTCGAAAAAGAAAAACCCTGAACGATCGAAATAATTTCAGAAACAGAAAAAAGACCGGTAGGACGAGATTCAAATAATTCCAGGGCGTTAATGGGAATTCGGTTCAACTGGGTAGAATTATGAAATAATTCCGATGATCATTCAGGTCAAGCGACGACAAAAAATATAGAAATCAGCTGGGCTAAGATAAAAACACATCCAACATTTATTAACCACACAAAATACAGACAATTAAAGAAATAAAAGCCTACCTAGGCTTGAAGATTCATCGACCGTACTGTTTGAGGTGCAATGCAAATAAACTATATGAAATTATTCAACAAAAATCTAATTTAATTGGGGCAAAATCGCCTCGCGCCTTATCCTTTGATCTGTAAACCAACTGACTGTGATCTTTGATTAACCTTAATCATGTCATTAAATTTTACACAATATTCAATCACCTCTCTTTAGAAACATGTTCATGTTTGGGAATGTGCCACGTTATGAAATTACTCAAAAGTCAAGAAATAATTAAGTTCTCTTGATCTCCTTCTATTTATATCAAATCTCAAATAAATATGAATGTTCATTTCTACCATCACCAATTTGTGCAAATTTATATTTTTCTAAATAAATCTCTCCTCCGTTACATCATAATCATCATGTCTGACACTCTCATGTCTATTCATTAATATTTGATCATAATTCCATCCGGTAATTATACTATTTCAACACCTAAATGTTGAATCTGTGTTCCTCCTAGGATCAGTCACTATATTAAAGTTGAAATTCACATTAGTTCTCAGTTATTATTTGACAAAAATACCCCAAGATTTCATCTGGAATAATTCCTTAACCTAAATGTTGAATCTGTGTTCCTCCTAGGATCAGTCACTAGATTAAAGTTGAAATTCACATTAGTTCTCAGTTATTATTTGACAAAAAATACCCCTAAGATTTCATCTGGAATAATTCCTTAAAGTAATCAATTTCCTTAGTGAACTTCCCTACTTTCCCCACGGTCGTAAAACCATCCCATGCTAATCTCGTGTGTGTTGTGGATCTCTGATCTGTGACTTTACTAGATCACATTCTAACTGGACAGAAATGCAGACATTTGCACACCAAATATAGACATTTCATTTGGAAATTATTGCGTGCTTTCAGTCAGTCACACACCTGTACCTTTAAATCAAATCACAACAATTTCCATAGTCCACCGTTACTCTATTATCAGCCTCACTCCACCAAAATATCGATTTTACAACTTATTTTACGATGTTAGCATTTTTCTTAATTCATTTTATGACTCCTATTCAAATTTTACCTCACTTTAATTCATATGGACATAAAGTTTCGTTACCTGCGATCTTCATTTCACGTAGTCATAAACACATATTTGCAAACCCCAGCATATGGAGAATATTTAACTTCATTATTGCCGTTTGATAATTTATATCAGTATTTTGTTCAACAATTCATCCTTATTGTGTGCTGAAAATCCTGTCAAACCTCTACAGAAAAAATATGGCTTAATATAGCGCCTATCGTTCACTTTACATCATCCTAGTTCTCCTGTTTCAATCGAAATTTGTTTGCAAAATAGTAGTCTGAACATCCATAAAATTTCAATAATACAGAAAATACGCAATAAATCCTAATTTAATTTCTACTTGCCAAACAATCCGCATCACCGTAACCCACGATGATTACTGAAATATATCGAAATTCATTCTTGATCTTAGTTTGACTGGTGAGTGAACCTTCGATGTTGTAGCCTTCTCCAAGAACGGTCCCATTTCTCCAACTGGACCTTCCTCTTCGGTCTTCTACTCATCTCCGGCCTCCACGGTCGCCTTCCTCAATCCATGTTGGCGTCTGGCAGCACGTCTCTCGTCACATCGCTGCTACGGCCCCCATCTCATCCAATTTAGCCCGACATCACGTCGCTTCGATTGTTCATGAAGTAATATTTACGCGTATCGTCAGTGATAACCATATTGTCCATAAAATCCATTTTAATACCGTTCGTATAACGTGCTATTCGTCTAGAGTTGAAAATATAAGTACAGAATCACAGTAGAGTGTCACAAATCTGTACTGCGGCCTCAAAGCTTCTCGTAAATTCTCTCGTAATGTTGCACGCTCGCCTAGCTGGCCTTGACACACACGCACCCCTACCGCTGTCGAAACGTATGTTCCAGCAAGGTCACTCAACTGCTTGCGTTCGTGTGTTCGGATGGTGACCTCGTTCGCTTGTCTCCACGGTTAATCTTTCGGTACTCGCACCCTCTTGCATAACACGAGTACTCGCGCGTTGTACTCTTTACAACATACGTTAGTACCACGTTTTAACGTTTTAAACGTCTTAATATATTTTTTATTCTTTTAAATTATGCTTTTTAATGACTTTCCAAGAACCTTACATTATTTCCTTTTGGTAAAAAAATGAAATTTATAAAAACAAAATTGGCACTACAGCCCATGAAGGACCTAGGCCTACCAAGGGACCGCTGCCCAGCCATTTGGCCTGCAGATATTGGGGTGACTAGTGGTCAGTACGTCGGTTCCCCTCGGCAATTTATCTTGAATTTCGTGACCAGTGCACTGCCTCACTGTCAGACAGCTACTCAATTGTCCTCACGAGGCCGAGTGCACCCCGTTCCAGCCCTCACGTCAGTTTCTAAAATCCCTGTCGGAGCTGGGAATCTAACCCGGGGCCTCCGGTTGAGAGGCAGGCATGCTACCCCAACACCACGGGGCCGGCTTGAAATGTATAAACATTTGTAATTTAATATCAAAAACCTTGTAGGAATACAATTTCTGTCTTGAAACACATCTATACCGTCAACTTCATCCGAACTCTCTTGCAGTATACGTTCAATGTCACTGGTACAAAGATACTCCGACATGTTCACTTCACTATCATCAACAGTTAATTAAGTAAACAAAAAAATATAGATACGAAAACTCACTACGAGAATACTCGCGCGTTGTAAAACGTACAACAGACGCGAGGTGTACTGTTTCAAAGCTCGCTGGAAAATGTTTGACCTTGAGCAGGTCGGAGGCCGATGGTGGTGGGGTAGGAGAGGGGGTGGCACAGAAATAACTCACTCATGAAGCCCGTCACCCGAAAGGATATACAGTGTAACGTGGCTAATTCGAACTTCTATAATTCGAAATCTTCTTTAATTCGAATTTCTCTCTTGGCCCCTAGCATTTAATATACAATCAATGCTAAAAAATCGTGGTTAATTCGAATTATATTTTGGATAATTCGAAGTTTTTACGTTTAAAAAGCCGACCGGACGAAAATGTCTCAGTTTGTGGTTAGCTGACCGACGCAGAAAGCATCGCCGATGTACTGAACTCCGAAAAATAAGACGATGACGACGCATCTGGCGATGAACTCGTGGAGGAAATTCCCGAAAAAACTGTCCCGAGTGCAGCCCAAGTAACAAACCACATCACAGAACTTAGGCGTTATTTTTAAGTAGAAATGACGTAAGTGATTCTGTTTTCCGTTCATTAAATTTGTTAGATTATTTTGTGATGGCCGCGAGACTTAATTGTAGGAAACAGGTAAAAATCTCAAACTTTTTTGAAAAACAGTAGATTTCTCAGATTGTTGGATTACTACTGTCGTTAAATAGGTGAATAGTACATTTTGGTTTTATTTTATCACTTGAAACTTTTGATCTTATTCACGATACAGTCATTATACAGTACCGTTGTCTATTAATCTGCTTTGTTGAACGTAAATCATTATGTAAACGTAATACAATATATTTTCTCTACCCTTTTCAAAAAACTTTCTTAATTCGAATTTTTGGATAATTCGAATATTTTGACTGGTCCCTTGAGGTTAGAATTATCAAAGTTCCACTGTACTTGGAAACAAACAAAAACGACGACTGTTGTACTTTTTACAATGGCGCGAGTATCGAAAAGTGGCTGGCGTGTTAATATTATTACGCTATCGCGACTAGCAATGTTTTGAGTTTCTTTCCACATTCACTGGTTATACTGTACTGTACGTATTCCTTATAATACATTGTGACATAACTAACGTCGCATTCACGTGTGCCTCGTCGACTCGGTATAATTTCGCACAAGATGCCACAGCTTTAATATTGTACTACCGGGTGAGTTAGCCGTGGTCGTTACGGCATAACTGCTGGCAGTCGCTCACACCCGGGAGGCGAGGAGGTTCGAATCCCCCCGCCGGCAACCTTGAAGATGGTCTTCTGTGGTTCTCATCTTCCTTCCAGGCAAATGCCGGGGTTGGTCCCTAACTATAGGCCACAGCCGCTACCTTCCAACTCCTCGACCATCCATTCCAACTTTCCTCCCCAACGGTACTTGTAGCTCACCCATTGGGTGCCCGTCTCGAAGCAGCTACAAAAACTGGCGATCCGAACATGTCCTCGGACACTCCCGGCACTAAAAGCCATACGCAAAAAAAAAATATTGTACTGTGTAAATTTAATATCATTCATAGTGTCATGTATTTCAAACAACTTCCCGGTAAACTGAGTTTGTTATACCACTCATATACATGATCGGACTCAAGTTCTTCGCGTACCGTATTGTACTAACACATTCTGTAGATAGCCTTAGGCTCATTCGCTTGGCGCATTGCATTGGAATGAACTGTTCCGTTACCGGTATCGCACTGAACTGTCCCGTGGACGGCCTTGAGCTTAACTATCCCGTGGACTACGCTGAACTCTAGTGTTCTCGAAGATCCACAGACCGACCTCGCCCGGTATACTGACAGTGTCCTCTTTATCTTTTCAGACATCGCCAAACTAATTCCTCAGTCATTAGAGCGACTATGCTCATTTTTAATTAAGCCTTTTTCCATATAAAACTTCCTCCTATCGTTTCTAAAACTATATATTCATACACCAAATAGCTGAAAATGATACCCAATAAGAATGTGTGCCTCCCGGATGTCATACAAGATTTCATTCATCATTCCACCCCATTGATATCATTTAATCCTCCTATTTTCCTCACCCATGGCTTCACTGTGTTGCCATGTCACCTGGCGGCTGGTATATAATAATAAAATCGTATGGCCTCGGGTGCCGGGTGCAAGCTTTGTTATTTGTCGCCCAAAGGGCAGCTTGCATGTCGAAATTTGTTGTTCCTTGGAGCGCTATGAAAGTCAAGGAGGTTATATATCTAAGCTCCTTGACACTATAGCGCTTTCTAGTAGAGAAAGGAGGAACTTTGTGTTGGCGGAAAATCCCGAGATTAATTTTGTCATTATGAACATGGCCTACTGAATTCAAATGGGTCCTTTTACATGCCAACAAACTATGACATGCATGTCGTGATTTTTGTCGCCTTTCAAAAATCACTTACCACGGCCAGGAGTGGTTGGTAGGCTGACGCAATAACCACTCACCCACCGTGGCAAGTGACGGCTGGTAATATCGGTGACAGTACTGTAGAAATACAGCGAGTCCGGGAATGTTCTCCGCAGGGCCTACATGCGTCTGCGAGAGCTACTGTAGCTACAGCAGTTAGGTTGGTAGCACGGCTGCCGCTTGCATCATCTCTATCTCTACTTAGTATAAAACGAAGTCCCCGATTCTTGGATGTTACGGGTAAACTCGAGAACCACTGGATGGATTTTGATGCGGTTTTCACCATTCTTTAAGGATATATCGAGTAGGATTTCTGTAGAAAATAATTTATTTATGAACAAAGGAAGCCGAGCAGTAACGATTTTAGTGGAAAAGTCGATAAAAAATACCTGGCGTCCGAGCACTTTGTAAGCTTACGCTGGGAAAACCATTAAAAATATCTAAATACTATGAGTGTAAGAATTGTTCAGCATGAAAAGTTCTACAAAAAAGTCCGCGAGAGCATATGTCTATCTTTCATACGTCACCCACTATAGTGGAACAACTGAAGCTTGTCTCTTACAGCTTTATGTGCTGTCGACTTAGAGATTCCTGTTTGTTGAGCTAATTTTCGTGTTGATTTACTTGGACTACGCAGCATTATATCGGAGATTTCATCATTTTTTTCGTCTGTTCAAAGCGTAGGCCTGCCTGTTCCCGGTACATCGTGCACTGAGCCAGTCACACGAAATTTACTTACCAAATCCCGAACGGTATCACGATTTGGACACTTAGAATTAGGAAACCGCGCCTGAAATCTTAATTTTACATTTTCTGTAAACCGATCGCCTTCGCGAAAAACGTATTCCACCAAGAAACTCTCTCTTCAGTAGTAAACATTACCGCCTGTATACTGTTGCACTCTTCCAATAACAATCTATCTGAACGCTCGCTGACTAATACACGCTGATGACATGCAGGTTGTGCGCTTATCGCGATACACACCGACAGCTCAAACGGGGAAGTCCCGCTTTGAAGGACACAGTGCAGTGCAGGCAACTAAAACGCATGACTCAACCACGCACAGCTGCACGTACCCACTGCGGAGAACATTCTCGGGCGCACTGTATATTGATATACTGTATATTCTATGCATTAAATTTTCATTAGCATCATGAGCTACAGCCATATTACCTCCAAATGTAACGCTTTATTGCCGATACACATCAATAAAACAATAATTATAGGTATTATGCACTTCCATACATAACATAGAAGTATTTAAAATAAATCCCTATTGTGTGAATCAAAACCGCATACCGGTATGTGCACAGCATTCCAACATTCCTCAACTGTACACCTTGTGACGGTAAAAAAAATACTGTGCGGAAGAATAATAAAATATGAGTCAAGACGATGGGGCATGTACTTACAACCTTCAGATTTCTACGCTGGAGATCAATCAGCTGCACCACATCGTTCGGCATGGCGGTTAATGTCCGAAAACAGTAAGTTACTCTAGGAGGACGCTAAAATTTACACTGGGAATTCTCATCAACCGTTGAGAAGTGCATCTTGTCGGAATGACATACAGTATGTCACGTCTACAGTATATCATCATATTGTTACGGCTGTGAGGTTGTGTCATCGCTCGCCGCATGAGTCACAACTGCCCCAGGGCTGGGCTGTGCCCTGCCTCGTGTATTGCGTACGCCTTATGCAACAGGGCTACTAGGACAAAGGGATGGTCCAGAAACCTCGAGAAGCTGTGAACCCTGGATGGATCTAGAAGCATTTATTGAGTCACCGGACTGCTATATAAGCGCGACCTGTCAAGCAGAGGTTGTTGTTGTGTTTTACGAGCGAGTGCGAGCGTTTATCCTGAGCGACAGAAGTGTGGAGACTTGCGAAACCCCTAGTGAAGCCGATTTTCTTGACAGCGAAGGGAGTGAGGAGCTTACAGGGGACTGCCTGTGTTTTGAGCGAGTGTGCTTACCTAGTCCGAGAGAGGTCATTGTGGTGAGTTGCAAAACAGTGAGTGACAGACCTAGTGCAGCTATTTCCAGCCAGCGTACGGGACCGGACTCATTAGCGAGAGGATTAACTGTTGTCTGTTGACAAGTGAAAGGGGAAGTATTCTCGACGTGAGGAAACTGGAGTAAGGTAATAATTGCTTGTATTTGCTGCTGAGTAGTGTATTGTGCCCAGCATAGTACTCCAGTTTTAGCACAGATTGGCAACCCTGCGTAAATCACGGCCCAAAACACCACATTTTATCTTCGCAGGCCCGACCACAAGGTTGAGTGACGTCACGCGTCTGACGTCACGCACATCTGTCTACTATCTCCGGCAGAGCGCGCTGTCTCGGACCACGTGCTCAGCTCTGGTTTTCGGCAACTGGTCACATTGAGAGGCGCAGACACATGCGTTTTGAGCGCGGACTGGACAGTACTCCGTTGTGCGGCAAGAGTGATTTTTTACATTCGATTTTGATCGTGGAGGGCCGTGTGTGCTATACCTCCACAGGTCTAAGTGTTTCTGTGTATCGGGTGTGATTCAATCGGAGTCCCGAGAGACCATATAATTACGAATCACCGCTGTTATGCCGGGCGCGATTGCTATATCAGACGGCCGAGTCCAGCGTGTATAATCCCGGTCGTGCAGGCCCATGCTTGGCTTGATAACGAGAGAACTAGCCCTTTGCGACTAGCTTTGGACGTGAGTTACAATACGGAATAGTTTGTGCAGTGAACATTCGAGAATAGACGAGGCTCTTATCATCGATGGAGGACTTGTAGATGCAACTGAACAGCTGTGAATGCTATTGAATTACTGCTTACGTAAAGCCGGTGGCAATTTGCTGAGAGGAAGAATTATGTCTACATTGTTCAAGGCGCAGGAACTTATAATTTCCAGAATGGAACGAGGACATTTTATAGCCTGTGCTGTTGAAGTGTCAATGAAGAATTTTGAAATGGAACTAGTCAGTGAAAATATGTGCCACTAAGCATATACGTGAGGGGACTGGACGGAGTGACATTTACATCAAGATGAGGCCATGATGTTGCCATGACATAACCACACCGTGGGAGTCTGAGGACGCAGCCACCATGAAAAGTGAAGGTCTCGGTTTCGATTCCTGGAGGAGGCGAGGAAGAAGATGGTGGAAGATGCAATCCTGCCGGTTCTGGAATGGGAAGGAGATGGTCCTGAATGAAGATTGGTTCCAGAGGTTCTGCATTCTATGAGCATGCTAGGCTTGTACCATATTTTCTTATTTCGGCCTGTTGGTGAGCTAAAACATTACTTCAATTTGTAGTTGTGAGTAGTTTGTACTACTCAGTAGTACTAGATGCCATGGAGTTGAACTAATTATTATTTATTTGTTGATCAATCATTTTATTATTATTATTACTATTAATGGCCACATTTTCCCCTTCGTCTATTAAGTAATTATATGAGGAAGTGATTCACATTGTAGGGTTGTCACACGTGGCAAGGAACTATCCACCATGCTTGGCACCATGATCCAGTTAATATTTTCTTTTGGGAATTTTTGTAAATCCGTCACTACTTTGAATGATAAGATTTTTTTTCTACGATGATAAGATTGGAAATACGACGCGGATTCTGAACTGAATCCATGATGGAATGAATGAAGGTGGTAGACTAGCTGTCGAGAGCTAGGGTGGAGTTCATGCTTTGAATTTTATTTTTTTCTTTCGATTTTGACTTCAGCGTTTGGTGAATCTAATTATGTGAACTCTGAAGGATTATAACTTTAAATATTCCCATTTTTTTCTTCGTCCACATTCATTGATATAGAGAATTTAATTATTGAAAGCATTGTCATTATGCTTCGACACCTACCCATTTGACATTGCTACAGGTCATGCCTGCATTAGATAATTTATGCACACTAGTCATGTGATGAAATGAAAGGTCATGATAATTAAAAGATAATGAGTTTATCTAAAAAAAAAGATTGATTGGTGTAGTTGTTTATAAAAAAGAGGGGAGAATTGATTGGAATGTAATAAAATAAATTTAGGATGATAGTTCACATATTCTGTGAACGTCTTATGGCAAATTTTCTGAGAATTAATCATGAAGAATCCCTTTGTGAATAAAAAATAATAATAATGTAATAATAATTAGTAGTGTAATATCTTTCTAAATAAGCATGACCATGCAAAATGCAGTCAGATGGTGGTGAATTAAGTATTCACAGGAGTAGGCAGGCGATAATCTAATCACTATGTAATTGATGGAGTGAAATATATTGCAAGCATACCATCGAATTGGGAAAGATGGGAACTTTTAGTTGTGATATAATGATCAGCCATGACTTTGAACTTTGCATAAATGTAGGATAATGGGTGCAGGTTTGCTTGAAATATTTTGAGTAATTAGACTCTGAAATAACGTTGTACGATAAATATAAATACTGATTGCAACTTTAATTGAGTGGTCAATTAGGACCTATATTGTTGCAGCAATTATTTTTAATTAATAATTAATTAATAATTAGTTAGAACGGAGATCAATACTATTATTTTTTAGGCCGGCTATTTACTTAACTTTCATTATAAACTCAAGTGAGTGACAATATTACTAATCTAGGACACTACCTGATGGACATTTAGCGTGATTAGTTGATGTTGATAGTCAAATGTGACTGAATCTAATTTTTTTATATTTTATTTAATTTTCTTCGAATATCTCCTAATTTTATTTGTGTCTTAAGGATAGGACCAAGGAGATTCGTTGACCCTTTAAAACTTAATTATGTTTATTTGGACTCTAAATATTTTTATTTTTCTTCGGTCCACATCAAGATTTCATTTAGATTGAATCTCCGAGGCAAGATATGCTTTTTGGGGGTTTCCTATATTTTTATTGGTCAATGAGTTGCCAATAAATGGATGCCTATTTTTATATTTTTAATTGTGCTTATCTTCTGATTTCTGTTGTGCTATTGCTCTGATTTAGGTTTAGATTTGGGAGTGGGTTGATTTAACCTGTTACACCTACATCCTGTTAACCACCCCTGAGACTACTTGAGTTCTCGTACCCACCGGCGTATTTTTTTTATATTCGAACCCAGACCTCAATCATTTTTTGGGTTCTTTATCTGATATGTCTTGTGTTATCGGCATGAATTGCGATGTTTTCGCCGGGTCATCCGATTCGATGCCGGTTTACGGGGACATATAAAATGGCGCCCAGCGTGCAGAGCCTCGAATTGAGAAATCGTACACACGATGGTGTAGCAATTAGATGTTTTTAATGAAATTTGACAGCCAGTGTGGGTTGTTGTGTCGTTGGCACTTGCATTTGAGTGGCTCAAGTAAATTGGATTACCACATTTGAGGTACTTGAATGGGAGGCTAATGATTTTTTCTCTTGGGAAGGTCTAATTACCTTTGGTAATGAGATTGTTTCCTAGTTTCTATGACATAGGCAACAGGATCAGAAGTTCTTTTTCCTTTGGATTGGTATTTTTGATCTTCATTCGTTCTTCGTTTAATGATCCAATTGCGTAGAATTGGATAAGGATCCATTTATGCAGCTCGTTGATATTAGTTCAATTCCATGGTATAGTAGTAGAAAGTATGGTACAATCTTGGTGTGGTCACTCTTGATGGTTCCCTTATGTGGTATTGTCTTATTATACTAATTGGCATGTCTAATATGGAAGAGTTGAGGCAGCTGTTAGCTGATTTGAAAACTGATTTAAAGAAGGGTCAGGATGATTTAAGAGGCGACTTTAAGCAAGGTCAAATGGAGTTAGAGGGTAGACTTAATCATAGTATCCAACAAAATCATGATGAATTGGACAAGAAATTTAATCAAAACCGAAATGAGGCAGCTAATCAGGCGTTAAAAACACAGGCAGATATAATCAAGTTAGGAGAGCGTATAACCAACAGTCAAAAGGAAGCGGATAGCAGCATGGACGCAAAACTTGATGCATTGAAGGCCACTATGCAGGACAATTTGATAGAGGGCATACAGAAAATTCAGAAAGGTGTAGAGAAAGACATGGAAGCATTGAATACACACGTCAGGAGCCTAGAAAAACGGCTAGATGAAAACATTAAAGGATTGGGATCTGATATAACCGCTCATGTAGACAAGCTTAAAGGGGAATACCAACATGAGATAGTGGAAGTAAGGAAAGAGTTTAATGAAACTACTGTCGGCATTCGAAAGGAATTAACGGAACAAGTAGGAAAAGTAGAGACGAAAATCCAGAAGATGGAGGAAAATGTTGGCACATTAGCGCAAGACGTGGATGCAAATCGAAAACGCATGGATGAGGAAGCAGGGAAGATAGCAAACAAATTGGACGCAATCGATACTAATATCACACAAGTTAAAACGGAAATAGATGGGGCGATTTCGTCAGTCAATTATAACATAAAGATACTGGAGGGTAGTCACCTAGACCGCATCACGCGTATGGAAAACTTCTTACAGATGAATAGTCCGGTTCAAACGATGGAAATTAACTCACCAGAGATTAACCAGGAGAAACGATGGGGAGAAATGGATTCGACACCTAGAGGATTTAATGGGGCTAGTCCTGTAACTATCATTAGAACTCATGAGGAAAAACCGAAAAAGTTTAGTGGCGTGGGAGTTATCACCCCAATCGAGTTCCTACGAGACCTCAGGGATTATCTGGATGAAAATCGGATCCCAAGTGAACGCGAGATAAGGGTTATTGAAAGATCGTTAGAGAATCAAGCGCTGACCTGGTTTAGAGCTTTTAGATGCACCTTTGCGAATTACGAGGAATTTTCTAAGGCATTCCTTAGGCGTTTCTGGAGTTCGGAAGACCAACTTAGCATAAGATCAGAACTTTACTCCAGGAAATATTCCACATCTAACCCGACGCAGTATGCGGGGTATTTTACAACGCAGTTAGCCAGGTTACAATATCTAGAACCTCCATTACCCGAAGAGGAGATGATTCAAGCGATAAGGAGGCAATTTCCGGTAGAAGTTCAGAGAACGCTTATAGCATCTGGGGCGAATAGTTTGAAGACATGTGACGAAATTCTGAGGAAATTAGATCACACCAGTTCTTTAATGCACGCGAGAAACACTAGATCAGAGCACCAGGAGGTAAATCTAGTCGTGACAGACCGGAAAATACAGTCTGAACCACCACAAAGAAGAACATTCCAGGATACAGGAGATTGGAGAGGACGTTATGAGAATCGTCGATATAATCAACGAGGTAGGAGATGGAACCAAGGTGGAAGGCCATACTATGCGAACCAACAGCAGCAACTCAATTTACAAACCTACAGACCAAGGGATATAAAGGGAAGAAACTCTTGGCAGCAAGGAAGATGTAGATTTCAAACCAATAATAGGCAGTGGAACAGAGATGAACCTCGGGATAATCGCGTGAATTTGGAAGAGAGACATGCAGAAAGTCAAGCATACTTGCAGCAGATGAGAGAAGCAACTCACCAGCAGCAAGGGCAAGAGAACGTAAAGCCAGGGCCTAGTAAAAGTGGCTCGCAATTGCTATGACATCAGAGATATAAAATCTGGAGCAAGGATAGGAAAGTATAATGCTGCCACCCTTAAGAGATACTACTGTTGAAGAACGAGCAGGATACGTTTGGCACATGATTGGCGGCATAATGAAGAGAATACAAAATAAGCTTTTGTTAACTCGCTTATTTTCCGGGGAGAGGGGAGTATGTGCCCAACATAGTACTCCAGTTTTAGCACAGATTGGCAACCCTGCGTAAATCACGGCCCAAAACAACACATTTTAACTTCGCAGGCCCGACCACAAGGTTGAGTGACGTCACGCGTCTGACGTCACGCACATCTGTCTATTATCTCCGGCAGAGCGCGCTGTCTCGACCATATGCTCAGCTCTGGTTTTCGACAACTGGTCACATTGAGAGGCGCAGACACATGCGTTTTGAGCGCGGACTGGACAGTACTCCGTTGTGCGGCAAGAGTGATTTTTTACATTCGATTTTGATCGTGGAGGGCCGTGTGTGCTATACCACCACTGGTCTGTGTTGCTGTGTATCGGGTGTGATTCTATCGGAGTCCTGAGAGACCATATAATTACGAATCACCGCTGTTATGCCGGGCGCGATTGCTATATCAGACGGCCGAGTCCAGCGTGTATAATCCCGGTCGTGCAGGCCCATGCTTGGCTTGATAACGAGAGAACTAGCCCTTTGCGACTAGCTTTGGACGTGAGTTACAATACGGAATAGTTTGTGCAGTGAACATTCGAGAATTGACGAGGCTCTTATCATCGATGGAGGACTTGTAGATGCAACTGAACAGCTTTGAATGCTATTGAATTACTGCTTACGTAAAGCCGGTGGCAATTTGTTGAAAGGAAGAATTGTGTCTACATTGTTCGAGGCGCAGGAACTTATAATTTCCAGAATGGAACGAGGACATTTTATAACCTGTGCTGTTGAAGTGTCAATGAAGAATTTTAAAATGGAACTAGTCAGTGAAAATATGTGCCACTAAGCTTATACGTGAGGGGACTGGACGGAGTGACATTTACATCAAGATGAGACCATGATGTTGCCATGACATAACCACACCGTGGGAGTCTGAGGACGCAGCCACCATGAAACGTGAAGGTCTCGGTTTCGATTCCTGGAGGAGGCGAGGAAGAAGATGGTGGAAGATGCAATCCTGCCGGTTCTGGAATGGGAAGGAGATGGTCCTGAATGAAGATTGGTTCCAGAGGTTCTGCATTCTATGAGCATGCTAGGCTTGTACCATATTTTCTTATTTCGGCCAGTTGGTGAGCTAAAACATTACTTCAATTTGTAGTTGTGAGTAGTTTGTACTACTCAGTAGTACTAGATGCCATGGAGTTGAACTAATTATTGTTTATTTGTTGATCAATCATTTGATTATTATTATTACTATTAATGGCCACATTTCCCCTTCGTCTAATAAGTAATTATATGAGGAAGTGATTCACATTGTAGGGTTGTCACACGTGGCAAGGAACTATCCACCATGCTTGGCACCATGATCAGTTAATATTTTCTTTTGGGAATTTTTGTAAATCCGTCACTACTTTGAATGATAAGATTTTTTTTCTACGATGATAAGATTGGAAATACGACGCGGATTCTGAACTGAATCCATGATGGAATGAATGAAGGTGGTAGACTAGCTGTCGAGAGCTAGGGTGGAGTTCATGCTTTGAATTTTATTTTTTTCTTTCGATTTTGACTTCAGCGTTTGGTGAATCTAATTATGTGAACTCTGAAGGATTATAACTTTAAATATTCCCATTTTTTTCTTCGTCCACATTCATTGATATAGAGAATTTAATTATTGAAAGCATTGTCGTCATTATGCTTCGACACCTACCCATTTGACATTGCTACAGGTCATGCCTGCATTAGATAATTTATGCACACTAGTCATGTGATGAAATGAAAGGTCATGATAATTAAAAGATAATGAGTTTATCTAAAAAAAAAGATTGATTGGTGTAGTTGTTTATAAAAAAAGAGGGGAGAATTGATTGGAATGTAATAAAATAAATTTAGGATGATAGTTCACATATTCTGTGAACGTCTTATGGCAAATTTTCTGAGAATTAATCATGAAGAATCCCTTTGTGAATAAAAAAAATAATAATAATGTAATAATAATTAGTAGTGTAATATCTTTCTAAATAAGCATGACCATGCAAAATGCAGTCAGATGGTGGCGAATTAAGTATTCACGGGAGTAGGCAGGCGATAATCTAATCACTATGTAATTGATGGAGTGAAATACATTGCAAGCATACCATCGAATTGGGGAAGATGGGAACTTTTAGTTGTGATATAATGATCAGCCATGACTTTGAACTTTGCATAAATGTAGGATAATGGGTGCACGTTTGCTTGAAATATTTTGAGTAATTAGACTCTGAAATAACGTTGTACGATAAATATAAATACTGATTGCAACTTTAATTGAGTGGTCAAGTAGGACCTATATTGTTGCAGCAATTATTTTTAATTAATAATTAATTAATAATTAGTTAGAACGGAGATCAATACTATTATTTTTTAGGCCAGCTATTTATTTAACTTTCATTATAAACTCAAGTGAGTGACAATATTACTAATCTAGGACACTACCTGATGGACATTTAGCGTGATTAGTTGATGTTGATAGTCAAATGTGACTGAATCTATTTTTTATATATTTTATTTAATTTTCTTCGAATATCTCCTAATTTTATTTGTGTCTTAAGGATAGGACCAAGGAGATTCGTTGACCCTTTAAATCTTAATTATGTTTATTTGGACTCTAAATATTTTTATTTTTCTTCGGTCCACATCAAGCTTTCATTTAGATCGAATCTCCGAGGCAAGATAGGCTTTTTGGGGGTTTCCTATATTTGTATTGGTCAATGAGTTGCCAATAAATGGATGCCTTTTTTATATTTTTAATTGTGCTTATCTTCTGATTTCTGTTGTGCTATGGCTTTGATTTAGGTTTGGGAGTGGGTTGATTTAACCTGTTACACCTACATCCTGTTAACCACCACTGAGACTACTTGAGTTCTCGTACCCACCAGCGTATTTTTTTATATTCGAACCCAGACCTCAATCATTTTTTTGTTCTTTATCTGGTGTGTTATCGGCATGAATTGCGATGTTTTCGCCGGGTCATCCGATTCGATGCCGGTTAACGGGGACAGTATCATTCTGGCCACAATAAAGTTAATTATTTCTTTAAGCAGTAATTGGTGTTGTGCTTTCTACCCACCGTAATCCAGTTAACAAAAGTGCCACTAGGGGGGTGGCACGTAACAATATATATTATTTCAGTAGTATGCATCCCTCCTGCGGAGCTCACAAGAGACCAATCGTGAAAAATGAGCATTCAAATGAAAGAGAATATACATTACCAGTGACGCATATCACTCTAATTTCATACATATCTATAATTTCATTAAAAAATGACTTTTAAAAAACTGTACGAAGTGTGTGATTTGCAGTTACTGTTGCTGCAGGAAGATACGCTCCATAATTGTTGTCCACTTCACATTTTGGCCGCTGTGACACCTTTTTAAAGTCATTTTAACATTCTGAGGCCTTTCCTTTATCATTTTGCATTGATTTCAGGAACAGTAAATCAAAGGAATGTGTACTCAAATCGTATAATTTCATAAATTAGCAGTGACGAATTGCATTCTAATTTCATAAATATCAATTTTTGTTGAAGTGTGCGTTTTGCAAATACTGATACTATAACATTCTGAAATTATGAGTTGTCGTCTAAACCCTTAAAACTATTAAACGTTAATTATTTTACAGTTCTTTTTCTGCCTTCTAATATCGATCATTTCGAATAGTTTTCAGAAACAGTAAATCAATGGATTGAGTACTCTAATCGTATAACCGGTGAGTGTTACAAATACTGTTGCTGTATCTTGCTGTAATTATGAGTTGTCGTCTAAAACCTTAAAACTATTGAACGTTAATTCTCTTACGGTTTTTCTTCTATCATATCGCATGGTGTTCAGAAACAGTAAATCAATGGATTCAGTACTCTAATCGTATAACCGGTGAGTGTTACGTCGTCTAAAACCTTAAAACTATTAAACGTTAATTCATTTACAGTTCTTTCTTCTAACATATCCCTTGGTTTTCAGAATCAGTAGGCTAAATCAATGGATTGGGTACTCAAATCGTATAACCGGCGAGTGTTACTGCTAAGCTTTCAATCAATGGACTCAGCACAAACATGATTTAAGCTCATCCGTCTAAACAATGGATTTATTATATTCCAGGTTTGTTAATATGCCGCGATACAGGATTTTCTTCTGCATTCTAATTCAATAAATATCGATTTTTGTAAGAATTGTGCTTTTTGCAAATACTGTTGCTCTAACATGCTGCAATTCTCTATTAAACGTTAATTCATTTACAGTTCTGTCTTCTATCATATCCCATGGTTTTCAGAATCAGTAGGCTAAATCAATGGATTGGGTACTCAAATCGTATAACCGGCGAGTGTTACTGCTAAGCTTTCAATCAATGGACTCAGCACAAACATGATTTAAGCTCATCCGTCTAAACAATGGATTTATTATATTCCAGGTTTGTTAATATGCCGTGATACAGGATTTTCTTCTGCATTCTAATTCCATAAATATCGATTTTTTAAGAATTGGGCTTTTTGCAAATACTGTTGCTCTAACATGCTGCAATTCTGAGTTGTCGTCTAAAACCTTAAAACATTGAACGTTAATTCTCTAACAGTTTTTCTTCTATCTGACTTTCAGACTCAGTAAATCAATGGATTGGGTAGACTACAGGTTTTTCTTCTGCATTCTAATTCCATAAATATCGATTTTTGTAAGAAGTGTGCTTTTTGCAAATACTGTTGCTGTATCATGCTAGAGTTGTCATCTACAACCTTGAAACTATCATCATCATCATCATCATCATCATCATCATCATCATCATCATCATAATATAGGCCTCATAATTTAGCAGTGAAGAATTGCATTCTAATTTCATAAATATCAATTTTTGTAAGAAGTGTGCGATTTGCAAATACTGATGCTCTAACATGCTGCAATTATGAGTTGTCCTCTAAACCCTTAAAACTATCATACGTTAATTATTTTACAGGTTTTTCTTCTGCATTCTAATTTCATAAATATCGATCATTTCGCATGGTTTTCAGAAACAGTAAATCAATGGATTGAGTACTCTAAATCGTATAACCGGCGTGTGTTACGTCGTCTAAATAGAACTATTAAACATTAATTCTTTTACAGGTTTTTCTTCTATCATTTCCCATGATTTTCAGAATTACTAAATCAATGGATTGGGTACTCAAATCGTATAATTACATAAATATCGAATAACCGATGAGTGTTATGATGATCCAATTTTCAGTGATTGCCTTGTTAAGTTAGGGAACATACATTTCAGTCAGAATTGCAAGTTGTATCAAATAACCGGTGGGTGTTACGGCTAAGCTCTCAATCAATGGACTCAGCACAGAAATGGAATCAACAGTGACGAATTGCATTTTAATTTCATAAATATCAAAGAAAGAAACCAGCCACAGCACGCTCTCATGCTGACGCTCCACTCGGGAAAGCGAAAGCACCCCTGTAGGTAACGGGCAAAGGTGTTTAGCGTTGAGCGCTACACACAGAACAAGGAAAGCACCCCTATAGGTAGCGTGCTAAGAAGTTTAGCGCTGATCGTTTCACTTAGGAACTAGGAAGCCTCACTGTAAGCGGGGCGTGAAGAAGTTTTCCAACGAGGGTTGTCCTGATAAGGGAGAAGGACGCTCCTCAGCCAACAAGATAAAGCAGGAAATCTTGACCAAGATGCTTTCATAAATATCGAATAACTGGTGTGTGTTATGATGATCCAATTTTCAGTGATTCCCTTTAAGTTAGAGAACGTACAGCTCGGAATTCTAACTGAAATGTAAACAGTGTTCTATAATCATTTGGATGAAATGAAAACATAACAACCTTTCTCCTTAAGTCTCTCATTATAACTAATTGGGAAAAGTGTGGTTTATGAACAAGCGGAATTTTCTAATTTCATAAATGTCTATAATTTATACGAAGTGTTCGATTTTCAGATACTGTTGCTGTAGGAAATTACGCTCAAAAATTGCTGTCCACTTCACATCTTAGCCGCTGTGACGCCTGTTTAGTGTCATTTTAACATTCTGAGATCATTCCTTTATCATTATGCATGGATTTCAGAAACAGTAAATCAAAGCAATGTGTACTCAAATCGTATAATTTCATAAATTAGCGGTGACGAATTGCATTATAATTGCATAAATATCAATTTTTGTAAGAAGTGTGCAATTTGCAAATACTGATGCTCTAACATGCTGCAATTACGAGTTGCTCACTATTGAAGTCTGGTTGCGTGGCTGAGCGGTAACGTTCTCGCTTGCTGGTCCCAAGGTTGCAGGATCAAATCCTGGCGCAGCCAGTTGGCATTTGAGGGTGCGCAAATGCGAGGGAGCCGTGTCGGTAGATTTACTGGCATGTTACAGATTCTCTTCGGGGAAACATTCCGGCTCCCCACCGTCTCTAAAAGCCGCAGTTGTAAAAAGGGACGTAAAGCCAATAACATTATTATTATTATTATTATTATTATTATTATTATTATTATCACTAGTGAATCTGTGCTTCGAAATCGCTATATGTTATGTTATGGCAGCATATAATGACAGTAGAAAATTACGACACCAAAGGTGCAAGTTTCGTTGAGGAAAGAATCCTAGACAAAATTATTATATATTATTTATTATATAGTTTGCACATCTCTAAAGGCCATGATCTCAGAAGTGTGCTTTCTGACTTGTGTCTGTCCTCTGGCAGAGATGTGATATACTTCCCTCGTAAGTAGAAGTGCGTGACAGCGACATCGCCCTTGACCCCAGTGAGCTCATGAGATGTCGGATTAGTCTCAGGGTTTCTTTACGTTGTGCTTGCTTGCTTGCTTGCTTGCTTGCTTTTGTCTCATCTCTGGCTTAGAACCCCGGTACCGCAGAAATTCGTCTTATGAGGCACTGTAAGAATCAGCCAAGTATCACTGTTTATTTCTAACCCCTAGATTGCAGAAGCAGAAAAAAGGAGTGATAATGATTTCCGTAATGCCCCTACGATTACTATATGAACAGCAGGGAAGCAGCTCAAGGTTGGAGGATCAAATCCTGGCGCAGTCAGCTGGCATTTGAGGGTGCGAATGTGCGAGGGAGCCGTGCCAGTAGATTACTGCATGTTAAAGATCTCCTTCGGGGCAAAATTCCGGCACCCCGGCGTCTCTAAAAGCCAGAGTAGTTATAAGGGACGTAAAACCAATAACATTATTATTATTATTATTATTATTATTATTATTATTATTATTGTTAGAAAAGCAGCTGCTTGTCAGTTGGGTGGGTTATTCCTTAATTTGTAAAAGATAAGGTGCCTCAAGATGACACAGTGTTGCAACTATAGAGATTGCGTCGTTAGATTCCGTGACATCAAAGTTCTGTTAGTGAAAAGATATTTTATATTTCTTATTTCAGAAATATGAATTTGAACTATCTTTCGCCGCAGTATTAAATAATCCCCTGCTTAATGAATAATCCAGCGAAATTTGGCGTTAACTTAACCATTTAAGTAAATCAGAGTAATTCAGTAAATTGAATTATTATTATACAGTATGAGTTAAATTGAAATGTTAAGTTCGTAATAAGGTATAGCGTCGATAACGATGGGTGGTTTGGGCCGCTGGTAAAGAAATATATTTGTAATTTTTGAAACTAGTGATACATGGTTTATACCAGGTGAGTCAGCTGCCCCTGATAGTATTGCTTCATTAATAATAATGTTATTCGTTTTACGTCCCTTATAACTACTCTGGCTTTTAGAGACGCCGGGGTGCCAGAATTTTGCCCCGAAGGAGATCTTTAACATGCCAGTAAATCTACTGACACGGCTTCCTCACCTTTGCGCACCCTCAAATGTCAGCTGACTGCGCCAGGATACAAACCTGCAACATTGGGCCCATCAAGCGAGAACGTTATCGCTCAGCCACACAGCCAGCCAATATACAGTGTGGTCCACCAGCCCCTTATTTTTTTGGAGGAAGGCAACCCAACTAACGCGTATATCACAGTCATCCTAAAAACATTAGTACCTGCTCCTTTACGTCCATTGTACAACTTTACCGTTGAGTACATCCTCGCGAATATAGTAGAAATCAATAGTGGCAGTGTTCTTTCAATGACCTCAAATATAATGCATGATTGAAACGATCAGAGCTCCGAATAACACCTTCTTACGTTTGAACAGGAAGTGTCTACGAATAGATTCAATACGTGCCAGCAATTCACCATGGTTCTCGGTAGCTATTGGCTAAATCAAGGATTTCTAGAATAGCGTCAACGAAGTCGCATTGTAGTAGGTTCGAACCTTGAACTAACACTTTTTTTTTTTTGCTTAATGTCGTTTATTGTGGATGTATTATGGACGCATATCTATCTGTTCCAGCGAGTGATTTTTTATTTGGTCCTCAAAAGGACCGTACTTATCCGATGGTACGCAGCCAGATTGGACGATGATATAACGATCTGTAGAACGAAACAAGGTATCCTGTATATTCAAGGTAGCAGTGTTCGAAATTTTGACCGCCTTTGTTTAAAGGACAACTCTGACTCACTCAGACGACCCACATAACAAATAAATTTGTTATGTGGGTAGGCTCACGAATAAATACATCAGACCTGAACTATAATTTCTTTCAACGGCGTCTGCGCGAAAAGCGCTTGCTATACACTTACAGTAATATTTAGTTAGTGAGGTTTTAAGGGGCGTAAATACGAGGTCATCTGCCCCAAACATACATTAAATACAGATAATTATAACATTATTGGTTTTACGTCCCTTTTAACTGCTCTGGCTTTTAGATACGCCGGGTGGCCGGAATTTTGCTCCGAAGGGGATCTTCAACGTGCCAGTTAATGTACTGACACGGCTCCCTCGCATTTGCGCACCCTCAAATGCCAGCTGACTGCGCCAGGATACGAACATGCAACCTTGGGCACAGCAAGCGAGAACGTTACCGCTGAGCCTCGCAGCAAGGCAGTAATTACAGAACGTGTCATATTATTATAAATATTGAACTATTAAAATTCTAACTATCACGAATAGAGTCGACCCCGTTGCGTAGTAGTCAGCGTGATTAGCTGCCACCCCGGACGTCCTGGGTTCTATTCCCGGCTCTGCCACGAAATTTGAAAAGTGGTATGAGGACTGGGACGGGGTCTACTCAGCCTCGGGTGGTCCAAAGGAGTAGAGGGGGTTCGATTCCCACCTCAGCCATCCTCAAAGTGGTTTTCCGTGGTTTCCCACTTCGCCTTCGGACAAATGCCGGGATGTTACCTACCGTACGGCCACGGCCGCCTCCTTCCCTCTTCCTTGCCTATCCCTCCCAATCTTCCCCTCCCTTCCCATCCCTCAAGAGGACCCTGTTCGCTTTGCAGTTGAGGCCGCATGGGCGAAGTGCTGATCCCACCTCCCCAGTTTTATCCCCTAGACGAGATGTTTCAAGCTCCAGGACACTACCCGTAGAGGCGGTAATCAAGGGATCCCTCGCTGAGTCCGTGGGAAAACCTAACCTGGAGGGTAAAATCGACTAAAAAAATAATAATTATAACGAATAGTATCCATCCATGGTTTTGAACAGTATTTAGGGAAAATAACCATTTAAATTAGACAATAAAATAACTTTCCCTATCGTCTTCGTAGATAATGTGAACAAAACCAAGTTGAAATCTTGCTGTACGAAGTAGGGAGGGTATAATAAAATAGTTAAAAAGAATTTTAAAAAATTGCCGTTGGATAGTCTTGAACCCGGGTTCTTCGAAAGAGCGAGCGGGCGCAATAACACTTGCACACATTTCCAACGCACTCTGGAGGTGTTTGTTGCGCTTCTTATTAACGTGTATGGTAAAATATTCAATTATTACAGTTAGATCTTAAGTATTGATTGGAATGCATTAATTCCGTACCTGGCATGTTTTCTAATTTACATAAAGCAAGTTCCGCGACCGCTTTGCGTTAATAAGGCGAAAGAACTGCAAATAATGCCCTCAAACGACAGCCCTTCGGTTTTATTTCATACAACTTAGCGTACAAAATGCTAGCGTGTGATACACTTCGGTCATACAAGCAGGTGTACTGACGAAGAGAGCAGAATCATACAGGATTTTGTACCAGCGATCACAGCAGCTTCCTTGCCAGCGAGTGTGGTGTGATACGGGCCTAAATATATGCTAAGACGTTTCGTTAAAATTTAATAACAAAACAAGATGTTCGGTAAAGAACGTATAGCCTACTTTCTCCTAAATGCATGGGTATTGTTATAACTCTTTGTCCTTTTCAAGGAGTATAATTGAATGTTGATTGTAGTAGCTTCTTGAAATACAACGTGCTATACGGATATTATACATTAATATCATGTGCCCTTTGCTAGTGCTACCTCTGTAAAAAAATGTCATTCACTTCGGTTTCACCGTGTTTGAATTGATATGGGAAATCGATTTGCACACATACATGGCCGCTATCTGCAAACTATTGGGCTGATGGCCTTGTAGTTCAGTCAAAAGATGCTTCCCACAAAAAGGTATGTTGTTGAAAAACTTGGTAGAGATCAAATGATTAGGTTGGTCGTAATTTGATTTAAGCTTTTAACATTTGTGTGGCCGCCATTCCATTTCCGTCAAGATGGCGGCGATATAAAACATGACACTGAGGTGACCTTTGCTAGTGCTAACTCTGTACCAAACTTCGATCCATTCGGTTTCACCGTGATTGAAAAGATGGGGGAATCGATTTCATTCATTCATTCATTCATTCATTTATTTGCAATGGGGGGTGTGTCCCCCGGTGGCAAATTGGATATACATAGCAAATAAATAATTATACATAACAATTCAATAACAATTATACAACAATTAAACTGGAGTATTTACACAAATAGTCAGTCTTTTCTTAAACACACCTATATGTTTGGGAAAAGGCTCTAAGACTGCGGCAGGTAGAGAGTTCCAGTTATCAATGGCACGGTTTACAAAATAATATTTACCATAATTTGTTCGCTGTGGTCGGCCCTTAACTTTGAAAGGATGATCGCTCCTACCCATGTAAGTGGGCTTTCCCAATCGTTTGCTAAGCTCACCCCATGCTGGTTGATTTGTATACGTGTTGTACATAGCGCAGAGTCTAGATTTCATCCACCTAGCCTCCAGTGATTCCCACCCAAGTTTCTTTAACATACGGCTCACACTGCTCCTGGGATTAAAGTCACTGAGCACAAATCTAGCGGCCTTTCTTTGTACCATTTCCAACTCATTGATGAGCCCTACTTGATATGGATCCCAAACCGCCGAGGCATATTCCAGAATAGGTCTTACAAGTGACAAATAGCCTAATTCTTTAGCAGAGGTACTACTTCCTTTTAATACCCTCATTACAAAGTGCAGGGATTTGTAAGCTTTTGAAACTACACTTCCTACATGACTACTCCATTTCATATCATTCCTTACGTGAACGCCCAAATATTTGCAAGAATCTTCTTCTACAAGTATTTCCGAGCCAATGTTATATTGAAAATCCTGCCTTCGCACTTTCCCTATTTTTAAGAGACTACATTTTCTTGTGTTTATTTTCATTTTATTTACAATCGCCCACTTATAGACCAGGTTCAGGTCCTCTTGAAGCACTGCATTGTCTTGCGAGTCATGTATCTTTCGATATATTACACAATCATCCGCAAACAATCGACAGTCACTGCGAATCCCATTTGGTAAGTCATTTATAAACGCCAAAAATAACAAAGTTCCGATTACGCTGCCCTGAGGAATACCCGACGTTACGGTGATTTCATCCGAGAATATGCCTTCGACTTTCACTTTCTGGGAACGACCCGTCAAAAATTCTTGGATCCATAAAATTACTCTTCTATCAATCTTCGTTGAAGCTAATTTATGGAGTAGCATGTCATGCGGCACGACATCAAATGCCTTCGCAAAATCTATAACCACAGCGTCGACTGAAACTCCATGGTCTAACGATTCGCTAATGTCTTGAAAATGTGATAGCATGAGTAACCTTTCCGAAATCCATGTTGCCTATCATTAAACCATGATAATGTTTCCCACTGTTCCCTCAAGTAGTCGCAAATGAGATGTTCCATCTGTTTACAAACGACGGACGTAAGGCTAACCGGCCTGTAGTTGCCCAATTCAAGTCTGCTCCCTCCCTTAAATATTGGGACTACGGTAGCTCTCTTCCAGTCATCTGGGATTTGCGCATTGTTTATGGACACATTAAACATCACCTCCAGGTATCGTGCCACGGCCCTACCTCCTAGTTTAAGTACTTCACTAACAATATTATCAGGACCCTTTGATACACTGAAACGTAATTTTTGTATTAGCTTTAGAATTGCTGACTGGTTTATTTGGAACAGGGGAGCCCCTGATTCGTCGTTAAGGTCCAACACACAGCTATTGGATTTATTGAACACACTACCGTAAAAGAAATTTAATTCATTAGCATTCATTTTCACACATACATGGCCGTTATCCGCACATTATTGGCCTGATGACCTTGTAGTGTGGTCAAAAGATTCCCTATACATAAAGGTATGTTGTTGCAAAATTTGATAGATCAGATTATTAGGTTGGTCGTAATTTGATTCAAGCTTTTAACATTAGGATGGCCACCATTACGTTTTCGTCAAGATGGTGGCGATATAATACATGACACTGGAGTGCCCTTTTGCTAGTGCTACCTCTGTACCAAATTTCGTGCAATTCGGTTTCACCATGTTCGAATTGATCGGGGGGGGGGCAGACATTCAGAGTACACACACTCACACACACAGACACACAGTCACACACACACACACACACAGACAGACACACAATTTTTGGCCCTGTGTAGATCTCATAAGTCTACTTTTTTTTTTTCTGCAAAAATCGAAAGTAAGCTAATAATACCAAGGGGATTTCTAAGGAATATGTATACTTCGATGCAAGCACTGGCGATCAGAATATCGTTCGATATGTTGTTTTGTTTCATTTGAGGGGCTAGAACATCGCGGTCATTTAGCCCCGTTTACTTGGGTGGGTGTCTAGAATTTGTCTGATAACCTGAGTTATTGCGGGCTAGTAATGATGTGTGTATTTGCAATTAAGGATTGGGAAGGAGGCGGCCGGTGGCCTTATGATAGAATCCGTCCCGGAATTTGGCTGGAGTAGAAGTGGGAAACCACGGAAAAACATTTCCAGGGTGGCTGAGGTGGGATTCGAACCCACTTCTTCTCATATTTGCTTCACGAGGCTACGTGTACCCAATTTCAGCCCTCAGACAAGTATTAAATTTCTTGGCAGAGCTGGGATTCGAACCCGGACCTCCGGAGCAACTCTTCAATATGTTATGTTAATATTCATGCCAGTTTTTAATTTTCTGCCATTACAAGTGACGTGGCATAACGTACCAATTCAATCGTAATCTCTTTATAAATCATCAAAATTCAACGTAATCTTCACAAAAATATGTCGTAAGGCAATACATGGGGCACTATAGTTACATCCCGACTAAAATGGAATGTGGGCTTTCGTTAAAAAAAATTATGCCTATTACTGCATTCGACCCGCTCGCGCCCACCACGTACGGTCAGGCTTTAACCCTCTCAGCTACTAACACATGGTAGATACCACACGCTAAACGTGCTGTAGTTACTGTAGCCGTCCCACCTCAAACGTTTAAGTCCATCTCAAAGTCTTCAATCACGGTTTATGGTGTTGATTTAACCTTTTACAATTACAGATCACGTGGCGTAAGCTATTAATTCGATCGTATTACGTGTATGTGTGTTATTTCAAGGAGCAGTAAGTCATATGTTAGTAGAATGGGCCATAGTATTTGGCGGGGAAAAGTTTAAGGTCGGTTTTTCTTTGCTAGACCCATGACCCAATTACATTGCTGTCACACAGTCAGAGCGCAGAGCAATATCGACCATCGGGAGAAATGCGATGTTAGTTGGGTTTCATAAAACTAAATAATAAGGGGCGGGTGGACCACACTGTATATTGTTTTATGCAGCCCAACTAGCGTTATTATCAGGAAAGTCGATAATTCTCTGCTTGCATCCCGTATGGTACTGATGCACTGCAAGCATATTCACAGACGATACTGAACACTATTATTTTTCCCTCTATGTGATTACAGACCAATACGAGGAAAAAATAGTGTTCAGTGTAATTTGCGGGTTATGGTTGCAGTGTATTAGTACCATACGGGATGCAGCCAGAGAAATATAGACCTTCCTGACAACACGCGTTAGTTGGGCTGCATAAAACTATTATTAGGGGCAGCTGATTTACCCGGTATATCTGCCCTGTATGCATAACTCGTGTAGCCTCCGATGGCCAACTGTTACTGTGCATTAAGTCGAGTGGACTATCTCGGTAAGAGCTTCTCATACCATATGCGGTACGGTGGGAGGGCAATGCGCCTGTTTACACTGATTCTCCCTTTGTTAGCCCACAGCTTCTCCAGAGTTAATTTCCCAGTGGCTTGGACTACCACATTTTCTCTGAATGAGTGAAGCAGAGGTCTGATTTCATTTAACAGCATTGTGGACAGGACGCTTAAAATATATGTGGAGTTGGTGCACGTGCGTTCGCTATTTACTTAGCATTTTTGAGTGCCCCTTCCTCAATATTTTCATCCTCAAATAGTCATCCATAGTGGATGGCGAGCCGAACATGTCCTCGGACACTCCCGGCACTAAAAGCCATACGCTTAAAAAAATGCTGTATGTTAGTTTTATTTACATCTGCTCCTTGACATGAGCTGTTCTCACACACATGCAATTCATTCAACACGTCAACATGCACTGCAGAACATTAAGTCATTTCTGACTAAGGAAGAAATGTACAAGTAACGCAATGAAATAGAGGAGAAGTAAATGAATGGACATTAACGTATCGGCTGAGAATTAAACAAGACGTATTGATAGATACAGAGCACGGCTCCTATCGCAGGGCTCCATAGTGAATGGTAACAAACGGTATGGAAATGTATTGCGGATTGTTATTTATGCTGATCTTCAATTTCATTACAACTTAAAGGTATTTATTTGATTCTCAAGCTCACAGTATTGGCATGGATGTAAGGTAATTTGATTTTTAATGATAATTCACGTTAAAATTTTATTTTTACCCTACTTTTCACTTTTTGCAAAACTGATGAAAAAGAAGACTTATGAGATCAGCCGGGCAGATCTGTGTGTCTGTCTGTCTCCTCCTGTCAATTCCTAAACGGCTACAACTACCAAACCAAAATTTGATATGACCCAAGACCAGGACACATCAGGGCGATATTTGGAAATTACGGCAGTGCCACCAATTGCTGAAAAATGATATTTGAAATTTGAACTCTTAAGTTGGATATCCCAAAAGGTATGCCTGGGAACCATTCCAAAATTGCCGCACATATAGAATGAAAAAAATGAAATTAATTTTCAGGAGCCCGTACACGACAGTGCTACTAACTTGATTCTACGCATCCTGATATGGTCGATGTTTAACTGCATTGAACTTCCACACTATCTATTGGACTTCAACCAAACGTGCACTGTGGATCTTAAGAGATGAAAATAGAAATATATTTTCAGTCACCAGGGCTGCCAACTGGTGATAAATGCTCTCTATAATTTTGTACCCTTGCTGAAATATATCACAAAGTATGCAAGGCAGCACTTCCAAGTTTTTCACACGTTCAGAACATGAAATTTCAGATTAATTGTGAGTAACCCATATATTGCCAACATGATTCTACGCGTTTTAATAATTTCAATGTTTAACTGCATGCAACTTCCATACTAACGAATGGATTTCATCCAAAATTGGGACACATATAGATCAAAATATCAGAGATGAATTTTGAGCAACCTATATATGACACTGTAGCCAACATGATTTGACGAATTCTGATAGGACCAATGTTTAACTGCACAAACACATAAAGAAACTCTACCAAGTTTGACACGTGGAGAAATATGTGCAAACGCATAACGAGACTACCAAGAGCAGCAAGCGGACAGAAGCATGACGACATGTTATATACACACATCAAAAAAAGTTTTGCATCACCTCGGTTCCCAGATCTCCGGCATATAGACGTTGACTGTATATTGTATCCAAGATACAGTCCCTTTGACTGTTCATAGATGTCACTAAAACAGCTCAAAGATGTAAACAACCATGCATGAGCAGGGCCTATTAGACGGAGGGGGTACGACAGCCGATCAGTTCCAGTCATTCCACCAGGACGAAGGTACGGTGCTCATGTTGTCTGTAGTTCTACCATGCCTAGAAGGTCAATACCGCAGTTCGATCGCGTCCGCATTGTTACTTTGTGTCAAGAAGGGCTCTCAACAAGGGAAGTTTCCAGGCGTCTCAGAGTGAACCAAAGCGATGTTGTTCGGACATGGAGGAGGTACAGAGATACAGGAACTGTCGATGACAGGCCTCGCTCAGGCCGCCCAAGGGCTACTACTGTAGTGGATGACCGCTACTTACGGATTGCCGCTCGGAGGAACCCTGACAGCAATGCCACCATGTTGAATAATGCGTTTCGTTCAGCCACAGGACGTCGTGTTTCAACTCAAACTGTGCGCAATAGGCTGCATGATGCGCAACTTCACTCCCGACGTCCATGGCGAGGTCCAGCTTTGCAACCCCGACACCATGCAGCGCGGTACAGATGGGCCCAACAACATGCTGAATGGACCCCACGGAATTGGCATCACGTTCTCTTCACCGATGAGTGTCGCATATGCCTTCAACCAGACAATCGTCGGAGACGTGTTTGGAGGCACCCTGGTCAGGCTGAACGTCTTAGACACACTGTCCAGCGAGTGCAGCAAGGTGGTGGTTCCCTGATGTTTTGGGGTGGCATTATGTGGGGCCGACGTACGCCACTGGTGGTCATGGAAGGCTCCGAAACGGCTTTACGATACCTGAATGACATCCTCCGACCCATAGTGCAACCATATCGGCAGAATATTGGAGAGGCATTTGTCTTCATGGACGACAATTCTCGACCTCATCGTGCACATCTTGTGAATGCGTTCCTTCAAGATAACGACATCGCTCGACTACAGTGGCCAGCATGTTCGCCAGACATGAACCCTATCGAACATGCCTGGGATATGTTGAAAAGGGCTGTTTATGGACGTCTTGACCCACCAACCACTCTGAGAGATTTACGCCGAATTGTCGTTGAGGAGTGGGACAATTTGGACCAACAGTGTCTTGATGAACTTGTGGATAGTATGCCACGGCGAATACAGGCATGCATCAATGCAAGAGGACGTGCTACTGGGTATTAGAGGTAGTGGTGTGTACTGCAATCTGGACCACAAATGCTGAAAGTCTAGCTGTATGATGGTACAACATGCAATGTGTGGGTCTCATGAGCAATAAAACGAGCTGAAATGTTGTTTGTGTTGATCTCTATTCCCTTTGTATTTAACGGTTCCGGAACTCTTGGAACCGAGGTGATGCAAAACTTTTTTTGATGTGTGTATATTGAACAACAGGATCTAAAGATATTCGCTTGATGGACAAACGGAACATTCCCCTATTTATGACTTCTGTAGTGCAGTGAATATTTTGAAATTTTATTATTTATGCATTTATTTCATCTATTTTATAAGGTTATTCTGAGACGATTAGGCCTATAATTATTAATATTAAACATTCACGTGATGACTGACGTGCAAAGCAATTTGCATAGAAACAGACTTCTAGAAAAGTCCGCATCGTGGCTAGCATTCATGGTTGTCATCCTTGAAGTCCGGATTCAATTCTCGGCTGTGCCAAGAAATTTAATTCTGGTCTGAGGGCTGGAACGGGATACAATCGGCCTCGTGAGGCAAAACTGAGAAGAGGTGGTTTTGTTTCCCACCTCAGCCTTCCTGGAAGTGATCTTTCGCGCTTTCCCACTTCTCTTCCAGGAAAATGCCGGGATGATTTCTATCTGAAGGCCATGGCTACCTCCTTTCAATCCTAAACACAAATACACTCGTTACTGTAGGCACTACAATAACACAGGTTATCAGATGACTTTTACGCACACCCAAGAACACGGGGATAAATTGCCACGATGTCCAAGCCCCTAAAACGAAACAACAACAACATTTCTAGGAAAAGAAGAGTTGATTCCGTTCTGAACGCACGTTTTGTTACCGCACCAAACTAACGATGATCACGTCCATGCAATGCTGTCAAATGCTCTCTGTCTGGTATTTTACATTTAAATGGAAATCGTGTGTGCCGATACCGTATTGATTTATACATTGTGGAATGAACGCATTGCATGCTAAGTTCAGAAATAAAATTAAAATATCATAGTTTCGGTTAAAAGTGTAAAATGCGTTGGGGTCGAATATTCCCAGGTAGAACCAAATATACTGTACTCGTAGTGATGTGCCATATCATAAGTGACCATTTCATAGTTTGGGTACAAAGGGGCTATATTTTAAGCGGAATGGTACATTTATAACATGCAAATGCAGGTTTTCGTTAATTTTAATGACCATATTTAAGTGACTTTAGCATATTTTTGCATTTTGAATGTTTTAACAATTTTGGTAAATAAAACATATCATATTAATTTGTTGAGTATTTGTGCATATTCACACAATTCCAACGAGAATTTTAAAAACTCTTTGACCGTATCTACTTTCCTCCTGTTTTCATATACCACGTTTATTGATGGAGAGTTGCAGTCGGAGAAAATTGCGGGTATTAGTTAACAGAAAGCAGTTTCAGTTATTGGGCCTAGGAATTAGAAGAATGTGACAGTGGTCTTAAAATAGCTACCACTGAGGAGAGGAAATAATCTATATGAATAAATTAAGTTTTATTTTTACATTGATCAGAAACGCCGCTTCCTGTACCGATCAAGTCCAGAAGACATTTTACTTCTTCCGTGATTTACAGTAGCCTATGTATGCAAGTATGCAATAACACAGGTTATCAGATTACTTTTAAGCACACCCAAGAACACGGGGATAAATTGCCACATCACGTGAAAACAGCAGAACAGTTCAATCCTTGTATTTAGATCAAGAAAAGAAAGGCGTAGTGCAACACAGGTTATAAATGATTTCATTATTGCAGCATGGAGAGGGAGTTCATAAAAAGCTCGAAACATGAAATCTCGATCTCTTGTGTTAGTATTAGGCATGTAAATATTTTAGACGTAACATAATTAGCAAACTAAAAGATGTTGGATCTTTTATGTCTCGTGATATTTTTACGTACAACGAATAGTAAGAGAGATACTTTTGATTTTATGTGTTTAGATTTTTACAAGTTCTGTCCGCACTATTGTATTTACGATTAAAAATTGGTCTAACAGGAGTTAGGCTTTAGTGTTTATTATAATTAATAATAGCATGCTGAACTGCTATGTCCAGCATCGTGGGTTCAAACCCGGCTGAAGTCGCCGGATTTTCATGAGTGTCAAAATCCTTCAGTATGCCTTCCTTCGGATGGGAAGTAAAGCCAGCGGGCTCATGTCATTGATTTATGGCATATAAAAGATCCTACCACTACAATTGGTAGTGTGTAGCTAAATTTGTAGGTTACTTGGTTAGAAACGCTCTAGAAAGTTCCAACGTTTGCCGCTAGGTGTCAGCGACAGTGGCATCTCAGGTAGCCGAAGTTGGAACTACTTGAAATTGAACTTGATGGGGAGTCTACGAGCGTTCAATTAAAATACCCCGCTATGACCATTGGCTGCAATTCAAATATAATAATGAATTTTCTTTAATTTAATTATGTCTTATGTGGACGGAAACCATAATATTATTTTGAGTATGTTTTTAAGCGATCCTTTGCACTTTTAATATGGGAGTTTTGGACAATAAGCTCATTTTAGAAACATAATACTCAATTATTTATCTCGTAATGCCTGCATGAAGGTTTTGATTTTAATATTCACCAACTAATGTTGTGCTTACGACAGTGTTTTCGTAATTTGTCTCGTCAGTTTTCCTAATAAACAATTCATGATTGAGGAACAGGTGTAATATTCTACTAGTCCTGTCCCTTGTTGGAACTCTGCAATGACACACTTACCCGTGAGATAGTACTCTTCGTTCAGAGTATACAGGTAAAATGTTAGGTTCACTTCTTAATAAATCACATAGACTCCTCTAGAATGCATATTTTATTATTTGTTGTGGAAAGATTCACAACTCACACGACACACACCATATTGTTTTTGACCATTACAGACTTTGAGGGCTTGTAGTTGGGACCAAGACGGTTAACTTTAGCAGAGGAACCTGTGTCCGGAAATGCACCGCCTTCCCGCTACCCAAAAAATCCACCACAGCACACGTTCAAATCTCCCGCATTTTTGGCGCAACGAACTAGAGTACGTACTGTGCCCGTTTAGACCGGAGTCCGCACGACCACATATGCATTTTACCAAGAATCAGTCAGCACGAGAGTCAAAATATCCCGGGGCGCCAGATGGGTTAAAGCTAATCGCAAAAACGACATCAAATGAAAAAAATGCTTTACTGATTTTTGGTTCAATGCAACAATAAGGATAGAAGGAGATTCAACTGGGCATAACACATCATGTAAAATTATCTCATTTTATTCTGAATTTAAAATTGACTGCAAAATAAAATGCTCAAAGCAGCATCATTCACGTGTGGCGACCCACATTACTATTTACACAATGTACAGAAATTTTCCAACACATTGGACAATTATCTTTGGAGGCACAGTCTGATTATCAGTCCTGTAGACTGTGTTCCAAAATTATATCCATTATTTATGATTAAATCCAGTTCAAATTTAATTGTCTTTACTGGAAATACTGTAGTTTTTTTTTCTTTTTGACTCTGAGAGTCGCACATTTTTTCCGTATTGACTGAAATATACTAAGAACAAAGTTCCAACAGGTTCCGCCTCGAGGCGGAACCAGTTGGAACTTTGTTCTTAGTATAATACTGTAGTTCACTGGTTGAATTTTTACATAATATTAACACTCGTAGAATAATTGTTCATAGAATTTTTAACTTTCACTTATTTTTCCAGTTTCAAAAAAATATTGTCAAAAAATATTATTCTTTCTGAATCAACACAAATTATGTACACATATTAATAACAACATCTGAAAAGTATTTGACCATTGAGCATAGCATCGAAGAACTGTGCGATGCACAACAAAATTAATTGTTCTTCTGACATTAAACGTTTCGAGAAGTGACTCGATTATGAACTTCAAGTTCCTAACAAAATATATGATTTCTGAATCATCAACTTGATCAATAAATTGTTGGACCATTCAAATATTCGATTTTCCACTTGGAATCATTATTAAGAAAAATATTTATATTTGTGGCCATTTTAGTAACTTTCACAACTTGCAATTCTTTAACAGAATGCGGAAATAAGAATTGTAGCTTCATAATAAATTCATTTAGTTCATGACACTAGGATTGAAAACATCCTTCAAATTATTCGTGGTTATAGAATTATTTTTAATTGGCAGTGGCCCATTCTATTATTTTTATAAGAACACAATATTCCAACAACAACGGCAAAGGTCTTCCTCTGAAGAAGAATAAAATACTATCATGACAAATCCGGGTTCTAGCAAAATCAAAGTCTTAATGGAATCCGTAAACAAGGTTGAAATAAGAACTGATGGTTTTTAAGAAATAACCTTTGGGTCATTCATACGACGCAATGTGTAGTTCCAATACTCCTTCTTTAACACTGAGTCATCGAACCTGCTATTTGATTGATGCTCAAATAAAAACCTCCTCATTCCTGCGACTTAAACATGCGCACCTGGGAATGGCATCTCAACTACTCCACACATATAAATTTTCTTCCCAAAATTTATACAATAAATCAAGCCTCTGCTTGTTATCAACACTGGAAGATTTATAAACTTACAAGTTTATTTTATTTTACCATTCAGTTCAACCCGTGAAGTTACCATACTTATGATACTCTCTATTTCACTTTCGAATATGTATTTACGTCATGATTTTATATAAATACAAAAATATCCTAATTGATACAAATATCATTTGCTTCCCGTTTCATGCCTCTCCATGTTATCTGAAAAATATACTTTGCTCATTGCAAATATTAACTGTTCAACCAGTACTGTAATGTTGGTTGAATGCGGGCTTGCGCTAACCACTCTCCTTCGGAAAATCACCTGTTCCAAACTAGAAATGATTGAACTACTTCAAAAGCTCTCTCTCAATGAATGTGATTATTAGAAAATATAAGATCCAAGAATTATTTATAAAAGTTATGAAAATCATTATTATTATTATTAGTGGATTATTATTATTATTATTATTAGTTATATTATTGTAAATGTGTTTAATTATTATTTCATTATGTGAGAATCCACATGTTCGATTCTTCGAATATGGATAAAATATCCATTTCTCAACAACAATAATTATTAACTTTTACAGTTACATCGGCTGATTACCGTGATTATCAAAAAATATGAAACATTCAAATAAATGCTCGTTCTGCTCGGTCATCGATCCTAAACTGTTCTAAGTGCTGAAAATACTCAGAATAACTCTAATATGTCTTGCGTAAATCATTGCAAGATTTAAATACGAAGAAAAACAAATGTGTTGGTCATCTGCAGAAAATGAGTTTGTTCCAATTAGCTAGGCATAATATAAAGTCAAAATGTGGCTTACATTTCTCGTTGGTCTTGAAGCGTAGTGAACCTGGTCTGTACCGATTTATCCAGATACATGCCCTATCGGACACGCACGTCTAATCCTTGTATCGGCCGCCATTATATACCCACAATCTGTCTAACACGACATAGTGGAAATATTTCTTGAAGTTTAAAGTAACTGCTGATCCATTTTAATATTGGCTTCAATTAAATCCATAGCCTTTCGCTTAAATGGGGTCAGATCCAAGTGATCTATTCTCAAATACGTCAGTTGTAACATAACTCACGGTAATCTTTTCAGTACAAGAAAACACTGACAGTCTAAATCAATCAACGGCTGTTCTGAAGATCGTTCCCTGGGCATGGCTTATCACCATCTATAATGCGCGAAGCAACTTATAGTTTCCCTTCGTCGGCTAATGAACAACACCGTGATAGACTGGCCTTCAATATACTGAAAGATCGGAGTGGTTATCAAGTTACAATTTATGAAACTGACTAATTGGACTAAAATATCCAAGTATTAAATTATTATTATTGGACTGTGACAAAGTACTTTCTAGACAAAGTCTAGCATATGTCCATATAGAAATAAAATATTTCACCAGTGTCCGTAGAAAAATAACAATCACCTTAGTGATTCTCTCTGCCGGAAACTTACTATGTTCCACATGTATCGCAGCACTTTTGTGACTATCACAATTTAAAGATATCTTCTGCGTAGATCCGGCAACCATGTGCCTTGGCTCAGCGTGGCAGCACCTTGTCATGCAAGAGCTTGGTTCGAAGTGAGCTGATGTTGCTTGGGCCGGCCGGCTTTTATTCAAAACGGTCAGGACCACGCTGAATCACGCTGAAATATGGAAATCCTCATATCTCTGGTATCCCTGGTCCGATTCGCTTGAGATTAAGTGCATCCTCTTTCATTTGGCCGTGCCAGTAATCTGATCCAAGTCTCAAGTCTCTACTTCATGGCTAACAATTTAATCAACAAATAGTCTCGACCTCTGCTACTACTCGCTACGTCACTTGACATGCTCTTGGCTGCATAAAGTTTCCATTCCCTTCTAGAAGTAATGGAGCGCGATATTCAAATATCTCAACTTTCAAAAGCGGCTGTAGCCTTTCCCTTGATATCTAGGTGTCTGAATCTTGGAATACCCATTCCTAGAGTTGGGCACAGTACGTCATTGAATGATCAACCGATGTCCCATATCCACTACAGGCTTGTTGACATTCCATGACATTCAGTTGGGTGTGTGATGAGCACGATGGCGCACCACCTCATTTTTCACTTGCGGTCCGAGATCATCTGCACCACAGATTTGGGCAACAGTGGATAGATCGTGGTGGCCCGATTGCTTGGCCTGCACGTTCACCCGACTTGACACCGCCAGACTACTCTCTGTGGGGTCACATGAAAACCTTCAATTTCGAGACCCATGTGGAATCCGAAGAAGTCCTACTGGCGTGGGTCATGGCTGCGGTGGATGTTTGAGGACCAGGGATTGGTGATCGTGTGTACCAGTACATGGTACGGAGGTACCGTGTACTGTGTTGACATCGGTGGTCGTCACATCGCGCCCCACACCTGTAATTGGACACAGATGACAAACAGCGGGAGTTGGACAGAGCGCTGATAATGCGGGAGCTAGGAACGTGTGCTGTGGTGGTTTTTTGCGGGTAGCGGGAAGACGGTACGATTCCGAACACAAGTTCCTATGCTAAACTTTCGCGAATTTCACGCCTCTAAAGTTACTCGATCTGTGGTTTCTAGAAAAATGTGTAGTTGCTGATCAGGCAGAAACAGTGTGCATTGAGGGTGAAGGAGTTGAAAGCACCCAGTGCCATAAATAATGTGGCGTAGAATTTAATCCTGCGTTGAGGAATGAAATAATGATTTTACGGGCTGAATATGTATTAAAGATTCAATTTATCCGTAGTGTGATGAGAATAAAGGAACTTTTCTGCATCGACCCTGATCAAAACAAGTAGAATTCACAATTCATCCCAACTGAGCTACAGGTGTTCTTTATAATAATAATAATAATAATAATAATAATAATAATAATAATAATTAGTTGAAACCCGTCCAATCATGACGGTCAACGGGAAAATATTTACTGAAGATTATCCTTATATACATTCTTTGTACGATTATTGTTTGGCTCCATTTAAACTTTCAGGGCGTCAAAATATTTTACTCTCGACATTGCAAAATACTGCTGGCCATGACTGAAAACTTGAAGAGGCAAATTGAGACCTACACGTTCTAGAGTTTCCCCTTGAGCTTTATTGATTGTGATAAAAGTGTGCCAAGCGAATTGGAAAATGTTGCCTCTTTTTATCGGATGGTGTTAAATCAAGTCGAAGGATTAGACCTCTCTGCCTAATTTTTACTGCTCTTATTATTTCCAAATCCAAGCAATATGGTTGCATTTAGGGGCCCTTGGGAAATGTTCAGATTTCGAAGGAGCATAACTATGGGTCAAGCGTTTGGAGTATGTGGAGGCGAATCATTTAATTCCAAGGAATTCAAGAATTTTGAAGAGTCTTATACAGTATATAGGCTACAACTGGCCGCAAGAACCGTCGCTTATATTTTTGGAATATAACGAAGAAATGCGATGATATGCAATTACATAAATTTTAAAACAATGTGGACCGTATGCATGTGGCACAGTAACTTTGGCACCAAATGAAACGAAGGACATAGCATTGTTCTACTGCCGATTATTCTCTCTAAAATTACTTGAGATATCATCTCCAGTCAAATATTTTATAATTCGTCAGATCAATTTTACCATTACAACAGCAAAGGTCAAAGTAACCAAGCGTATATTTCTCGCTACAGAAATACAGTGCATAACAATGTTTGCATTTATTTGTCAAGGACCCTACACTGAACGGCATATCTGGAATTGTTTCTAAAATTGCATATTTATATTGGATTTTAAAAGAGGCTTCGTATTTTTCTCCGATTTCCCACTTTTTTGCGGCTAATGTTCCTTTTTGTCAAATGGTTTATTTATAGTAGCATTTCTCCCCAAATGAACGTCATATTCAATAACACTATAGTGGCCTGCATCAACGCAGTCACAAAATATTAAATGGCAAATAATACTTCCATTGCCAAAATCAACAGCGTGGTTAGACTGTTATGTACTCGAAACAAATAATCAATAAACAATAATATTCACTTATACAATGAAGTTCAGAGACTTCCATTCTCAAGTTGGTTGCTGCTGAGAATGCAATGAGACTGATCGCCAATAATAAAATCCTTATATGTATCCCTGCCAGCAACAATTTTTGCAATTTGCTTGCAAACGCACCTCAGGATGACATTCTTAATTTTGAAATAAATAGTACCAAACTGCTCTAAATAAGCAATTTCCATCACCTGTTGTAGGTACAATCCTTTGCATTACCACGACAGTAAATTATGCATGGGAGCATAGAATCACTTCGCCTACTACTGGAATGAGCATAGACTCACTTCGGCAGCCACCGTCATGGAGGGAGTTTTAGAATTATATGTTCAGTGCTCGTCAAAAATCGTATTAACACAGGGAAGCCCACTCTTAAGGCTACATTCTGAGCTATCGCCTCGGATTCCAGCTTCGATCCCTGCTCTGCCAAGAAATTGAATTCTGGTCTGAGGGCTGGAACGGGGCGCACTCTTGAGGCAAAACTAAGAAGAGCAAGGTTCAACTCCCATCTCAAAAATCTTGGGTGTAGTTTTCCGCGGTTTACCACTTCCACACCAGGCAAATGCCGGGATAGTTCCAAACTTAAAGCCTCGGTCGTCAACTCCCCACTTAAATTACAAATTCACACATCAATACAGCCATCACAATAACACTGGTTATCAGCGAAAATATTTACACCCACACGCCAAAGTAGACGGGGCTGAGTGTCCACGATGTCTGAGTCAATCAAATGAATTATGTTCGCCAATTTCTCTCATGGCGAAAGCGATTGTGGCAATTTTTATTTAATAATTTAAATGTATATGGCAACGTAAATCGTGGAGAATTCCTTACTTTACGGGAATAATAAAAGTAAAATGTTTTGGCAATGTAATACCAATTGCAAGGATGAATAATTGGGAAATAAAAATCAATTTCTGAGGAGGGATTCGAACTCCTTAGACCATGCAAAATTCATTTCGTTGTCCGTATTAGCCCCTGAGCTAACACGCTTGGAGTTCGAGCGCAATATTACGTTACGCAAACAACAAACGCACTCAACTGCCAGTTGAAGTTCTTCAATATTTCCCGTCTTTACTGATTCTCTTCCATTAGCCTATATATCGTGAGAACATCGTAAACGATATTGCCCCCCTTTATAATTCTCATAAACTAAGATCACACTACGATGCGGTGGATCTTTTATCCGCCATTTCTCTCGCGAATGAAAGCCATTGTGCGCACGCGATATTGCCACAAATACTACATTTTTCTTTAATCATTTAAAAATATACCGTAATATATATTTTCCTTTTAAAGACCTTCTGGAAATCTACAGGCCAAGAGCTTTCGTCAGATTGCTTTACGAAGTCTATTCGTTAAGCCGTTTTCTCAATCTCGCGGTAACAAAAATCACCTTAGTGTCTTAAATATATAGATTCTTAATTCCAATCGAAGTCACAGCATTATGCTCAAATATGAGCACTGATATTCGGGATACTGGATACTTACAATTACACTATGTATAAATTAGAAAAGCTCTGTAGACGTCGTTCTATGCCCACACATATAATAAGAGGATCTGTAAAATACTGCAATTCATATAAATACACGGGATACGCAATGCATGCCCACACTCGCTCCGCCAATTGTGTTTCCACGTCGGTGCCCCTGCCCATTACAGCGTGTAATCGATTAGTTGCGATTGTGGGACAATGTGTGTACAGTACATCAACGAGCCTTTAGGGCAAATTACGAGTTTATATTTATTTTTATTACATTTTTGTCACTTATAGTGCATATTTAAGAAATTTGAGTGCATAACTACATACATATTTTGCCATTTTTAGTGCACGAAGTTCCGCGGTCTACAGTATTAATTCGTTATGACTTCAACATTCAAAATGGCGTCTTAATTGCAGTTATCAGCAATGGGAAAATATAATAAATCGGTTGTCCCCAAGTACTGGAGGAATTTCTTTGGGAAAACCTACACTGGCATCTTGTAAATGTATTTTCATTGAAAACAAATTATTAAAGCTGCCTTCTGAGGTCTCGGGGTACATATTGAGACTACGGATCCAAAGGTACTGGGTTCAATTCCTATCTCAACTGCCATAGAACTCGATTTCTGTAGTTTCTACTCCATGCAAATGCCAGGATAGTTTCTAACTTCCTTCCAAAACCTAGCCTAAATTATAACTACTCTCACTACTACAGCCATGACATTTGCACAGGGTATAAGATAGAATCAACACACACCCTAGTATACGGGACTACACCGATCACGATGTCACAAAGGTACTATGCAAATCAGCAACAATTTATTAAAGCCAGGATTTCTTTCTAAAGCACTGCTCAGCTTTTTAAAATTCAATTCTGAGTTATTGCTCGAGGCAGTTTCACTGCTGAATACCTCATGGGAACGTTGAATTGACTCAGCGTTATTTGATTTTAAGCTGTTCGCAACTTCCCAAGAAGAAGTGAAGTTTTAAAAGTAGGAAGGAGCAGTGTTTATCCACGTACTCCAGCAAGGAAGTATAGGTAATTGAATATTAGTAGCCTTTTGGGGTAGAGGCTTTTGCGAACACTTTCATAGTGCTAGATAATAAAGACATTATTTCGTGAAACTGCTTTGGTATAGCCGGAGGCCACAGGTTTGCTTTCGGGCTCTAACGGGGATATTAGAATCTGACGTAAGGACTGGAACGGGGTGCAGTTAGCCTCGTGAGGACAATTGAGTAACTGTCTGACTGTGAGGCAGCGTCCTGGTCAGGAAACCCAAGCCGAGGGGACACAACGCGCTGACCACGAGTCACCCCATAATATATAGGCCAAACGGTTAGGCTGCGGTCGCTTGGTAGGCTTAGGATTGGCGTGGGCTGCGGTGCAAAGGGTTTAGTTTGGTTGGTTACCTTGCAACCTCTGCAAATCTATTCTGCATAAGTGAATTAATCAGATATGAATAAAACACATTTGAAACTGAAGCAGACAGCAACACAAACAAGTAGTTCCGTGAAGAACTATACAGCCTATTTTCATATATCCTACTAATGTTAATTGCCCCTATCAACATACTAAATTTCAGTTTGATTGCTGTAATAGATTCGTAGATATTGAGAACCGTCTAAATATTTCGGGTGGTCACCATGTTGGACGTTTATATAAGTAGGGCTTAGAGTTATGTACTGTTACATGAAGATTATTGTGTACGTGTAGTATTCAAACTTCAATCGCATGATTAGTACACAAGAAGTAAACACGAGATTTTAAAATTTCGCACAAATGCCATCTTGTGGTTATGGAAACAATTGAAAAACATTATATGCCAGTGGATTAACATTTGTATAAGGATTTACGGTACCAACTGTCACTGCACTCGGATGGTTAAATTGCGAGAAACGACCATGAGAATATTTATACTTCGCTCCGCCGCCATGTTGGATTTGTGATCACCAGGTTATTGAAAGTCCTATAGGTGAACTTATGTCCATAGCCCCTATTGAACATTAAAATTCAGTTTGATTGCTGTAATAGATTCGTAGATATTGAGAACGGTCTAAATATTTCGGATGGTCGCCAAGTTGGATTGTTATATGTACAGGCCTTAGAGTCATGTACCTTTAAAGGAAAATTATTGCGTAGGTACATTATTCAAACTTTCATTTCGATCGCATGATTACGACACAAGAAACAAAAACTTAATTTAAAAATTCGCACAGCCGCCATCTTGAGGTTATGTAAATAATTGAACTAAATTACATACCAGTGCATTACAATGTATATAAACATTTGCTGTACCAAGTTTCATTGCGTCTGGATCATTAAATCGCGAGAAAAGTCTATTTAAAACTTTCAAATTCGCTTGGCCGCCATGTTGGTTTTGTAGTTACCAGGTTTTCAAATGTCACATAAGTGAATTTCTAGTAGTTCCTTCTGTCACCATACAAAATTCCAGGGTGATATCGGTAATAGTTTCGGAGATATTGAATGCTGGTGAAATATTTCGCACATCCGCCATGTTGAATTGGTGAGACGTAACAAAATTTGAAGGGCACGGTCGGGGTCGCCCGGAATAGTGCTATGAATTTACCGAGTTTCATTCAAATCTCTCCAGTCGTTCAGATTTTATTAGACACACACACACACACACTTACTTTTGTAACTGGCATGTGGAATGCGCCTGTAGATATGATTTGTTCTCTTTGTTAATAGATTGATTGAGTAAAATGTCGACGTAGTCATTTGTACATAATTTATACCTCAACACCCATAAATTTAGTGTTAATGTTACTGTTGGTTAATTTTAGGGGCTTGAGACATCTTGGTCATCAGCCCCATGAACTTGGATGTGTGCTGGATTTGTCTAATATAACCCTTGCATGACCTCATTCAGAATGCCCACTGTCACCACCGGGATTCGAACCAGCGATCTCCAGACTGCTACAGCTCTATTTGTATTCCAGGGCACCAAATCTGTAGTGCGGAGGAAAGGTGATACTTGTGGAAAACCATAATTTTACAGGTGAATGAAAAACCGTCCTAACGAATATATTATTGATATTAAAAGGAACGTCAGTTTCACCTTTTTGATTAGCAAATGACTTGTGCCTATTTTCCCAATATGATACACACACACAATACACACACGGAAAATGATGAAAAATAAAGAAGGAATGTTGAGTTATGCCTTTTCCTCGGCACTAAAGAAATATTCACTATTTTCGCTTGTATCTTGAACCTGGATGACAATTTCACTGCGCAACGACCACATTTCTCGTAAGTTTACAACAAATTAAGTGAGGTGCGTGTTCCATTTCAGTGCAAGGAATGATAAAGTTTTAACTTACGCAGTTCACTATTGAAGTGTGGCATTGCTCGCACCAGGTCGCCATCACGATACTTAAACCTAGGACTGAAAAAGAAATAATAATAGAAAGCCTAAAGTTTTATCAAGGCTGAAGTTAATGTTAATACATAGGATTAATGAAATATATTGTAAGAACAAGAAAATAGCAGCTGAGTGTTATAGTAAAACAAGCACAGAGCCGATCATCTAAGATGTCCATGTCAAGCATTATCTGATCTGTTGCATGCATTTTCCTCCAGTTTTCTTTTATGAATGTAATTAAGAACTAATAATAGACCTTCGAATGATATAATGTTTCCAAGGAGTCCCTGATCTGTCATATGGAAGTGGGACTCCGTCTTTCCCATAGGTCGGATGCTTGCTCAAAACATTGTTAGCAGGTTTCCAGAAGTACACTTGAAGCAGGTTGCTAGCCATGGTTACACAGGTCCCCACAAGTTTCACCACTGATAGTTCAGCAAACACACCGGTGTGTTGGATAATCCTTGCCGCCTGACCACAAGGAGGGCCATGACTCACAATATGTCCAAAATGCCCATTCCTATTCACCAGTAACTGGTATCCCGACTGTCAAGACCACTCAACCGTTGCCCATGGTACACGAACTAGGATGTGACTACACTAAGACTCAGGAGGCAATGGTTCGATTCCGTGTTTAACTATTTCAAGGTGAGAAATATAGAAGCAGAGAAGGCCGCAGTGCTAACTCCTAATATGGGACCGTGGAGGCGACTTGTTCGCAAAAAGAAACTTGCGAACAAGGCTGCTGAACCATGTCTTATTTTCCCGTACAAATACAAACCGATATAAAATAAGTGAATTAATTTACGCATTTCACAGTCATACAGCATAACCTTTTGACGCATAAGGATTACAACGCGACCAAGAACTACATTTTCCAACCACCCCGAGCCGAGAAAAAGTTACCTTACAAAAATGATAACAACTTTGTGTCTTGTAGACCTACACACACAAAATTTGTAAATTAATAAACCAGTTATACAACATTCTAATGTATATTGTGTTTAAGATTTGGATTCGATCTGATGACGGGTTTTTGAGATAATTATTCTTAAATGTGACGCATGGTTGAAAATGGCTTAAAAACGGGCACTTTTTATGTTCCAACTGCGATAAAAAATATTAAAATATAAATTATAAATTCCAAACCTACATGATCTAACGTAAAATAGAACGAAAAAAATGAAGTTGTTATTGGATTCTATGTAGGTCTATTGGTTACTTCACAAACAACCTTCAAAGTCGAGTGCACATAATATTTTGGTCGACAGTAGATGAATGAATGAATCTGAACTTTCTGTCTTTACCACCAGGCGACAGCACGGCGCAGAGCAGTACTAACGCAATCTATACTTCAGTCAAGCGTGACTTCAAGCGGTTATAAAATTCAGAGTCAAATACAGTAGTGAACGGAGTGGCATTGCCAATCGATTCTAATTGAACATGGCAGCATAGGATTTAATGAACTCGTTATTATAATTTATAAGGTACGTTCATTAAGTAACGAGCCGGAGGCTGGAATGCGCAAACCGGTGACTACATCGGCTAATCGTGGCGTGTGTAACGAGGTGTGTTTCCGACCAGAGCATGGAAGGTCACAGCCCGTCACTAGAGAGCACGCGTGCACGTCACGTGACGATACAAAGCGTGCAGCATCATGCAGCAATCGTCCAACGCTGCTAGGCGCATTGCAAACCGTGACATGGAGGCGTCAAACGAAGAGCAAAGAGGTGTTGTTCGGTTTCTGACAGCGGAAGGAGTAGGGGGAACGGATATTCATCGCCGAATGTCATATGTGTACGGCGAACACTGCATGTCCCTTGCAAGGGTCAAGGCGTGGCACAAGCGCTTCAGGGAAGGACGGGTGTCGTTAGCCGATGATGCCCGGTCTGGGGCACCCCCCTGCATTGCCGATGACAACGTCCAGCTGGTTGATGCACTCATTAGCCAGGACCGCCGAGTGAGAGTGAACGCCATAGCCGCCGTGGTCGCTCCACGACAATGCACGACCTCATACGGCAAACACAGTCACGGCACTCCTGCAGAAATTCACCTCTTTGCTCTTCGGTTGACGCCTCCATGTCAGTGTTTGTAATGCGACTGGCAGCGTTGGGCGATTGATGCATGCTGCTGTTCGCTTTGTATCATCACGTGACGTGCACGAGTGCCCTCTAGCGACGGGCTGTGACCTTCCACGCTCTGGTCGGAACCACACCCCGTTAGACACGCCACGATTAGCCGATGTCGTCTCCGGTTTGCGAATTCCAGCCTCCGGCTCGTTACTTTTTGAACGGACCTTATATAAAAGTAAACGCGAAATATAGATGCCTACAACGGATCAGAATATACTTGAGAGACACTCAGAAGATACACCTGACAAGGGAAGTATCAGGTAAGTCAGGTCGAAACCTATCTTGAAACATTGTGGACGCAATCGTTGTACTATAAGAGGACAATGTGCGGAAAATCAGCCGCCAGATTGAACTGCAAGGCTCCGAAACCGTACCTGACATCGTGGTACGCAGACATGATGGCTGGCGTAGCTACACATCCCTGCCACTCGGAATTGTTACGTGGCGGGGCGTATATGCTGACTGGAGCGTGCGGCTTCTTCCCACCGGTCTTAAGTGGCTGAGTCGTCAGGGCTGTCCTATCCAACATGTACGGTACTCGCTACTTCCCACTGATTTATATGAGAAATTCGCCACATGATTTCGGAGCCTTGCAGTTCAATCTGGCGGCTGATTTTCCGCACATTGTCCTCTTATAGTACAACGATTGCGTCCACAACGTTTCAAGATAGGTTTCGACCCGTCTTACCTGATACTTCCCTTGTTAGGCAGCTAACCCTGTGTATTAGTTCGGGAAACCGTTGAAAGATGTTCACTGATTACTACTGGCCACATGCAGATCCCTACGGTCAGTGCTTGCTAGAGAGGGAGAAAACAAAACAATAAACACATATCAAACTGAAAAGAAAACAAAACAAAAAAAAAGAGTGAAAAAAACAAAAATGTGTAAATACCGACAGTCAGACTGCCAATGTGAGTAGGCAACAGAATACACAATGATGTCGATCATTATACAAATTGAGAAAACACTTGGAAGTAAATAACAGTTCCAAAGACAAAAGGAATTGAAGGTTAAGTTCCTCTGCTAAAATGGATGCCCCAACTGCAATCATAAGATACTGCACAGCAGGAAAACAGTACACCGCAGAAAGAAGAGAAGTCGACAGGGTGATTGGCTGATTCTGTTAATTGGCATATTAAAAGAAATATAAATCTTCGTACTGTGAGCTCTGTCACTGTGGAGAACTGACTTGGTTGCATGGTTCCTCGTTAGCAGGTTCGCGCACTGTTCCGAGTTTTTCAAAATCTCTAAGCTCCGCCACGTGACCAGCTGATGAGCTGGATGCAGTCAGGGGCAGCCGTACTCTCAGCAACATCGCGCCAATACACTAAAGCTTACGGAGTAAGCTATTTTGACGAAAATTTGTTGAAATTTAATACTGGCGTAGGAGTAACAGACGCCATTAGGAAACTATACGATTCTCGACTGTGACGACTAATTGCAAAGTGAATTACAACGCCCTCCTTTATAGCTTGGGCGGTTTGTGGTGGAGCCTCAAGGTCAAGCCGACGGCTCTGAGAAGGGACGTTTCCAGCCACGTTTCAGTAGTGGGGGAAACCGGCCGCAGTGGCCGAGAGCCTCAACGCGCTGCCTCGTGTCTAGCTGGCATCGGGAGAGTGTGGGTGCGAATCCCACTTCCACCGTCCTGAAAATGGTTTTCGTAGCAAAGGCTGGGACGGTTCCTTCCCCTCACCCGTCCCGAAAATAAAATAAATGGCCGCTGCATTTTAAAATATAGACGGTTCCTTTCAATAGGTCCACGGCCGATTTCCTTCCAATATCCCTTCCCTGAACCGTCCTGAAAAGAAAAAGTACATGGCCATTGGCTGCATTAATAAAATTATTATTATTTTAAAATATAGATATTGGGGAACGGGTGGAGGAGAGCAACCGCAGTCACTCTTCGTTCACTGTGCTGTCGACATCCTGCTCAAAATCTGTGCATGCAATCGTCTTGAGCTCAGCGCATGTACGTGAGGGGTGTCTCCTTCAACACTCTAGCTCCCCACTACTCATATTGTACCGTGACCTTGAGGCTTCAACACAAACCACGTAAGTTATATTAGTGCTCCATGCTGAACAACGTGGCGCAGTGGTGTATACATCAGAGTAGAAGTCTGAATGTTGGGGGTCAGGCCCTCATCTTCCTATCTTAGATTCCTTTCCACTATGGGCGAATTGTCTTAAGGGCGCGAAGCGGCGCACTCCCAAGGAAAAGTAAAGTATGAATAACAATCTCTTAAATTTTAAGACCATTTTATAGAAAATATACGAAAAGGAATATGTTTGGGCGCATTCGGCCTAGTGCCCAGGGCAACTTTTAGGTTACCGTATGTAAATGCAGTGAGGGTGCAAGCCAGAGTATAGGGAGATTTTTACAGCTGTGGTGGGTTTCTCGGCGTGAATGTGTGAGCACCTTGATAGGGGGAATGTAAATACTGCTAGTAACTTGCAGGGCACAGAGCTAACTTTCTCTTGCAAAACTTGACGGCGTTAGCTGCAGGTATCCTAGAGCAAAACACACATGCCTTACAGAACATTCTTAATGCAATGCCCATTAATAATCGCTTTCACTGATAGATTGCAGTAATTCTTTAGGTGCGTGGTTTTTATGACGGGGTAATGAAAAAAAATACAATGAAGGATAGGTGAGTGGAGTTTGTATACAGATAGTCCTAATCTGTATTTAGTAAATATTCATGCATGTTTTGTGCTCTGTGTGTGTTTGCATGAAATACACATACTGATAATCTGACACGATTATATGACGCAACATAATATATGGTCGAGTTTGAATTATAATATTATATCATTTCATATGATGCATGCATTTTTCTTCCGCAGTCTCTTACAGGGCGAAACTGGGATTAGGCTTTACTGCACAGATTAGCCTACTCCCTTATTTTAAACTCGACCACTGTATATTTCCCCTGTCGGGGACGTAACGTCGCGATTATTTAACAAAAATGCACATTTTAGCCCACCTTTATTTTTTTTTAATATGAAAGTAGACTTCTGAGATGTACACGGGTAGAATGCCCATCCACGCTATCTATGTGTTAATATCTGTCCCTACTTTCAGTTCCCAAAAGGCAAAACCGAATGGAATACATCAGTACATTGATAGCACTAGTAGAGGGTCACTTCAATTTAATATTCTTAATCGCCAACCACCTCGTGTGTAGCGGCTAGCGTTCTTGGCAGTCGCCCCGGAGGTCTGGGTTCGATTTGCGGCTCTGTCAAGGGCTGGAACGGGGTACACTCAGCCTCGTGAGGCAAAACTGAGAAGAGGAGTGTTTGAATACCACCTCAGCCATCCTGGAAGTGGCTTTCCATGGTTTCCCCAAGTCTACTTCGGGAAAATTCTGGAATGGTTCCTTACGTAAGACCACGGCCACCTCCTTCCCAAACCTATCCTCGATTTACAAATACACACACACTAATACAGCCGTCACAATAATATATGCTATTACAGAAATTCCACACATACCCAAATACACGGGGCTATATGACCAATATATCACAGCCCCTAAAATAAGCAACAGCAACACTGTATCGCCAAAATCTTAGCGCAGACAAAATGGCGTCCACCGACGCGTTCGAAGCTTAAATCAAATACTGTAATCATCCGAACACTACTAAATTTTGCAAAGACCAACCATCTTATGGGAAGCAGAGGTTCAAAATCCATGGTCATCAGCAGTATAATTTCAAAATGGGGACCGTGTGAAGCATCAACAATTATAATCCATAATTCGTGCTCCAATGAAACAATTCTCACAGCAGTTGGTATACAGAGATTTTAATAGAAGGAACCTATGTTGACTGTGATAACTTCATAAGATTCAATACTAAACACAACCGTCATTTTGAAATTATAGAATATTAAGAAAGTAACTCTAAGCATTTTGTGCTCCAATTACGAAAGTTAGCTGTGACGTAGAACTGTATAAAATGTTCTGTATGCCCCAGGCAAAAGAACAGCGACTCCATATGCATGATGGTGGCTGGGGAAACTATTAAAATCATCACCTCAGAATGAATTGCGCAATTCACACGTACTCTAGGCCAGGCTTCGTTAAACAGCTCAATTGAAGCGCGTGCCCGTGAGTTAGCCAGTGCCAGTACCTTCGGGCAACTTCAAGCGCTTCCGTATACAACCAACCCGTATATGATGATGTAATCTGTAACTGCTGTTCGCTCTCCAGTGAAGTAGGCGTGGTAGTATTGAATGGGGAGGAATGGTTTGGCGGAGGGTCATTAGGAATTAGCTCAAGGAAGCACTGCTGGCTCACCTGACGATCCCTGCTCTGGGACACAGCATGTTAACCAGTTCCTAGCGACGGTCGGGGTGAAATGTAAAAGTAGTAACGAACAACTTTCTGTAACAAAATCTACAACAACCTTTCTAATTAATGTGCGTTAGTAACAATGTAGTGTCTGACCATGCAATCGTGTCTTTGTCGCAATTTTGGAAGGACTAATAATACTTTTATTACACAGCCAATGGCCATACAAAGAACCTAACAGAAAATTTAACATCAATAACATACAATAGATGACTCAGCAATTCACTAGGTTTGTGCCGTGTCTTGTGTGGGGTTTTGCCTAGGACACCAAGATGGCTCATCGGCGGGCTCTTGGTGTCCCCAACCGGACCCCCACAGGAGTACCGAACTGCGTGCTACCTCCCTTAATATAAAGTGCAACTGCACTACTTGACTGCGAGAACCAAAAGCTCAAGCAACCTCAACCTCCCTATGAAGGCTTCCAAAAAGATGGTATATTGGCTTTCACGGCCAGTGAATTAAAACTCAGCAATTCTTCTAGGTTTGTGCCGTGTCTTGTGTGGGATTTCGCCTAGGACACAAAGCTGGCTCACCGGCCGTGAAAGCCAATATACCATCTTTTTGGAAGCCTTCATAGGGAGGTTGAGGTTGCTTGAGCTTTTGGTTCTCGCAGTCAAGTAGTGCAGTTGCACTCTATATAAAGGGAGTTAGCGCGCAGTTCGTTACTCCTGTGGGGGTCCGAGCGGGGACACCAAGAGCCCACCGATGAGCTAGCTTGTTACTTTGTGTCAAGAAGGGCTCTCAACAAGGGAAGTTTCCAGGCGTCTCAGAGTGAACCAAAGCGATGTTGTTCGGACATGGAGGAGGTACAGAGATACAGGAACTGTCGATGACAGGCCTCGCTCAGGCCGCCCAAGGGCTACTACTGTAGTGGATGACCGCTACTTACGGATTGCCGCTCGGAGGAACCCTGACAGCAATGCCACCATGTTGAATAATGCGTTTCGTTCAGCCACAGGACGTCGTGTTTCAACTCAAACTGTGCGCAATAGGCTGCATGATGCGCAACTTCACTCCCGACGTACATGGCGAGGTCCAGCTTTGCAACCCCGACACCATGCAGCGCGGTACAGATGGGCCCAACAACATGCTGAATGGACCCCACGGAATTGGCATCACGTTCTCTTCACCGATGAGTGTCGCATATGCCTTCAACCAGACAATCGTCGGAGACGTGTGTGGAGGCACCCTGGTCAGGCTGAACGTCTTAGACACACTGTCCAGCGAGTGCAGCAAGGTGGTGGTTCCCTGATGTTTTGGGGTGGCATTATGTGGGGCCGACGTACGCCACTGGTGGTCATGGAAGGCTCCGAAACGGCTTTACGATACCTGAATGACATCCTCCGACCCATAGTGCAACCATATCGGCAGAATATTGGAGAGGCATTTGTCTTCATGGACGACAATTCTCGACCTCATCGTGCACATCTTGTGAATGCGTTCCTTCAAGATAACGACATCGCTCGACTACAGTGGCCAGCATGTTCGCCAGACATGAACCCTATCGAACATGCCTGGGATATGTTGAAAAGGGCTGTTTATGGACGTCTTGACCCACCAACCACTCTGAGAGATTTACGCCGAATTGTCGTTGAGGAGTGGGACAATTTGGACCAACAGTGTCTTGATGAACTTGTGGATAGTATGCCACGACGAATACAGGCATGCATCAATGCAAGAGGACGTGCTACTGGGTATTAGAGGTAGTGGTGTGTACTGCAATCTGGACCACAAATGCTGAAAGTCTAGCTGTATGATGGTACAACATGCAATGTGTGGGTCTCATGAGCAATAAAACGAGCTGAAATGTTGTTTGTGTTGATCTCTATTCCCTTTGTATTTAAAGGTTCCGGAACTCTTGGAACCGAGGTGATGCAAAACTTTTTTTGATGTGTGTATGTGACTTGTACATACAAGAATTTTGTGCATAAGTACATCAGTATGACACCAAATAATATTCTGTTGATTCATTTAGGGGTTTGTGGCATTGTAGTCATTCAGCCCCGCGCAGTTGAGTGTGTGTAGTAGGACTTGTGTGAGAAGCTATGTTTCCATAGGGTGTATTTGAAATTGAGACTAGGATTGGATAGGAGGGCAGCCCTAGCCTTAAGTTAGGAGTCAGCCGAGCATTTGCCTTGAGATGTAGTGAGGAAAACACGGAGAACCACTTCTAGAATATGTGAGGGGAGAATCGAACCCACGTCTTCGTAGTTACGCCTCTCCAAGCTGAGAGTACCCCGTTCCGGCCGTCAGACCAGGATTTTCTTTGGAAGAGCAGGGAGTCGAACTCAGAACTTTCGGGACCGTGTCTCATCACCTCCTGCGCGCTAGAAGTCTGTTTGTCACGCTGCGACGGAGAGTGTGGTGGTGGGGGCTTCAGGTGTACACATACGCAGCCTGTCTATTCCTGATTTAAATATATTGCCTGTGGTGCTTAGCCTAATGTTTATTGTTATGGTTGTTGTAAGGGGCGGAACAGAGAGGTCATGTTTCTGCTTATTTATTATCTGGTTTTAAGTGAGTACTGTTTTCTTTATACTATCGACATTTTCGTACTGTATGTGTGTTTATTTATAAGCAGAGCACAGAGTAAAGATGAAGGTAATGAAAGACACAAAGAATGAACTGATTGAAAGTTAGGGAAGCCGGTAGTGACCTCGATGCTTTTGGAATGCATGGTACGCGGGAAGGCATCTGCAGTTCAAACACATTGGACTTCCGTTGACGCGCAGACAATACCTAGCCTACCCCGAGACCACAGAACACTTAGTTAAGTATTAGCTAATTATTGTGGTGGCTTGAGGCACTGTGGTCATTAGCTCCGCAATGAAAATAATTGACATTCGAAGGTGCTTAAATGCGAGAGATCTATGTTTATAGATTTTTGTTGTTTTTAATTCATTTTAGGGTCTTGGGACGTCCTGGTCATCAGCCCCGTGGTGTAGAGTGTGTGTTGAACTTTTCTGAAAACCTGTTTTGCTGTGATAACTGTAGTAGTGTGTATAAACTGTATTAGGGATAGGGATGGGGTAGGTTACCCGGGACTTTAAGTAAGGTACTATCCCGACATTTGCCTGGAGGGGGGAGTGTGGAAAAACTCTGGGGAAAACCACACTCAGGATAGCCGCATTCAGTGCCGGGATACGATTATGATGATGATAATTGTTGTTTTAAGGGGCCTAACGTCTGGGTTATTAGCCCCTAATAGTATGGATGACCTAAAACTAACTACATATTGTACTTACATACTAGAAGAGGAAATGGAAAACAAAAAGAAGAATAAGGGAAACAAAAGACAGGAGGTAAGGAAATGCTCTCAACCCCCGAAGAATGAGAATCAAGGGACTTGGAAGAAAGAAGAGCCAGGAACGGCAGCGAGGAGAGAGAAAGAGGAGAGGGACCGTCCCAAAGGCAATGGAAGAAGGAGAAGAACCGGACCCAGCTCAGGGCCTCGAGGTCACCCACTCCCAAACTCACCAGACGTGAGCCCTTGAGGGTGTAGCACGATCCAGGGTGCACCGTAAGTGGTGGGGCTATACACACCGTGCCGCGTTTAGGGCCTTCAGCAGAAGGCAGGAGATACAATGAAAAGAAAACAAAAGGTCTGACCCTTCGAAGAATGAGGGATCCGGAGAGATGAGTCAAGGGCCAATTATGGCGGGAAAATAAAAGACTCCCTAGGCCTCTGACACCTTTATACCGTCGAGATCGGAGAAGAACAAGAGTTGACCAAGGGAGGTTGACAGGAAAGATAACAGAGAGGAGCCCGGCACAAGTAAATGGAAGTAATGCCGAACTCAGCTGGGGTCCCGTGGTTGCCGACCCATGTCCCAAGGGTGTGAGCCCCTGGAGGACCGGAATTCGAACCTGTGGTCTCCGAACTATCTGGAACTGCACTCACGGCCATGGTGCACGATATAAGTAGCACGGCTACGCCGCGAGACATCTGTAGATTTACTGGCACGCTTAAGATCCCCTTCAGGGTAAATATCCGGCAGCCTGGCGTTTCTAAAGTCACAGTAATTATAAAAGGGGCGGGCGTAAAACCTATAACAATATCATTATCATCATCAATTCATCAATCATTCGTTTGAAGCTAATTCGCGTTTCAGCTCGCACTCTTAGTCTGCAAGCCTTTGTTTGCAATCTAGTCTCCTCCGTGATCCCCTTTTAGAAGTTAGCATTGCAGCCTCCTCTGTTTCTGTTTCTAGGACGCTCACCTTGAAATCATTCAACAATGAATCTAACCAACGTTTCCTAGGTCTACCTCTGTTTCTCTTACCCTCTATAGCCAGGTTCATTAACCTCATAGCTAATCTCTCTTCCTTTCTTCTATTCGCATGACCATCTGAGTTGGCTCATACGAACACCCTCATCTAATGTGTTAATTTCTAACTTAGCTTTTCTCTCTTTATCACGAGTACCCTCCTGCCATTGCTCCCATATAATTGTCCCAACAATCATTCGTGCTAACCTCATATCAACTACCTCAAGCGTATGTATCAGATATCCTGAATCTATCCACCTCTCACTTCCATACAGCAAGGTCGGTCTAAATACTGAGCGATATAAAGCGAATACCCGGGTGTATTTATTAATCTCGTGTAATTTCTTTCAGGATTAGGGTATAACCCAACTCTTTTGGGTACATTCGTGTTGACCGACTGAAGGCACCAAACCTTTGTTTACTAAGGCAACACTGAAAAATGTCTTCAAACACCATAATGATATAAAGCGAGTTTTGTTGGGTTTTATTTGAGACACTTAGCCATCGTAGTCATTTAGCTCCGTGTACACATAAGTTATATATAGTTAAAGAATTTGTCTGATGACTTCTGTTATTGTGGTGTCTGTAGTAGTGTGCGTACTTCTAATGCAGGTGAGAATTAGGAAGGAGGCGGCCGTGGCTTTGAGTTAGGAACCATCCCTGCATTTTCCTGGAGTAGAAGTGGGAAACCACGGAAAACTACTTCCAGGATGGTTGAGGTGGGAGTTGAACTCGCCTCTTCTCAGCTTCTTCTCACGAGGCTGAGTGAATCCCGTTCCAGCCCTCAGACCGGAATTAAATTTCTTGGCAGAGCCAGGAATCAAGTCCGGACCTCAGGGCGATAGCCTATGATGCTAGCCACTGGCTTATTTTTTAGTAGAATATTGTGGACCTTTAATAATAATAATAATAATAATAATAATAATAATAATAATAATATCATCATCCGGCCCCGTGGCAAATCGGTTAGCGCGCTAGGCTCTGGCCCGAGGTGTTCCGGGTTCGATACCCAGCCAGGCCATCGGGTATTTTAATATACTGGGGTCATTTCCCCTGGTCCGGTGGCTGGGTGTTTGTGCTATCTTCATCATCACTTCATAAACATTAGGACGCGCAGCTCGCCCTCGGGCGTCAACTAGAAAGACCTGCACTCGGCCTCCCATGATACCTCACGACATTGATTAAATTATTATTATTATTATTATTATTATTTTATTATTAGTGTTATTATTATTATCATCATTATTAATTGTGCCAGCCCCTTGGTGTAGCCCGCCTGCCTCCTTTTCGAGGCATAAGGTTCGATTCCAGACTCCGTCAGAGATTTTAGAAACTGTCGCGAGGGCTGGAACGGGGTACACTCAGCTTCGTGAGGATAAATGAGTAGGTGTCTGATCAGAGAGGTAGTGCCAGAATTTTTCTGTAGACAAATGTAAGATGGTGATTTACGCTAATCTCATTCAAATTATATCATTAAGCATAACAATCCGAGGTGAAAAGAGTTGCAATTCTGGCTGTGTAGCATGCATTTTAAACATAGCACATGACACGCATAGCCTAGGGGAACGACTTTCTCCTCAAATGTCTAAATGTGTTGCTTTAATATTTTATCTTCTATCTAACTAAATATATTATTGAAATGCCAGTAGATTCGGATAACAAACGTGCGGATGCAGATACAAGTTGTGTGGAGGCGGGGCGGATGCGGATAACAGTCGTGCGGATGGAGGGCTCTACCTTATACCCTATAGAGTCACTTATTTACTTAGATCACGGATAGTTACAGATCGTAAACGGTTATTATATGTGGATTACAATGCACCCAAGAACGAACTTTTGCGGGAGTCCAGTTTCGAAATACGAGCCTTTCACATAAGTGATTGTTTCGTTGTTTGTGTCGGAGATCAAATTTTGAAACTTCACATATACACAGAAAACATATCTGACTAACACATATACAAAGTTGGGTGCTGTAGCACAACTGAGTTAAGAGTTGTGAATCTCTAAAGTCGACACTTCGCTCGAACCCCGCAAAAAACGGTACTTTCTACGTTATACCTGCCATAAGGGATATTAGAATAAGTTCATAAAACTACCTTTATCATCAATCAACGCAGAAATAAATAAGAAAAAAGGTTATGTCACTTGTTTTTCTGTAGGCCTTTCGGTTGTGTTGCTATTTATCTCCAAACTCGGGTGCACATAATTTCTGCGCCGACTAGTAGATTTACATATCGGATACTACCATACGGCGAGGCAAGACTCGGTTGGCTGGCATGGGCTATCTTCTTCCTAAAAGAATAAAGCCGTTATAACTCACGAGTGCTATTAACTACTTCAGTTGTAAGCCTAACACATGTAGGACGCTAATTACGTAATAGCAGTGCCATGTCCCTCATTTGAAAGTTCCTTGGCGATCTTACATACATTTTTTTAGCGTATGGCTTTTCGTGCCGGGAGTGTCCGAGGACATGTTCAGCTCGCCAGAGTTTGTAGCTTCTTCTAAGCAGACACCCATGGGGACGAGCTACACGTACCGTCGTGTGTGGAGTGTTGTCTGGGGAGAAAAGTTTGAATGTAAGGACGAGTTGGAAGGTAGTGGCTGTGGCCTATAGTTAGGGACCATCCCCGGCATTTGCCTGGAAGGAAGATGAGAAACCACAGAAGACCATCTTCAAGGTTGCCGGCGGTGGGATTCAAACCTCCTCGCCTCCCGGATGTGAGCGAATGCCTGTAGCCACGCCGTAAAGACCATGGCTTACTCACCCGGTACATTTTTGATTTCGTCTTCGAGACACTGATTTTCACGTAATGTTCTCTTGATATCAAGCGTTCAAGTCGAGATGGACTTATTGCTAGTGAATTGATCATCTTGTTCAATTATCTCTTTCATTTCACCGTTTACGTACTACGCATCCTCCATCACCAGCTCAGTAAATTCAACGAGAAGTAGTGTTAATTCTTCCTAGATCCTCAGTTGACTGGGTCTGTAAGTTCATCGTTCTCGACTGACTCTTGCAGAAATTTCAAAGATCAACTCGTGGCGCAATGGCTAGCATTCTTGGCCGTCACCTCTGAAGCCCGGGTTCGATTCTCGGATATGCCATTATCTGTTGGCTGGAACGTAGTACACTCAGCCTTGTGAGGAAAATCTGAGACAAGGTGGGTTCAAATTCACATCTCAGTCATCTTGGAAGTGGTTTCCAGTGGTTTGTCACTTCTACTCCAGGCTAATGTCGGGATGGTTCCTAATGCAATACCACGGCCGCCTCCTTCACAATCCTCACTTGAATTACAAACACACACACTACTACAGACACCACAATTACGCAGCCTATCAAACAAATTCTATAAACACCCAATTACACGGGGCTAAAGTAACCACGATGCCCAAGCCCTTAAAAAGAATCAACAACAACACGAACAACAACAGACATTTCAGAAGAGCATAATTGAATGTTATTCTATGTAGCCCTGATTATAAGCGTAAGAATAACTAACCATATGATATTCTGTCGAATGCAGTAGACCTGTTTCTTCGCCAAGTTTTATCACTAGTTCATTTTGAGAGCGGAAAATTACGTAATGTACAGTCACGCCTGATGAGTCAGAAGAAGTATCTAAATTAATTCATTAGTGAACATTGCCGTGCTCTCTCAAAGAGAGCAATGCCATATATGTTTAGATCTCTGATTCTGTTGTGTATTCCATATGACATTGTGAGTGATAGCTTGGAGCTATAACTGGGATGGAGGAATAAAGCGCCCAACATACCTCGAGGAGAGGCATTACACTTTGACTAATGAGTTTCCTATACAAAGTGGTTGTGCGATTAATGACGTCATATCTGTCTCCTGGATGCGTATAAAACGTAATTAGTGCGAGCGTGGCTTCACAGAAGCTCAACTTGACTGAATTTAAATTCTTCGCTATTCCAGAATGTTCGACAACTGAGGGGTGTCCAACTCGAGCAGATTACATATAAAAAAATTAGTTATTAAAACGAAGCCAATTATATTACCAGAATTTATACCGTAATTTATGAGAGATGAATGCGGCAGATCTGTACAGCATTACTTAAAAAATGAAAAAGAAGTCAATTGATTAATTTTATTTATTGCGTGGAAGATCAAATCAAGAGAAAAATTATTTTAGGTAACCATGTATCTGCAGCTTCAATTCAAAGAATAGTTGGATCCTCAGAATGTACCACTATGACAATGAAGAGGGTGGCCAGTCCCTTCCTCAATCTACCAGTTACAGTAGCCTACTGGTTAAATATGAGGTACACTAACCAGGATGAGCTTCCCCTGATACAGCACACCGTCAAGCAAGGCACATCGACGTATCAACCGGAAGCTTCGGGTACAATCTTCGGCTCGACTATATTCGTGGCTCGTGACTCGAACATTGTATTTGGGACGAGGAGGGCATAGTGGAGGCAACAGAGGAGAAGCTAACCGCGAGTATGGGAGCTTGTTTGCAGACACCAACAAGGGAATGGCGCAATGGATTAGCTGCTTGCCTTTCACATGATTTCGCCTATAACGGGTGCTAAAACTTGAAGGGTGACTCTCACCAGTGTCACGTGTTACTCTCCTCACTTGTGACGATTAGAGTAGGGACATGCCCAGTTCACGCGAGGAGAGGAAGGGGTTACTTGTGAACTGGCATGGACAGCGGTACGTTACTTGAGTAAACTTTTATTCTCCTAGGCTTGAAAAGATTAGATGAGAAAATATTAATATTAATTGCATTTCTGACAATTTTGAACATTTAAGTTTTATTTCAAATTTGCTGCTTAAATTTGTTTAATTTTCCTTCAAAATTTCTCGCAGCATAATGTTAATTACCCAGTAGTCCTGGCCTAAATCAATGCTGGGGAGGGGATTTACCAAAATGATGTACAAAGCGAAACGTGCTGGTGATACCGTACGGGGTCTACATGTATTTGATGGGCGGGAACTCGTGAAGTAACGAAACAAACTGAGCATGAAATAACGAAACAAACTGAGCATTGACACTGATCTGGATTGACATTGATTTAGAACTCCAGCGTAGATTTTGGACTTCAGGATCATTATCTTGACAACTGTAATTTGGCAACACTGCATTTGGCATCAACAATGTGTGCTCCTATAATTTTAACAATCTGGATGGATCGTTTGATGGTTAAATTAATTCTTAGGAATACCCACACTTAAAATACAGTAGGTTCACATTCAATTTATTAGACTAATAATAACTTATACAGTATCTCGTATATCTGCGTGTTCGACGATGAGGTGAGCAACGTATGGTTTTTTACGTCAGATGCCCTTCCTGACACAAACTTCTTTTGAGGCATTAATGAGCCATGGAATGAGTGAAGAAAGAAAGAAAGAAATTGGGGTGAAGCGGCCGTGGCTTATTAGGATACGATCCCAGAATTTACCTGGCAATGAAATTGACTAATCACAGAAAAGCTTTGCAGAGACAATAATTGATGGTGAGGTTCGAAACCACTCTTCTTCGAGTCCTGAGATAGCCTGGCTCGATGGTATCGCAGGTTAGTGCACTTAGCTACCCGAGCGGTCAGTCAACGATCCATGTACAACATTAAAAGGAAGGAAGCTTGTAGTTTAACGTGACCAAGCAAGCTTGTAGTTTAACGTGACCATTAATCTGTAGATTATGAGCCACGGGACCTCCTTTTTACGTGGAATCCGAACCACAGGACATGGCATTTCACTTCGAAAATCATGTACAACATTAATAACACGGGAGGAAGAAAAATACATAAAGGTTTATTCTTCCTACAATCTGATGATCATTACGTTTTTTGACAAGTTTTCTCTCTTCTCAATATAAATAATAATAATAATAATTATGTTATTGGTTTTGCGTCCCTTTTAACTACTGCGGATTTAAGAGACGCCGAGGTGCCGGAATATTTCCCCGAAGGGGATCTTTAACTTGCTAGTAAATCTACTGACAAGGTTTCTCTTCCTTGCATTTGCGCACCTTCAAATGCCAGCTGACGGCTCCAGGATTCGATCGTGCAACCTTGGCCATAGCAAGCGAGAACGTTACCGTTGCGCCACGCAGCCTGTCTCTCAATATAGAACGTTGGTTGTTAAGGACATACTTGATGAACGGACGTCAAGAGAACGAATGAAATATATAAGCGTCGTTATTGTTTTATTATTGATTCTGGTGATGTACCATGATGGAACGTTCGTTGACTCCCACGGCTCACGTCCCGTACATCGTCCGTAATGGGCTCCCTTTACTGCAGAAGCGTTCGGATCCAGCGACGTCGTGTCCCATTAGCTTCCCTGCTGCAGCCAACACGTCCATTTTCTGCTTCAGGGAGCCAATTTTACGACTTGGACTAGTCGGCGGGGCGCTTTACCCCCAGCTCCTCCACTTTATAGAGGCATCCTTTCGCAAGCGGGCACATTGGGTCACAGGAGTACCGTGCCTTACCGGCAATACTCTGATGTATTGTGAGAAGAAACAAGAACAGTTCTAAAGATTATCCCATGTTAATTTCTTGAAGAGAATGTTTCAATAGAGATTTAAGAGTAGTCTATGAAATAGCTAATATTGAGGTAACCATGACATCACAGAGTGCTGAACTTGTGCAAGGAAATTATGAAGTTATTTCACTTAAAGTAAAAATGAATTTTATATTGCGTTATATGTACAGTATATCCACTCCTCATTAATCTTATTTCTGCGGGATCGAGGTTGAGGTGATATGAGTTCATAGTGGCATTGGGTTTTACGGCTGGGTGCCCACTCTAACGCCAAGCTCTTCGCTTTCCAGTCTGGAGAACACATGGCCTTGTACGCCAACGCTTGTAGGTACCCCCGTCGGAGAACAGATCATTGGGCTGAAAGTTCTTTATGTAGTCTACGAAAATCATAAGTAGTTAAACCTTTAGTCAGAATCTACTTTAGGCATATCTCCGTGTCAACATCGTGTACTAAGATGTGTGTGGAATTTGTCAAAGGCAATTTTGAAACTTTATGTAACTCCTGATGTCATTCAAGTGAAGGCAATGCTTCAGTCTTGCTACTTTATCAAAGACATCACACAACTGTACATGTTAATTAGGACGAGTTCTTTACTATAGCACCAAGTATCTCAGTCCGTGATACGGTATACTTCCTAGTATCTTCAGGACTGTTAGTGAGAAAGGATCCCTCGGCTGGCCTGGCCCCGATTGTTCATTGCGTATCCGTTATTTCGCTACTGGTTGGAGAAGGTAGTAAGCAGCTAACACGTCATCCCCCTCCCTTCAACTTCCTAGTTATTCCAAGAAAGCAGCTTTAACTCTGAGTGATTCATCAGCCGGTTATTCGTTTCATGATACGAGAGGACATTACATCTGTATATGTATCATTACGGGCGTAAGAAAAACTCGCTCTCCCTCCTGAGTCCACGGGTTACTTTTCCATCATACAGGGTGTTTCGGAAACTCTATTACACACTTCTACGGGTTGTAGAGAGGACCAAGTTGATAACATACACATGCATAACTCATGCGCAGAAGCACACCACTTCAATGCCATGTCGATGACAAGATATCAAGCGAACATTCGGGAAAAAAATGGATAGGTCGAGGTGGACTAAATCACTAGCCGCCACGATCACTGGATTTAACGCCGGTCGACTTCTTCCCCTTGAGCTGCACTGTAACCAATGTTATTATGAATGCCCCATGACAGTTTGACCTAGGCTATTAATATTATGGATTTCTTCATATACATTTTATATACATATTGTATCGTGTTAGCAACTTGTCCAATTGATTTGGTCCATTCGCAGTAAATGCAATATCATTATTTTATCAAAACATAAATTTTTTAAGGTCATATTTTAATCCGGGGTAACATAAGGTTGTGTTTGACGATACTCGGAAGCTTAGTTTAATTCTGTGTTATAATAGTACATTATGCAACGAGCCTATAATGGCTATAATTAAGACACGAGTATTTTTATAACACGAGCGTATGCGAGTTTTATAATTTCCATACGAGTGTCTTAATTACCATTATAGGCGAGTTGCATACGACTGTTTATGTTCGACGATAATTATAACTTTATTATATGTTTTAACATAAATATTCATAAATATCTGTTCAGTCACTAGAATGTTGTGATCGGGTGCTGCGGTGAGTAGTATATCTCTGTTTTCCAAGCTCTCTGGACAACCGACGCATGCGCTCTGTGTGCTTCAATGCCATATGTTCAGATTGTGTATTCAGTAAAACTGTCACCGAAGTCGTTTCAATACAACGCGCTGTGTAGAAATTGGATTTGAGGATATTAAGGTACAGTGCTATTTCTTGTCTCATATTCACAAGTTTATTTACGCGAACATATGGACGGTGCACTTTCGGTAATTTATGTAGACATGTTGGATTTTGAGCACATGCGCGAAGGTATCCTTATCTAATTGGTCACACAAGTGTTTCTTGAGCTCTGATTGGTGGGAGAAACTGTTTCATAATGAAAAATAGTGTTATAATGAGCCTCATTATGATACAGTTTTCTGACACATAATAGTTAGGGTCGAACATAAAGTATATTTTATATTCAGTTTGCACATATTTCATATGTAAAGTGTCTTTAAGCCTGGCACGCTGTAAATTGTCGAAAGAGTGTTATTCCTGGATGAAAATTGGAAAGCTTGGTTTATTCCGCATGAAGCATGGGGCATTGGGCAGTTCTATGACTCAACGGACTAGCAATATGGCAACGCTGGAGACTCGGTGTGTCACCCTTTAGCAGTGTGTGTCTGTGATTTGAGGACCCGATTTTGAATCCTAGGTGGACGGAAGAGTGAGGTTACAGTGACTGCAGCTCGAGTCACAATTGGTAGGCTGAGGCGCAGGAACTATGTTTTGCACAGTTGTTTGAAGAAAGACTGTGTCGTACATAACTCAAGGACTTAATTATTTAGAACTGTTTTCTGTACTTGGAAGTGCTGTGTGTAAGTGTGAATGTTGGCCCGGAGGGACTTATTTGAAAACTTATTCTTGTACTTAGAATCTGAGCGCTGCGTGTGTGTGTATGGGTGTTGAGTCAAAACTTTCACGTTGCGTGAAATTTTACTTGACGTTACAGACAGTTAGGAACGGGGCTCCGAGTGAAAGCCGAAGTTAAACGATTGACTTCGCGTCACCACATGGTAGCTTTACGATTGGTTACAAAGTGAGAAGCTTATTATCCTCTCTGTTTCAAAATAAATCATGTGATTGTGCCAGAACTTATCTATATTTACGACACTTTACTAAATGTAAAATACTGTAGTGTAATATTCAACATATCATATTCTCAGAATACATTACATTGAAGTACCTCCATTTTCTGCTCAATGCACATCGCACTGTTGGTCTAGGGGTATGATTCCTGCTTTAAGTGCGAGAGGTCCCGGGTTCAAATCCCGGAAGAGCCTACCATTTTTATTACTTTTGTTTTTATCTCTTGAAAAGATTCAAAAAGTATGTAAAAGAACCTTAGGAACGTTCTTTTTTTCGGGCGAGACTTCCGGTAATTTAAATACATAGGTTGAGGTAAACGCTTCTTTTTTCCCCGTCGGTTTACCCTCCAGGTTGGCTTTTCCCTCGGACTTAGGTTGGTTGGTTGGTTGGTTGCTTCTTCAGTTTAGGGGCTGTGACAACGCGGTCATGTAGCCCCGTGTACTTTGGGTGGGTATAGAATCTGTCTGATAACCGGTGTTAATTGTGATGGCTGTATTAGTGTGTGTTATCTGTTTTTAATTCAAGTAAGGACTGCAGACATTGATTTTTTGAAGTAGTTCCTACTTTTGCCGCCAAACGCCACCATCAACAACTACTAGTTCAGAACTTGGTTACTAGACGCCACCGCAGTCGGCTCCTGGCAACGAACGTTCTTCGTTAAAGAACGAAGGTTCTTTAACATGCCATGAATCTATGACATGGGACTGCCGGCTTTACTTCCCCTCCGAAGAAAGGCATACTGAGGGATTTTTAACGATGGCTTCGGCCGGGTTTGAACCCGCGATCTTGGGCATAGAAGAACAGCATGTACCAACTACGCCACCAAAGCCGCTACCCTTCCTTGGACTCAGCGAGGGATCCCACCATAACCGCCGTAAGGGCAGTGTCCTGGAGCTTGAAACACCTGGTAGGGTGTCACCCTCCTTGCCTCTTCCCTGCCTATCCCTCCCAATCTTCCCCTCACTTTTCATCCCTCATGAGGCCCATGTTCGCTTTGCAGGTGAGGCCGCCTGGGCGAGTTGCTGGTCCCACCTCCCCAGTTTTATCCTTCGTCCAGGTGTTTCAAGCTCCAGGACACCACCCTGGTGGCGGTAATGGTGGGATCCCCGCAGAATCCGAGGGAAAAGCCAACCTGTAGGGTAAAGCGACTAAAATAAAATATTGCGTTTGACCTCAAACTATGTATTTATATTACTGGCACACAGTAATACAAGTCTCGCACGAAAAAAAAAAGTTCGTAAGGTTCTTTTAAATACTTTTTGAATATTTTCAAGAGATAAAACAATAGTAAAAATGCTGGGCACTTCCGGGATTTGAACCCGCCACCTCTCGCACTCAAAGCAGGAATCATACCCCTAGATCAACAGTGCGATGTGCAATGTGCAGAAAATGGAGGTACTTCAATGTAATGGATTCTGAGAATATGATATGTTGAATATTACACTACAGTATTTTACATTTAGTAAAGTGTCGTAAATATAGATAAGTTCTGGCACAATCACATGATTTATTTTGAAACAGAGAGGATAATAAGCTTCTCACTTTGTAACCAATCGTAAAGCTACCATGTGGTGACGCGAAGTCAATCGTTTAACTTCAGCTTTCACTCGGAGCCCCGTTCCTAACTGTCTGTAACGTCAAGTGAAATTTTGCTCTTTGGACTGTGAGTATGGCTGTTGGGCCGGTGGACTCATTACTGTGCTTCGAGTGAGCGCGTCTTTGTAAGAACGACTGCCGGTACTGACTAAGAGCATCATTTCGAATCTGCAACCAGTTCTGCTATATCGCAAAGACGGAAAGGACTTGGCAAATCTCTGCCAACAGCAGTAGTGCGGCGGGAAGGACATCATTGTTGGGTAATGTGGAACTCTGTACATAGTTATTGGTTAGTCAATGTAAGGCTCAATTTTTAGAGTCAATCTTTAGCCTATTGTCTTTTTATGAAAAAAAATAGGCTTATGAGATCACCTTTTGTCCGTGTGTATGTTTGTTTGTTTGTTTGTGTGTGTGTGTCCCCGAATAACTTCTAAACGGATGGAGTGATTTCAATGAAACTCGGTAAGGTACTATTAGGGCCGACTCCGACCGTGCCCTTCAAATTGTATTACGTCTCACCATTCCAACATGGCGTCTGTGCGAAATATTTCACCGCATTCTATATCTCCGAAACTATTACTGATATCACCCTGAAATTTTGTACGGTGATAAAGGGCACTACTAGAAGTTCACCTATGAGACTTTCAAAAATTTGTTAACTACAAAACCCACGTGGCGGCCAAGCGAATTTGAAACTTTTAAATAGACTTTTCTCTCGATTTAACCACCCAATTGCAATGAAACTTGGTACAGCAAATGTTTAAACACATTGTAATGCACTGCCATCTAATTTAGCTCAATTGTTTACATAACCTCAAGATGGCGGCTGTGCGAAATATTTCACCGGCATTCTAGATCTCTGAAACTATTACTGATATCACCCTGTGATATCGTGATAAAAGATACTACTAGAAGTTCAGCTATGAGTCTTCCAAAAACCTGAAAAATACAAAACTAGCATGGCGGCCAAGCGAAAGTGAAACATTTTAATGGACATTTCTTGCGATTTAACCATCTGAGTGCAGTGAAATATGGTACAGTAAATGTTTATACACATTGCAATGCAATGGGATCTAATTTAGTTCAATTGTTCACATAAACTCAAGATGGCGGCTGTGTCTTTATTTCTTGTGTATTAATCATGCGATCTAAGTGAACGTTTGAATAATGAACCTACGCAAAAATCGTCATTTAATAGTACATAACTCTATGGCCTACATATATAAAAATCCAACATGGTGACCAACCAAAATATTTAGACGGTTCTCAATATCTACGAATCTATTACAGCAATCAAACTGAAATTTTGTATGTTGATAGAGGTAATTAACATAAGTAGGATATATGAAAATAGGTTGTATAATTCTTCACCGTCTACTTGTTATATTTTGTGTTTGAAATTAGATTAATTTGTTAAGTTTCAGGATATGGAATTAACTTAAGTTTTGTAGGACAGTTCATTTTAGTTAGCCTTCCTCCTTTTTATACGCTTTTGGGAGGTTTGGGTTAGGGCTATGCTCAAGACATATCTTGCAGGATTCCTGCACTCACCCGGGGATAAGAGGAATCATTGTCAGGGGCAGGTGACCTCGCTGTTTTGCCCCTTAAAGCATCAATAACTGACTACTAAGTAAGAGTATTTGTCAAGTTGTTAGATATGTTAACTTCTATTAATTATTGTAATTTACTTAAATTTGCAAATGGGGCAACTATTAACTTTTTTTTACATTTTTCTGTAATTTCAAAGTTACAACACGAAGAGTCTTGTTTATGAGAAGATCTCCTTGCACGAGTTCTGGCTGCGGCGTAAGTGATTTAGGGAACACCAGATGTTTTAGAGCGTGCGTATCAGAACATAATTCGCAGATACATTGTGCGCAACGGCGTTCAGGATCGTCACATCGAACAGCTCTTGTAGTGTATCCAGGTGTATCATCAGTGTGTTCATTGCTTTCGTGCACCCCATTTGTTTTACACAAAATGTACCTAAATACTGCAATGATTATATTACATAGAATAACTGGTTTGCAAAAATAAATTATTGTAACAAATTCAGTAGTTTCTGATTTGACCCTGTCAACAATGTAGCAGCGAAGTGGTGCGTTTCCGCGCATTAGTTCTACAGTTCTCTCTCTTTCCTGGTTAATCAGCGGCGACTCAAACGTAAGGCAGCAGCACGCGCCGACAATAACCATTGTGCGCTACTGACCAATAGCTGACGGTTGTTGACCAATAGAATGCTTCCTCTATCACTCCACGTGGACTCTAAAGTCCCACCCTGGCGGCCAGCTTGTCTCTCCCGCAGGTATCGGATGTCCAGTGTTGCACATCTGCACGTAGTTCTGTCCAGTCTCGCTGCTTGCTCCCAGTGGCTACGGTGGAAAATTGACAATGCTGTGCCTCGCGCTGGGAAAGCCTTTGCTCCAGGCAGCCATGGAATGTTAGCATATCCACCCAGCTAGATTTCAAAGATGAGCCGCACGTTAATGAGGAAAGTGAGGGAACTATACAGGCAAATGTTGGGCCCTCTCTACAACCCCTAGAAGTGTGTAGGCCTAATAGGAATTCTGGAATATCCTGTATATGACATGACGCATAATTATACAGAGCAAACAGGCTGCGTGATACAATGGTAACGTTCTCGCCTGCTGTGCCCAAGGTTGCCAGATCGAATCCTAGTCAGTTGGCATTTGAGGATGCGCAAATGTGAGGGAGCGTTAAAGATCCCCGTCAGGGCGAAATTCCGGCACCCCGGCGTCCCTTAAGTCCGCAGTAGTTAAACCAATAACATTAATAAGCTACAGAGTTATAAAAGACAGTAGGAAGTTCAGGATATTTTTTAGAAAAGTGCCTTTACACAGAGCAACTAATTGCAATTATGGTATCACGTGCGAATGCATCTGATGAAAGCAAAACACGTTGTCGATGACGTTGCCGTGGCGTGATAATCGTTTATTGCAGAGGGGAGGGCTACTAGCTAAGGCACCATTGATGTAGTCATAGGCCTACATGCAGGCAGAGTGAGAGGACGGGTTGGCCCTCTCCATGCCAGTGAGACAGTTGAGCCGGCAGTGTGAAGAAGCCTTGCGGTAATGGAAGCAACAGGAGGGGTGAATTGCCATCTTTTGAGAAACGTTAATTGTGTTTGGAGACTCCAACTGCCAAGTCGGATAATATCACAAAAGTGAAGGAGGAAATTTTCCAACTCAAAGTTTCATTCTCTTGCATTCTCAAGCCTAAATATGGACTGGATTATTCTGTGCCCATTATGATACAATATATAAGGTGCATTCAAAAAGTAACGAGCCGGAGGCTGGAATGAGCAAACCGGTGACTACATCGGCTAATCGTGGCGTGTGTAACGAGGTGTGGTTCCAACCAGAGCGTGGAAGGTCACAGCCCGTCGCTAGAGGGCACGCGTGCACGTCACGTGACGATACAAAGCGAGCAGCAGCATGCATCAATCGTCCAACGCTGCCAGTCGCATTGCAAACAGTGACATGGAGGCGTCAACCGAAGAGCAAAGAGGTGTTGTTCGTTTTCTGACAGTGGAAGGAGTAGGGGGAACGGACATTCATCGCCGAATGTCACAAGTGTACGGCGAACACTGCATGTCCCTTGCAAGGGTCAAGGCGTGGCACAAGCGCTTCAGGGAAGGACGGGTGTCGTTAGCCGATGATGCCCGGTCTGGGGCACCCCCCTGAATTACCTATGATAACGTCCAGCTAGTTGATGCACTCATTACCCAGGACCGCCGAGTGACAGTGAACGCCATAGCCGCCATGGTCGCTCCACAACAATGCACGACTTCATATGGCCAACACAGTCGCGGCACTCCTGCAGAAATTCAAATGGGAGGTTCTCGGGCACCCTCCATACAGTCCAGACCTCTCTCCCTGTGATTAAGCCATGTTTAGTCCCATGAAAAGGGCTCTGCGGGGCCAACGATTCTCCTCGGACGCCGACGTCCAGCTGTACGTGCGGAACTGGTTCACACCGCAGCCCAGGGTATTTTATGAGATAGCCATTCACCGCCTCGTGTCACAGTGGGACAAGTGCCTCAACAGCCGGGGCCAATACTTCTAACACACAGGTACTGGTTTCTATAATTATGCCTCCGGCTCGTTACTTTTTGAACGCACCTTATATTAATTTCACATGGAAGAGTTGATAATCAAACCAGATAATCCGTGGTCTAAACGGGGGCTGCCAGGACATGTCCAACTCTTGCAGTTAGATGTAGACTGGTTGTGTATTACAGTAGTCAGCAATATAAATTGTATTAGAAATTAGAAGTATGCCCTTATTTATATATATATATATATATTCCCGTGTACCTCGTAGCTTTCACACTTGGTCTATTCCCGATACGATATTTTACTCGTCATCGCCATGTTTTCGATTTTTATTACTTCTTTAGTTTACATAATACGCAAACATGGGCGAACCCATCGAACGGAAAGACAAGCATGTCCCCTTTCTGTTTGTTTTTTACGAGAATAGAACCACGTATCATGTCACAGGATTACCAATCTTGTATTTTGAAGAATATATATGTAAATAAAGGAGAAATTATACTCATTTCTATGAATAAGGCCTCATTATATTATTATTATTATTATTATTATCATTATAGTAGTACAGTTCTAGGTGTCTAAAGCCTATGCAGTGGTTTCTCTTTTGTCTACAGTATTCTGCAAGAATGAAGTTATTGTAGCGACGAAACTGTCTATCGCTCAGTATTTAGTCCGATCTTGCAGTATGGGAGAGCTGGTTGGATTCAGGATATCTCATATAGAAGCAGGAGGTAACTGATATGAGGGAAGCATGAATGGTTGCTGGGTCAAATAAATGAGAGCCATGCCAGGAGGTACTTGTAATGAAGATATACAGGCTAACTTAGATATGAACACGTTGGCTCATACGAACAGCTTGATCTGGTGGGGTCATGTGAGGAGAATGGAAGAGGAGACATTACCTAAGAGGTTAATGTACTCTGTTGTAGAAAGTAAGAGAGGCAGAGGTAGATGAATAATAACGGCGGAAGATAAAATATGTAAAGGAAAGAAACCATAGGACCGTTCTTATTTGAACCTCTTATTTATAAACCTTGGAGGGCATGAAGATGATGATGATGATGATGATGATAGTTATTTCTTTAGGAGGCCTAACATCTAGCTTATCGGCCCCTGGAACTGAAGAAACCACAGGATATTTGATATTTGCACTAGAGAGAGAGAGAGTGTCTGCAGTATATTTCAGAGAAGGAATGGGTTCTCCTGATGGTACAGTGCCCAAACATATATTGATCACGGCACTGGCGTCCCTAAGGAGCTGGCACGAACCTCTCGGTCTGAGGTGTAGCGTGCTCGAACCTCGCTGCTGTCTCACAGCTCCGGTTAGCCAGACAAATATCAGATCGAAAGTAAGGCCCTGAGCGTTTGCTATTGCACAAATGGACATGACATTAAAACTTCTGAAAATACATGACGTGTAACAAAAATTAGCTCTACTATAGAAAGTCAAAATTTAAATTATGATTTATTTGACTGATAATTAGGAATATCAAAGTGCCTATAATAGTTAACTATTTTTCGTATGTTTTGCTTGGCCGCGTGGCGCAACGCTAACGTTGACGCCTACTATGTGCCCAAGGTTGCGGGTTCAAATCCCGGAGCAGTCAGTTGGAATTTGAGGGTTCATAAATGCGAGTGGGCTGTGTCAGTATTTAACCAGCATTTATTCATGACTGGGCTTCAAAATGTTGTTGTTACTGTTGTTTCATTTGAAGGGGGTTGGAAATCGTGCTCATTTAGTCCAGTGTACTTGCGTGTGTGGAAAATTTAACTAATAACCAGTGTTATTGTGGTATCTGTAGTAGTAGTAGTAGTAGTAGTAGTAGTGTGTAATTAAGGTGAGGATTGGGAATGAAGTAACCGTGGCTTTAAGGTAGGAATCATCCCATCTGCCTGGAGTAGAAATGGAAACACACAGGAAACCCCTTCCAGGATGGCTGAGGTGGGAATGAAATCCACCTCAGTTTTGCCTTTTGAGGCTGAGAGTACCCTGTTCTGGCCCTCAGACCAGAATTAAATTTCTTGGCAGAGACCGGAATCGAACTTCAAACTCAGGGGTGACATATTATTAATAATAATAATATTTGTTTTACATCCCTATTAACTACTGAGGCTTTTAGAGACGCCGGGGTGTCGGAATTTTGCCCCGAGGGGATCTTTCACGTGCCATTAAATCTAATGACACGGCTGCCTCGCATTTGCGCACCCTCAAATGCCAGCTGACTACACCAGGATTCGATCCTGCAACCTTGGGCACAGCAAGTGAGATCGTTACCGCTGAGCCACGCAGACAGCTCAGGGGTGACAGCCAAGAATGCTAGCCACTGCGCCACAAGGCGGACGGCTTCAAAATGTGTCGTCCGACTGACAAGTAATGCCTATTTAGGAATTTTGCTGCATTATATAGCTGAATTAATATATTAATGATGATGATGATAATTGTTGTTTTAAGGGGCCTAACATCTAGGTTATCGGCCCCTAATGGACTGGGTGATAGCGAAAATGACAAGGAGATGGAAACATAACGGAAACTAACGGAGATTGAAAATACTGACAACATGGAATTTAGATGGAAAAAACTCACAAAAGTAATTTAGAATGAAAATACGCACTAAATGGAGGTTAGAGTCAAAAAAGATTTACAAAGCGCCAATTTAGATTCAAAATACTCACAAAATGCAATTTAGATTCAAAATAATTACAAATGCAATTGGGATTGACAATACTTACAAAATGCTATTTAGATTGAAAATACTTACAAAATGTAATTTAGATTCAAAATACTTACATACTGCAATTGAGAATCAAAATACTTTCAAAATGCCCAACCTACAAAATGCAATTTACATTGAGAGAATACTTGAAAAATGCGGTTTAGGTTGAAAATACTTACGAAATGCAATTGAAATTCAAAATACTCACAAAAATGCCTTCCCTACATTCAAAGACTTACTAAAAAGCAATTTAGATTCGCAATCCTTACAACATGCAATTGAGGTTGAAAATACCCACAAAATGTAGTGTAGTTTCAAAATATTCACAAAATGGAATTTAGATACACGGGGAGCCAATTTACAAAAACAGTGCGGGGATCTTAAAGAGAAAAGGAAATATATGAAAAGTAAAGAAGGCTGATTTCCAGAAGAATGAGGGATCAGGAAAGATGAAAAAAGGGCCAATTAAGGCGGGAAAGGAAGAGACTTCCTAGGCCTCGGATACCCTAGTACCGTCGAGGTCGGAAAAGAACAAGAGTTGACCAAGAGAGGCAGACAGGAAAGAAGACGGAGAGGAGCCCGGCAAAAGTAAGGGGAAGCAATGCCGGACTCAGCTGGGGTCCCGTGGTCGCCACTCCACGTCCCACTAGATGTAAGCCCCTGGGGGGCTAATAGATTGCATTTCATTCGAGATACTTCCGTTACTGAAGTCACTATAGTTGGCCATTTATACAATACTAGCAGCCTATACCCGACGTGGACGGGTAGGTTTATGAGCACACTACAGATTTATCCCCCCAGGGGGGTTACGTCTAGTGGGACGTTGGTTGGCGACCACAGGACCCCAGCTGAGTCCGGGATTGTTTCCACTTACGTGTGCCGGGCTCCTCTCTGTTATCTTTCCTCTCGACCTATCTTGGTCAACTCTTGTTGTTTTCCGACCCCGACGGTATTAGGGTATCTGAGGCCTAGGGAGTCTTTCACTTTCCCGCCTTAATTGGCCCTTGTCTCATCTTTCCTGATCCCTCATTCTTCGAGGGGTCTGACCTCTTGTTTCCTTTTCATTGTATCTCCTGCCTTCTGCTCAAGGCCCTCCAGTAGGCAGGGTGTGTGTAGTCTCTACCACTTATGGTGCACCCTGGATAATGCTACCCCTCAAGGGCTCACAGCTGGTGAGCTTGGGAGTTGGCGATCCCAGGGGATGCCTGAGCTGGGTTCGGTTTCTCCACCTTTTTCTATTGTCTTTTGGGTGGACACTCTCCTCTTTCCCTTTCCGATCTGCCTTTCTTGGCTCTCCTTCCTTCCAAGTCCCTCAGTCCTCATTTTTCGAGGGTTGAGGGCATTTCCTCTCCTCCTGGCTTTAATTTCTCTTATTCCTTTCTTTTGTTCTTATCTTCTTCTAGCCCGTATGTTTTGTAGTTTTAGTTGTAGTTTCATTTTCACGATCACACAAACCCTTAGGGGCCGATAACCTAGATGTTAGGCCCCTTAAAACAACAATTATCGTCATCATTATATAAATTTATGGTCTTAGTAGGTTTATAGTCAGTGTCATCCACCACCAAATGGACATTGAGGATGTGGCTGTCACCCATGAGTTCCGGGTCTCCGTGGTGACAGCCAAGAATGCTAGCCACTACGCAACGAGGCGGATCTCCTAACGTTAGGCCACGACCATCTTCTTTCAATTCCTGGCGTCATTCACACACTTTATACTGTAGGCCTATATTTCGTATGATGGAAGTAGGTTAACAATGTGTTGTGCACTAGGGTGCGGAAATTACAAGAATGGAAATGTTGGCTCCGTCCATTACACTTGTACAGTCAATAAGTAAAACACCAGTTTGTTACAAATCCGTCCACAGATCTGATATACTAATCTGCATACGGTGGTTACCGTTTGATGCCCACAAAGCAGTAGGTGTTGGTCTAGTGCAGATCTCTTGAGTAGATGCCCGTGGATGAATTACAAGTGTCTGACCGCGAATCGTATCAAGGAATTTATGGCTAACGCCTAGCATGCTACAAATATTAGCCACGAGGCTGGACACTAGGGGAATGAATGTTGTCCATAACTTTTTTGTTGTTGATTTCGACATACTGATCAAGGACGTCTCACGTTTCGGTCGGGTCTATGGACGTTATATGAGGTATGGGGTCTGCTCACTTTATCTCCTACTTGTTACCTTTCTAAAAATACGTATGGTGATCAAAGAGATGTCCAGGAGCACACAACGGGCCTTAACCCTTCACTTGAACTGATGATAACAATACAGAACAAAGAAAGAGCGACAGCGTTCTTGAGCTAGCCACTTAATGTGATCACTAGGGCCCGGATATGTGCTTAACTCTTCAGAAATATGTATTTTTGTGCTCAAAAGTGCAAAGTATGTGATTAATAAGTTTCCAAAATACGTTCTTAAATTTGTATCATACTTATGTACCCCAGTTACTCGAAATATAGCTGAAACGTCTAGCTGCTTGAACAATCCATAATCCTGTCTACATCACAAAATGTTCCCACTTAATAGGCCGGGGCTTACCTCGGTTTCCGAATCCTGCAATACTTACTGCAGATGCGCGATACAAAATCATGTATGTGCTGTTTTCGAATTTTATTCTAAAGAGCAGAAGAAAAGCTCCCTTCAAAAACTTTCATAGCACTGGTTGGTTGGTTCCTTAGTTTAGAGGCTGCGACAACGTGGTCATGTAGCCCCGTGTACTTTGGGTGTGTGTATAATCTGTCTGATAACCGGTGTTAATTGTGATGACTATTAGTTTGTGTTATCTATTTTTTCAAGTAAGGACTGCAGACGATAATTTCAAGTAGTTCCTACTTTCGCTACCAAATGCTACCGTCCACGACACCTAGCTGTGAACTTGGCTACTACTGGCTGCCAATCGCAACCAGTGCCTGGTGATGAGCGTTGGAACTTAAGAACATTAATCAAACCTAACCTACAAATTTTGCTTCACACAAGTTTGGTTAGTGGAAGGTTCTTTTACATGCCATACATCTATGACATGGGCCCGCCGGCTTTACTTCACCTCCGAAGGAAGGCATTCTGAGGGATTTTTAACGCTCTTAAAAAATTCGACGACTTCGGCCGAGCTTGAACTCGCGACCTTGGGCATAGAAGCTCAACATGCTCTGTCAATACTCACAAGTTTCGCAGACCACTTAAATTTCCTGTCAAGGTAAGGACTATTGGAGGCTTAATGAGACTGTTGATTCCAGCCCCCTGCTATACTTAATGACCGGGGATTTCGTTTCTTGAAATACTACTACAGGGACTTTGTTTTATATGCCGCGGGGGTTTTCGCTCGCCCGCTCGCCCGCGTTGCGAGCCTGTCTCCCGCCACGCACTTTGCCGTTATGCGGTGCCAGCGCCTGAGTCATTGAGTATAGGAATTTGTACTTACCTAGTTCACAGCTGGTGCTGAAAATGTTCGCCATTCACTGCTACACATCGCTGGCACCTCTTTATCAAATTGGCATTTACTTTCTGAAGTTCCTCAGCCGAAATACAGTCAATTGGTGCTGAGGAACTTCAGAAAGTAAATGCTAATTTGATAAAGAGGTGCCAACGATGTGTAGCAGTGAATGGCGAACATTGTCAGCACCAGCTGTGAACTAAAGTACAAATTCCTATACTCAATGACTCAATGCCGGGCAGCGCCGCATAACGGCAAAGTGCGTGGCGGGAGACAGGCTCGCAACGTGGGCGAGCGGGCGAGCGAAAACCCCCGCGGCATATAAAACAAATCCCTGTAGAATACAGAGACAAGGGTGCATTCACGAAATAGAGAAGCAAATTACTGAAACTGCCAAGGGTCGAAAATGTGGCCAGCAGTCATCTAAGGAGTACAACATACCACCAAATATAGGCAATATGTATGCTAATGAAGACATACGCCAAAATATGTATTTATTCATAAAAACGCAAAAATATGTAAATAAATAGAAAATATTTAGTTAAATTAAAACTATTTAAATACATTACTATCCGGGCCTTACATCACGAACGATGAGCTCCTGTGGGGACATTGAGCTGTATTTAGGGATAGTTTATCTTCATTTAGACCCTTCGCCAGGCTCTATCGTAACATACTACACGGGTCTAAGCTCTGTGAACTTGCAGGGTGAAGGGCAGAGGCAGAGAAGGGTCAGGCGAGAATTGAGTAGCCTGTCAATAGCCCGCCGTGTTACCTGATATTCCCGTCTATTCCAATACTGCTAACATAAGGTCTTTGCTGAAACCAGTGTGGCGTTGCGAGTGAGCGAGTCACCGACCAATGTATTTGGTTCTGTTACTAAGCACGGACTGGGAAACCTAATCACTCCTCACCACCACTTCTCATAGAACGCGATCCACATTCCTCTCAGGTTCACGCAGCTTGGATCCGAGTAGTACTAGGTACTGTATGTCATACGATTTACCACACAAGTTAGTACCCAACGTTTTCTCTCTATGTATTAGGTGCAATGACAGAGTAGGAGAGTGGGTACTGTGTATTTGGATCACACAATGTCCTTTAAAGGGGATATTTCAATACGAGACATTTTGTAGTTTCATTCTGTTAGAAGGAAACTTCTTTTCCAGAGCGGCCAAGGATAAGTATCGATTGTAATCACCTCCAGCACAGCCAGTCCTGACATTGATTCTCCCCCGAAAAGCTTTCATTTGGATTCAAGTCGTATGCACAGGGCCACCAGGAGGAGAAACTTTCCATACAAATGGCAGCGAGACGTTCTTCACTTAATGCTCATCAGATCACCAACGAGCTTCAGCACTTGGTAAACTCCTCAACAGTAGAAAGTTGGCATTCGTATACGCTGTAGGTGTCGAGTTGTCAAAATGTTTGAGGGAGCAATGAAATATTATTAGACCTTGAAATACATGTACACAATTTTTTTAATTGGCATATTTAAGAAATTTTGACATATCTTAGCACGCCACGTTCTAAATTGCGAGAAAATGTGAAATTTATTTGCATATTTTGAGGAATTTGGTCAATAATGCATGTCGTTTTTGTTTTGTATTCATAAGTGCGAAGTTATTCGTTCTCAAAATATTTACTTCAAAGAAAGACTTCTATTCATTTATTAACAGAATGCTTTTCAGTCTATCAATTAGATTGGGAGGGGGGGGGGCAAACAATATTATATCAGCCTAACCTGAAATATGTTACATGAATTATTTATACATTTTAAATAACACACTTTTTGTGCAACGAAAAAGGTATTAATATAATAATATAATACCTTTTTTTCGTTGCAACGAAAAAGGGAGGGGGTATTTAATTGGATGGCTGAATTGTCAAGCGATCATCATCATATCATGTTCGTCTGGCTGCGTGGCTCACGGGTAACGTTCTCGCTTGCTGAGCCCAAGGTTGCAGGTTCGAAACCTGGCGCAGTCAGCTGGCATTTGAGGGTGCGCAAATGCGAGGGAGCCGTGTCAGTACATTTACTGGCACGTTAAAGATCCCCTTCGAGGCAAAATTCCGGCACCCCGGCGTCTCTAAAAGCCAGTGTAGTTAAAAGGGACGTAAAACCAATAACATTATTATCATATGTTCACATAGACTTAGATTAAGTTCGGCGGATATGTATCATACAATATTATTTACAATTATTACATTACAAATGTTTTTGTAATTTGTGTAACGTATCGATCTTATTTACAGATATCATCACTCAGTTGGTCTATAGCATTTCTATAAATATTGGCTATAAACATTGCGTTATTATTAATATTGTTTATGTGGTCAAGTATGTCAACATTGTGGTCTGTTAACTTATTACTGTAATGAGCTCCAGATATGAATGCTGTCAACACTATTTTGTTAATGGCCATTTCTATTTAACTGGTGATCTTTTATAATGTGGTTAGTTAGGCTAATATTGAAAGTACACAGCTCCTAAATACACTAGAATTGTATAAGGTTATGTAAATTAGCTGGTAATTTGGGTTATCCTGTGCAGCGTCCATGTTCACTCACTCAATACTCTCCAATATTTGCACACCCAGCCCAATCAACAGTAATATGGCACAATTGTGTTGACCAACTGGAAAGCATTCGGTTAATGCATTACTCAGGCAACAATGAAAAATGGCTTCTAATTCTTCAATACGTGACCTTTCCTTCTTTCTCCCGTTTGCTACGAAGGGTGTTCTGAATAAAAGTTACACAATTTTAATTCACAGGTATGCTGTGTTATAGACTGAGAAAATACACTGCTATAAGAAAAGCAAACTTCTAGCTATAGACGCCACCAACAGCGTCTCACTTACTGTCATGATCCTACAGAGGTAGTCATTGTGCTCGCGCTTATACTGCCTTGACCACCTCGTGGTGTAGAGGCTAGCATTCTTGGCTGTCACCCGGAGCTCCAGGCTCGAGTCCAGGCCCTGCCAAGAAATTTTAATTCTGGTCTGAATGCTGCAACTGGGTCAACTCAGCTTGTGAGGCAAAACTAAAAATAAGAGGGTCCGATTCCCATCTCAGGCCATCTTGGAAGTGGTTTTCCATGGTTTCCCCATTTCTAACTTAAGGGGGCACATACAGGTCATGGAGTCAAAACTATTATGCTTTTAATATTATGACTGTGCCTGTCATAGATCTTGTAAAACAATTATAGTCTAAACGTTTCCAAGGAAACACACATGTATAAGCAAAGCTCTTTCAAAATTCGAATCGTAACTATTTTTATCCAGTTTTCAAAATGTGGTCCTTGCTTTGTGCTGATCTTCATCGCTACCCTAATATCTCCCATGTTTGTAGGAATTTGTGGACTTTTCATTATGTGAAGTAGGTGTGAAACCTTCAGCTACAGAATTAATCTCGCATATTTCCACAGTATTAATTAATTCAGTATTTTTATTCCATTTTAATCCATTTTTATTCTGAGAAAACTGAAAAAAAATATTTTTAACGTTTCCTAGAAAGAGTAATTAAAGCCAAAAAAGTTTGAGCGAGTGTCATTTTGTAGCTGAAGGTTTAACAGGCACTTAAAGGAATAGAAATCCAAACATTCCTATAAACATGGGATATACGAGGGTTGGAACTTAAGTAGTAGCAACTATTTATTATCAAGAGGTACAAAAGTGGCACATGTTAGTAACCTTTACAGTCAATCAAAGTAGTCACCAGTGTGGTGTAGAACCCGTTGGTGTATTCTTTGGAATACACGGTAAGATAGAGTAAGCTTTTGCTTCTCTTTGTTTTAGTTCATCCCTTCCTTTTTTCTCAAACACCAACCGGGATCTTCTGATTTCTCCTTGTTGGTTATGTCTCTCATATTACCTGTAAGTCTGTTCTAGATATATATCTTCCATGATCCACCTAGCGTCATCTAGCAGCGAATCTCTGAAGTTCCTCAATTCTTCCCTGTACAAGAGGACTTCCTTATCAATCTAGCCACCAGATCTCGTCGCCATCGTCAGCTATCATCTCCGTGATCAAGATAACTTCGTCTACTTTTTCACCCTCCAGGCTGCGCTAGTGACTCCTACTATCAACTCTTTGAAGATCATTTCATCAAGAGAAATTAATATTTCAATGTTGGCTATTCTTATATGTATTCCTTTTGTCTCCTACCCCCACTCTTTTCCCTTCCCTGGTCCCTCCGAGCTCCGTTGAGGTGTCTCACTTGTACGTCGGAAGTCGACCCAGTCAGTTAGAGCTTAACTAAAGCTCGCCTCCTCAACTCTAGAGGCAAATTTTTAAAATTCTACGCCATGTTAGAATTTTAGTATCAACCATCAACAGGAACATCGCCACCGTCATGAAGCAAAGATAGGTACCGACTTCGTGTTTTAACCTCATTCGCATCGCTTTTTAAAGGCTCAATGCTTTATTTCGATTTTATAGACAGTGAAAGTTGCTATGTGAAAATAACTGTTTTCTAGAGATCTTCTTGATCATACTTAAACTATCAAGTCTAACTTTCAATATGAAAGATTTTCTGAGATGCTATCTCACATCGAGGGATATTTCCAAAATACCCACTGTCTATATAAACTAGTTTTCCGCCGAGGGATTCTCTACCTAATTTAAACAAGTCATCATTGCTCTGGAACCTTCCAGAACCTGCACTCTGTCTATCAGTTATACTGTCATGTATTTTCCACTCACATATGGGAATACTTTTTCAAACTAAGGAATCATCCTTATGAACTGCTAATCAATATCTAATTTTTCTTCCTCCGTTGGGATTTTTCTGGTGCATTCAACTATAACATACAAGTTTCTCAAGCAATAGATTCTCGCAAATCTAGTGTAACTAGTTATTTTCCACCATTGCAATAACTTTCTTTGCCATCAACTTTTTGTGCTACTACAGTGAACTTTTCAACTATATCAACAGACTATAGTGAAAACAGTGCTTGTTCAACCTTTCATCCGCATCGCGCTCGTCCGTGTACAATAAATACGGCCATGAACACTTTTCCACAATTCCATTTGATCCTTCCCAAACCCTTTACTAACAAACCAAAATAATAAAATTGTTACTTTAGGTCTTTTTTCAATGAGGTGTCACTCTCAATAAGTGCCCTCCCTTACTTGTTCCACGTATAACGAATTAATGTCTGTAAAACGTCGTGTCTAGTACACGCCTTGAATTATATTGTTTCTCCCTTTTTAATGAGGGAACACAATTCTTTCAACTCATAAGTGAGTTATCTCTAGGTTTCACGAAAGGGAAACTTGCCCCATTTTTCTCGTGATCCCTACTTAAACATAGGAGTTCTAGAAACTTCCTTTCGATTTTTCTCTTCAGGTTTCACAATAAGTGACCTGCCCTATTTGTATAATCCAACCAAGTATTTCTGTATCAATACAAGAAGTTATAGAAACTTCTATTTTATTCTTCCTGCTTTTTGTTGTTGTTACTTTCGAAGTTGTTATTCTTTCTAAGATACTTACCTAGAAATCCTTAAAGTACACACCTTGTACTTGATTTATTGTTTAACTTTAATTACGTCAGTTATCTTTAAATTTTTCATTTATTTATCTTCGTCATTTCAAAATCTTACGAAGATTTTAAAGCATATAAAAGGTTTGAAACCAAAAGATTTATTAATTGCCTGGCGCAAGCTTTAGATGTTTTCGGAGGTCTGCGACCCCAATTGTTTATAGAAATCAAAATTATATATTTGTTACAAAACTACTTCCTTTTACATTGTTAAATAAATTAAAGATTTCTTTTTGGCTTTATCATTTCTCTAATATAACGGTTAGGCAAGATCCTGTCTTCCTTGACTCTTCCTATTCAATAAAAATAAATCTATTGATAGGGTTTTCACCACTTGTTGCATTTGAGCAAGAACTCTTAGTTGGTAACTTAGTAAAGTCTCTCTTAGCTTTAATAGCTAATTCTAACTGGCCAGTAAGGCAAGCATAGCTCGCTACGCCAGCTTCCTGCTTGTGGAGATTCTCTCTAACACTTATGGTTGGTTTTTCAAAATATAAGTGTTTCTCATTGTCTAAACTTTTAGTCGGCGCCTTGCTGGGTAAAAGCTTAGCCATTTCTAAATGCAACTATTGGTGCACTTACCAAAATTATTCCCAAAGGTATAATTGCTTTATCCCTATCCTTCTTGGAAGCATTTGGTCGCTCTTTAGAAATTCTACAATTTCAAAAACTAAAATATCAAAGCTGATTCAAATTATTGGCATTCTTCAAATTACCTGTTTAGAAACAAACTCCTTTGAACAGATACACAATAAATCCGTTACTCTTTGTCTTGCCAGACCACCACCCTTCCCCATAGTAGGCATATGTATGCTCTCGAGGGAATACGCTAAAGTAACTTCCTTGCAAACAACCCAAGTTCCAGCTGCGTTTCCCGTTAGCTTTGCCCAGGTCCCTACCCACTTTAGGTATCGGAGAGCGGATTTGCAGTGGCAGCTGCCTTTGAGTATATTTAAAGTTAAACTTATAACTTCTGTAGGACTCTCGTCCTATTTCTCCATCCTTTTTCTCCAGTCCGAAACCCACTTCCTTTTCTTTATCATCTTCCCTTGGGGGTTAGGTTATTCCCAAGCTAATAATCTACCCACCCGTTGCCAGCGATGTGGAAGTCGTAGTATACCGTTCGCCGAGCCGGTTCTGTCGATGGTGTGCATAGAGCGGTCTACAGCCTGTCAAATCTCAGCAACAGTCCGGAAGCGAGTGCCACGAAGTGGTTCCTTCTCTCGTACTCGCGGATCACCATCACCTTCACCGCACTGGGGGTCTGACGGACTTTTGCCTTTCGGGGTGACCCATGATGCCGCCATTCATGATGGCGTGATCCTAACGCATTACGTTCCTCCACGGCAGACCGTCAATGCACAGCATTACTGTTCGTTTTTGGAGCGCCACCTGCGCCCAGCATTGCGAAAGAAGCGGCCACACTTTCTGCGGCAACCACCCATCATGTTGCACGACAATGCTCGGGCGCATACAGCGCAAGCTGTGGCAGATTTGTTCGGTCGATGGCGCTGGGAATTACTGTACCATCCACCATACTCCCCTGACTTAAGTCCTTGTGACTCCGATTCCATCCCTAAGATGAAGTAACCACTTCGTGGCACTCGCATCCGGACTGTTGCAGAGATTCGACAGGCTGTAGACCGCTCCATGCACACCATCGACAGAACGGGCTCGGCGAAAGGTATACTACGACTTCCACATCGCTGGCAACGGGTTCTACACCACACTGGTGACTACTTTGAAGGACTGCAAAGGTTACTAACATGTGCCACTTTTGTACCTCTTGATAATAAATAGTTGCCACTACTTAAGTTTCAACCCTTGTATGAGGGAAACAGTGAAGGTGAGCACAAAGCCAAGAAGTCATTGCCTTCGCGTTTCTACTGCTTTGACCACCTCGTGGTGTAGCGGCTATATAGCATTCTTGGCTTTGTGAGTATCCTTGGAAATGTATAGGCTAATTATTGTACAAGATTTATGACAGGCACAATCATAATATTACTATCGTTAGACTATTGTTTTGGCTCCTTAAGTTGTATGTTCCCCGGGGGCGTGGTGGCACAGGGGTCACGCTGTTGGCCTCTCACCATGGTAGACCGGGTTCGATTCCCAGTCAATGCCTGTGAGATTTTCGAAGTGAAATGCCATGTCCTGTAGTTCGGATTCCACGTAAAATGGAGGACCCGTGGTTCATGATCGCATGATTAACGGTCACGTAAAACTAAAAGCTTCCTTCCTTGTATGTTCCCCCTTAAGGCCACAGCTGCCTCCTTCCCAATCCTCACCTGAATAACATATACACACACTAATACAGCCAACACTGGTTATCAGACAAATTCCACATACATCCAAATACAAGTGGCTACATGACCACGATGTTGCGAATCCCCGAAATCAATCGACAACAAGCTTATAATGCCACAAGTGTTCCAGGTTTATTGCTTTGCTTGCAGCCTTGTTATCAGGGGTGAGCTGTGGGCTTCAGCACGTCCAACAACCAATGTGAAAGTACCATGAGACACGATTACGCGCCTGTTGACTAACACAATTTTCTCTACTCTTTCGACATTTGTTGCAGTCGTGGACATGGAATGGCTCCCAGATCGGTCTTTATCTTCCACATTTTGCCTCTCTTCACTAAACATTGAACTCTAGCGCCCAACTATTTGATGGGATATGGCGTCGTCTCCATAGACACACTATAGTTGGCGATGGATACCTGTAAGACTGGTCTCACACACACAACAGCACGGTTCCAGCACACTTCTTTCTGTCATATTGAATTCGGGTACGCTGCTCTGTTGCTTCTATCTCTGTTTTGGCACATGCACTTTGCCCGTCGAGATTTCAGGAAAGATTATCTTTTGCCATGGTGATGCGTCTTCTGACTTTGTAACGGGCTACATGGCATTGTTGATTTATTTGATGGCTTGCGACATCGTGGCCACTTAGCCCATTATACTTGGGTAACCTGTGATGTCTGTAGTAGCCTGTGTATTTGTAATTGAGACTAGGATTGGGAAGGAAGCAGCCGAGACCTTCAGTTAGGAACCATCTAAGCATTTACCTGGAGCAGGTGGAAAACCACTTGAGGTTGGAATAGAACCCATCACTTCTCAGTTCTGCCTCACGAGGCTTAGTGCACCCCGTTCCAAATCTCAGGGAGAGTCAGAAGGTGGTCATTTGGAGTTGGAAGGTAATAGTTGTTGCTGTTTCTTACACAAGTTTGGTCATAACAAAAGGCTGAGTACCTGCCACAGATGGAAATGTCCACAGTCCAAAGACAAAGTCAATCGTACCTCTTTGCCTGTGACGTGGAATATATTAAATTTTTATGCACATTGTAACTACCGTACTGCACAGGAGAAGATATTTCTATGTTTCGTGGTAATGATGCAGCAGCTGTATTTAATATCATTTATTTAACCCGCTTACACGTATGCTCTCTAAACAATATCCGTCGGAGAGGCACTTGGGATAGAAAGTTCAACCGGGACGTATCGTTTCGTTGACCTGCCAGGGTTAGCAAGCCTGCTGCGCTCAAAATACAATCCCAGGGAACGCTTGTAGCGGGAAAGGCCAATTACGGTTTGACAAGCTTTTCTCAAGACGGTCGAGTTCTTTGGTTCCCTTTCCACCAATTAAGGAGGTGGTTGTTATTATTTTCAAGATATATGCCTTAAGAGCTCCCTCACTGCTCACAGACGGGGTGTTACCCTGCCATCCACTGTTGAATCGGCTCTGTTTCTCTGTGGGTGGCGTTTACACTCTGTCACATCTCTTGGAAGACCATTTCGTATCGGGTTCGATTCCCGGCTCTGCCAAGAAATTGAATTCTGGTCTGAGGGCTGGAACGGGGTACACTCAGCTTAGCGAGGCAAAACTGAAAAGAGGTGGGTTCGATTCCTACCTCAACCATCCTGGAAGTGGTTTTTCGTGGTTCCCCCCCACTTCAACTCCAAATACACACACTAGTACAGAGGGGCAGATGATCTCATAGTTCAGCCCCTTGAAACAACCATAACTAACTAATAAAAACTAACACTAGTACAGACATCACAGTAACACAGGTTATCAGACAAGAAACTACATACATCCAATTACACGGGGCTACTTAATCACGACGTTGCAAAGACCCTAAATGATCAACAATCATTTCGTGCTATTTATTGGTGACATTTTCAATGATCGAATCGACCTTATGAATCGAATTTCAGCGCACGTTGTATCTTAAACGGTGTGATTATGATTTCCTGATTTCCTTCATTTTGTAAAAACAATGCACGTAAGATCGAGTTTAAAACCGCCAAAAACAAATAAAAATCGGACAATTCAAAGAAAGAACTAATAATTTAATTTTCGTGGTCTGCTTTCCAACCGCAAAATCGTCCACAGGAACTGTTGAAGTATGAGAAGCCATATTTCAGTGTGGCCTAATTCTATTAAAGAAAGCTTTCCAGTCGGTTAACACAAATTGTGACCAATTACATTACATTAGGCAGGAAAACAAGTATTTGAACACCCTAACCTGAAAGAAATATTAAAGAGACATTTACACAAAAACCGGGGGGGGGGGGGGGGGGGGGGCACATTTAACGAGCATGGCTACGCCGCGGGTTATACAGAAGTGAGCAGCCGGGCCACTGTACGGCTATCCTCGTGTCTTCCTATGACTAAATCAGAAGAGCAGCGATTCCATACGTTCATGATAGCGACTGGGCGTATTTTTAAAACTTGAAAATCACTAACTCATGATTTAATAGCATAATAACGCAAAATTTATTGATAGAGGAGTACCATACATAAGACTTCGCTACCATTATTCATAGTAATACGACACTGATAGTACTGCGCAGCGGCTATCTTGAAATTTAATAGATAGCAAACAAATAACTTTGAAATGAAAATCCACAGCCTGCTTCCAGTCTCCGACCGGGTCAGGTATGGAATGAATGAATCCCCCATCTAGCGGCGAGGATATGAACTGTGCCGGCTGCCGAGGCCTGACGCACTCCTCTGGGGCAATGATTAAATGAATGACAGATGAAATGAAATGATAGTGGAGAGTGTTGCTGGAATGAAATTTTTACAGGGAAAACCGGAGTACCCGGAGAAAAACCTGTCTGCCTCCGTTTTGTCCAGCACAGATCTCACATGGAGTGACCGGGATTTGAACCACGGACCCAGCGGTGAGAGGCCGGCGTGCTGCCGCCTAAGCCACGGAGGCTTATAACTTTATATATGTTTAGAGATACAATATCTCAAATTAGCATTAATACAGAACCAAAGGCCAATAAAGGTAGTGGCTGGACATAGTCTACTATTAAAACTTCAAAATCAATAATTCAGAATACAATTGCGTAATCAACACTAAACTTTGTAAGAGAGGAGAAACAGATAAGATAGTCTTATGATAAATGCAAGCGATGTAGCCTATCACACTGCATTAGCACGTAGCTGCCATCCTCAATACAGTAGTCTATATAAGACATTTATATCGGCAATCCACTATTTTATTACTGTTACAATGATGAAACACAGCAAATATATAGTCTTTATAATAGGCTTTCTCTGAAGAAGGCGCAAGATAAACGATTCCATACATTCAAGATGATGGATGGGCGTATTAGCCTATTTTCATTTATGAAGAAATAGGCTTATTAGGTAACCTTTTGTCCGTGTGTGTGTATGCGCATGTGTGTGTCGTCGTCGTCGTCGTCGCCCCCCCCCCCCCTCCCCCCTAATAAAATATAAACGGCCGAAGCGATTTCAATGAAACTCAATAAGTACATACTACCAGCTCGTCCAACCTCGACCGTGCATTTCAAATTTTAATGTGTTTCACCAATTCAATATGGCGACCGCGCGAATTATTTCACCGGCATTCTATATCTCCGCATCAGTTACAGGTATCACCCTCAAATTATGTACGGAGATAAAGGGCACTACTGGAAGTTCACATATGTGACTTTTCAAAAACCTGCGGAGTACAAAACCAACATAGTGGCCAAGTGAATTTGAAACATTTAAATGGTTTCTTTTCTCGCGATTTAACCATCCAAGCGCAATGAAACTTAGTACGATAAATGTCTGTACAAATTATAATCTACTGAAATCTAATTTGGTTAAATTGTTTTCACAACGTAAGAATGGCGGCTGTACGAAATTTTAAAATTAAGTTTTTATTTCTTGTGCCCTAACTATGCGATCAAAGTGAATATTTGAATAATAAGCCTACGCAATAATTTTCATTTAATGGTATTCTACATAACTCTATGGTGTACATATATATATATATATATATATATATATATAAACAACATAGCAGCCACGTGAAATATTTCTCCAGCATTCTATATCTTGAAGCTATTTCTCATATCACGCTGAAATTTCGTATGGTGATAGAGAATATTACTATAAATTCACCTATGTGACATTGAAAATCCTGTTATCTGCAAAAACCAACATGGTGGCCAAGCGAATTTAAAATACTTAAATAGGTATTTTCTCGCGATTTAATCATCCGAGTACAGTGAAGTTTGGTACAGCACACAATTACTCATGATTTAAGCTACTGGCGTCTAATGTTATCCATTTGCTTTAATAACCTCAAGATGGCGGCTGTGCAAAATTTCAGGATTATTTTTGTGTGTCCTGATCAAGCGATCGAAGTATTTGAATAAAGAACCTAAGAAAAAATCTTGATCTAATGATATGTAACTATGACCTACATATAGAACAATCTAAGATGGCATTCACTCGAAATATTTAGAAGCTTCCCAATATCTGCAAAACTATAGAAATCAAGCAGAAATTTTGTATGTTGATAGAGGCTGTTAACATAAGTCAAGACCGACTACAATAAATCAGACCATAATGCCACTATCGATATCGTAGAAAATGGCGGTAATCGTAGGGGATTGTTTACATTTGGTCAACCGACATTTAAGTGGGTCTGCTGCGAGAATTTCGTTCAAATGTCGCATATTTCAAGTGATTTCGAGCTGTTATATATTGTAATAGTGTACCTTAAGTAGTGAAGTGCACTGTGAATAATTATAAATGCCGAAGATACGTAATGTGAGAAGCATTGGCTGTTTATAGTCATTACTGTGCACCTGCCTGTAAATTTAATACTGCTGAAGATACTTCAACTTTTAAATTTCCTAAAGACAAATCTTTGAAAGAGAAGTGGATGAGAAATATTCACCGGGATCATTTTCGAAGTTAAAACAGTTGTATTTGTTAACTTAAACATTTCGAACCTAAATTTGTGGTTATGAAAATTGCCATACTAACCCCTGATACCATTTCGACAATTTTCCCAAATCAACCGTCCTACACAACTCCTGTTTGTTAAAGTAGATGATGGTAGTTTTAATGACATACCAGCAGTGTCAGTGTCTTCTAAAGTGTCAAGTTCTTTAAGTGTAAATATATTCTATAAGAATCATGAATCAATAATCTTTGTGTGCTTGTGGAAAAAATTCAAGTGGGTACTGTAATCTGATGGAAGCAGTGATTTTAAATGCAACAGGTATGTAAATAGAATTATGCTCCTGTTAGTATCACAAGCTAGGGGGCCTGGGGAGTTATCCCCAGATTAGGTTTGTTTTTGTATATACATTTATGTCTGTTACTAGGTTAGGTAGGCCTACTGCCTGGCCGAACATTACTGTTAGTAGGCTACCACAAGCAAGGGGGACTGGGGCGTTAGTCGCTGGTTAGGTTTGTTTTTGTATTAAAAACATTAATAAGATAGAATGTATGTCCGTTGGAATTCTATACACATCGAATTTGAAGAATGACAAGTTCATAATACAGTAAATTTTCATTTTAAAGAGTTTGTAACATCAATTGTGTGTTATTGGCAAATGCTATTTGAAATAAAGTACTAATGAGAGTACTTATGCGCCATCTGTTGGAGTTAGTTCAGGATGTCCCGATACAGATAGAAGCGAGTGCGATCTCACAGCTCTCTATGCTCAAAACAAACAACCTACGGCCGTGTTTAGCTATACTTAGGGTTGACAATATCTTATTTGTCAAATAAGCCACGCCCACTGGCCGACACAACTGAAATTTCACTATATAGGCCTAAGTCGTGTTATAAATTGGGATGGTGGGTGGGTTATAGACAGCGGAGGAGACTACATCTATTGGCAGATCACTGTTGTTAAAAAAAAGGCAGTCATCGGAACACGTTAGGCTGTAACCATTGTCAAAAACCATTGTTCTGGATGCGTTAAGCTGTAACCATTGTAAAAAACCATTGGATTGGACAAATCGAAGGCTGATGCTTTGATTGCGCGCAGCTATCGGGGCAGATTGATACAAAACCATTGATCTGGACATGTTAGGCTGTAACCATTGGATTGGACAAAACATAGGTTAGAATGGTCGAGTGTTGGTGCGGCTAGTACCGTAATGGTGAGGTTGGCAGTACTGTTCTGACGATGGTTGATTTGAATAATGGCATCCACAGCTGGAAATTCACCTATAGCCTATAATAATAAGGGATTTATTGCAGCCAATGCCCATGCATATAATGAATAAAATCTAAAATCATACAGTAAACTAATTGTTATTCCCTAGGAATATCAAAGATTCATGTCTTAATGTGCAGAATATAGCATGGTATCTTCCACATTGTTCTCCACAGCGCTCACACAAACATTCGTCACACGGATGATGGAACTTTTTGGTGCGACACATTTTATAAGGAGGAGAGTTTGACGTATACGAACAAAAGGATGATGTACATATGTACGACGAGATCCAAGTAAAAGAGGTACTTTTGAACATTTAGGCGAATGGTAAACTAAACTGAACTTACGCCGAAATACATATTTCAAAATATCATAGTAATTTGATACTTAAAATGGCTAGGAATATACGCCAACATTAAATATTATATTGCAGCCTGATTGTTCATCATTTTATCCTTAGATCAAAGGCAGCATACACAATAACTAAGTTATAGGCCTACTGGCAAAAAATACAAGTCGTAAATACATTAAAATAAAATAAAAATAAGGTTAGGCTGGTAATGACTAACAATAAAGAAGAAAAAGTATGTTAATTGGTATTCAACATTCATATGTGTGTGAATATGCATAAGCCTATAACTAAACAATTAAATAGATGCTTGGTGAACAAAAATACATAGCCTGCTTTATTTATACAAAACAACCACATGTTCAATATTCTTCAAAGCAATGGGGCATGGTGGCGCAGTGGTCAAGCTATTCACCTCTCACCAAGGTGGACCAGGTTTGATTCACGGTCATTGCAAGTGAGATTTTGGAAGTGAAATGCCATGTCCTGTGGTTCGGATTCCACGTAAAATGGAGGTCCCTTGGCTCATGATCACCAGATTAACGGTCACGTAAAAACTACAAGCTTCTTTTTCTTCAAAGCAGGTCGAAACTTCGACCTCACATAAGTCATACAGCAAACGAACAGGTCCTGCAGGGAAGATCCCTTAAGCCGAATTATTTTTATCGTCTCCAAGACTGACATCATAAAAGTATACTGGAAAATGTGAAATTTTATGCCTATGCTGATGAAGAAAGTAACAGTAAGTTAAATATTAGGCTACTTGTCGTTCAATAACTCTCGGTCTTTTCTTGGGTGGCTGAAGCCGATGCTGTGGGAAATTGCAAATTGCAGGTACCGCATCATCTTTAAGCAGTGGTTTGTTTCTATTTGAATGAAACAAGTAGCATGTTTATAAAAGTTTTCACAGCTGTAACCCATTTCTTTAATAGGCCTACATCTGGGCGTTTCCATGGAAATCTGTAATATAAGCTAGACGTAGGTTATAATTCTGTGACTAACTTAATAACTTATAACCTACAATAGGGCCTACGTGTATTTGTCGTACGTGCTATTTAGGCCTATGTCAAAATTTGATGTAAGACATAACCATAAACGCAGAATAGGCTACTTCGAAATAAAGTAGACCGTAAACCTACCGTATTATTGGAAAATACCATACATATAACGTTGCACAGAGGTACGTACGTTCAAATATATGAAAAGAATCACGACATATCAGCTGACATGCAACCTAGAGTTAAATGGTATGACAGTTTTTGGTGCGACTAGTTACGCCTGGCAGTGCACCAGGAAGCAGTTTTCAGCGAGGGTTACCATGGGAGGAGTTGTTCCAATAGTACCGACAGTTCAATGGTCTCAGCTCGCACCCCCCCCCCCCCCCACTCTTCCAATCGTCAAAAATCATAGTGTCCGTGGCGCAAAAATCCTACCAATGTTCTTTGGCTCTAGTGTGTCCATGAGTTTTACATATCCTGGAGTAGAAGGTAGCAGCATTTGAAGTCTGAGTTCTTCTACATTATAAACCTCGCGAGTCACCTCTTACACCGGTCTTGAAGGTGTATACTTTGATAAACCCAAGGCCTTCTTTATGTAAGTCGCCTTCAGTTTCTCCATATTGTTCCAAATAATTCATATTTAAATGTTTCCAAATGCTCTCCAGTCCATAAGTCACAATACGGGTAACATTTAACCGCAAAAGTTTTAAGGCTGTTTTTATAGATAGCTTAGTCAAATGTTTTATGTCGTTGAAGGCTTTGGTAGTGACGCTGGGTCTATCCTTGATTTGCAGTGTGAAAACATTGCCAGTTGACTAATGTAGGACCTAACTAGGACTACTTGTAATGTGGTACACCCTCAAGCGGTTTTCCTGCAATGTGGAAAATTGCTGGCTTTCCCCCTTTTCTAAAGGTCATAGATTTAGTCTTGTTTCTGTTTAACCTAAGGTCATTGTGTAACACCCATAATTCAAAGGGGTCGAGAGCAGATTGCAATTCGACCTGTGAACTTGAAGCGAGCACCATGTCATCTGCGTATATAAATGAGATTACCCGCTCTGATAATATATCTGTGATATTATCTGCCATAGCAGTGATAAATAACACGAGGGCTTAATGGGTCTCCTTGTAGCAGCATGCCTGTAGTCTGCTCAATTGGGCTTGATGTTGTAATGCCATCGTTAATGACTATATTGTTAGAGCCTAAAATACTTTTGACAAGATGTTTAGTGTAGCTGTTACCTCTCAATAGTCTGTCTAGTTTTTCCAATATTTTCTTCCTGCTAATCGAGTCAAAAGCTTTAGAGAAGTCAATGAATATGGATTGTAACTTTCCCTTCGGTACTGACAGGGTAGACGCAATCTCAGTTTGAAGACTTCGAATTGCCTGGATTGTGCATCTTTCTCTCCTAAAGCCAAATTGTGAGTCACAATGCTATTTGGGATGGCTGGGTGGGTCACATACAGCGGAGGAGGAAGCATCTTTTAAAACATCATTCCCTGATTTATTTCTCGTTGTTTGATAAGGTATTTTGGCTAATTAATGTACTATAGAGAATATTATCGCTCGTTCTACTTTCGTTCAGTGGTACCATTCTGTTTTAGACCACCTCGTTGTGTAGTGCCTAGCATTCTTGGCTGTCGTCCCGGAGGTCCGGGTTTGATTCTCCGGCTCTGCCAAGAAATTTAATTCTCATGTGAGGGCTGGGATGGGGTGCACTCAGCCTCATGAAGCAACTTAGTAGAGGAGGGTTCAATTCCCACCTCAGTCATCCTGGAAGTGGTTTTCCATGGTTTCCCCACTTCTAATCCAGGCGAATGCCAGGATGGTTCCTAACTTAAGGCCATGGCCGCTTCCTTCCCACTACAATACCCAATTTACAAACACACTAGTTCAGCCATAACAATAACACAGGTTATCACACAAATTCCACACACAAATACATGGGGCTACAAGACCACGATGTCGTAGCCCCTAATATAAGCAACAACCATTTATATTTGCATTTTATATTTGCCTAGGCCCTTCATGGGCTGTATAGTGTCAGGGGTTGACTTTGTTGTTGGTTGACTATTCTTGTAGTTCCATTTAGAAATATTTGCATTTTTTAACATAATGTCTTACCTCTGCTTTATTTATGTCTGTATTTTTAGCTACTGTCTGTTCTCGTTGCTTGTAGCGAAATACGTCAGGGTTTCATATTGAATTTGTGCCTTATTACATAAAAACCTGTAATTTCTGGCGGAATTTAATCAAATATGCGAATGTTTGTCTTCGAATTTGCCGCTATTTCGATGGCGCCATGCCCGCCAGTTGCTACAGCTGTTCCCCTACGATTTCCGCCATCTTGGTTTTGATGTTACGGTCTGAGATATTGTAGTCGGTCTTGCATAAGTTCATCTATGGGCCTTTCAATAACTTGATAAACACAAATCGAACATGGCGGCGACGCGAAGTTTAAATAGTTACATGGATTTTTCTCGCGACTTTATTACTCAAGTGCAGTCAAACTCAGCACGGAAAATCTTCAAACAAGGCTCAATATATAAAAGTCTAATTTAGTACAATTCCTATGAGAACTTAAAAATGGCGGCTGTGTGACATTTTTGAAATCAGGTTTATATTTCTCCTGTCCTAAACAAGCGATAGAAATGCAGGTTGGTATAATGAATCATGGTTATAGTATTCATCTGCTGGCACATAATTCTATAGCATATCCATACGATACATTTCAGCGGTTCTCAATATCTCCGAAACTATTAAGCAATGGAACTGAAATTTTGTATGCCGTTAAAGGACTGTTATGTAGGAAAAAACGTGTAATTTTCCAAATCGTGAGACACAAAAACCTCATGGCGATCAAGTGATTTTCAAATATTCAAAATTACATTTCTAGCGATCTAATCACCCGACTGTAATGAAACTTGGCACAGTGATTCTTTATGCAGATCTTAGTGTAGAGATATACAGTATAATAATGCTCAATTGTTTTCAAAAACTCAAGATGGCATCTGTTCGAAATTTTAAAACCTATTTTTAGCCTATTTTCATTTATGAAGAAAATAGGCTGATGAGATCAGCTATTGTGTGTGTGTGTGTGTGTGTGTATGTATGTATGTATGTATGTATGTATGTTTGAGTCCCTAATAAAATCTAAACAGATAAAGAGATTTCAATGAAACTCGGTAAGGGCGACCCTGACCGTGCCCTCCAAATTTTACTACGTCTCACCAATCTAACATGGCGGCTGTGCGAAATATTTCACCGGCATTCTATATCTCCGAAACTACCACTGAATCACCCTGAAAGTTTGCACAGTGATAAAGGGCACTATTAAAAGTTCACCTATGTGACTTTCAGAAACCTGGTAAGTACGAAACGAACATGGCGGCCAAGTGAAGTTGAAACATTTACCATGTGTGTCAAGTGTCCTGATCGCACACCTCCCTCACTAGTGTCGGACTCGACCAACTCCTCCCCGCATTTGCAGATGGGATACTACTTTGCCTTCTGACCAACTTACGTCAAGTTTACCATTTTCTTCATGGCCCTCCCCTTCATACTAGCAGCGAGCCCTTTGTCAATTATTTGCCATAGAATGGTGTCGAGGCATGGAGTTAACTACGTAGTTACCGTTTCCTGTGGAACTGTAACATGATACGCAAGTGTGTGGCGGGCTGCATGTTGACGTGGCCAGGAAATCTGCCTCGAGCCTGTCCTCACATTCTTGCCCAATAAGACAGCAATAGCCAACTCTTGTTAGTAAAACGTTATTTTCACCGAAAACATTGTACCTTTTGGAATTATCTCTTGTAACTATTATATGGGGCAATGACCCTTAAGGCTCTCTTAACTAAACAATATGTTCCGTAAAGAAATATCGCCCAATTTTATTTTGAAATTCAATGCCCTATTAGTATATTTTGTCATTGCTATGCAGTTATAATGAATAAAAATCGTGCCGTGATTTATATCATTTTAAATGATTATGTCGACTTCGCTGGGGTCTGGTGTTACGTTACGGTGACGGGACGAAATGTACCGAGAATGCACTGAGGTGTGTGACGTCATCCAGCCAGCTACCTCCTTTGATCTTGGTTTGCACTTGCTTTTTTTTTTGCCAACGGACTTTGAGTTCACGCAGAATTTGTAGCATTTAAAATGATATAAAGTCTAGTCTTTCAGACGGACTATCAGTGATTTTGCCTCATATACTGAAAATTCCCCGAGCAACGCAATACGAACCAAACGTCCGTATTGTTGAAGAATAGACGAGGGAAACCCTATTGTGCCATATAACCAACACCTATACAGTCATACCCAACGGTGTCCTACATTTGAAATTTACTTCAACTCATTTTCGTTTTGGATAACTGGAGTATCTTTCGCACTATCCGGAAACAGAATTTCACTAGAATGCTAAAATAATTCATCAGTTGTGTATTTACATTTAATACCCAAGGATGGTGTAAATAACTAAATTGGGAGATTATGAATGTTGACCATTTATAAGCCAGAGGTTTACACTCAAGTAGATTTTTAAAACAGAAATTCTGTTTTAAATATTCCTATGTTGTCAATTTTTCATGATCGCCCAATTGTATATGTTGTTGAACAGGATATTTTATATATTCAAGACCGGGATTTTGTGAAATATTCTGTTTAATAGTCTTGCCCAAGTGAGGTCACTAATACAGTATTTCTCTTTTACTAAGTATAATGCCAATCCTGAGTGTTCAATTCTGAAGTTTGGTAGTACGCAAGGCCGCCATGTTGGATATAATGGCCTAAAGCTGATGGCCATGTGCCTTCAGCAGAGTGAAACTTTCCCACAATATTACTTTCTTAATAAGTTGGAAAATTGCACTTTTCAGATGGTGAATCATCGATTGTTGTGAAGTATTTTATACGTTAAACATGGCGGTGGTGAGTAATATTCCAATATGTTTTGCGAGTTGTACAAGTAAAGTCTATTAATCTAGACCCACTTTCGTAAAAGTTTTATGTAACTGCTCAATTAATTTCATACAATATCTATTTTTGTGTTTTATTAAAACGCACGGCCACCATTTTCAACATATAGTACAAAGTCTTTAGACTTGTGCCTTCAGCAGAGTAAAGCCTTTGCACAACACTACCTTCATCTAAAGTTTCAAACCTGCATGATTATTAGATGATGAATCATCAATTTTGATAATTTAGACAATATGGTGGTTGTGCTTATTCAGTGTGATGGTCATGTGATTCATTTAAGAATAAAACGCGAAACGAAACAACTCCGGCTTTTAGAGACGCCGGGGAGCCAAACTTTTGCCCCGGAAGGGATCTTTAACGTGCCAGTAAATCTACTGACACGGCTCCCTAGCATTTGTACACCCCCAAATGCCAACTGACTGCACCAGGATTTGATTCTGCATCCTTGGGAAGAGCAGGCGAGAACGTTATCGCTGCGCCAAACAGCCAGTCGAGCAAGAAAGAAAGAAAGAAAGAAAGAAAGAAAGAAATCTGTGCGGTTACCAAGAGTGCGCTCATTCTTTATTTAAAACTCCTATCTCCGGACATGATGCAGCCACCCATCGTGGTCGTGGTGCACGATTTAACGTGCATTGCTATGGCGCTGTGTTATATGGTTTGTATGCATGTACTGTACATTATACGACCGAAGAGCTCAAAGATTTATTTAGTATAAATGTCGCGAAAACTTCGCACCTACCCTCAGCGGACTTGACTGGGATAGCGCAGTTCAGTCAGACTTGTAGATGTTCCCTTACTAAAACAAACGGAATAACAGAACGCGATAGCTCAAGCGGAAAAAATATAGTTCGGAAAAAATCAAGGATTCAGGTTTGTTTCCTATCTCATTTTTGAGGTAGATGACCTCGATGTTACTCCCGTTAATACAACAATCCTTGTCACCACCAGGTCGCGCCATGTTGTTTCAAATCTCTGGTTAATATCTGTATGGCTTGTACTCCATGAAATTGTCAGATTACAAGACCTAATAGCTGAAGGCCTCATTTGGTATCAATGCTGCAGTGGAAAGTAACATATTTTCTGTAGAAGCTTACGCATCAGTTGGTTTGTATGTTTGTATGTCGAGGTAGTTTATGTATTAATAACATAAAGACAGATGGGGATTACAGTCCATTAATTGGGGTCTCTGCATGTTACTAAGCTCGGTCAGACCGAGCAATCACTCGCGGGACTTCCCCAAGCGATCACTAATGCACGAGAGTACCGAGTGAATATTTAGCCATCATTGTGGTGGAAAAATAATCAGATATAGCTTCAATTACCAGCGGGTTAATTTAGTTAGTTATGCCGTGAAAAATGAAGCCTCTAATCCAATATCTCCTCGACCAGGGTGGCAAATGTTATTAGCACTCACTCCACAAATAAGGATTACTGAACACGCTGGTAACTAAATAATGATGCTCCTATTACGAGGTAAACTACGAGTATATACAGTACTGCACGTTATACTGGTTGATTAATGACTTTTGCAACATTGGAGGCAGTCCGAATACGCAATAAGCTTCCTTAAGGATGTAAGTCTGTATTTATTATTATTATTGTTCCTACTATTACAAATATTGTGTCGAGTCCAGTGGCGAATTGGTTAGCGGGGTAGACTTGGGCTCAAAGGGTCTCAGGTTGCGATTCCCAGCTGGACCATAGGGAGTTTTAATTTCCTGGGGTTAAATCCCCTGGCCCGAGAACTGGGTGTATGTGACGTCTTCATCATCACTTCATACTCATTAGGCGCTCACGGGCACTCGGCCTCCCAGAGGCCATACGACATTATTATTATTATTATTATTATTATTATTATTATTATTATTATTATCGTTTAGGAAGAATGCGCAGTTGTAACTTTCACAAACCTAGGTTGCTCAGTCAAAACCCTTTAAGAGGACTATAGCCTACCAGAATATTCCTTGAATGCGCTTCTCAAATGTGTTATTTAGTATAACCTGACCCCGTTCCTTTTGTTCTACGTGAAATATATTTTGTGTGTTTTATAGATCTAGAGAGTACCATGTGAAAAATGCTAAGCATCTTGAGGGATTATCCTATAGGCAATAAAAGCCTGTATTATTATTATTATTATTGGTTTATACAGTACATAGAACACATTGCTGGTACATTGCAACGTAACTATACGGGCTTCAGGGAACCAAAGTATACTGTAGTTACTGAAACAACAACTTCTAAGCTGGAATGTCGCTACCCATGAACTTCCGAACGATTCTGGTTGTTGATAGAACTACTGCCTTTTACATTAGTTTGTATAGTTGCGTATCCAGACCCAGTTCTTTAAGGCCTTGGAGTAAGGTACTTGGGATCACACCCGTACTTGAGACAATGATAGGTATGGTCTTTACCCGCTCTATTATTATTATTATTATTATTATTATTATTATTATTATTACTACATTTTATCAATCCTACACAAAATAATGGAAAAATGCTTGGACAGGAGATTGAACAATTTTGTAAATAAATATGATATTTTAAAGGGACATCTATATGGTTTTAGGAAGGGAAATAGTACTGAACTACCGTACTTCTGGCTGAATTTGCCAATATAATATATAATGCTTTAAATAAGAACCATCATATTGTTACGTGCCACCCCCCTAGTGGCACTTTTGTTAACTGGATTACTGTGGGTTGAAGCACAACACAGATTGTTCCTTTAAAGAAATATAATTAACTTTATTGCGGCCAGAAAGATACAACACTCAACAGCAAATACAAGCAATTAGAGCCTTACTCCAGTTTCCTCTTGTCTCTTCCTTATGGAGAGCTCTTGCCCCCTTTCACTTGTCAACAAACCACAGAAGTTAATCCGTGCTAATGAGCCCGGTGGCCTTGACAGAAACTACCTACACCTCTCCCTTATGTACACAAACTACAGTTACTTACGATAACCTGCTACACGCTGCTTCGCTGCCCACGATCTGGGAAACAATGTCACTGGATTTCGTAACTCGCACGGCACTCCGCCACAATACCTCTGTCGCTCAGTGAAATCACACTCGCTCAAAACACAGGCAGTCCCCTGTATGCTTCTCACTCCCTCGCTGTCAAGAGAATCGGCTTCACTAGGGGTTTCGCAAGTCACCACACTTCTGTCGCTCAGGATAAACGCTCGCACTAGCTCGTAAAACACACGCTCACTGCTTGACAGGTCGCTCTTATATAGCAGGCCGGTGACTCAATAAATGCTTCTAGACCCATCCAGGGTTCACGGCTAGTAGACCTGTTGCATAAGGCGCACGCAATACACTGAGGCAGAGCACAGCCCAGCCCTGGGGCAGTTGTGACTCATGCGGCGAGCGATGAAACAATCTCACAGCCGAAACACCACCCCCTTCCTAAAAAGCTGATCGTCCCGATCAATCATTGGTCCGTCTGTGTCCCTCCGTAGGCTGCCAGGCGATCTCGATGCACGATCTTCATCTTCGCCCTCGGGCTCCGCTGGATCCTGTAGACGACATCGTTGATCCGTTTCACGACTCGGTACGGGCCCTCCCAGGACTTCTGCAGTTTGGGTGACAGGCCTTTCTTCCGTAATGGGTTGAAGAGCCAGACCAGGTCGTCCTCGTGGAATCCGCCGGCATCCGTCTGTTGGTCGTATCGGGTCTTCATTCGGTCGGTCTCGATCCGCAGTTTCCTCCTCGCGAACGCGTGCACGTCCTCCAGTTGGTCGACCAGTTCTCGACAATACTGGCTTACCGGGACCGGATCATTCCCAGGTCGGCCGAAGGCAAGATCGACAGGTAGACGGAGCTCCCTCCCAAACATGGCCCGGGCTGGTGTGCACCCGGTGGCTTCATGCACGGCGGCGCGGTAGGCCAGGAGAAATAGTGGAAAATGTTTGTCCCAATCCCTCTGGTGCTCGCTGACGACTATTCGGAGATGGTTCTCGATGGTGCGATTGAATCGCTCTACCATCCCGTCGGACTGAGGGTGTAGCGGCGTAGTCCTTGTCTTCCGGATTCCCAGCAGCTGGCATAGGTTCTGGAACACCTGCGACTCGAAGTTCCTCCCTTGGTCGGAGTGCAGCTCCAGGGGTACTCCGTACCGGCTGACGAATTCCTTCACCAGGGTCTCTGCGATCGTCGCGGCTTCTTGGTTAGGGAGCGCATACGCCTCCGGCCATTTGGTCAAGTAGTCGCTGACGACCAATATGTAGCGGTTCCCTGCCTCGCTTAACGGGAATGGCCCAGCAACATCGATGGCCACTCTCTCCATGGGGCCGCCCACGTTGTAGGTCTTCAGTGGACCCCGTCGTCTTCGTCCTGGGCCCTTGCTGGCTACGCAATCGTGGCATCTCGCGCAGTGGTTCTCCACGTCAGTTCGGCATCCGATCCAGTAGAACTGCTCTCTCAGCTTCTCCAGGGTCTTCTTTATCCCTAGGTGTCCACCAGATGATCCTCCATGGACTTCCTTCAGGACTTCTCCGTCATAGCCTTTGGTACGACGACTTGTTCACGAGATGTCTTCCCGTCGGTGCTCTCCCAGGTCCGGCAGATGAGTCCATCCCTTACAATCAGCGAGTCCCACTGCGCCCAGTAGGACTTAAACTTTGGACTGCAGTCGCTCACAATGTTCCACCCGGGTCTGGGAACACAGGCTCTCTTCCATTCGGCTATCAGTCCCAGGTCATCATCTTCTGCTTGTGCCCGCGTGAAAGATTCGCGGCTCCAGCTCCCATGAAGTTCCACGGTAGTCCTTCGGCACTGTATCCCGGTGTTCTCTCTTCTGGTACAGAAGGTGCAGTCTTCGGGGCACGGTCTTCGTGACAGGGCGTCGGCGTTAGAATGCAGTTGGCCTTTCCTGTGCTGGATCTCAAAGTTGTACTGTTGAAGCCTCTCTATCCACCGCGCGAGTTGACCCTCGGGCTGCTTGAAGTTCAGGAGCCACCGCAGGGATGCATGGTCGGTCCTGATGAGAAATTCTTGCCCGTTCAGGTACTTTTGGAAGTGTTCGATGGTCTTCACGATGGCGAGCAGTTCCTTCCTGGTGACGCAGTAGTTCCTTTCTGGCTTTGACAAGGCTTTGCTGAAGTAGGCCTCTACTCACCGCTCGCCGTCCACTATTTGCGACAGGATTCCCCCTATACCAAAGTCAATGGCATCGGTATCGACGATGAACCTTGTTCCAGGTCTGGGGTAGGCCAGAATAGGTGCGGTGCACAGAGCCTGCTTGAGTTGTTCGAAGGCACTGTGGCATTCTGCTGTCCACGTGAAGAGTTGGTCCTTCTCAGTCAGTCGATGCAGTGGTTTGGCGATGTCGGCGAATCCTCTCACGAAGCGACGGTAATAAGTGCAGAGTCCCAGGAAGCTTCGTAGTTGGGACTTGTCTTTCGGAACTGGCCACTCCCTCACAGCTGCGGTCTTCTCTGGGTCGGTGCGCACCCCTTCCTCGGAGACGATATGCCCAAGGTACTGGACCTGCTTCTGGAAGAGCTGACACTTCTTGGGGCTCAACTTCAGCTGGGCAGCCCGTAGCTTCATCAAGATCTCCTTCAGGTTGCTGTAGTGCTCCTCGAAGCTTCTTCCCAGAACGATGACGTCGTCTAGGTAGACCAGGCAGGTCTTCCAGTGTAGTCCTCTCAGAATGGACTCCATTAGCCTTTCGAAGGTCGCAGGGGCGTTGTACAGACCGAATGGCATGACGGTGAACCGCCAGAGCCCGCTGCCCACAGAGAACGCAGTTTTCTCGCGGTCCTTAGGGTGGACCTCCACCTGCCAGTAGCCACTCTTCAAATCCAAGGTGGAGAACCATCTTGACCCTGATATGGTGTCCAGGGTGTCTTCGATCCGGGGTAGAGTGTAGCTGTCCTTTTTCGTGACGTCATTCACCTGCCTGTAATCCACGCAGAACCTGGTGGAACCGTCCTTCTTCTTCACTAGCACGACCGGAGAACTCCAAGGACTATGTGATGGCTCGATCACTCCTTGCTCCTTCATCTCTTCTACCATCCGGTCGACTTCAGCTTGCTTGGCGAGCGGGACACGTCGGAATGGGGCCCTAATCGGTGCGCTGCCCCCAACGTCGATTCTGTGCTGGACCAAGCTTGTCCTACCGAAGTCTTTGCTCCCCACGGAGAAGACATCCTGGAATTCGCGTAGCAGGTCCTGAAGTTGGCGTGATTGCTCCTCGTCTAAATGGTCCTGGGATCCTTGGTACAGCTTCTGTAGTTCTTCTGGCAGGGCGCGTCTTCTTCGGTTGTCCGTCTGCAGGTGTCCGTCCATCGTGTCTGTGATGCGGGCAATCCAGGTAACGGGCTCGCAGACTCCTAGGTTGGTGTCCCGGTGAACCGTAATGTCGTAGTCGTTCAGGTTGGACAGGCGGACGTACGGCCGAGACGTCGTGTTGATGAGGGTCTTGGCAATTAGCAATCCTTTTGTCTGGATGTCCTCATATTTTGGCTCGATGACAGCCGCCACTCCCGCAGCTGTTCCGTCGACAATTACGGCAGCGCTGACTTCCGTCCTGGCGGAAACGATGACGTCCTCTCTCAGCCTTACTCGTCGTGCGGCGACGGCCTCGTGTGCTGGTTGCAAAGCAAGTTCCTCACCTCCGAATTGCAGAGTGTTGGTACTCAGATCCAAGATGATGTTGTTCTGGTCCAGGAAGTCCAGTCCGATGATCACTTCATTTAATACGTCAGCCACAAGCACTGGATGCTTTATCGCCCGTGGACCAATGACGAACTCCAGTGATGCTTTGCCATGTACCGGTGCGGTCTCTCCGGTCGCGGTTATTAGCTGGAGGTTCCTTTGTGTGGGTCGCACTCTCCACTTCGGGATCATGGTGGGACTGACGATGGTCCTCGATGCTCCCGTGTCGATCAGCATGGGCCAGCTCACTCCGTTGACGACTCCGTCGACCATCAGGCTGCTATTGTCCCTCCGTAACTTCGTCACACGAACTTGGACTGCCGGGGCTTGACGACTGTCACAAGCCAACCTTTACCCCCCAACTGTGCCGGCTGCCGAGGCCTGACGCACTCCTCTGGGGCAATGATTAAATGAATGACAGATGAAATGAAATGATAGTGGAGATTGTTGCTGGAATGAAATTTTGACAGGGAAAACAGGAGTACCCGGAGAAAAACCTGTCTGCCTCCGTTCTGTCCAGCACAGATCTCACATGGAGTGACCGGGATTTGAACCACGGACCCAGTGGTGAGAGGCCGGCGTGCTGCCGCCTAAGCCACGGAGGCTTTTTAGTAGTATTTAATAAATTAATTAATTAAATGAAATTACTCTTATTGTGTTCAGCCCAGTGGCGAATCGGTTAGCGGGTTAGACTTTGGATCAAAGGGTCCCGGGTTCCGATTCCCGGCTGGGCCTTCGGTGGTATCCTGCAAACGATACTGAACACTCTTTACTTTTCCCTGGATATGACTACTGACAATTACGAGGGAAATTAATAGTGCTCAGTATCGTTGACAGGATATTCTTGTAGTGCGTTAGTACCATACGGGATGCAGGCAGAGAAATATCGACCTTCCTGACAACACGCGCCAGTTGGGCTGCATAAAACAATATTATTAGGGGCAGCTGACTCACCTGGTGTATATATACATTATGGAATATTGAAGAAGGAGAAAGCTATAGGATGACACATTTCGCTCATCAAGTGAACATCATCAGATCTAAATCAATCAGACAAATGCAGTAGCTCTACAAAACACTACCACACGTAGAGTAACACCCAGTCTCTGCCCTCCAAAATCAGAAAACAATACAAAAACCGTCAGAAAACTTATTAAGTGTGGTAATTATTACTGAAAAATATTAAGGCATAACACAAAAACAAAACTATTTACTTTAATGCTGCAAAACTTAGAAATTATGATCCCATCAACGAAAGTCTTCCTCCCCTAACTAATCTATGAAGGTGGAGCTACTATCGCTGTGATACACTTCAGCAATAAGCCCTAAAACTAGTGTAGAATTGCAAACTTAATATGCAGAATGACCTACAAGTACTCTGCTGTGATGATGGTAAATAGCTATAACTGCAACATACGATATAGTGTTAGTCTACTACTGTATGTGTTGAATGATCTATGTGGATGATGTTGTTTGAGTCTTCAGTCTTTTGACTGGTTTGATGCAGGGCTCCATGTCTCCCTGTCCTGAGCTAATCATTTTATCTCTACATAGCTACCACAACCCTACGACCGAGGCAATCTGTTTAACATATTCTAACCTTGGTCTACCCCGAAAGTTCTTGTCCTCGACCCTTCCTTCCATAACTAAGCTTGCTATTTCTGGGTGTCTTAGTACCAATGTGTCCTACCAACCTTTCTCTTCTCTCCATTATCAGTCGCCAGAAACATCTCTCCTCTCCCACTAGCCTTAATACCTCTTCGTTTGTAACCCTATCTACCCATTTGATCTTCATCATTCTTCCGTAACACCACATTTCAAACGCTTCAATTCTCCTCTTTTCTGCTGCACCAACAGTCCAAGTTTCATTTCCATAGAGTGCCACACTCCAGACAAATGCCTTCAAAAATGACTTCCTAACACCTAAATCTACCTAATTCGATGTCAACAGATTCCTTTTCTGTAGAAATGCTTTCCTTGCCTGATCTAACCTACTTTTTATATCCTCTTTGCTTCGTCCATCACTGGTGATTTTGCTTCCTAAGTAACAGAAGTCTCCTACTTCCTTTGGTTTTTCACCTGCCAATTTGATGTCCATAGAGGATTCTGATTTATATCGGCTGCATTCCAATATTTTTGTTTTAAATTTATTAATTTTCATCATGAATTCTCTCCTCAAGACGGAGTGGATAGTTATCCGGAGTTGTAGAATGTCCACAGGCTGCTCAGACAACCAATTTTTGATTAACTGAATTCTTTGAATTTGAGTAGCTTTCATAAAAGCAGTTATCTCTTGAAGAGTTTTCAGATAATGTATGAATATTCTTACATGCCTGTAGGACAAACATTCAATTTCTTAGATCCACGGCGTAGCATGTGCGGTTAATCTCTCACCCGAGGTATTTGTCATAAACTACTAGTAGTTTAAAGGAGAATTCTCTGTGAACGTCAACTCAACGCTGGACACCCCTTGTATTGGAGCTAACGGTACACACGGTTAATGGGCTCGTTGAATTCTGCATAATGAAGTGTTTGCAGGAAGCTATCGTTTATATCAGCCGTCCTCAACTCATTTTAGGGACTGGCCGGATGGTAGCTTGTACTGACACATGGTGAACTCAGCATCCGCAGTAAAATCAGTCCGGTATACATTAAAACATAAAACAAAACGAAAACGATAAAAATGTACTCCATATAATTCTCATGATGGTTAGGCCTATATATAGGATGCCTCATAAGTAACCAAAGAATTGCGTTTCTTTGGTTCGCCAATGCTATTTACAGGAGGCGTATATTGCGAGAATGTATCATCAAAAGTTAACATACATTGCCAGAGAAACTTGGAAAATCAAACAGAATATGAAAGAAAGGTCTATCACCGAAACGCTGACCCTTGAAACAGTGGCTCAGTTAGTCCCGTCAACCAGCCAAGGTCATCGTTAAAAAGAATCGGTTCGGATCGAAAGTGATGTGTGTGTGGTGGATTTCTTCAGGGGTGATTCACTGGGAGTTTGTTGCAAACGAGCGTGCAGTCAATGAGGATCTCTAATCTCAACAACTGGAACGAGTTCATGACATTTTGAGATGGAGATACCCAGCATCAGTTAACCGAAAGAGAGTTCTTTTGCGGCAGGACAATACGACACCTCATACTGCACGAATAACCATGGCAACAATTCAGGAATTGGGAGGAGTTGAACTACTATCACATCCACCATACAGTCCTGATCTTGCGCTTTCAGATTACCATCTACAGTATTTCAATCCATAACCCATGTCATGCGTGGAAGACATTTCGAAAACATTGAAGCTGTGGAAGTGGGTCTCGCCGAATTATTCTCCTCAAAACCCAGAGACTGGTACCATCGCGGGATGAGAAACCTCGCTGAAAGTTCGCTTAAGACTATAGAATCTGATGGTCTCTATTTGAATAGTACGAGGGCAGATCAAAAAATAAGTTGCACTTCCCAGTTATGGCCATTTATTACACCACCTATACAACAGCAACACGCCTATAACGACATACAATGTAACGTCACTTTTCCACATAGTTTCCAAGAGGCTCCAAACATTTCTGCGAACGCACAACCAACTTGTCGATGCCGGATGCATAGAAAGTTCCTCCAGCGTTCTGCAACTACACGGAGACAGCAGCCTTCACCTCCTCATCGGTCCAGAAACATCGACCACCCAGCTCCGTTTTGAGCTTACCGAACAGATGAAAGTCACATGGCGCTAGGTCGGGACTGTAGGGTGGATTTTGCCAGACCTCCCACTTGAAACGCTGCAGCAGTTCGCTCGTTTGGCGGGCCTTGTGAGGTGTTGCGTTATCGTGCAACAAAATCACACCGGCGCTCATTTTACCCCTGAGCTTCTCTTTAATCGTGCAATTCTTCCTTTTGGCCCATAGGAATCGGACTGTCGCACGCACCTCATATTTGGAGTGAACGACCAGTCGACGCGCCATTGCATTTGGCCGCTATTCACACCATACAAGACGAAACACCACAGCGACCTGCCTAACAGACTTGTGGACAGTGTCTGTCCCTTTCTCCGCTGGGCCCACGTTTGCGACACACAGCGCGCTGCTGCAGCGCGTTAGTGCAACTAACTTTTTGATCCACCTTCGTAGTTCAATTTCTTGACAGAATACCTTCCAAATAAAATTGTCTTTTTAAAACGACATCACTTTCCCTACTATCCCTCTCTATGTGGAAAACTAGTCACTGCACGAAGAAGGAATGTTTTAAAACCCTTGCTAAGGAAATGGTGAAGGGAAATAACAAGGAATAAACTGCACTGACATATTTGAATAGGTTTCCGTATTACATTAAGTCTGTTTTCTGGACGTATCCACCCATCAGACTACAAAGTGTGCTTGGAATGGTAGCGATCAGTGTCTTGAACAATCTAAAAGTGAAGGATAGAATTCCAAACAGACGCATGAAGCATCTCCATAAGTATGCCTGAAACCTCTCTCTTGACATGTTTATCTTCCGATCAGCATCTGTGTGAACGTTTCCCGATACTAATGGAAGCATGATCTGAACATTACTTCAACCGAGTTTGGTCCTAGCACAGTAAGTACTCTAGTTTCCTTCCTGGAGTGCAGAAAGGTACATTATAACCAGCTGGTATTTATCAATTAGTGGTATATTGGACGTTTGTTTGGAGCTGAGATACCAGAAATTATATTTAAAACGATTTTTCTTAGAAACTAGAGTATTTGAACGTCGAGGTGCCGGAGTTTTGCCTAGAGGGGATCTTAAACGTGCCAGTAAATCTACTGTCACGGCTCCCTCGTATTTGTGTGCCTTCAAATGCCAAATGACTGCGTCTAGATTCGATTATGCAACCCGATTAATAATAATTAATAATGTTGACCAACTCATTTCTATTTCGTGCAATTAATCTTGTGTTAGCAACACTCATTTCCTGTGTCCTGTCAACTGTTATTGATGATAATCTCCTCTTCTTTCAATATATAACTTGAAAATGGACCCTCTCCAATGGCCGTTCAATGATTCTCCTTGAAGACGGCATCTCCGAGGTAATTCCACTCGCTCTGTACACTCCACTAATGAAGATCGCGAACTGTGTACTTTCCTGGAGGGGTAGAAACACATAGAGTATAGGTATGTCTTCACCCGGAGACCCCGGGTTCGATTCCCGATTCCGTCAGCGATTTTAGAAAATGATATGAGGGCTGGAACTGGCTGCACACAGCTTCGTGAGGACAATTGAGTAGCTGTCTCATCAGAGAGGCAGCACCCCGGGAAAGAAATCCAAGATTAACGGCCAATGGGAATTGTCGCGTTGACCATGCGTCATCCGGCAACCTTTAGGCCAAATGGCTGAGCAGTGGTGGCTTTGGTAGTCTAAGACCCTTGGTCTGTAGTGCCTCATTTCTTTTATGAATGTTGACCGACTGAAAAGCACCAAACTTTTGTTTACTTAGGCAACACTTAAAAATGGCTTCAAACCTCACAATGTTCACGGCCAGTCAGGCAAATCGTGAAGCCAAGAGGTTCAAAACACTCAGGCTTAAACTCATGAACATAGAGAAGTCTATTTGGTTCAACAAAAAATGTATAGAACTGAATCTCACCTCGAAATACGTACCAATTAAAACCGTACCGGTTACACCAGCCTCAATCATTTCAACTAAACAAGCCAAAGCGTTTTGGATAAAAAACTAACTAAGATTTGCATACATAAGAAAGCAAAAAATCAACCAACAACTATACGATATTCAATTGCAACTAAGTAACTTCTGGCACGCATCCCAATGGGACAGTTTTACCGAGCACCTACATGACACCATCAAAATCAGAAAGAAAGAAAAGCCTTAGGAATGGTCACCGCAGACGCCCAGGTTTCATTCCCGGCTCTGCCAAGGAATTTAATTCTGGTCTGGGGGCTGGAACAGGGTCTACTCAGCCTCGTGAGGCAAAACTGATAAGAGACGGGTTCAATTCCCACCTCAGCCATCCTGGCAGTGGTTTTCGGTGTTTTCCCACTTCTACTCCAGGCAAATTCCGGGATGGTTCCCATCTTGAAGGCCACGACCGCCTTCTTCCCAATCATCGACTAAATTACGAATACATACTAATACTACTACTACAGACACCACAATAACACAGGGTAACATGCACATTCTATACACAAACCCCCCCAAGTACACGGTGATAAATGAACACGATGTCCTAGACCTTATAATGAAACAACAGCAACGAGGAAGCACAAAATGCTAGAATATAAACTAAGAAAACTAGGAGAAACACAGAACAAACAATCTAATGAACAACACACGAACAACAATGAATTCAATTTCCACAGCAGGGTAAACAACAGAACGAACGTAACCTTTTCTCAAGATGAAATGAATATGTTAGACAAAGGTTTGAAATACAACTGCACAGACGCATACACGAACCATAATATAAAACAGTTAATCACAGATATCGAGAGAGCCAGTCACAAGCGCCCAGCAGAAGACAGGGAATTAACCAAAAATCTTGCCACCAACGAAGCCAAAAAAAATCCTCAAACGAGAGGGCGAAAGCAATAACATTCAAAACAACAAACAACTAAAAGAAATAAAGTCACTGAAACAAAAAAATAAAAGAACATGGACTTAATCATCACAAACGCAGATAAGGGAAATACCACAGTAATTTTGAACAAAACAGAATACATTGAAAAAAACAGTCGACTTCCTAAACAACAACGAAATCAAGGAATTATCAAAAGACCCCACCAACAAATTCCAAAAACAAATAAAAAGTGCATTACAAGAAACAGAATACATATTGACCAAAGCTGAAAAATCAAAACTAATAAACATGAACCCGAAAATACCGTCATTGAGGGGACAACCTAAAATACACAAAAATGAGTGCCCAATGAGACCAATAGTCAATTGTAGAAATGCGCCTAATTACAAAATCAGCAAAGAGTTACTAAAAATCTTAAACACCGCCTTTCCAACGACAAAAACAACTATGTAAAGAACACATCGGAATTAGTAACAGCATTGAACACCCTACAAATGAAGCCTAGCTTGAGGCTTGTATCTTTCGATGTAACTAACATGTACACCAACATTCCTATTATTGATGCAATCAACACGATCGAAAACAACTTAAAATCCAACAATTCGGCAAAAGAAACTGAAGAGATTGTGAGATAGCTGAGGGTCGTTCTCAGCCAAAACGTGTTTCAATTCGACAATAAAATGTATACACAAACAGAAGGCCTAGCGATGGGGTCACCACTAAGCAGACTAATCGCTAACATCTTCATTAATGCACTAGAAAATGAGTTCCTAGAAAAGACTTCAACAAAGGGAATAGTAATATGGAAAAGATACGTAGATGATGTAATCTGCATCTACGATACTGAACTAACAAGCGAAGAAACAATTCACCAATCCATTAATAGCCTACATCACTCAATCAAATTCACTAAGGAATCCGAAACAGACCGAAAAATAAATTATCTCGACATAACTATTGAACGTAAAGATAACGAACTGTCATATTCCATATTCCGGAAAGCCACACAAACCTCGCATACAATCGATAATCAGTCTAATCACCCCAGTACGCACAAATTAGCGGGGTTCAAATCAATGGTGCACATGGCTTTAAACATACCCATGTCAAAACATACCCATGTCAAAATACAACTATAATAAGGAAAAAACAACCATTAAGCAAATAGCAAAGGAAAACAATTTCCCGCCAAGAAAAATAGACCAAATTATAGCCAAACATAAAAATAAAGATAAAACTATTCCCAAACCGGACAGTAATGAGAAAAAATTTGCTGGCTTCAACTATGTGAATACGAACACATACAAAATCACTTATCTTTTCAAAAAGCAAGGCATATCATTCACAACGAACAATACGACCGGAAGGCACCTGCAAAATAGTAATCTAAATAAACAAGACCCGTATTCAAAGTCAGGGGTATATTCTATTACATGCCAAGACACTGGTTGTCAAGCTAATTACATTGGACAGAGTGGAAGACGAGTAGAAACACGTTATAATGAACATAGGAATGCGATAAGATACGGAACACATTCAGCCGTATGCGAAACATATGTGAGACACGGGCACAGCTTTACTAAAATCGAAACTGACCTAAAAATAATTCATCACGAATCGAAAGGCAGAGCTCTTGACATAAAGGAAGCAATCGAGATTCACCTAGCCAAACGAAACAATCCCAACAATCTAAATGAACACACTTTTATGGAGAGTTCACCCCTTTTCATTCTACTATAAAACACACCCTGTCGGAAACAAGACACAACTTAGCGATGCAGCCAAGCTAGATGAAAAAAGAGGGGGGGGGGGAAATAGCGGTGGTTATAAGTAAATGTTATCTGGATCAGGTGTACTATGTACTTTTTTCTGCAATAAACCTAGGCCGGTATGCGCGGCAGTATTAAAGGTGCCGGGACGTCTTCAATAGACCGTGTAACGCTTAGTTGAATGGCTTTTTAGTCCACGCGTGGCGAAGACAGTTCCACGGTCTTTAATAGTTGTAGATCTACCTGTATTCAATAACATACTGTGACCGAAATCCACCATGTTGGTGATCTTTAATTGCCGAGATTCGTAAAGCAACCTTGGAAGTGGTTGATGAATGTAACATATTGTAATGTATTCCAGCATGTGTTTGTAGCAGACCTAGAGCTAAAGAAACATTCTTCATAATTATTCTAGCTGCTAAATGGACCCATCCTTATGTCATTGAGCTAAAATTTAGCACAAGCGAGTGTGGAATATCTTCAACTCCTATCGGCTTTGACAAGTCATGACGCAATAGATGAGGGGTGGAAACTCCCCACACTCCTACGGATCAGGTGACCAGGGCAACCGGTGTGCTATGTGTAACACGTGCGGAGAGATCATTCCGTTCTAGTATGTTCTATTGCTGATTTAAACACATGTGCGCGGAGACGATCATTCTACCTTCGGGAAGCGTGTGTCCACACTATGATATTAGCATTACAATTTGCTTGTGAAATACCGGTACTTGTTATAACTAATTTTACGAGTGACAGGTAAAATTAAAATTAGTGATTTCTCCAAGAGGCTGATGTAAGTAGAAACTGTATTTTTTTATCAAGTAAACACATTAACACAGCTACAAATCGGACTTGACAAATTCACCGTGGAACGCCAGAATACGGAGACATTAATATGCAACATGTTAAAGCACACGATATAATAGCAGACCTTGTCGTGCTACGAAACCCGGCATATAGTCAGTCAATGTTGAACATCTCTACAATAGTAATTGCATCTTATTCAACATAATACATTCAACATAATACATTCATCAAATAACCGGATTGCCAGCAAGAGCATTAATAAATTATTAACAGTATCAAAACAACACCGTCCATTCCATATCAGTGAAATACTTGGAACATTTCTTCAGCAGTGGCGTACACCTAATTCTTTTTAGGGGGTGTCTGATGTCATCCACTATGATACTTTCACTCAAGAATAAGAATATGGGAACATTTATGGAACTTTTCATATACTTCAAGATAATGGCTTAAGCATTTAATAGGGAAACTTGATGGTGAGGACGAATCCGGGATTCGGAGAGGCTGAATACACTGTAGACCAGGCATCACGATGATGTTGGCGTTAAACGAGTTTCTTAAACGCCGATCTTGCAAATTAAAGAACAGAATCAAGATTAATTCGTCGTGGGAAAATATGGGAAACACATTCATCGTCAACTTGGGCATATATTCACACCACACCCTTCTGAACATTTAGGGCAAACCAACACCATGATTTAATTATGTTCTTTCTTCCAGGAGGCTAAAATATATTTGGAATGAATTTCCAAACTTAGAGAGCAAATTATTTTCAAGATATTGAGATCTTTCACACACATAAATTCCGATATTTAATAAGTATTTTGTTTTATAATATTTAATAATTCTAAAGTTAGGATTTTTTTTCTCATGGCGATTTTTACCATGAAGGCGATTGCGAACGGAACGTTTGACTTTTTGCAGCGGTAATGATTGTAGCATATTCATTAATTTATGGCATTGAGATTATAATTATGGTTCATGATCTATGATCCTAGACTTTACAGTAATTTAATTCAGATTGCACAAGAATACAAAGCCTATGATGCTGAGTCACATTGGGGAAATTTTTGATCAGATTTAGGAATGCAGATTACGAGAGTTTATAATAATTTGAGGATTATTTGTCATTATGTCAAATGGTTTTGGAACTGCACTTTGAGTATAAGCACAATGAATTATGAGTTGTAGACACTTTATAGTGGTCTTAGGGTGGCAACTGTTGGACATGAGAAATACCATTCCAACTTATTAATGAAATGAAAATCCACAGCCTGCTTCCAGTCTCCGACCGGGTCAGGAATGGAATGAATGAAGCCCCCATCTAGCGGCGAGGATATGAACTGTGCCGGCTGCCGAGGCCTGACGCACTCCTCTGGGGCAATGATTACATGAATGACAGATGAAATGAAATGATAGTGGAGAGTGTTGCTGGAATGAACTTTGACAGGGAAAACCGGAGTACCCGGAGAAGAACTTGTCTGCCTCCGTTTTGTCCAGCACAAATCTCACATGGAGTGACCGGGATTTGAACCACGGGCCCAGCGGTGAGAGGCCGGCGTGCTGCCGCCTGAGCCACGGAGGCTTTACCATTCCAACTTATTAATACGATTAATAAATCAATTAATAAATTTCTTCGAGGATATAGTAAATGATTATGATTATGCCAGGATGTATAGGGGCTTATGCAGTCCTAGGTTCAATGGAATTAGAATGTGCTATATATTTGTAATTATATTAAGTAGTTCCAACGGTGGAAAACAGTGCAATGGCAGTTACTGCATTACTGTTCAATTAATCGTCATAATAAATGCAATGTTATCAGAGTTACTAGTGCTGGTCAATTTAAAATTAATAATTCCTGCAGATCACAGGTGAATCATTTGTATCTTAATTTAATATGTGCTAAAAGTTATAATATCGCAATCTGAATAATTAAATTGATCCCATAAGGATATGATAAACTCAGCTAATGATTTGAAAATGATATGAGGGATTAGGATGTCATTTGAAGCCAGTTATTGTGCGGCGATAACAAGTTATTGTTATTTATAGCTGATGTAATTTCCATAAGGAAACTTTAAATTATGTTGATAGAAATTAATAATAATAATTTCATTCCACAAGTTCATTTAGTCAAATTAAATGATTGACAGTCATCATTGACAATCGTAAGTCTGTAAATATTAGAAATGTGTGAATAATTTATGTGTAAATTATTAATTCAGTTAACATTCATGGGAAGGAAAAATGTATAGTGAATTTTTTCTAATTTTTCTTCTTTTAGAAGCTGAAAGTGAAAGTGAAGTGTTTTTTTTATCATTATTATTCAGCTAATCATCGAACACTTGAACTCTAATCATTTCTTTTGCGAGTACTTCCCTGATTAAGTCAAACAGGGTAGCTCAATGACATTGATGGACATTATGGATTTGTATGATACCAAACTAATAATATTCATTGAGTAATAGGAGTGTTCATTTTTTTTGTCCGTCTGCTCAAAAATAAATTTAGGATCTCGATTTTTCAAGTTCTGGTTATTTCTGTAGTTTGGAACTTCTCCTGAGTCAGTGATACTTTTTTTCTTTTTTTCTTGTTTGTGAAGTATTTGTCCTGTTGAACCTTGCATGCCTCTCCCTTTAATCGACCCGAGATATTCGATCTCTCGCCTGCCCGAGCTAGTTGCTTGATTTTTTTATTTGGACAAATATTTTCTGGACTTTTTTTTGTATCGCCTGTGTCCCTTCTTCGGTTTCTCGTTGAAATCGCCGGGCCAACGTGACGTCGGGGAAACGGGCGCAGCGATTTGGCGCCCAACGTGGGGACAACGTTACGTAAGGCAGCAATTTGATGCCGAGCGTGATTAGCTCGACGGTTTGGTAATTTTTTTTCCAGTCCATTATTTTTTTTTGGGATAGTTGGATAGTCAGACGAGTTCTGATATCTTGCAATGTCATTGAATCGGGATATTTTTTTAAAATTCAAATCTAGATGTTGTTTGTTTAACTTATCAGGTAAAGATAAATGTCAGGATAATTGGAGGTTTGAGAAATCGTTGTGCTGGATTTGTTAGACGTAAAACATGTTTGGAATTCATTCGAATATATTCAGTCGCATGGTCTTGGTTCGTCATCTTACTATTAAGTTTCCCTAGTCTTAAGTATATTTATATATTTGTGTAATTATAATGACTGATGCAGCAGAAGCAGAAGGACCCCAGGACATTCTTGCTCAAATCCAAAGGGGCTTTGACAGACTGTATGAGGATTTGAATGTGGTAAATAACACTTTAGCTACTGATAAGCAGGAACTTAAAGATAGTTTGGCTGCTGATAAGCAGGAACTTAATGCACGAATAACCACATTAAATGAAAGTTTAGCAACTGATAAGCAGGAACTTAAAGATAATTTGGCTGCTGATAAGCAGGAACTTAATGCACGAATAACCACATTAAATGAAAGTTTAGCTACTGGTAGGCAGGAACTAAAAGCCGATATTGACAATTTATCAAGCAAAGTGCAGTTGATTAAAGATGATACACTGGATATTCATGCTGATATATTAAATGTAAGAACCGATATATTAAAAGCCAATATGGAAATAGAAAGTATTAACTATTCTATAATAGATATTAAATCAGATATTCAATCTTTAAATACAGATACTCAAATGGTATCTAGCGATGTAAAGAGTTTAGATGTCCGTTTGCAAACGCAAATTGCGCAAGTGCAGGCAGATGTTGAAAAAAGTAATTTAGCCTTAGACAAAAAGTTAGATGCTTGTGATACAAGACTTACCCATAATCTCAAAGTTCTTAGAAAGGAATTGCATACCATCGTATCAGGTCAAGTTAACGCTGTCAAAGCACAATTTGTAGACAGATTGCAAGGTTTAGAAAAGAAGTTGACCTACAATTTAGATGGTTTAAGTAAAGATTTATCAGAACATAATGAGAGGGTACAGCAGAAAAATGAAACAGTAGTTAAGAATTTGCTAACAGTCACTGACACTAATTCTACGGAGATAGCTGATATCAAGGAGAAAGTAAACCAGCTAACAGGGAAATTTAACAATGATTTCGAGCACGTGCGTAATGATCTACAGACACAGATGAGGAATAGTGTAATTATTACAGCGGCAGATATGGAAAATAAACACAAGTTAGAGCACGACATGACCACAATTCGGATATCGAATCTGGAAACCGAACTATCAAACATGAAAAATAATGTTAGCCACACTTATGAGCAACCAGGACAAATATTACAATCAGATAGTCCCAATGTTTTAAGAACATCAGATAGTCCTAATGTTTGTGGAACGTTAGATACGGAAGGGAATAGAGCCAATTCAACTACGAAGGGACACGTCACAATAATTCGAAACATTGATGATCGACCACGCAAGTTTAATGGGGGTAATAACTTGACACCGATGGAATTCCTGAGAGATATTCGGGAATGCATGGATGAAAACAGGATATCCAAGGACAGAGAGCTCAGAATAGTTGAAAGACACTTGGAAGGAGTTCCTTTAAATTGGTTTAGGGCATTTAGATGTTCATTTGTTAATATGGAAGACTTTAGTCAATCATTTCTACACCGTTTTTGGAGTTCAGATGAACAATTAGATATTAGAGCGGAAATGTACTCTAAGAAATATGCCACGTCCCATCCGACTAGATATGCGAATTACTTCACTTCGCAGCTCGCAAAGCTACAATTTCTAACTCCACCTTTTCCACGCCAGGAACTGATAAGAGCCATAACGAGGCAATTTCCCATTGAAGTACAGCGCATGCTCATAGTATCGGGAGTAGAAACCCTGGAAGATTGTGAAGAAGTTCTTAGGCGTATGGATCACGCTACTCTAGGCAATAATGGTAGACATGACAGAAAGGAAAGTCGGGAAATAAATGCGGTCTTAATGGATAGGACAGCCCAAACAGAAAGACCAGCGCAACAAGAAGAGAAGACATCGAGGGATTCTGACCACCAGCAAGATGATTATCAATACAACCGTAGAAACGATAATAATAATAATAATAATAATAATCAGAGAAATACCCCGTATAATCGAAGATATTCGAGGTATCGTAACAGAGGACAAAATAACTGGTACCAACGCGGGAGGTTTAACAGCTACTCCAACCAGAATAATAGGTCTCAAGAAGAGAGGAACAAGCAAAACAGTAACAATTTGGACACCAGGTAACAGGAAAGCCGAGAATATATAGAACAATTAAGAAATACACGACCTTCAGCACCAACAGAAGACGAGTTAAACCAGCCTAGTATTAGTGGGCTGAACCATGAAAAAAAAGTCCAATCAACAATAGGTAATGAAATTTTAATCAACTCGGACATTGTACAAATTCAGGAATTATACGAAATAAAGGATGAAGACCTCATATTTGAAAATGAAGAAGTACGCCGAGGGATCAGACATGAATTACCGACTATTTCTTTAAATATAATGGGATGCCTAATAAAGACGTTAGTGGACACAGGGGCCATGGTTTCTATTATATCACAGTCATGTCTGGAATTGCTCCAGTCAAAAGGAAAACTTGACATTCTTCCGGCATCAACTGTAAAGATTAGAGGAGTTATCCCTGACAGGATAATTAAATGTAAACAACAGGTAATGTTAGAAATGGAACTTGCTGGAAGGAAGATACAACACATCTTCCTAGTCTTATCAAATTCAAATTTCGATATCATAATCGGAGTTGATTTCATATCTGACAATGGTCTGGTCATTGATATGAAGAACCGATATATATATTTTACTTCCACTGAGGGACTGAAAGAAGAGGCTCGTGAAGGCGTAGTATGGGAGTTTGGAAATATGGATGTTATGGATGAAATAATCAATTCAGTGGAAACAGAGCATAGGAATATAGGAGGAAAAATCAATCCAGAAACTCAACAGAAGTTGAATGATTTATTAGAAGAATATGATGATATTTTCAATAGCAAACCTGGACTAGTTAAGAATTTTGAGTATGAAATCCAGTTAACAGATGCTACTCCTTATCGAAAGAAATTATATCCGATTCCGGAAAAGTGGCAAGCTGAAGTTGAAGACATGATACAGAAGATGGAAGATGATGACATCATTTGTCGATTGCCCACGCCTTTCCTAAATCCACTGGCGGTTGTGCAAAAGGCGAATGGACAACTACGCTTATGTCTGGATGCGAGGGGATTGAATGAACGTCTGCTCTTGGAACATGATAGACCTCCAAAAATTCGGGAAATTTTGAGGAAATTTGAAGGAAAAACATATTTTTCTACCATCGATTTGACTTCATCATTTTATCACGTAGCGTTATCTGAAAATTGCCGCAAATATACTGGTTTTCTATTTAATAACATAACCTATGCTTTCAAGAGAATGCCTTTCGGTTTAAAGAACAGCGGTCCTGTGATGATAAGAGCATTGGATTCCAACCTAAAACAAGAAGTCAAAGCGAATGTGATATGCTACATAGACGATATAATAATTGCATCTACAGACGGGGAACAACATTTGCAACACGCTCAGATTATTGTTTGATAATTTGAAAGCAGCCAACTTCAAAGTCAACCGTGACAAATGCAGTTTTTTTCAAACTGAAATAAAGTTTTTAGGTCACATCATCGACGGACACGGATATAGGCCTAATCCTACGAAGATTCAGGCAATTGCGGAGTTTCCTCAACCGAAGAAAGTACGTCAAGTTAGACAATTCTTAGGAATGTGTCAATTCTTTTCGACGCACTGTCCTAACTACACGGAGGTGATGGCACCACTCCAGAATTTGTTGAAATTAAACAATAAATGGAAATGGAGCGAAGCATGTAGTGAGGCGTTTGATAGAGCTAAACAAATGCTGGTTGATCATATTAAATTGGAATACCCCGATTTCTCTCGGAATTTCTTCATAGAATCGGATGCGTCAAAGATTGGTGTGAGTGCTGTATTGTATCAAATGGATGCCGAGGGAAAACATCACTATCTTGCATTTGCCAGCCGCAAACTTAAAAGCCATGAAGCCAATTACACTGTGACAGAATTGGAAGCATTAGCTACCATATATGCTTTACAGACTTGGAAAAAGATACTGATAGGATACAAAGTCACAATAATCACCGACCATCAAGCTTTGCAATTCATGTTGAAAACAGACCTCGGTAATGATAGAATTACCAGATGGACCTTATTCTTGCAGCAATTTAACGTGGATATAGTTCATCGATCTGGCAAATTGAACATATTAGCCGATGTTCTAAGTCGTAATCCTTGTGGGGAAGACATACACTTGATTGAGGTTGTTCTGGAAGATGCGGATACGTTACATAAACTTAGAAGAATCGCAGCATCACAGAAGAGATATGAACCCTTGAGAAACATGTATCGTTTCCTAAAGAAGAGAATGGACCAGCATGATCCGAATTTCATCTCAACTTCGAGACAAGCGGGAGAATACCACATCGTGGGAGACATTGTCATGAAATATGCGGTCAAGGATCATACGAAGTTGAGAACAGTCTTACCACCAAAACTTGTTAATAAAGTAATCTGGCTAGTCCATCGTTCAACGGGACACTCCGGACTGGACAAGACTCTGCATGCAGCTAAAGAAGCTTTCATTTGGAATTGTATGAGGGAAACCATACGTAAGGTTACAAGGTCCTGCGATAATTGCCAGCGGAGCAAATACATTTCGAAGCTTGCTAAGGAACCACCGATTGCTATAATTCCGTCCCGACCGAGAGAATTATATGCGACGGACATTTATGGCCCACTTCCAAGATCATTTAGAGGAAACCAGTATATCTTGGTTACAATAGATGTATTCTCTAAACTGGTAATGTTGCACCCGATTCAGAAGGCTACATCGCGATATATCATTAGACGGCTAGAGAATTGTGTTTTCAAAGAAGCCGGCACACCCGAATTCTTACTAAGTGATCATGGGAGCCAATTCACAAGTCAAGAATTTCAGCAGGCAATGGTAAGGCTAAATGTAAAGCACATCCTCAATACTATCAGATATCCTGAAGGAAATCCTGCAGAAAGAATAATGTCTGAAATTGGAAAATTTTGTCGACTTTACTGTTCGGATAATCATGATAAATGGATGAAGGTTATACCCATCATTGAAGAAAGCCTTAATTCGACAATACCAAGCAATGCAGCAGAAATCCCCGGTCATCACCGGACGACGTCAGGATCTATCATCAGAAACTGTAGAAGCCTCCCAGCAAGTGGCCTCTCCTAATGGGGATGGTTTCGAGCTAGTACAGAGAAGGCGCCACAGAACTGACAGGAGAAATAAGGTTACTTTTGGTACGGATGAGTCTCCAGACTCCATTTTACTAGCAGGAGAGGGAACCGCATGGTTATATGTGGGACGGCTCTCAAGCAAGGCAAACAGTGAGAATCTTAAAGCATTATTTTCCAAGAAAGGTGTCCCAGGTACCACAACGTGTGAAGAATTGAGAACTGTGGGGACGAATAAAGCTTTTAAGATAGGAATCCCCTTTAACGCTTTGGATCTGGTAGAGAAGGCTGAATTCTGGCCAAAGGGTGTTCTCGTGCGGCCCTTTCGAGCTCCAAGGCAGGGATACAGAGGTGCTAATGTTGCATAGGTCCTTCCTGGTGAGGTCACAGCTGAGGGTTCTATTATGGAACGTAGAGGGACTACGAAGTGTTATTAGTCTTCTGCCCAACAACGTGTTTGACAACTATGATGTAGTGGTATTGACAGAAACTATGTTGACGACGGAGTGGGAGGCAAGTAATGCCTATACTGTAAATGTGTTAGCAAGGCAGGGACCCCGAGGAAGACCATCAGGTGGGCTCACCTGTCTCCTGAAACCTCTGCTTTCGCCCTTCAAGAAAGTTTATGAGTCAGAAAACATCCTTGCAATAAGAACGAAACTTTGTGTTATCATTTGTATGCATTTTCAACCTGAAATGTCTCAAGCCGAAATAATAGATGAGTTATCACGCGTACTAGAGGTAACCGACTGCAATGAGACAGTTATTGCAGCTGGTGACTTAAACTGCCGTATAGACAAGCACAGCCTGAAGACAAAACATGTTCTGGAGTTTTTTTGAAGAGACTGGATTGACGCTCGTCAACCTATGCAAGAGTCCTACTTACCTATGTCACAATGGCTCCAGCATTATAGACCTTGTCTTCACCAATGAAGCCAATTTAAAGACGGTGGAGCAGCGAATCATTGGCGAGTCATTAAGGAAACATTTGCCTGTTCTGACAATTTTTGAAATGTCCTCTGCGGTCTCTCAGGAGGTTGTCAGTCACCCAAAAAGATCCCGGAAATTAGATCCAGATTCACTAAGAGGACAGGACATAAATGATATACTGGTTCTAATCTATAGTGGTCAGCTGGATGCTGCAATAGTTAGCATAGAAGATCTGATACTAAAGGCCACGCTCCCATCACCAAGGGTAAGGAAGGCTAAGAAGTGGTTCAACGAAAGATGTTACGTGGCCAGGAATGATGTATTAGGTACCCTTCAATCAGCCCGTGTGGATCCATCAGAACATAACCTGCAGGTTTATAGGCTCAAGAGGAAATGGTATAAGGACATTCTACGAACGACCAGAGACTCCTACAATAAAGAAGAAGAGAGGAAACTAATATCCGAAGCGGAAGAAAACCCCTACAAGATTCTGAACCCAAGGAAACCGAAGTACTCTAGGAATATTCCTATTGAGAGATGGGAAGAGCATCTGACTGCCATTTTGCAAGACAGGGATACTCGGCCAACTGTTCAGTCCCCACCAAAACCAGTTTTCCTAATAAACTCTGAAAGGATCACTGAACAGGAGGTGATGACCACGATAAAGGATTTGAAGAATCATAAGGCGTGTGGTCTTGATCTTATTTACAACGAGCACCTAAAGATTGCATCGGCGGAACTAAGCGGCTGCCTAGCTGCACTGTTTAATGAGTGTCTAATGAAGGGGTCCATACCGGCTTAGTAAAAATGCTCTATAAAGGTAAGGGAGACTGTGGAGATCCCAATTCATACAGAGGCATTGCCCTGGAATCAGTTCTTCTGAAACTCCTAAGCATTATTTTATGTAATCGTCTGTCTAAAATCATTGACGCTCAATTACCGGAGGAGCAATTTGGCTTCAGAAAGGGAAGATCTGCCACGCAAGCCATAGCCTGTTTACAAACTAACATAGAGGAAGCCTTGTCACGGAAAAGGGGCAAACTGCATGCAGTATTCCTGGATTATGCCAAGGCCTTCGATACAATCAATAGGCAATTACTAGTGAGGAAGTTAGAAAACTTAATAGGTACAGAAAACTATTTGGTGAGGCTCGTTCGGTCGTTACTGAGTGAAAATTTCATTGTCATTTCGGATGAAATCGCGAAATCGAAGGAAATACGACAGACAATAGGAGTTGTGCAAGGGGATCCCCTCAGCCCTATTCTTTTTATTATTGCCACGGCAGATGTTGTACAAGTATTACCCTCAAACGTGAAGTTATATATCTACGCAGATGACATGGTCCTAACGGCAACCAGTGAAGTGGCGCTGCAACAGGCTTTTAATAAAGTGACGGAGTGGGCGAAATCAAATGAACTTCAGTTGAATGAGAAGAAGACAGTTTCCATGTCTTTTCGGAAAGGAGGAAGAGGAGCAACAATTCTTTACGGAGATAAACCACTGGCGTGTGTGACACACTTCAACTATCTTGGGGTGACTTTTCAGATGCATGGCAACGTTTTCTCAATCCACATCAAGGACAGATCAAACGCGGCTATAAAGGCCATGAGTGACATACGGCATCTCAGAACACTCTCCTTAAAGACTGCAATGAAACTCTTCTGGCTGAAAATCGCCCCGATAATTACATATGGTCTGGAAAACATTTGGTCCCACCTAAAGTACAAGCATCTAGTGGAGATAGAGAAAGTCAAGGCTGTCTACCTAAAGAAAGTCTTATGCCTCTCCCGATTTACTCTTTCTCGTTTGGTTTATGAACTCTCAAGTGAGCTCCCCTTTGTTGAAGAACTGAGACTGCAGATGCTTTTGCCAACAACACATGGTTTTGAGACACTAGTTCAGGAAATGAAGTCTAAGAAAGATAGCATCTGGCAAGAATTTTACGCGACTGATGCGATGACATCACGGGACTGGACAGAGAGCTCCTACGAGCTGAGGCACCTGGTAACGAGATTCTCGGTACATGGTTTCCACTTCAAAGTGTGTAATAACAGAAGATTTCATCAGCCAGACTTAAATTGTGTATGTGCCCTATGTGGTAGAAGATGTGATCGATACCACGTGATGTGGTGTGGGCAGAGGAGGTTATCTCTGTCTCAGTTCTGTTCAAACTAGTTGTAATTTCATACTGCATATTTTGTGCATTAATAAATTTATTATAATACATGAAAGTACATCGCAAGTGCCATACATGTTACATTATGGACGTAAACCAGAGAGAGTATGGGATGGAACTATTTCCACAGCACCGGAAATAATTCAATCAGTTCCCACGCGCATTGACATGGCTAGAGAGAGCTTGGAACGCCACGCCGAAAAAAGAAAGAAAAGGCAGGCAGGAAGAAAATTCAGAGAACCTCTACGGGAAAACGATTTAGTCTTGATAAGGAGACCAGTATCATCCAACTTACCCATGAGAGTCTATAACAAATTCGCTAAGCTTTATTATGGTCCAGTAAAGATTGTAAGAGTTTTCGGCAACAACAGTTATCGTTTGGCAGAAATACACACTGACCGAGTGATTGGAAACTACAACGCTGGAAATCTCAGAAAATATTTCAAACCTGAGAATTAGTTCTGGACAGACATGTTTGATTTCTTCACATAATCTTAGCATAATGATGTTTTATAAGTTCTCTGACCAAAACTTATAAAAAAACAGGAGAGGGGAACATGTGACCGAAATCCACCATGTTGGTGATCTTTAATTGCCGAGATTCGTAAAGCAACCTTGGAAGTGGTTGATGAATGTAACATATTGTAATGTATTCCAGCATGTGTTTGTAGCAGACCTAGAGCTAAAGAAACATTCTTCATAATTATTCTAGCTGCTAAATGGACCCATCCTTATGGCATTGAGCTAAAATTTAGCACAAGCGAGTGTGGAATATCTTCAACTCCTATCGGCTTTGACAAGTCATGACGCAATAGATGAGGGGTGGAAACTCCCCACACTCCTACGGATCAGGTGACCAGGGCAACCGGTGTGCTATGTGTAACACGTGCGGAGAGATCATTCCGTTCTAGTATGATATATTGCTGATTTAAACACATGTGCGCGGAGACGATCATTCTACCTTCGGGAAGCGTGTGTCCACACTATGATATTAGCATTACAATTTGCTTGTGAAATACCGGTACTTGTTATAACTAATTTTACGAGTGACAGGTAAAATTAAAATTAGTGATTTCTCCAAGAGGCTGATGTAAGTAGAAACTGTATTTTTATCAAGTGAACACATTAACACAGCTACAAATCGGACTTGACAAATTCACCGTGGAACGCCAGAATACGGAGACATTAATATGCAACATGTTAAAGCACACGATATAATAGCAGACCTTGTCGTGCTACGAAACCCGGCATATAGTCAGTCAATGTTGAACATCTCTACAATAGTAATTGCATCTTATTCAACATAATACATTCAACATAATACATTCAACAAATAACCGGATTGCCAGCAAGAGCATTAATAAATTATTAACAGTATCGAAACAACACCGTCCATTCCATATCAGTGAAATACTTGGAACATTTCTTCAGCAGTGGCGTACACCTAATTCTTTTTAGGGGGTGTCTGATGTCATCCACTATGATACTTTCACTCAAGAATAAGAATATGGGAACATTTATGGAACTTTTCATATACTTCAAGATAATGGCTTAAGCATTTAATAGGGAAACTTGATGGTGAGGACGAATCCGGGATTCGGAGAGACTGAATACACTGTAGACCAGGCATCACGATGATGTTGGCGTTAAACGAGTTTCTTAAACGCCGATCTAGCAAATTAAAGAACAGAATCAAGATTAATTCGTCGTGGGAAAATATGGGAAACACATTCATCGTCAACTTGGGCATATATTCACACCACACCCTTCTGAACATTTAGGGCAAACCAACACCATGATTTAATTATGTTCTTTCTTCCAGGAGGCTAAAATATATTTCGAATGAATTTCCAAACTTAGAGAGCAAATTATTTTCAAGATATTGAGATCTTTCACACACATAAATTCCGATATTTAATAAGTATTTTGTTTTATAATATTTAATAATTCTAAAGTTAGGATTTTTTTTCTCATGGCGATTTTTACCATGAAGGCGATTGCGAACGGAACGTTTGACTTTTTGCAGCGGTAATGATTGTAGCATATTCATTAATTTATGGCATTGAGATTATAATTATGGTTCATGATCTATGATCCTAGACTTTACAGTAATTTAATTCAGATTGCACAAGAATACAAAGCCTATGATGCTGAGTCACATTAGGGAAATTTTTGATCAGATTTAGGAATGCAGATTACGAGAGTTTATAATAATTTGAGGATTATTTGTCATTATGTCAAATGGTTTTGGAACTGCACTTTGAGTATAAGCACAATGAATTATGAGTTGTAGACACTTTATAGTGGTCTTAGGGTGGCAACTGTTGGACATGAGAAATACCATTCCAACTTATTAATACGATTAATAAATCAATTAATAAATTTCTTCGAGGATATAGTAAATGATTATGATTATGCCAGGATGTATAGGGGCTTATGCAGTCCTAGGTTCAATGGAATTAGAATGTGCTATATATTTGTAATTATATTAAGTAGTTCCAACGGTGGAAAACAGTGCAATGGCAGTTACTGCATTACTGTTCAATTAATCGTCATAATAAATGCAATGTTATCAGAGTTACTAGTGCTGGTCAATTTAAAATTAATAATTCCTGCAGATCACAGGTGAATCATTTGTATCTTAATTTAATATGTGCTAAAAGTTATAATATCGCAATCTGAATAATTAAATTGATCCCATAAGGATATGATAAACTCAGCTAATGATTTGAAAATGATATGAGGGATTAGGATGTCATTTGAAGCCAGTTATTGTGCGGCGATAACAAGTTATTGTTATTTATAGCTGATGTAATTTCCATAAGGAAACTTTAAATTATGTTGATAGAAATTAATAATAATAATTTCATTCCACAAGTTCATTTAGTCAAATTAAATGATTGACAGTCATCATTGACAATCGTAAGTCTGTAAATATTAGAAATGTGTGAATAATTTATGTGTAAATTATTAATTCAGTTAACATTCATGGGAAGGAAAAATGTATAGTGAATTTTTTCTAATTTTTCTTCTTTTAGAAGCTGAAAGTGAAAGTGACGTGTTTTTTTTTTCCATTATTATTCAGCTAATCATCGAACACTTGAACTCTAATCATTTCTTTTGCGAGTACTTCCCTGATTAAGTCAAACAGGGTAGCTCAATGACATTGATGGACATTATGGATTTTTATGATCCCAAACTAATAATATTCATTGAGTAATAGGAGTGTTCATTTTTTTTGTCCGTCTGCTCAAAAATAAATTTAGGATCTCGATTTTTCAAGTTCTGGTTATTCCTGTAGTTTGGAACTTCTCCCGAGTCAGTGATACTTTTTTTCTTTTTTTCTTGTTTGTGAAGTATTTGTCCAGTTGAACCTTGCATGCCTTTCCCTTAAATCGACCCGAGATATTCGATCTCTCGCCTGCCCGAGCTAGTTGCTTGATTTTTTTATTTGGACAAATATTTTCTGGACATTTTTTTTGTATCGCCTGTGTCCCTTCTTCGGTTTCTCGTTGAAATCGCCGGGCCAACGTGACGTCGGGGAAACGGGCGCAATACATTCTTATCTAGACTTGGCAACGTCACACAAATAAACATTGCACTGACTTCAAACAACATAGGAACAAAAGGAGGGAGAAAGGGAAAAAACAGTTTGGTCCAGTTAACACCCGGATTAGTTGACCAAAACTGGTGCCAGAGTGAACACAAAACTGCTCGAAGTTCCAGTAAGGAAGACAAACCGGATAAGTATCAGCCTGTATTATTACAGTATAACCATAGTTGATTTTGTATAACCATATAATCACCCCAAACAGACAAACTCCGGATTTTTATCACCATTTTAGCAATTCACCTAACAGTAGATATACTACAATTAGCATACACCGACAGTTGCATTACCAATATAGCAACTAAATAATTGTACATTTTGTAAATATTTTTCACCTGTATTCTCAAACATAGAGCCGGCCCCGTGGTGTTGGGGTAGCGCGTCTGCCTCTCACCCGGAGGCCCCGAGTTTGATCCCCGGCTTCGTCAGGGATTTTAAAACTGACGTGAGGGTTGGAACGGGGTGCACTCAGCCTCGTGAGGACAACTGAGTAGCTGTCTGACAGTGAGACAGCGCCCCGATCACGAATACCAAGATTAACGGCCGAGGGGACCCGACGCGCTGATCACGCGTCACCCCAATATCTGAAGGCCAAATGGCTGGGCAGCGGTCGCTTGGTCGGCCTTAGCCCGTCATGGGCTGGATAGTGCCAGGGGTTGACTTATTCTCAAACATAGATGTTATAGCCTAAGTGTAATGGATCTGATGATGATCGCTTGACGATCAAAACAGGTCATCCTAGTGTATTTATTAATCTCCTATAATTTATTTCATGATTAGAGCACAACCCAGCTCTTTTTGGGTACATTCGTGTTGACAGACTGAAAAGCACCAAACTTTTGTTTTATGAATGTCTTAATTTCTGGTTTAATTTTTGTAGTTCATTTCTTACAAGGTATTTGACTACTGGATGCCTTCTCTCATCCCGTGGATCAGGATGTACTTAACCCAAGTTGCGTTATTTGTTTGAGATAGGAGTAGTACGAGGATATTCTCATTCTTTTCCATATTTGACACGATTTCAGAACTGCGTTGAGCCCGGCAACTGCCGATTCTTGAGAATTCTCTCCTCACAATCAGGACTTCAATGAAGTTAGAACCACCATCAGAGGTACTTGTGCATATTATATAAAGTTGATAAAGATGCCGGTGCGTTGGGATTAACACCCACTGCTTTCGGAAAGTGTTTAATGTGAACTAAGGCATATTATGATAATGTTGATTATCCGAGGTGTTTCACCCAACTTTTTGATCTGAAATCTTTTCAACACGGCAGAGGATATTGAAAACTAGTTCACAGAAATATTTCCTGGTAAAGGGCTAACAAATTGAGAGGATTCGCATATTCCAGTGAACTGCCACAACAGGTCTACCGATTTGAAAATTAAGTTACATACACATGAAAAAAATTTTGCATAACACTTGTTTGCCATGTTACAGAGCGTATGTGGGTGTGTGGGCGAGGTTATCACAAAAGAGACGGCATTCTGACAAATCCTGCACACTTTATTATGTGTGAAAAGAAATTACAAACAGGAAAACATTTGGCCTGTTTAACAGTGACTGATATGTGTTGTAATCTTGTCATCCTGTGACGTTTCAATAAGGAACATGGCCACCATGGGCGTCCAGAACGGCTCTTACTCTCCGTGGCTTACCACAGATCAAGTTGTCCAGGTCCTCTTGAGGCCTCCATGATCTCTTGGCAGGTTATGGGAGGATGTAGACGCTGAGCAATAGCACGCTTCAGCATATCCCAGACATGTACGATACATTCTATGCCCGGTGACATCGTAGGACAATCCATTCGTGAAATGGCGGGCTCCTGGAAGAAGTCTTGTACCACCGCCACTCTTTTTGATGTGAATATATCCTTAACCCGTTCACTTTCAAACTCACATCTGATGGATGTGTGAAAACTGATAGCTATATTTACCAAGCTGTGCATACACTTCTTATCAAATGAGAAGGAAGAGAAACCATTAAAGATATTAAAATAAAATATTATAAACATTGAGTGTATAAATCACTTTTATTACTGAAGATAAGCAATGTCTCTGAGCCATATGATTTCAATGTAAAAAAACAATGGGAAAACATTACAAATTTCATATTTGAAATTTTTGAAGAAATATTGGGAAATGGAATTCACTTGTCAAGTCTACTCTTCATGTTAAAAGAAACTTTATATTATTTGATAGTGTGGTAAATGTCAAAAATCCAAAATTACCAATGAAAACTGAGAAATATACACGCAAGTTTGCCACCAACCACGACGTAAACAAGACACATGCTCCAGACTCTAAGAATTAATATAAATACGGATTGTCAGAGGTTTCAGAGGAATACTGTATAAACGTGAGTTAAAATTGTCTTCTTCATATTCCATGAAAATTACTGCTATCAAGCGTAAAAATAACGAAATAATCAATATTAAAGGCCGGTAACGATGGATCGTTACCCTGACAGTTTTGGCACGAACATGGCATAACGAAAGATCGTTACCTTGAAAGTCAAAGGGTTATGGAACCTACTTGTCTTTCTTCTTCGATTGAAAACCAAGAGCAAAATAATGGATTGTTTCACTTTATAACTTCAACACTTTTTTGATATATTATGCTAATATTGATAGTGGGAATATAACATCGTATTGAAGTTGTTATTTTTACCAGTGTAATGGATAATAAGCACCATTGTAATTCACGAGGCCATTGCGTGGAGCCATCTACTGTGAACTCCGTTTTACAATGTACTGTAATAATTTGGAAATATTTCAAGTCGCAACCTTAGGTGAAACACCATGTATATTCCGATACCGTAATTATAGTGTTGTGTGAGCAACTGAGAGTTCATTTGTTGAACACAATGTGCTTCAGAACGAGAGCTACAGTGCTATGGTGCGATGGAGTGAGTGAGTAATGTTGCAGAACTGGTCAATCTTCGAGCAGGCCTATCTTAAAGTATATTGCATAGGTCTGCAATAACACAATGGAGTGCAGAAGTGAGATTTTGTTAATATTGGAGCTTTAGAATATTTGGAAGAAACCTATAGACTTTACCACGCATTCTCTATAATTACATTTTTACATCGACATTTTCATTTTTCTTTTCATTTGAATTCTCTGCATCACCCAAGGAATCGATGCCAACATATTTCAAAAAAGGCATTCCCGGGTCCACGACAGATATTTCTAATGTTTCCCAATCCCCATCCATAACTTCGTTAAACACTATTTTTTTAAATGTTGGCTCTAGTCTGACTTGAGAACGATAACAATAAATCAAGATTAGCAGCTCCCAAACGGAATAAAAAGCAATTTTAACTGTCGTCATAAAATTGAGATTAGCGATCCCAATAGTGGGAATAACGTTCTATATTATCCCGAGCGAGCAGCCAGTGCCATTTCTTATTAGTGTACGAACTGAGAGAAGTAATCCTCAGTGAATGAGTGAAGGGTGTAAGTATGATACCATTACATTGAAACTATATGATGATGTTTCATTCGAGGGGCTTGGACATCGTGCTCATTTCAGCCCCGTGTATTTCGAATCCCGGCGCTGGCAGCGACTATCCTGAGTGTGGCTTTCCCTCATGTTTTTAACACTTTCTTCAAGCAAATTCCGGGATAGTACCTTATTTCAAGTCCTAGACAACCTACCCCATTTCCTATCCGAATAATTACAGACACGCACACGCTTCTACAGTCACTACAAAAACACAGATTGAATTTCAGACATATCGAACATAAACCGAAGTACACGTGGCTGATGACCAAAATGTCCCATGCCACTAAAATTAATTAACAATCCGAATAAGTCTTGTGGCACCGTTGTTATCAGCCCAAGGTATCTTAAGTGTGTGTCATTTGTTATAGTACTGTGTGTGTCAGTGTGTGTGTGTGTGTGTGTGTACTTCAACTGGGGTTTGGTTTGGGAAGGAGGCATCCGTGGCCTTAAGATAGATACCACCTCGGCATTCACTTGTAGTTGAAGAGGTAAATCATGGTAAAGCACTTTCAGGCTCAGAGTAAGATTTGAGCCCACATCTCACGAGTCTGAGTGCACCCCACTCCAAATCGCTTACCAGGGTTATAGTCCTCCATACATAGCCGAGCCGTGAACTGCATGCAGGGCTAATATTCTTACCCCTTGACCTGCTTACCTTTTGGATGAAGGTCAGTGCAGAGCGTAATTGAAATAAGCCATTTCCATTAAATTATTGATGGAAAGCACCGTTCTAATCAAATTGTTTCCGTCAACCTTCCTATTGTCAGAGGGATGTTAATGTGAAGACTAATTAACAGATTTAGCTCAATGTGGTGGACTGCTACAAGTTTACTCTAAGCAGATGAATAACTACAGTAGTTTCGTTGACGAATCTAAGAACAAAACTCATACGCCGAGCAGTGTGCATGCTTATACGCGTGCAATCAGAATAACTGGTACTTGTGGAAGATAATAATGTTATTGGTTTTACGTCCCATTTAACTACTAAGACTTGTAGAAACGCAGGGGTGCCGGAATTTAGCCCCGAAGGGGTTCTTTAACTTGCAAGCAATCCTACTGACTCTGTTCCCTTGCATTTGCTCACCATCAAATGTCAACTGACTGCGCCAGGATTTGATCCTGTAACCTTGGTTACAGTAGGTGAGAACGTTACCGATGCGCCACGCATCCGTTCTCTTGTGTAAGACCACGTGCATTAACCTATTGCTAATCTAGTGATTTAATATGTTATGCTGCTTAGAATAGGGTACTCAAACAAATTTTCATTTGTCACTGTGGAGGCCCGGGTTCTGAGGGCTGGAACGTGGAACACTCAGCATCGTGAGGTAAAACTAAGAAAACGCGGGTTAGATTTCCCCCCTCAGCCATCCTGGAAGTGGTTTTGCGTGGTTTCCCCCTTCTACACCAGGCGAATGCCGGGATGGATTCTAAATTAAGGTCACGGCTGCCTCCTTCCAAATCCTCATCTGAATTACAAATACACACACTAGAATACAGCCATCACAATAACACAGGTTATCAGACAAATTCCACACACATCCAAGAACACGGGGCTACATGACCACGATGTCACAAAGCCCCTACATGAATCAACAACAACTAATTTCAATTACACCCGCTGTTAAGTGAATGGGTTAAATTTCGATCGAGGATTGGTGAAATAATGGCGATTTCAAATTATAGCAAATTTCTATAAACTGCAATCTCATCTCTTGTTATTAAAAGTAAAATACATTGTACGGAGTTGGTGAAAAGGTCCCACGTTTAAGAGCTGCGGGAGACGAGGGAGCAATCAGTCCCGAAGTGCGACGAGTAGTTCACCTACTGGCGGCGCAGAAATTATGTGCACCCGAGTTTGGAGACAAACAACAACAGAACCGAAAGGTCTACAGAAAAACAAGTGACATCACCTTTTTCCTTGTTTATTTCTGCGTTGATTGATGATAAAGGTAGTTTTTAGGAACTTATTTTAATATTCCTTATGGCAGGTATAACGTAAAAAGTACCGGTTTCTTGCGGGGTTCGAGCGAAGTGTCGACTTTAGAGACTCACAACTCTTAACTCAAACTTTGGATATGTGTTAGTCAGATATGTTTTCTGTGTATATGTGAAGTTTCAAAATTTGATATCCAACACAAACGGCGCAACAATCAATTATGTGAAAGACTCGTATTTCGAAACTGGACTCCCGCAGAAGTTCGTTCTTGGGTGCGTGGTATTCCACATTGCTTCAACCGTTTTGTTTCTCGACAAGAGTTGGTCACACAAATGGTCTAAGCTCCAAGAAACTTATCGCCTATTCACTTCATCAGATGCATGGTCTCAACTATCATTATTAGGGCCCGGATGTTGATGACATATCATCTTTTTACTGAGCTGTCTAAAACAATGCTGAAGTACATAGAAACTCCGGACGGGCCACCCCGTCTTCAAATATGTCATTTTTTTTGCATCTTTTTGCATTTTTTGTGTGCTATTTTTCCATTTTAAGAGCATTTTTTTAAGTTTGGTAGATTTTGTGGTCATATTTTAGAGAAATAAGCCTTTTAAGGTCTTTTTTTTTCTAATTTAGTCATGTCACAGCTTTATATGAGGGAGTTACGTCTCTCAGAGTTAAGAAGAAGCTAGGAGCTATGAACATAAACCTTTTGCTAATTGGTATAAATCTATTTTGATTGACTTTTCAGTTTGAGCTTCAGATGTCATTTTTGAAATATTGGTGAGTTTATTATTATCAGATCATTTTCTCCATTTTATAGTGAATTTTTCGATTTTTAGGTCATTTATTACAGTCATTTTTGAAAATTTTAAGTGCATTTTTTAAACTTTTTGACGGTATCAACATCCGGGCCCTAATCATTATACTGTACATAGACGAATGTGACGATAAGGTATCGTGCGACTAGATACATTGTAGCGTGTTTTTTTTCGTGTGGCCTCCTAAGAGGCCGAGTGCAGGTCTTTCTAGTCGACGCCCGTGGGCGACCTGCGCGTCGGAATGAGAGATGAGACGAATGGATGAAAGTGGGCAAGAATGGGGAAGGAAGCGTCCGTGGCCTGTCAGAAGGTACAATCCCAGCATTTGCCTGGTGTTGAAAATGGGGAAACAACGGAAAACCATTTCAAGAACGGCCGACGGTGGGGCTCGAACCCACGCGTCTACCGAGTCAGCATAGAGCTTGGCCCCATGACCAAACGCTGCGCTTTAGCGAGCATAGCCACCACTGTCAGTATTGTAGCGTTAAGAAGTGTGTTTGGAATACACAGGCTCCCGTCGCGTTCTGCTGTGGTGGTTGTTGATTAATTTTAGGGGATTGGAACATGTTGGTCATCAAACTCAAATTGTTAGGCGAGTATTCAACGTGTTTGACAGTGTAGTATTTATTTTATCATTTTAAATGATTATGTCGACTTCGCTGGGGTCTGGCGTTACGTAACGGTGACGGGACGAAATCTACCGATAATGCACTGAGGTTTGTGACATAGTACTGCTTGAGCTTCCTCCTTTCCCCGCGCGCTCCGGTGAGCGTGACGTCATCCAGCCAGCTACCTCCTTAGACCTTGGTTTGCACTTGCTTCTTTTTTTTTTTTTTTTTTTTGCAAACGGAGCTTGAGTTCACGCAGCATTTATAGCATTTAAAATGATATAAAGTCTAGTCTTTCAGACTGAATATCAGTGTTTATTACGGGTATTTAAAATATATATATAACTAGCAACCCGACACGGCTTCGCCCGGGAACAGTTATGAATGCATTACGTGATAAGCGCCTTTTTTCCTATGTCAATGAACAATGACCAATATCCGTTTTACGTCTCGGCAAGATAAGTTAAATTCACTGTCTGGACTATTAATTATATTATCATGGAGATGCATGTGCAACAAATTTTTGTCAGACGTAATTTAAGAATGTCGAGGTGCATGAAAGACAAATCCCCCTTCAGTCCAATATTAACTTGTCTGTGAATTTTGCGGAACGAAAAGTTCACAGACGAAATGAAGAAAAGCCGAGTTGCACCTCCAGGGAAACTCCAAACACAACCACTCTTCTCTAAAGTTTTTAACTCAACACGACTCAACAGTTTGCTGCTGGCTGTATCTGGGGGCAATACGCTCGTCCGCTAGCTAAGCTGTTACTGGGGTGATAGACACGCCCCTAGCTAGCTCGTAAACTGTCGCCTCAGTAACTGAATGGAGATTGTTGAAAGAAATGAAAACGTAAAAAGACTTATAGTAGGCGATGTATTGAAGATAAAGATATGCTCTCCCGGTTTTTTTTGTAGAACCTTTCATGCTGAACAATTCTTACATTCATAGTATATATATATTTTTAACGGTTTGCCGAGCGTAAGCTTAAATAGCGCACGGACGCCAGTTTTTTTTCGACCTTTTCACTGAAATCGTTAGTGTTTGACTTCCTTTGGTCATAAATAAATTATGTTCTACTGACACCTTCCTCGAGATATCCTTTACAGAATGGTGAAAACCGCATCAAAATCCATTCAGTGGTTCTCGAGATTACCCGTGACATCCAAGAATCAGGGACTTCGTTTTATACTAAGTAGAGATTATACGCCAATCAGTATAATTCAATATAATATAATGCCTCTTCCGTCTAATATTAAATTGACTGTGAATTTTGCGGAACGAAAAGTTCACAGGCGAAATGAGAGTTGCACTTCTAGGGAATGGCGAGGTAAATGAAACTCAAATCCCCCTTCCGTCCAATCTTAATTTGACTGTGTTTCACAGGCGAAATGAAGAAAATCCGAGTTTCACTTCCAGGGAAACTCCAAACACAATCACCCTTCTCAGAAGTCTTAACTCAACACGACTCAACGGTTTGCTGCTGGCTGTATCTGGGGTAATAGGTTCGCCCGCTAGCTAGGCTGTAACAGGGATGATAGACTCTCCCTTAGCTATCTCGGAAACTGTCGCCTCAGTAGTTGAATGGAGATGGTTGGAAGGAATTGAAACGTAAAAACACTTATAGTGGGTGATGCATTGAAGATAGACATATGCTCTCACGGACTTTTTTTGTAGAACTTTTCTTGCTGAACAATTCTTACACTCATAGTATTTAGATATTTTTAACGGTTTGCCCAGCGTAAGCTTACTAAGTGCTCGGAGGCCAGGTTTTTTTTTCGACTTTTCCACTGAAATCGTTACTGCTCGGCTTCCTTTGATCATAAATAAATTATTTCCTACAGAAATAATCTTCGAGATATCGTTTACAGAATGGAGAAAACCGCATCAAAATCCATCCAGTGGTTCTCGAGTTTACCCGTAACATCCAAGAATCGGGGACTTACTAAGTAGAGATTTAGTAGAATATGTAAATATAACAGACATCGGTAGCTACGCTCGCTAAAGCGCAGCGCTAGGCCATAGGGCCAAAATATCTGCTGACTCAGTTGACGTGGGTTCGAGCTCCACCGTCGGCCACCCTTGAAATGGTTTCCCGTGGCTTCATTTTCAACTCCAGACAAAAGCTGGTACTGTACCTACTGACAGGTTACAGCCGCATCCTTCCACAATCTTGCCCAGTTTCATTCAGCTCCTTAATTTCATATCTCATTTACTGCGCCCGTGAAGATTGTGTCAGGAAGGGCATCCGGCTGTCAAACCCACCGCCACATAAGCTTTCCTCGCATCGCATCCCCAACCCCGTTAAAAACGGGAATAATAAGGGGTAGAGAGTCAGGAACAGAGACAGACAGACAGTAGAGTATGTAAATATATAAATATGAACAATGCTGATTTAAGTTTTGCCAGTGAAGGATGAAGTATGAATGTGGAACTTGCCTTTTTGCACTATTCCTTCATACTTCTTGTACAATAAAACATGTGAATGTGAATAAAAAATACGTATTCTTTGTAGCGCGACTCACTTAATTTGCAGAGTCATTAATAAAGACAGTATGGTATTCAACAATGTTCAGGAAAAACATTTAAAATCATATTAAGATATTCAAGATGAAAATAAACTTATGGAGAACGTAAATGATTTTTAAAGAAATACTGAAGAGGAACTTGAAATATTTAATTAAAATAATCTTCGTAATTTATGCACAACAAACACTCGTAGTGCACGCTTGAGTTGTTTTTTTTTTTTTTTTTTTTTTTTTTTAGCGTATGGATTTTAGCGCCGTGAGTGTCCGAGGACATTTTCGGGTCGCCAGAGGCTGTAGCTGCTTCTATGCGGACACCCATGGGGGTGAGCTACACCGTCACGTATTGAGTGTTGTCTGGGAAGGAAAGTGGGATAAGGACTAGGAATTGGAAGGTAGTGGCTGTGGCCTATAGTTAGGGACAAACCCCGGCATTTGCCTGGAAGGAAGATGGGAAACCACAGAAACCATCTTCAAGGTTGCCGGCGGGGGGATTCGAACCTCCTCGCCTCCCGGAAGTGAGCGACTGCCTTAGCCACGCCGTTACGACCACGGCTAACTCACCCGGTTGCACGATTGAGTGAACTTCAATAACACTGTTCGTTTACGCTGTGTTCCATCGCGTATGATGTTCGTAATAAAGGCGAGTGGGCAAGTGCGGGGGAGGGACAGAAGTCACCTTTTTATGCACGTGCACCCTGTAACACCCTGGTCTAGGGAGTGAGTAGTAGCTCTCCGGCATGGACGATTTCAATCCTGGTCTGAGAGTTGTAACATCTGCACTCAGTATCGTGAGGACAACGAGAAGAAAGGTGGCATCGAATATCAATCTAGGCAAATCTGAAGATTGCTGACAGCTTCTATTCTGAGTGTGGTTTTCGCCCGAGTTTATCCACACTCTCTCCAGGCAAAAATGCTATTTACCTTGCATCTGCCATGAACTCACTGTAGCTTCATGGTCCCTGCTGTCGGTGGGACGTCATCAGTAATCGCATCATTGTGAACGTAACACGATTACGAAGCAGTGAGCTGCATATGTACGCTTCGTTTAGCGACTGGTGATATGAAATAATCCGTACATCATCCTGCATTATGTCGTTTGTACTGCCCTGATCTCAACTCCAGTTGTTATTGATTCATTCAAGGACTTTGTGACATCGTGGCTATTTAGCACCGAGTTTTTGGCTGTGTGGATATAGAATTTGTCTGATAACCTGTGTTAATGTGGTGTCTGTAGTAGTGTGTGCATTTGTAATTCAGTTGAAGATTGCGAAGGAAGCAACCGTGGCCTTAATTTAGGAAAACTAAATTCGAACTGGAGTAGAAAAGGAAAACCACGGAAAACTACTTCCAGGATGGCTGAGTTAAGAATCGAACTCGCCTCTTCTCAGAATTGCCTCCAGAGGCTAAGTGGACCCCGTTCCAGCCCTCAGACCAAAATGAAATTTCTTGGCAGAGGCAGAAATTGAGGTTCTCCGGGGCAAGAGCGAAGCATGCTGTTGTTGTTGATAATTTAGGGGCTTTGCGACATCGTGGTAAATTAGCCCCGTGTACTTGGGTGTGTGTAGAATTTATCTGTTAACTTGTGTCACTGTGATGACTGTACTAGTGTGAGTATTTGTAATTGAGGCAGGATATGGATAGGAAGCAGCCGTGGCCTTAAGTTAGGTATCATCCCGGCATTTGCTTGGAGTAGAAAAGGAAAACCATTTCCAGGATGGCTGACCTAGGAATCGAACCCATCTCTTCTCAGTTTTGCTTCACGAGGATAAGTGTACCCCTTTCCAAACCTCAGGCCAGAATTACATTTCTTGGCAGAGCCGGGAATCGAAACCGGGTCTGCACGGTGACAGCCAAGAATGCTAGTCACAATGCCACGAGGGATCACCAACATTCATAGACGTACATGTGAAGTCACGTACCAAGTTGAGTGGTTCGAATCTACTGCACGACGAATTTCGATGTCCATCCTGACTGTATTCCTTACACTCGCTTACATACAAGTGTTTGGGATGGTGCGTATTTCAAGTCCCAGAGTCAGTGTCCCCAAACAACTACAAGTTCACACACAGTATCTCACAGCGAACATACTCGTACAGTGCGTAAGGGGGGTGATGACCGCGATGGTCTTGGACTTTTAAATTTTCTGTAAACATTTTTTTTTGAACATTTGGTATTGTAGGAATGAACGATAGCTAGAGGTAATTTTCTTCCAGAATGTTCGAGTGCGTGTCGTTATGGTTGTGGTTGTTGTCACAACAGTGACTTTCTATTTGTGTTCTTGTTTGTTGTTCTTTTGTCTTGTTTATACTTTAAAGTTCATCACATGTGGATTCTATCTGTGTGGCAATAAAGAATAAATACCCAGGGGACACTTCGTTAACACCGCATTACTTGTTATTAATGAAGACCTGAAGTAAATTATGATCTAAGTGGCATTTATTCCATTTCGGAGTTATAACCGGAATTATGGTCTATGGGCCAAGCCACTTGCGGTATATTCTGATCCAAGTGCCAAACCTGTTTGTAGTAGTTCAGCTCATCGCCAACAGAATGCGTGAGCTGTATGTGCATTATGATCTAAGTGCCGTGCGCGCGCAAACGGCATTGCTGTGTTCTTAGCTTCGTTCTTGTTTTATTTTGAGTTTGTGTATACCACAGTAAACGTTTTTAAACCAGGTGTTACTATTAAGGACAGCAAGACCATTGATCTTCCAAGACTGGAGTGTGGATCTCAACTTTCTGAAGCAAAGAAGTCTGATTTGAAACAATGTGATCCCGTTTCTTACACAGAGAAGCCACAAAGAGTTTTATGAAGAACTGACATCATTACTAAACTGTAAAAAAAGCCTTGTATGTATTTTCTTTTTCTTTGTGTGGATACCTGAACATTAAAAATGTTGAGTCAATACTGAATTTATTAGTTTAATTTAGTACCCTACCTAACAAACATCGTATAGGCCTAAAACTATTCCATACTTTCAAGCTTCCTTTATTATAAAAGCTTTTTTTTAGCACTTAGACTGCTATGTTGACCATATGGAACTTAGATCATTATTTGCATTTGATGCTGTGGACATTGATTTCTTTTGATTTTAAGATTTAAAAATTAAAAAAACAGTACAATGGAATGAAATTTAATAAAAATATCATTTGCACAATATAAATGATTTTCTGTAATATGAAATATTTATGATTTAAAAAGTTGGTCTCGTGAAAAAATCATCAATATCTCAAAACTTTGAAAAAGGCACTTAGATCACAATTTACTTCAGGTCTTCATTTATTCTGCAGAGATACCCCAGCGCAAGAGAAGAATTTATCTCACCAGTTGTGTTGAGTCAACTACTTAATTTCCCTTGGCTATGAATTTCGAAACGACAAATGCTACCACATGGTGGTAAAATAGTAAAACCTGTGTTGTGCGTAGTTTGTTTATGAAGTATTTATAATATCGAATGTATTTAGGTGATGCATTTATGCGGTAGTGGTAATAATGAAGATTATTTTTAGATTGTGGATTTAGACAAGGTACCGCGGATTTAGCCCTAGTACAACAAGTACAAACCAAAACTCCCTAAAACGTTACTAAATTCAATTTTCATTGAAAGTGTTATGTTAAGAATTAGATGATTTAGACAACTCATGCCAGATGGAATTTTTATAACTGTAATTATGCCACAAATATGTAGTAATTTAATTTCTATGTTAACTTTTGAAACCCTTTCCCTTAATTTATCATGTTTACCATCAATCTCTTAATATTGCAGATTTAGCCGAGTCTCCCCTATACATACATACATACATACATAGGCCTACATACATTCTGTATATATTTAAATGAACCAAAACTACAATAACATACTAGCACGCGTAAGTGGTCAATTCCGAAACATAACCTGATCCAGCTACGAGAGGGTTGCTAATTCGGTGGATATTCCCGGGAGATTCCCAGCTAATTCCGTGGTGTGACGGCACGTTCTGGAAGGTCTCGCCGCTATCAGTCATTCATGATGAAGTAGAAAACTTTCCATCCCGCAGGCATGGATCCCAAACGACAAACTTCGTGGTTCGATATTACAATTCACAACATTGCAGTTGGAAATCAGAGGAAGGGTTGCACACTTCATCGTTCGCGTGTAACATCTCACTATCATGATCATGCCATTTCACATCAGGAGTTATGTGAATTTCGACAATGTTAGTGATTATCGTGAATTCATTATATAAGCGAATAGTTTATGTTCTTATTGTCCTTTCAATGTAAGATTTTCTATGGTTTATTTTTCGATTTGTAAATGTTTTGTTTACTAATGAGGTAACATTCGGTAGCCTATGTTATCTTTCATCTATGCCCAGAATAGCCGTTCGTTCGACCAGATCGCAGCCAAAGTTGGGGAAGGGAGTTAGCGATAACCTTAAAGGGATTAGGGCTCTACTTGCCCAAAAAATGCTCTTTCCTTCAATCCACAATATAATTTTCTCCCTGTAGACCTACAACGCGTTAATAATAATAATAATAATAATAATAATAATAATAATAATAATAATAATAATAATTTTTAGCGTATGGCTGTTAGTGCCGGGAGTATCAGAGGACATGTTCGGCTCGCCAGTTTTTGTAGCTTCTTCGAGACGGACACCCAATGGGTGAGATACATGTACCGTTGGGGAGGCAAGTTTGGATGTAAGGACGAGTAGTTGGAAGGTAGCGGCTGTGGCCTATAGTTAGGGACCAACCCCGGCATTTCCCTGGAAGGAAGATGGGAAACCACAGAAGACCATCTTCAAGGTTGCCGGCGGGGGGATTCGAACCTCCCCGCCTCCCAGATGTGAGCGACTGCCAGCAGTCATGCCGTAACGACCACGGCTAACTCACCCGGTATAATAATAATAAAATATCCTGAGAACGTTCTTGACAATGATAACTACACATTGTATTAGGATCGCACTGTACTGACAGATCAGACAGTTCTGAAATTCTTCTTTGATGTAGCAATTCCTAACAATTGTAACCTGCAAACAAAACACGTTGAATAGATCACAAAATATGCTCGAGCTTCGAGAATTCGTCTGAGAGCAATGGCTTGTGGGGTAAATAAGAACAGCGCCTATTATCACCTCCAGTACTTGTGCAATTCCATTCTCGTTACAACGTCTTTGAGAACTGAAGTTGGACCTAGACCTTTACAAACTAATGCAAAAGGCAGTTATCCTTTCTACGTGCAGAATTGTTCGGGTGTTCATGTGGAATCAGACAACAGAATAAATAGGGCGGTACTGCTACAATTGAATGCAGTCATCAATGAGTTGAGGAAACTCAATATCATACACTAACGAACGTAATCCTTATGCTGTATAGAATATTTGGGATAACGTTGATATAAATATGCTTAGAGAGTGTAAGTGCACAAGCTAAATTAATACTAATAATAATAATAATAATAATAATAATAATAATAAAACAGGTTTAACATCCCTTTAATCTGCTGTGACTTTAGATAAATCAGTGAGCCGAACTTGGTTCTGAAGGGGTTCTTTAACGTGACGGTAAGTTTACCGATACGACGTTGTTGCATTTTAACACTCATAATGCCATCGCACTCTGTCGGGATCACAACTTCGGGCTTTGAATGCCAACTGTGAGCCTCAGCTCGACGAAAAAAAAATAATTATGTAGCCTGCATGTATAACAATTTGGATATGTTTTTCCTCTAGTTTCACGCTTAATGAACTTATATTAATGGGACTGATATGAATGAAACATTTAATGGAGGTTGATGTTTCCGAGAATTAGCCCTCTCACTAACCTTCCTACTGTACATGATTTCGTTAGAGAAACTAGTAAGTTAAAATGTCAAAATAATACCAATATTGCTAACATACGGTCAGTAACGTCTACTAACAGCGTAATATAAGGTATCTGTACATACAGAAGGTCGGAGGCAGCAATGTATTGTCCAATGCGACTGGGGGTTTAACACCTTAATGTTACAATAGGTGGTCTTGAAGTTAAATATATTGGTCGAGGTTTCGCAGTGCTAGGCTTGGGCAACGCAGGAACAATAGTCTATATCTTGCATATAAAGTAGCACAACTGTCTCGTTGAACCGCCAGCCCCATTTGGATGACCCAACACTGGTTCGGGGTTCCATTTTTATGATTACAATGTACGTAGCTCCCTCGGGAATATTTCTGCTCACTCCAGGAGTCCAGGCAAATAACGCAATGTAACTTAAAGTTAAGTCTTTTGGCACATTTTGCAAGCCGAACTCCAAAATAATTACAACTGAACACGCTAATGAAGGTAACAAGGTGGCATAGACTATCCATACAAAAAAAGAAATCACTGAACTAATGACCACATTGTTCTTAGCTTACAGAACAACCAAACTTAAAAACCTAATCATTTTATGCAATAGATCATGGCGAGGAAAATCTATTTTAGAGTTTTCAGTCTTCTCTACCTGTGGTTTTCTTCCCAAGGTTAGCACTGTTTAACAGTACTGTGCCCTGTCCGACCAAGCCGAAAACATCCCAGCCGGACTGAACACGTTCTCCGTCCTGCTGCTAATTTAAAGTGACGAGGCACCTACCCCAACCCTAATAGCCTAATTACAGCTAGTAACAGTACACTAGTACAGTCACCCCAGAAACGCAGGTTATCAGGCAAATTCAGCTGTGAACAATGTCTGCAACAACCCTTGAAAAATACTGGAAAAAAGTGCATGGATAGGAGGATGATCTACAGACTAAACAGAAACCCGGTTGCATTATTAGTGTTGAAGTACATTAGAGAGAGGCTGTGAGGGTGCAACCTATCTATACTAATATAATAAAGCTGAAGAATTTGTCTGTGTGTTTGTCTCTTTAAACGCGCTAATTCCGGAACTACCAGTCCGATTCGGAAAATCCTTCTTTTATATGATAGCCAGATTCAAGAGGAATAGTTTAGGCTATATAGTATTAGGCTACACCTCTCAGGTAACCTTCAAGATTGATTTTTGTTCAGTAAGTCGGAAGAACAAGCGCTCCCGAACTGCTCTATCCGCATGCGCAGGCGTTAGGGTTAGTGATACGTACACCGTTTCACCGATCTGAACCAAAATTTGTAAAAGTACCCTTTGGAACCCTGCGAGTAACACTGTCTACATGAAATTTATGACAGACCAGTCCATTCCCTGCATTCAGGCCCTTTGGCACAAATATACACTGTTTCACCGATCTGAACCAAATTTTACATACTTACCCTTTGGAACCCGACGAGTAACACTGTCTGCTTGAAATTTTGGACAGACCAATCCATTCCCTGCATTTAGGCCCTTTATCACAAATCTACACCGTTTCTCCTAATTGCACCAAATTTTACATACACTTCGAAACTCTGCTGGTAACAGTGTCCATTTGATATTTTGGACAACGCTCTCCATTCTCTACATTTAGAATAACAGACAAAATGAACTTGAAAACCACGTATTAAGGCCTTCGAAACATTCATGTCCATAGTAGTGTAACTGTAAGAGTATTTTAATAAGTCTATTGTTGACGGGCAGTTCGGGCTGTATCACGTCATCCCTACCAGTGTTCTGGTGCAGAATTGCGAAAATAGTTGCATCTTGCGCTGTTTATGGATTGCAATCACGGGGAGTAATTAGTGCAAAAGGATCTCTTAGGCCCCATAAAACAGTTATCATGAAAATATTATGCCTCTGTATAAGTGCAATGTTGTTGGTGCAGTACACTGAGGTTACCAGCTGCAATAAGCGTTGGTGCTTTCAAATTTACCTTCATTTATTCCGAACCTTATCGTTGAGCGCTATGTGGCGATAAATGATACTATTGCTCCCTCAGTAGCTTGGGACAGCCGAAGTTTTCCAAAGTGTTCTGATTATTTTCCTACGGCGCTATGCGACTAAAGACGACACTATTGGTCTCTACATTTCTAACAGCCAATGAGATATAGGCCCTAGGCAGTGTCTTTTATTTCACTTACCCCTCTTTCTAATCATTTTTTAAAAATTTGTTTGTAAATTACATGTGCCAGTGCTGTCGTTACAAAATAGCCGTTTCCCTATTCATTATTATCATTACGGGAAAATGAACTGAATGTTACGTCCATTATACTGTACTACTTATCACCCAAACTACAACCACCACCATCACCACCACAATATATTTTTAAAATATTTTTTTCTGTTAGTTAAGTATCATGTGCCAGTTCTGTAGTAGTATTCATTATCATCCATAAAACAAATAAATCTACTGGGCGAAGCCGGGCAGTACTGCTAGTCGCATATATTTTTCAATCTGTATTGAACGAACAATGAAGGGGATGGGAGAGAAATTTTAAGTGGGAGTAAAGTTTAAGGTACTCAAAAGATGATTTTGGTGTTCAGCCACTGTTGTTTTGCTTTGGGCATACGAAGTGATATGGCCTATGAAGTTCTACCTCATCACTGAGTTTCGTTGTGGTAGCTGTAAAATGTAGAGTTGTTTATTCTTAAAAGATGAAATTTCAGGATGGCTACTGTACGCTATATTGAGTGTGATGGCGCTACTAAGGCCTCTTATATAATACTCCTCTCCTACAGCCTAATTCGTTTCAATAGTGCAACTATATTTTGATTTAGTATGTATGTCTACCCCTTATTATTCCCGTTTTCCAACGGGGTCGGGGATGAGATGCGATGGAAGTCTTTGTGGCGATGGTTTTTACGGCCGGATGCCCTTCCTGACGCCAACCTCATGAGAGGAGTTAATGCGAGATGAAATGAATGATGGTGAATGAAACTGGGCAAGGATGTGGAAGGAAGCGGGCGTGGCCTGTCAGAAGGTCCCAGCATTCGCCTGGTGTTGAAAATGGGAAACCACGGAAAACCATTTCAAGGACGGCCGACGGTGGGGCTCGAACCCACGCGTCTACCGAGTCAGCAGAGAGCTTAGCCCCATGACCTAATGCTGCGCGTTAGCCAGCGTAGCCACTACTGTCGGTATATTTTGAGTTAGTAATTTGTATATTTTAATAGTACGCCTAGCCGCAGTATTGACGGTATGGAGTCGCTTTTCTTTGCTTTGGGCACACAGTGCGACTTAAAAGGTTCTACCATATTACTAAATTTCGTTAACATAGCTCGAAGATTCTGAGAGTGAATATTTTTTTTGAAATTTCAAGATGGCCGCTGTACACTATATTCAGTGTGATAGTCTTTTGATTAGCGCTAGTGACAACACTTATAGGATACTCATCCCTTGTCAATAGGCTATTAATCTGAAGTACGCAGTTACATTTTGAGTTGTAGATTTAAATGTTCTAATAGTTCGAGCAATTGTCATCTTGAATATACATGGAGTATGTGTTAATTTGCATTGGCCATAAAGGCCACATATGTGGACCTACCTCGTCTCTAATTTTCATTACTGTAGTTCTAAATGTTGGGAGTTATTTATTTTATATTTTATAATTTCAAGATGGCGGCTACGAGTAATAACCTCTCATATATCATCATCACGTTGGTAACAAAGGGAAACCTGGAAACTACCTGAATGCCAAGTACTGTGAGCACTGACATACGGGTGACAAGTTATGGATTATAATGCTTGCATGATTCGAACGCCCAACATCTTGAATTATTCAGCTGATGATTTTGTAGTTCCGGCGCAGGATGCTTCCTACATGAGGGTTTATCTTTCAAAATTATATGGAGATCCGATGATTCAATTTAATTAAATTCAATTTAAGCATTGAATACACTCGTGGACACCATTTTGTTTATGTTAACGTGGCAACGATATCAAACGTGACACTTGAGGTGCCCTTGACTAGTGCTACCTTCGAAAGATGGCTAATAATGGAATGCAGTCCGAAGAGATCAAACCCTATTGACATAGAATTGCCAGGTAAAAAGTAGGAGACTTCTGCTACTTGGGAAGCAAAATAAGCAGCCATGGACGAAGCAAAAACGATATAAGAATAGGTTAGCACAGGCAAGGACAGCTTTTTTTAAATAGAAAAGAAATCTGTTTACTTTTTTTATTTTTTAGCGTATGGCTTTTTAGTGCCGGGAGTGTCTGAGGAACATGTTCGGCTGCTTCTATATGGACACCCATGGGGTGAGCTACAAGTACCGTCGCGTGTGGAGTGTTGTCTAGGGAGGAAAGTGTGAATGTAAGGACGAGGAATTGGAAGGTAGCGGCTGTGGCCTATAGTTAGGGACCAACCCCGGCATTTCCCTGGGAGGAAGATGGGAAACCACAGAAGACCATCTTCAAGGTTGCCGGCGGGGGGATTCGAACCTTCTCGCCTACCGGATGTGAGTGACTGCCTGCAACCACGCCGTAACGACCACGGCTAACGCACCCGGTATTTGTTTACATAAAATACATATTTAGGTATTATAAATTAATTTTTGGTAGCCTTTGTCTGGAGTATGGCGTTCTACGGAGGTTAAATTTGAACTGCTGGTTCATCAGAAATGAGGAGAATAGAAGGATTTAAAATGTGGTGTTACAGGAGAATGATGAAGATCAGATGGGTAGATAGAGTAACTAATGGAGAGGTATTAAGACGAATGGGGGAAGGAGCGATGTTTCTGATGAGTGCTAATGAAGAGAAGTGATAGGTTGTTAGGTCACACACTAACGCACCCAGGAATAGCAAACTTAGTTATGTAACAAAGGGTGGAGGACAGGAACTGTAGGGGAAGGCCTAGGTTAGAATATGTTGAAAAGATTGCCTCGGATGTAGTGTGTGGGAGCTATGCAGAGATGAAACGATTAGCTCAGGACAGGGATCCATGGAGTGCTGCATCAAAACAGTTTAAATATGCAAGGTTCAAATGCAACAAACTTTCCGTTTATTTACCCAGATCCACACGCATGTATTATGTATAAATATGTATACCATGTGCACCTAAAAGTGGTAAAACAAACAGTGTTCACAGCTGAACTTTCAGTCTCCCTAATATCATGCCAGTAATTGGTCTGACTCTTTGCGAGTGCTTCTTGTCGTACTAGAAAGATTTACCTTATATCATTATTTGTAGGTCGCCAAAAGATACCTGAAAGAGCTTTCATTCTCTTGAGGGGATTGTGTGACTAAGAAAAGAAGCAGGTCGAGTGGATGTGGACAGTCAAGACTCAACCCTTGTCCTCTATCGATCCCTTTCACAGTCCAGCTCTGGCCTCTTTTTCTTGCAACCACACGACTGTGTGAGGACCCCCATGTCTTTCGTTATAATTTAAGTCCTCTTCAAAACCAACACAAATGGGAGTACACTCAACTGGGGTTGCCAACATCTTCAGACCAGTGGACCCACACTTTACCAGAGCAGAGCGGCTTGCCTCCGGGACACATGGTTTAGTTCAACCCAATTACTTACAAAAGAATACTAGAAGATGCGTGCTGCTCCGCAACATTGATATCAACACTCCTATTCCACTCCTTTCCGCACGGAATTTGCTGTTCGCATGCCTTTATGGCAAGACCTGAACTGACAGTTACCGTTGCCTTTCATTTTTGTAACATATGTAGACTAATTGAGGTTCGCCTTAAACTCGTCAATTGAATCATCGTTTTGTGATGACACACAGCCTATAAGAACGAATGCTGAAACATAATGCCCGCCAGAGCTTGCAAGTTGCAGCGGGGCAGGCCAACTGGCTCCTGGGCATATGCGTGTTCCAGAATACTTGACTCGCTCCTCCCTTCAGAAGAATGACCTTGGTGGAATAAATATTCGCAAGTATTTTAATACACGATTGACAGAATCAGGTAAGTTGGGGGTCAATGGATAATGAATAACGTGCATAGTGTCTCAAGCCAACAAACGTCGTCTTAGCACTATTATTTGTCAGTAAATTTCAGTTTCAAAAGGAAAGAAGCTTGTAGTTTTACGTGACCGTGAATCTCGTGATCATGAGCCACGAAACTTCCATTTTTACGTCGAATCCGAACCAAAGGACCTGATAGTCCACTTCGAAAATCTCACATCCATCACTAACTGATAACAATCGAACCCGGTCTGCCTTGGTGAAAGACAAGCATTTTAACCTCTGCCCATTCACTCCCCCTCCCCCATTTCAGTTCTAGTAAAAGGTGAAATACGACTTTGGTACAATGATATTCACGCAATTATTTTAATACACAGATGACAGAATCAAGTAAGTTGATAATGCGTAACGTTCATAATATCTTAAGCCAAGAAACAATATCGTAGCATAATTACTGGTCAATATATTTCAGTTCTAGGAAAATATGAAATTTCTTCCCAATTATTTAAGGCCATTTGATAGCCGTAGCGCGTTAAGCGAATGATGGTGGACTTCTGCATCTTCCCTATGGAGAAATATCACGCATATGATGCTTACAAAGGACCATCGAGGAGCTCTTGATATCGCTGAAACTTACCATATATGTTGGTCAGATCACGAGGAGGATATCTGTGATGATATTCCATCACCAAATTCATTCCCAGTGTCAGTTTGTAGATACACTCATGGCCGGTACACTACTTATTGCGGGTACTAAAACAATAGCCTGAGTTCACCATGAAGTGATGATTACTAACCAGCACGACGGTAGAGTACACCGTGAAGACGATAGTGAAGTGTTAACAGCTTGTAAGTTATATCTATTAACATATAACATGGGTTCGCTGTTTCTCCATCCAGAAAAAAGAACGAACTTCTCACGGCATGAGGGCTGCCTAGCCCAGTCGGTAAAGGCGCCGAGCTTCTAATTGAAAGGGAGTGGGTGCGATTCCCAACCAGGTAGTGGATTTTAGAAACAAAACAAAACTACCACTACCAGAAACACAAATGTTCCTGGAGCTCACTCAGCCTACAGCAGAAATGAGTACCAGGATAGGCTAATTCCTGGGAGCAAAGGCCTGGAGCTCACAACTCTATCCTTTGTAGTGCTGATGCCACGAAGTGAGAAAGCCTCTACCTTCCACTGCACCAAGGACCTCCATAACCTATACGGATAGGGCTTTGCTAGCTTGCAAATGACTCGATTTAAGACGCAGGTCTTACTTACACGTACTTTATTCCTCAAGAAAAATATTGTTCTTAGATCAAAAACGCATGGGATCTCAAGGTCAAGGGTCATTCTGCAAATGTAACCACTCCACGGCACAGCCGTGCGCGTCAAATCCCGCAACACGACTGCAATGGGGAGCTGCAGCAAGTTTGGAGATTGGTAGCTTGAATCCCGGTGCTGATAGCGGCCATTATGATTGTGGCTTAAACACAAGGACGGTTGGAAAGGCGCTCTAACGGACTACAATTGGTCATTGATTGGTTTTCTATTTTCTATGTAATAATAGTAACTAGCGGACCCATGCTAGAACTCTCGCACGGGTATAAACCACCCGTCTGGCTTTATTGGCAAGCGGGCTCGTCGCGACACAGTTCTGGCAGGGGCTAGCGTCTTGTTTATTTGTATAATCGCACTTTTTGAACAAATTGTCGATATTTATGAAATCAGACGGCAATTCGTCACTGCTGCGAGTCATTCTCTTTCTTTCGAATGCTCAGTTGTTACGATCGGTTACTTGTTGACTGGCTGCGTGGAGCAGCGGTAACGTTCTCGCCTGCTGTGCCCAGGTTGCAGGAATGAATCCTGGTGCAGTTAGTTGGCATTTGAGGGTGCGAAAATGCGAGGTAGCCGTTTCACTATATTTGATGGCAAGTTAAAGATCCCCTTCGGGGCAAAATTTAAGCACCTCTGTTTCTCTAAAAGCAAAAGTAGTTAAACGGGACGTAACACAAATAACATTATTTTATGTTACTTGTGAGCGCCTCATGTGTAAGTTATATACCACCCACCTGGCTTTATTATTATGTAGGCTGGACGCGACACAGTTCTGTCAGGGGATGTCGTCTTGTTTATTTGTTTAAACGCACTTCATAAACAAATATATTTCCGTTGACTTTTCACGTAATGTAATATTTTTCCTGTACTATTGAGACGATTTTGGCACAAACTGCTCCTTCTAACTCCCTCTGGTTTAAAAGTTTGAGGTTTGTGAAACATACAACTTAAGTGTTTTATATGACTATGATGATGATGATATAGCAATCTCTCTAATCTTACCGTGTCCCATTACTACATTTCTCTATTAGTTGATCATCAGCAGATAATGTAAGGACATACAATTAGCAATGTGTTGATCACGTGGTTCTTCATTAATAAATTGGTCTGTGATAATTACAGTACATTACCCTCGAGAAAAAAAATAGAAGTTTAACATCTGCATTTTTAGAAGTAAGATATTTTGATTTTCTCTTGCGTTTCATGTCAGAAGGAAATATAAGATAGCATTAGTTCAAGTTGTGCCTGGTTATATGTTCATGCCTCAAGTGCGAATGGCTGTATGTAGGGTAATTTAATTTTAATTTATTAGCAACATTACAGGGAGGTAGAGGAGGACGACAGGCAAAAACTACTTAATCAGGTAAACGGGACGAGTCGACTATTATGGGCATTTTCGACTTCAATTTCGTAGTAGGTAGCTTTAAAAAAATTACACAGAACCAGTTGTTGGAAAGTCAGTTTTAAGAATATTTAGATGAATAAATATCTTTTTCACACAGCGAAAATGAGATGTAGTGGGTCTTGATTGCCTTCTATACACGAGAGAGAGAGCAAAAGTGGATGAAGGGATCGAAAGAGTGGTTGGAAAGCTGCTGTTGTTCTTAATTTATTTTAGCGGCTTGGGAAATCTTGATCAGCCCTGGGTACTAAGGTGTGTTGAACTTCTTGTTGTTGCTTCATTTGAGGGCCCTGGACATCGCGATCATTCATCCCTGTGAAGCAGGGCGAGTGTAGAATTTGTTTGATAACCTGTGTTATTGTGGTTGTCTGTAGTAGTAGTGTGTGTGTGTTTGTAATTCAGGTGAGGATTGGAAAGGAGGCAGCCGTGGCCTTATGCTAGGAACCATTTGCCTGCCGTCGAGGTGGGATACCAAGGAAAATCACTTCCAGGATGGCTGAGGCACGAATCGAACTCATCTCTTCTCAGTTTTGCATCACGAGGCTGCATCACCCTGATCCAGCACCCAGACCAGAATTACATTTCTTGGCAAAGCTGGGAATCGAACCCGGATACCCAGGGTGACAGCTAAGAATGCTAGCCACTACACCACGTGGTAGTCTGTTGAACTTGTCTGATAACATTTATTTCACTGATGACTGTAGTAGTGTGCGTAGCTGTATTGCATTTAATGAAATTATTTACCGCCATACAGTACAGAAGAATATTGCTGTTTCATTCAGTGGTTTGGGACATTGTGGTGATTAGCCCCATGTGTTTGTGTATGGAATGGGTCTAATAAACCAAGTTACTAGGGTGTTTGCATGTGGTCAGAAACATGGGCATGGTTCCAAGGATAGAAAACAAAGATATACCCTTAATCCTCGAAGAATGAGATTCTTAGACTATATAGTATAGCCTACTGTTTGGCTGACGAGGCTGAAATCAGGACGACCCTTGAATGGCCAGTTCTGTTCGTTGTGATATGGTGATTTTAACATAGTACGATTGTTTGCTAGCTACCTCACAATTACGATTGTTTGCTAGCTACCTCACAATTACATTAAGGCTATTCAATGAATTACTAAAGTCTGTTGGACTGTGAGAAAAAAAAGTACCGTTTAAGAAACCACCACTAACACAGATATAAGTTGAAATAATTTTGAAATGTATTTCTACTTTGCGTCTTTTAATTATTTTAGTCCAATTAATCTTAGAAATCATGAAACTTTCTTGACTAACAGAATGTATCCGAATACAAATGCTCTTTTACTAAAGCGAAATACTACTAAGTCAACACAATCGTAGTTACGACTCTCATTGTACAATATAAATACGTACAAATGAAATGAATTATTGTTTAATGTATATTTTCCTACATTGAGCATTTTCACTTCATGTTCTAGACGTTGTTTCTGAATATACGAGGGGGGCGTGGTGGCTCAGCGGTCTAGCTGTATGCCTCTCACCAAGGCGGTCCGGGTTCGATTCCCGGTCAATGCATGTGAGATTTTCGAAGTGAAATGCCATGTCCCGTGGTTCGGATTCCACGTAAAAAGGAGGTCCCGTGGCTCATAATCACAAGATTCACGGTCACGTAAAACTACAATCTTCCTTCCTTTCCTTCCTTTGAATATGCGAATACCATGAGATTAAAGGTAGCCGGTGATTCCTGAAGATTCACTCGGAACATACGAAATGAACACATTGACTTAAAATGCGTCTTTGAAATTGTCATTTCTCTTCCATTAAAAATCGAACTAACCAGTCCGTCTTCTATACAACACCAGAGCCCACTCGACTCGCACCCTGTCGAGTTAGTGGCATGACTTGTCCACATGCGTAATGTATTAAATTTTACACACATCAAAAGAAGTTTTGCATATTGCTGGCCAACAGTCGTAGTGGTCTCAAACTCATTAGTCGTTCTTGCGTGCGTGTATATCGGCTGTGTACACTCGCCTGTGTCAATGAGGATAGATCTGTGCGAATGTGCAGCCGACCCGGTGAACGTATGCACGACCAATGGGCTACATCCGAGACCAATACCAACGGGGAGGAGGTGGTGCAATGTTTTGAGGTGGCATCATATGTGGTCACCGAACCCCTCTTGTGCATCCCAGGGCGTATGACATGCATACGTTACAGGGATACTTTCCTGCACCTGTAGTGAATGGCTATGCTGACAATTTCGGCCCAAATTTCACTTTCGTGATAACGCACAGAGCCAATGAATGCCTTTCTTCACGAGAATGGTATCCACAGAATAGAATGGCCTGCCTATTCTCCCGATCTTAATTGTGTAGAGCAGGCGTGGACACTGCTTAATAAATAAATCCGTCGTCACTTTCATCCCAAATATGCAAAACATTTGATGTGTGTATTTACTGCTATGTCATACAATTCGTACTTGTTCTGAACAAGATCTTCATTTGGTAATGTTGGGGGGTCCTGACTCCTCAAATGTATCCCTGCACCCCCACCCCACTCCAGGACTCTACGACATTGAACATGCCACCACTTGTAATAATAATAATAATAATAATAATAATAATAATAATAATAATAATAACCATTATCCAGAGAAGTTAATTTTTATATGGTTTTATATAGGCCTAATTCGACGAAAAGGTGAGTAATAAAATTGTGAAACAAACGAAATATAACCTGAAAATTTGGGCGGTATGGTTGTTGAAGTTTTGTTGTCCCACGTTTCACCACTTTTATAAACATCTAATTAGTTCTAATTGATTTATGGAGGTCCTTGCTAATAATTTATTGTGTAGAAGAACTTAGAAACACTGTGTCAGCAGCCTAGTTACCCCAAGTTCGTCATGAATTTGTCTTGTCGAGCGCTGAGCTCATACGCTCGGTGGAGTACACATTGTGAGGCTGGCGCCTTGGAAGATTCCCTAACACCAGGGCTTGAGCTGGACACTTGCTCATTCCTAACCCAAGTATACGGGTACAAGTACCACGATTTCACAAAGCCCCTGAATGAACCATTGTAAACATTGGTACTTACAATATATTTGTGGCCGTGCCAGTCCCTTCACATGCAGTCGCTTCTTTGGTGGGATGGCAGAAGTATCCGTCTGGAAGGAAATTGAAAATATTATTATCATTACTATAACCTTCACAACAGGGGAATAACAGGAAGCAAAGTCAAATAACGAGTTTACACCAGAACATTTAAAATGCACCTAAAGTAAATTCCTAGATTGTGAGTGAATACACGAGCAGCCAGGTACGAGTATTTAACCACATTTTAATATTGGAGATACATTTATGTGAACTGCCCGGAAACGTCAAAATGCTGAAGGCTTCGTTGCAATTGATAGCTGTGGGCGATATGGAGTTCACAGAAATCTACATGAAAATATCAAAAAGAGTATCAGGATATATGTTTAATCGAAACTGAATATCTCGCGAACTTTACAATTAATGGCATCACACACGCTACAGATTTTTGTTTTGCTTGTGGCAAGTCATTTTTTTACTGTATGCTCTTCAATGAAGCTGGAAACTGTTTAATGTCCTCTTTGAAATCTGAGAATACAAAAACGTTGAACACATTACCTTTTACAGTGGTATCATGTGAAAAAACTAGAACACACTGATAGCACGTTCCTGTTGCCAGGGCAGAGATCAGGGTCGTGCAAACCACTAACCGTTTATACCATTTGTTTAAATGACTCTTTTCCTGAAAATATTTCAGCGTAATGATGTTTCAATTTGTTTTTAATATTACTGCTTTTTTAAAACTTTTTACCATCAATCAGCAAAATTCCCATGATAATGCTCAGAATAGGGCTTGATCCAGTCCGTCGACCACTGGGATCCAGCTCTGACTGGCCCAACTCGACCCGACCCAAACGTCCAGGTAATCAGGTGTGAACGTATAGTCAGTCTGGCCACGCCGTAATGTAGGCTAACGGGCCGGGCCAAACTGATTCGGCGTATGGGTGCACTCGATTTGATATACCGTATTCCGTTCCAGAATACAGTGCTTGATAATTTAGTGTATGCACTTTATGGCTGGGTGATTGAATTCAAATTATATAATCATGAAAGAAGAAGAGGTTTCTGCCCAGAGGCTGGTTTGCGCCTTCGAAGAGGCTGTCCTGAGTCGGAGTTTACTTGCGGTAGGGCGGCCTGTTCCTTGCCGCTCCTCCTTCAATCCCCCCCCGCCAACAGCACGCATTCCTCCTGAACAAGTCAAATATCCTCCAAGGACTTTACGCCATTGAATATACCAACGTTTGTAATGATAATAATCGTTGTTGTTCGAGTCTTTGTCTATTGACTAGTTCGATGTGCAGCACTCCATGCCTCACTGTCCTGAGCTAATCGTTTCATTTCTACATAGCTACTACATCCTTCATACGATGCAATCTGGTTAACATATTCTAACCTTGGCATACCTCTACAGTTCTTATCATCGGCCCTTACTCCCACAACTATGTTTGCTGTTCTTGGGTGTTTTAGTATGTGTCCTACTAACGCAGGCTGTTTCCGCCGAGCAGCACGCCAGTGAGCAGCTGAGTACTCGCCGCCTTGTGTGAGTAAACCTGCAATATGCAATACAGCTCTGCTGTAGGGGCGGCCGATATTAAGCGGTGGATACATCAAGATTGGCAGGAAGCGCATGGACTTGTACTATGACCTTCGCCCAGTGACGTTTTGGCTATCACACCCAGTCCCTCTCCAACCGTGCTCCGAGCATCACTGCTGAGTACTCGCGTGAACGCATACTCAAACTCGTGGATTTGGAACAACCTGTAACTAACCGATCTCTTCTCTTCATTAGCAGTCGCCAGAAACAACTCTCCCCGCTCACTCATCTTAATACGTCTTCACTTGTTACTCTATCTACCCAACTGATGATCATTCTCCTGTAACACCACATTTCAAATGCTTCTGTTCTCCTCTTTTCTGCTACGCCTAGTCATGTTTCATTTCCATAGAGAGCCACGCTCCAGACAAAGACTTTTAAAAATTACTTTCTAATACCTAAATCTTTATTTGTTTCCTACAGATTTCTTTTCTATAAAAATGTTTTCCTTGCCTGAGCAAACCTTTTCATATCCTCTCTGCTACGTCCATCACTGGTCATTTTGCTTCCTAAGTAACAGAAGTCTCCTACTTCAATTAGCTTTTCCACCGCCAATTTGACTTCAATAGGGGTTTCTGATTTCTTTCGGCTGCATTTCATTATTTTTGCTTTATATTTATTGATTTTCATCATCATGAATTCTTTCCTCATGACGGAGTACACACCATTTAATAATAATCACTTACGTTATATTTATACGGTTTTATATAATTAGACGGACCAGCCGTGGTGGCCGAGAGCGCTAAATCGCTACCTCGTGCCTCGCTGGCATCGGGAGAGCGTGGGTTCGAATCCCACCTCGGCTGTCCTGAAAATGGTTTTCGTGGTTTCCCATTTTCACCACCAGGCAAATGCCGGGACGGTTCCTTTCAATAGGTCCACGGCCTATTTCCTTCCAATATCACTTCCCTGACCCGTCCAGAAAAGAAAAGTACATGGCCATTGGCTGCATTAATAAAATTATTATATAATTAGGCGAAAGAGATGAGTAGACTAATACAAGTGTGAAACAGATAAAAATGTGGTATTCACCATTTTGAAATACTGTACAAATAATTATTTTGTATTCAATTATTTAGGTCAATGCTAATGATTTTCTGTGTAAAAGGACTTGGATACACTGTGTTAGCAGTCTAGTTCCTACGAACCACGAGATGTAGCGGGTCTTTTCTGCATTCTAGAAACGGGAGAGAGACCAAAAGCGGAGGATGGGTGACGAAGAGAGAGGTCGGAAAGCTGTTGTTGTTGTTGTTGTTAATTCTCTGTAGGGTATATCTTGACCATCAAGCGGTAGCATATTCAATGGCGTTACACCAAACGAGAGAGGTTGACTGTTACTGGCATTTCCGACTTTAATTTCGTAGTACAGTAGGCCTAGGTAGTTTTTAGAAGACATTCTACACAACAATAGTTGTAGAAATCCAATGAGAAACTTAAAGGACAGACGGGGTCGGCCACTGGGTTGGTTCAGGATTATTTAATTCGTTACAACGCGTTCATCAACCTCATAACTTCTTGTGTTTGTTGATTCCTTAGGGACATTGCGACTTTGTGGTCATGTAGCGGTAGCCCCATATATACTGTATGGGTGTGTGTAGAATTTGCCTGATAACCTGTGCCACTGTGATGTCTATACTAGTGTATGCATTTGTAATTAAGGTAGGATTTGGGTATAAAACAGCCGTTGCCTTAAGATAACAACCCGGCATTTGCATGGAGTAGAAACTACTGAAAACTATTTCCAGGATGGCGAGGTAGGAATCGAACTTGTCCGTTTTGCCCACTGATCTCTATACATGGATCGCTGATGGCAGCTCTCCGCTGCACGAGAAAGTACGCCAGGTTGAGCGCGCGGTCCGCCATGTTGGTGTGCCCATTCTCGAGCCATCCTTATGGGGAAGCAATGATAATCTAGTCAATTTTAAAATCGTAATTAATGGTGCTTTGGAACAAATAAAAATATAGAGATATGTCCACTCATAGCATAAGAGCATTGGGATCACTGACACGTCATTCCGAGGTCAGTAAATTTCCGGAATAGCAATAAAAATGAATGTATAATAACGGCTGACAAATATCAACTTAGGTGCTGAGTACACGCAATTAGCGATCAGTAACAGAGTAACGAGTGCAAAACAATTTCTGGAAACTTTCTTGTAAATTGTATAAATATATATACCACGAAATTATGCATTCTTCAAATGATTTACCTATAAACGTAGCTCACTATACACTCGATATATCGTAATCGGTTCTTGGTAATGAATTTCTGTTTCCATGAAATAACGCGCAGTTTAATTTATAAAATGAAAATATCATTTAAGCAAATTGTACGTATTTATGAAACCAGCAAATATTCAGACCTTGTCAATATATCACATAACCAGCAGCTTAATTGCCACAGTAAAAATTACACAAAAATAAATGTACCGGTAGCCTATATAATTATCAGGGTGCGAAATCGGAAAGAATGGTGGAGGAGGGAGAAGGATTACAGGGCTTAATTACTAATCCCAGCACTCTACATCAAATACTACAGCTTTTAATCACGCTAGCAGCACAATAAACTTAATAATAAAGGGAAGTAGATCTAGGCCAAACTGCACTTTAAGCCAAACCAATTTCACTCCTCAGCTCCACATTAAAGTTAACACAACTAAAAACCTACTCAAAATATACTCTCCCCACAGTTTTACAACTATTAAGTGAACTATTCGCACCCTTAACCGAAAAACCCTGAAATGGGATCAAATTTAAAAACGCTATGGCCTAGCCGATCACGTCTGCTTCAGCACCACTGCATATGTATACTTAACTTCACAGTAACTTCAAAATTACGGCTAAGTGACCTGTCTGCCTGAGAAGTAAAGGTATTACCGACTTTCCTGGGATGATGGGTCACCAAACCGGCACTTGAAACTAAGATTTTACGCTTTAAATAACCAAATGCTGAACACTGCGGCATGTTGAAACCTCATTCAGAATTCACATGAACACATAGTACACATTGAAATTGAATCTTGTAATGTACAAGTATACTACTAGACATCGAACCTAAATTCGCAAAATACACTACTACTTCTTTTGCATTAACACAGAACACTCGTGGAACTACAATCAAGAGGCCTGGCCACTGGGCATGGCGTCACTGAATGAGACAAGAGCGCTCTACGGACCACGTGGTCTACGAGCAATATTGCACCATGCGCTCGCTGCCATCTTGCTATACCTCCTGTCATCGTCTATTCGGCTTACTGCTGCCTCAGCTACTAGCCATCCATGTATAGAGATCAGTGGTTTTGCCTCTCGAGGCTAAGTGTACCCCGTTCCAGCCCTCAGATCAGAAATACATTTCCGGGCCTCCTCGGTGACAGCCAAGAATGCTAGCCACTACACAACGAAGCGGACTAACCTCATAACAGAAAAAGGGAGCAGGGGAAGCTCTCACCTTGCGAAGAATAAGGTTATAGACTATACAGTATAAGCTACATATAAGGAGAACCGACAGCTTTAGCCACGCTCGCTAACGCGCAGCACTAGGCCATGGGGAAAAGCTATCTGCGGACTCTGCCGACGTCGGTTCGAGCCCCACCGTCGGCCGTCCTTGAAATAGTTTTTCCGTGGTTTCCCATTTTCAATTCAAGGCTAATGCTGGGACGGTACGTTCTGACAGGCCACGGCCGCTTCTTTCCACATCCTTGCCCAGTTTCATTAATTTCATCTCTCATTAACTCCTCTCCCATGTTTTGCATCAGGAAAGGCATCAAGCCGTAAAATACACCCGCCACATAGACTTTCATCACATGTCATCCCCGACCCCGTTGAAAGCGGGAATAATAATGGGTAGACATAGATATAGACTACAGTATACTGTATAGAAGAATAATCCTGAAGGGCAATAATACAAAAAAATAACTCATATAGTGGAACAGCGCCGGGGTCAACAGTGAAAATAAATTGACCAATAGAGGTCAGAAAAAAATCAATATGGCGGCTGCGCGTAAGTATGATATAATTACCTCTGCGCCAAATACTGTTTTGGTAATACATCTAGACCACCAAATTTTGTGTTGATTTATTAGCACGGTCACCCACCATCTTGAATTCACTGAAGCATGAGTTTTGGCTTACAATGTTTCAATGCTTCTCAAGGTCGCCGTTTTGAAATTATATAGCTGATGACCTTGTGATTTTGACCTTAGACGCTTCCCATACGGTAATTTCCTTCTCATATATTTAGTACTGTTCCGATTATTTGTTTGGTTGGTATGGTACTTGATTTGGGCATTGAACACTCAGCTGGTCGCCATTTTGTTTTCGTTCAGATCGCAGTGATATAAGATATGGTTTGAGGTACCATCTACTAGTGCTAACTCTGTACTTAAGTTTATTCAATTCAGTTACGTAATTTTGGAATTGATAGGGGAGGGGGTAGATGAGGGTTCAGGCATATACACATAGACGAATACAAACATCACCCGTGTAGATCTCATCAGTCTACTTTCATTTATTGCAGAATTTGAAAGTAGGATAAAAACTTGCTTAGCCACCACTTCATTAAGTAACGTGAAATGATGTATGATGCAGACCGTTGATCAAAACGTATAGAGGATAAGAAGAATAATGGACATCGAACGAGATGTACGATGTAAATTTCAAATATTTCAGAAGAGCACATATTAAAACTTGGAGAAAATAAAAGGTTTAGTCTAAATTTAATTTGCTTTGACATAGTAAAGGACAAATTGACATCTAATTTGTTGCCGTGCTGTTTATGGTGGGGTAGCACATCTGAAGTGGAATTCACCGAAATTCCATTGTAATTTGAACAGAGCACTCGCTGCCCACAGAATATTACTAGCTCCAAGAACACTGGGGAAGGGATTTTCACATTCCTCGCTTTGAACTGCTTATTGCGGACCAGCTACCTGCGTGACAGACCAGCGAAGATATCTACACAGTACCTCGCCTGTAGATGAAGATGAAAACAATAATAATTCATAACATGAATTTATAAAAGGAGTCACACCTGTAGAGTGAGCCATTTAAAATAAGAACGCATCCGTCGGGACTCAAACTCGAGTGTTCAATTACGAATATGGCCACTAAAAAGGGGGATATTCCCCATAGAACTTTCTAAACTACTAAAGAAAGATTTTCAGTAAGGAATATGTAACCCAAATTCACGGGTATAGTTGTATCAGTTTTCCTTATCACGCAGTATAATTTTGTAGAACTAAGGGGGTCAACTATTAACGTCATGAACAGACAGCGCACTAAACGAAGTAATACGCACACGTATGACCCATCTTGGTAAAATAAATATAAATTCTGAGTTGTCGATTTCAATATTCTAATAGTTTGCGCAGCCACCATCTTGAATGTATGGAGAATCTTATTTTGCCTTGGCCACACAAGGCTACATATACGGTCCTACCTAGTCACTAATTTTCGTTACTGTAGCTCTTGAGTGTTGAGAGTAACTTTTTAATATTTTATAAATTCAAGATGGCGGCTTTGCATAAAATTCGGGCTCATAACTGTCACGTTGGTAGCAGTGGGCCCATATATAGAACTATCTGAATGTCGAGTACTGTGAGAACTGATTCATAAGTTATTGATTATATTGATTGCATGATTCGCATAGCTGCCATCTTCCAATTATTCGGGTGATGACGTTGTAGTTTAAGTCCCATACGGTTGCTATGTAAAGGATTGGTTTACCAAAATTTGGTATAGATCTGACGATTAGTTTCGTCGGAATTCTATATAAGCATCGAACACTTGGGTGGCCGCCATTCTGTATTCATTTATTCATCGAAATATGAAGCATTACATTAGGGTTTCCTATACCAGTACTACCTTTGTTCCAAATTTGATTAAATTAGATTTCGTTGTTTGGAAATTGATAGGGGGAGGGGACAGACACAGACACATGGACATTTCATTTTTTACAAACATGAAAGTAGGTTAATACGTTTATAAAATTTCGCATGCTGGTATATAAAGCTCTAAACAACGATTTTTTATGATTGATTTTCGCTGCACTCGTATGATGAAGTAGCCAGAGAAAGACCATTTTAGTACGCATACTTCAATTTCGCATGGCCACCATGCTGGTTATGTGCATATCATGTATTTGAAGAATATTTATATGAATAGTGAACCCTCACCATTTCTGGCTTCACTAATTTGGAATTTTTAATAATTCAGAGAGGATTTTATCGCCGCTGTACTGCGCCAGACATCATTCGCACCAAGGCCGTCTATTGCAAAATGTTGATCGCATCTTCCTCCCTTCCCGTTCACTCTACTCGTGGCAATAATAAGTACCGTATGTATCATTAATGGTCACAAGCACGCAACAAAGGCAGTGCCTGCTCAGTCCATTTTTGAAGCTGACATGACGAGTAACTGTTGCATTGTGTTAAATTCTATCTCTATGATTGCTTTAAAAAGATGGGAAGTGTCGTACTGTTGTCCTTGCTAGAATACAGTAACTAAGATGAGTGTTACGGCTAAATATACTGTACATCGCTAAGTTTAGAAGACAAAATGTATTTAGGGATACAGTACATATACAGCCTTTGATGATGTATTGTAACTTTAATTTAATACAGTTTGTACATATTATGAAGTTCACCTAGCCTTTTTTAAACAATTCATACATTGTATATTATATTCCTAATTATAGCTTCAGATAACTAGGCTATGCATGTACTGTACAGTACAATATTTTCGAAAACATATCTATAATTTGGACTTGCTATAATTAGTCCCCATTAGTCCGAAAGATGAGAGTTTACGTTTATTGGCCATAGACCACTATCAAAATGCAAAATTTCAGGTCGATTGCTGCATTTGTTTCGGATATTTTGATAATCGGTGAAATATTCTGCGTTTCTGGCATGTTGGATTGGTAACACTTATTGAATTTTCGAATCGGGATCGGACGGGGTATTAGTAAATCCTTATCATGTTGCATTGAAACTCCTCCAGCCAATCAGAATTCATTACAGAGAAACCTACATACTCACGCACGGACCAAAGGTAAACTCATAAGCCTAGATCATATATGATGAAATCAGACTAAGGGTACGGGAAATTCTCAAAATAGTAACACTTGTTTACAAACGCTATCTCATTTACTGCTCAATGCTGTTGTCATATTGATTCAATAATGTAGCCAAGGTTTGGAGCAGAACATTTACTACAAAACAAGCCAACGCAGAGTCTTCTAATAGGATGTCTCATAAGTCATTTTTTAAAGTTTGGTGTTTTATGAGATAGAATTGGTTTTCTTTGGTTATTAACAGGAGGCCATGACTAGAATTGCGTATATTGCGATAATGTATCAGTCGTCAGTTGTTGAAACAATCACAAATGGAACTTACGAAGTTGGAGGTTAGGGTCCTTCTAAAGCACTACTGGAAACAGGATTACAAAGCTGCTGCCGTGGCTCGAAGAGAATGTGAAGTGGAAGGTGTCGTTAGTAAGCGTGTGGCACAACGATGGTTACACCCTGGAGAAGAAAACACTACAGATTTAGCGCGTTCTGGAAGACCTAAACTATGGGATATTCAGAGTACACGCAGAGTTTTGGAAGAAAATCCGCAAAATAGTATTCGTAGGTTGTGAGAAGAACTTGGTGCATCAAAAGATACCATACATCGCCAGATTAAGAGACTTGGAAAATCAAACAGAAGCTGTAGATCTGTAACTCATGAATTGATCCTTGAACAGGCTCAACTTAGAGTGGATATCTGTCGTCAGCTTATCGGTAACCCAATGGATGACAGATTTATCAAGAGAACTGTCACATGGGATGAATAATGGGTCTATTACCGCAACGCTGACGCCCCGAAACAGTGGCTCAGTGCCCATCAACCTGCCAAAGTCATCGTTAAAAAGGTTCGGTTCGGCCCCAAATTGATGATGTGTGTCTGGTGGAATTTTGAAGGAGTGATTCACTGGGAGTATGATCCAAATGGGCATGTAGTCAATGCGGATCTTTATTCTCAACAACTGGAACGAGTTCATGAAATTTTGAGACGGAGTTAAACGATATAGAGTTCTCTTGCTGCAGGACAATGCGAGACCTCGTACTGCACGAAAAACCACAGCAAAAATTTAGGAATTGGGAGGAGTCTAACTGCTACCACATCCAGCATACAGACCAGATCTTGCACCTTTAGATTGCCATCTTTTTCGATCCATGGCCCATTTGTTGCGTGGAGGAAATTTCGAAAACTTTGAAGCTGTGAAAGCGAGTCTCGTCGAATTCTTCGCATCAAAACCCAGAGACTGATACCATCGCGGGTAGAGAAACCTTGCTGAAAGATGGCTGAAGACCATAGAATCTGATGGTCTCTACTTTGAAAAACAATTTAATTTCTTGTCAACTTTCCAAATACAATTTTTCTCTAAAAAAAGACATTACTTATGAGTAGGGGTGGCGATTTTTAGCATTTTGAAATCAGAGATTTAGCATTTTGGTTTGAACATTTAGTATTTTGTAGCTTTTATACATTTCAAATTTAGCATTTTATAGCATTTTGAAGAAAGAAAACCACAAATTTAGGTAAAATCTAACAAATGAATAATTTTGAAAATACATTAATTTGAATTAAAATCACACTTGTACCCAAATTTCAATAGTGAGATAAAATGCATGTAATAAATTATGTATTTATTCTAAATTAATTAGGTTAATTGTTTGAAGTCAAAATATTACACAGAAATATATTTGAACTGATGCAAAATCAGAATAATACAGATGAAATACACAAAATCAACTCAAGTCTTGGTTCAAAATCCGCCAAAGTGGGTACGTGCATGGAAATTCATGAATTGTTAACATTGTTGAATGAAATCTTACAGCTGTTTTACAGACATTTCCGGTAAAGAAGCGACGGACGGGCGGGCGGGCAAAACGTGCAGGAGGATTACTTTCCACAATCCGAAGTAGTACAATTAGGTCTTCAGAGAAGTGTTCCTATACGAAACGTTACATATAATTGCACTAGTAAATTTAAAAATAAATCTAAAATAGCACAGTTTTAATAAAACAAATCCCTAAGAAACAATCTCTGAAAGAGTGAAAATATCTACTGTAGACTTGACATTTTGGAGATTTACCACCCTTAAAGGATCTTTTCCCGCTGTTCTTAAAAAAAAACGCCAGGAAGCACTATCAGATATGTGACCTAGAGGGTCATTAATAAAATGCAATTAAGCCCGTTAACTACTATTATTGTAACAATATTCACACTTACTCGTTACTATTACCATGACGAATAGAACACATAGTGTTATCATCACTGACCGAGTTCAAGCGCGCCCCGCTGTTGGCTAGCGCTAGCGGCGAAGACCCCCAACGCTACACAGTCAGCCGCAGTCAGCTGTTCAAATATGGGATACGTGCTGGGCTACGTAAACCTCTTTACGAAGGCTGCGGTTACGCTGATTACAGCGAATTGTTTGTTTAGACTTATGAATAATACTGTGAAAAAGTTTTTTAATATTCTCAGTCCCCTTCCGTTAGTCGCGTATTGGTCTGACAGTTCCGTGGTTCGTTTTCGTTTTAATATCAAGCCAACAGTTCAAGTTATAATCTTATCGTCTCGGGACATCTTACACCATACCTTAGCAAGCATTTTCCTGGAGTTGTGAAATGGCGAGCCTAAAAGTAACTCTGCACGAGTAAGATGACGAATCGCTAGTTCATGATTCAGTAATTTCAAAGGAATTTGTGACTTATACTGAAGACAAAGTTGAAACAAGATCCGAAGACTCGGATACTGAGCATGATATTGATCAGGAGGATGGTAACGGAAGCGAAGAATTGGATGGCCGTTTATTTTATTGGCAGGTTGGCCATTATTATTATTATATATCCGTCTCATTCTTGGCTATCACCGCGGAGGCCCGAGTCGATTCCCAGCTCTGCCAAGAAATGTAATTCTGGTCTGAGGGCTGGAACGGTGTTCACTCAGCCTCGTGAGGCAAAACTGATAAGAGGCGTGTTCGATTCCTACCTCAGCTATCCTGGAAGTAGTTTTCCGTGGTTTCCCACTTCTACTCCAGGCAAATACCGGGATGGTACCTAACTGAAGGCCACGGCCACTTCCTACCCAAATCCTACCTCAATTTCGAATACACATACTAGGCTACTACCGAAATCACAATGACACAGGTTATCAGACAAATTCTACACACACCCAAGCACACGGGGCTACGTGACCACAATGTCGCAAAGTCCCTAAAGAATCAACAACTATTATTATTTTAGGCCTATTATTATTAAGACGGATTATATATTTTTTCGTTTTAAGTAACGATGGCACGAATTAGAACAAGTAACCATGGAAGGCTGCTTTCATTCCTTATCCTACTGAGCGCTTTCGTGATTTTACCTCAGTGGATAGATTTTTCGGTGAATTTTGAAAAATGTGAGGTACTATTCCTAGTTTTAATTTCCACTTCACGAGAGGACGTTCCACGTTTTCGCAGTTCACTAAGAAACAGTCCGCCTTTATAAAAAATAAATCTTCCGAAAAACGCACGTCACAGTTTCTACTTTTGATCGACAATTGCTTATCTTTGCGCGGAATAACTCTCGCCCATTTCGCAAACAGATTTGTTTCTTTTGGTGGTGTGAAAAAATGTCTACAATCAGATTTTCTTCCGTAACCCGATTTACATCCAGGAACGAAACAGTACGACATTTTCCCGAAACAGCAGAAAATTTAGTTGTTTGCACACACCAAGTACTGCACAGACATTCGTAAACTATTAAAAAGAAACAAATTCTCTCGCATAATATGACCTTCTCGCGCACACGATATTACAGTAGTAACCTCGTGGGCTACTTGTCTCACGTGCTTATGGTTCGGCGCGACTTCCGTGCCACACACAGGCTGGACCATGAACTACAATGCTTAAGGAGCGGAGTGATGACACTGTTTATTTCTATTAGTCATGCTATTACTGAGAGCTCGTCCTGTCAGTAAAATATTTGATGTCGAATTGCAGTAGGAACGAGACAGACATTTTAATGAGCAAGAAGAGACGATGGCAAGCAATGTCAATATTTCTTAATTTTGAGACGAGAGAGGAAATGAAGCTTTCAGTGTTTCTAGAAAATCCGAGGTGGTTAAGTGCTTCTCCAATTAGTCTGTCGACAGAGGACAAAGAAAACAGAAAGAACATAACAAAGAAGTTGGACAGCAGAAAAAACTTTGAAAGAGACTATTAGCTTTTCCATCAACCAGAGAGAGACAATCAGCTGAGAACACGTTGTTCATAAAGTACAGCAAAGCTTGTAGTTTTACGAGACCATTAATCTTGCGATTGTGAGTCACGGAACCACCATTTTGACGGGGAATCCGAACCACAGGACGTGATATCACACTTGGAAAATCTCACATACATTGACAGGGAATCGAACCCAGTCTGCCTTGATGAGAGGCAAGCAGCCATAAAGTAGAGCACAATACAATACATTGGAGAGGAAACAGAATTCACGCACGGTATGAATAACGAAATGCGATGCGTTCAAAGTCCCTTTTAACTGCTGCGGCTTTGAGGGCACGGGAGTGTCAGGATTTTGTCCAGGAGAAGATCAATAGCGTGCCAGTAAATCCAACAGACAATCCACAGTCTTAGGTTTCAAGGCCATTGCTAAACCCTCTGCACCTCTTACCCCAACCAGACGGTGCGATTTTAAGAGGGAGATGTGTGGGGGTTGTGTCGATAACATATGTTTATGTCCTTGCTCCTTGAAGCAACGTAGATTTTATAAAGGATGGAAGGAAAAAATAGACGCAATTTCTCCAGACATTAATAAATTCATGAGAAAGCACTCAAACCCTATTCAACATCAAGGCAGTCTGGGTTCGATTCCCTGTCAACGTATGTAAGATTTTTGAAGTGCGATATCACGTACTGTGGTTCTCCTGTTTACTTAATATTATCGGTATTTCTTTTCTTTTATTTTATTTTATGATGAAGACGTTACAATCACCCAGTCCCCAAGCCAAGGGAATTCGCCATAGGAGATTAAAATACCCAACGGCCAGCCGGTAATTGAATCCGGAACCTTTCGGCCTAGCATGTTAACTGCTGAGCCACGGGGCTGAACCAACGTTCAGAACATTGAGTAAGGGAGCGTATGCAACCAGCTCATTAGGTACCTGATATGGACAATAATACAAGACGCTATCCTGTAGAGCAGGGGTTCTCAAAGTTGGGGTCGCCTCCGCCCCCCAGGGGGACGCAGAGAGTGATAAAGGGGGAGGGGGCTTTGATTGAAATATTTTTATTTCATATTCTGTAACAAATATTACTATCCTCCTATTCATGAACCTACCATAGGCAGGTAGCTCCCAAGACCATTCGAGAATAATAAACTCGCTCCTTTGCTGTCTTATTTCACAAGAACTGACCAGTAGATCCTGCCAGCAGGAATTCTGAGAAAAGGTGGCGAGTAACATTTCCCACACAGCTCCCTTTCACTCGCCACCCGCAGTGACACCCCCTTACCAAACACTTAATGGCAATAAGCCGCTTGACAATGTGACCGCCACTTTCTTTCAAGAATGGATTCCAAGAATGGATTATTCTACTTCTGCCGTTGCCGATTCGAATTCAGCTAGGCCTTTCCTGTCAGTTCAAAGACAGTGAGTGAACAGGTGAATTCTAGTGCGTGGTTAGCCAACTTTACAATAAGCTGATACGAGTGACGCCATTATCCATGGATAACTGGCTTATTAAAGTGGTAAAAAGGGACCCCATGAAATGGATAGTGCCCTCCTTCGAAATAAAAAACAAGGTTCGAATTTAAACAAAGTCCATTGTTCCTCCGCGTCTACCTCTGCTCCCATCAAGATTATTAATTCTACACACAAAGTGAAAGTGCATAAATATCAAGACGATTATCTGAGATTAGGCTTTACCAGCATTCTTTCGAATAATAATCACGAACAACCTCAATGCGTTCCTTGTTCGGAGATTTTAGCAAACGACAGTTTGAAGCCTCTGAAACTTAAGAGACACTTGCAGACTAAACATCCAGACTGTGTAAGTAAACCTTTAGCATTTTTTAAGCGCCACGAGCAACAACTAAAAGGAAATGTTAGATTCCTAAAAAAGCACGCAACAGTTCCTAAGAAAGCGCTAAGAGCATCCTTGGAGGTATCCTATTTAATTGCAAAATCTTAATCACCACATATTATTGGTGAGAAATTACTTCTTCCTGCAGCCGTAAAAATGTAAGCGATCATGCAGGGAGAAAACTTCGGCGAGTTTTTGAAGTCGATACTCTCCCCTCCTTAGGTAAATAAATTTTCGAAAAATTTTGAGGAAATTTATTTCAATAATTTTCATAAAAAATCTCTTTTTTTCTTCATTGTCGAAGCCATCATAACGTTTATCCGTACCTTCTGATCTTTATTCCTTTAAAACCTCACGATAATTTGGGTTTTTCCACCTTTTAAGTCATATCCGGTAATAGTGTAGGTTGGGTACGCTCTGTCCCTACCCTTTCTTTCTTTCTTATTTGTCTGGACTACAAGTTTCCAGAACATAATTCTTCGTTACGGGTGTGGTCTATCCCTACCCGTTTCTTTATTTCATCATTCTCTCTTCTTAAATTGAAATTTTCCTTTTCAACAAAATCAATTATTTCTCTTATCTCACAATACAGTTTCTCTAATTCGCATTCGCAATCGAATGGTTGAGCTCTGTTTCCTTGTTCTACCTTACTATTGTTTCTATCAAAAGTGGATTCATCATCTCTAAATTGTTCCATAACCAGGGCTTGTTCATTTGCTTCATCGAAGTCTTCGGGAGGGTAATATACTTTTAAATTCGCTGAGTTCATGGTCACTTCGTGATTCGTTTCACAGTGCCGAATTCTATAGGCATTATTTCTTAAATCTCTTATTATTTGATACGGTCCGTGGTACATTTTCTGGAACTTCTTGTACACGCGGTTCCTTGGATCCGAAATGGCTGGTCTTTTCACTAACACCATTTCTCCTGCTAATAGTGGTCGGTGATACCTCTTGTGTCTGTTTCTTCTTTGCCTTCTATCAGCTTGAGATTTTAGATGCTCAAAGGCTCTTCTAATGCGTACATCTCTTCCAGGCTGAGCGTCAGCTGGCCTAGGAATGACCAGACTCCAAGGTCTCTCTGGTTGCTCATTCCTATGTAACGTTATTGGTATCTCTCCCGTAGATTCATGGATTGTGTTGTTTATACAAAATTCGATAATATCCAGGATATCTATCCATTTCCAATTTTCCTCGGCACAGTATATTCTACAATACTTGGCCGTCTCCCTCATCACTCTTTCCACAGGATTTGCCTCAGGATGGCGAATACTTGACAAAATCTGACGTATTCCAAGTCTCTCTAATTCCTGTCTGAACTCAACACTTGTAAAACAACTTTCGTGATCCGACAACAAATTCTCGGGTTTTCCCAGAATAGGTATCACTTTTTCTTTGAGTCGTTTTAACACCTGTTTGGTACTAGTTTTCTGTATGGGAGCAAGGCCAACCATTTTTGTGAAAACATCCATAGCCACCATTATGTGTCGATTTCCTCGCCTAGCCTTTGGCAAAGGTCCGAAATTGTCAATAGAAATAATTTGACCTGGCCTCTCGGGCAACAATGGTATTCGCTTTTGTCTCATCAAAAACGCATTTGGCTTAATCCTTTGATATAGATCACATGTCTTGAGCGTATCCCTTACAGTTTCTCTCAGTCTCGTCCATACAAATGCTTCTTTCAGCATCGAGACTGTTTTGTCAACTCCCATATGTCCAAACGATCTATGGGCTAACCATACCATTCTCCTCTGCAGAATAGCAGGTACAACGATCCTTAATCGTGTATGGTCAGAGTCCACAAACTTATATAACAATCCATTAAAGAATGTGTAATCCTGAGCTATCTTATTAGCTTCAGTGTACGCCGGTGTTCCCCTTATCAAACTCCCTTCCAAGAAAGATATGAGCATGTTCATCCATTGATCCTCACGTTGTCGTTGACCAATGCTTCTTAATTCATTCAGAGTACGCTGATCCCTGTCTTCCAAATCAATAGCCATTACTTCCTCTTCTGTTGGCTCTGGCTGTCTACTTAAATAATCTGGAACTACATTTTCTTTCCCTGGGCAATACTCTATATTTACGTCAAACTGTTGAATGTATAAAGCCCAACGCATCAACCTTTGACTGGATAAATCCGTCTTCATCAAAAAGGTTAAGGCTTTATGATCAGTCCTTAATGTGACTGGGAACCCATATACAATCTTCCGCCAATATTGCAGCGCGTGCAATATCGCTAACAGGTCGATCTCGCTGATTGTATAATTTTTCTCGTGTGGTTTCAGTCTCCGACTTGTGAAAGCTAGATAATTTTTCTTATCAAGGTTATCCGGGTTTTCCTGATATAGCATTGCCCCTATTCCAATCTGGGATGCATCTGTTTGTATAACAAATCTCTGATTAAAATCAGGATATCCTAGCTTCACATAATTTAAGAGCATTTCTTTGGCCTCTATAAATGCTTTTTCTGTTTCTTCCGTCCATTTCCACTTGCCCCCCTTCTTCAGAAGGTCCTGTAGTGGTGCAACAGTTCTGGTGTATGACGGACAATGTCCTGAGAAAAATCCAATCAATCCCAAAAATTGGCGAACGTTTTTCACCTTCAAAGGCCTGGGAAAATCTCTTATCGATTCTAATTTGCATGGATTTGGTTTAACACCATCCTTATCTATCACATGCCCCAAAAATGTAACTTGTCTCTGACAAAAATTTGATTTATTCAAATTAATCTTAAAGTTAGCCCTTCTTAAATCTTCCAATAATTTCTTTAATTTTTTCAAATATTCCTCAATGTTTTCTGAGGTAAGCAATATGTCATCCACATAACGAATAGTGCAATCTTTCACTTCCCCTGACAGGTTTCGATCAAGCGCTCTTATTAAGGCGGATCCCGCGGTCTTCAAACCAAACGGACATCTCTTGAAGCAATATGTTTGTTGATCGAACTGAAATCCAGTTAAGAGACTGGTTTTCTCTTCCAGTTCGAGATGATGATACGAAGAAGTCATGTCAATATTTGTGAATATCTTCTTGCCTTTAAATTTCCTCAGTATTTGTTTTATGGGTGGTGCCGAATAATTTTCTGGTATGATTTTCGCGTTCAAATTTCTGGCATCCAAACACACCCTTACTGAGCCATCCGGTTTACTCACAATTACTAATGGACTAACATATGGTGTCGCCATCTTTTCTATAACACCTGCATCAATCATCTCCTGCAGTGTTTTCTTCGTTTGTTGGTAATGTTTTTCTGCAACCGGGTATGGTTTTTGTCTGAACGGTGCCCAATCATTTACCTGAAATGCGTATTTAAAATTCTCAATCTTTCCTGGCTTGGAATCAAATACGTCCCTGTAATTCAATAGTAATTCCTTTAATTTTTCCTTGTTTTCGAGGTCAACCTTAGCTTCCTCTATTTTTCCTGACAGGTTGGTTTCGAACTCAGTTTCCAAACTATCTTCAAGTTCTATATTTAGGACTTCAAATATCTTTTCTATGTCCTTACAACCTTCCTCAGTTGCTTCTTCCACATGCCATGCTTCTTCCACATGCCATACCTGTTCTCCTATCTTTGCATCCTGTTCCTGTAAATTAATATTTTGTTCGTCCACATCCTCTCTTTGAATCCTAATGCAATTTTGCACTAGGTCTATGATGACCTTGTTCTCACGGATAAAATCAATACCTAATATGACATTATATGGCAATTGATTTACCAGCAAAAAGCATTGCGAAATTTCAGTGTTAACCTATGATCAAATCGATGTATACTTGAAATTTACATGTTAAAGATTTTTCAGGAATAATTCCCTTAATCTTCACACTTGAGGTGGGAATTTTCAATACGCGACCTCTTGTTTCCAATTCATTTAAGAGGGTTTGCGTAATTAAACTTATGGTTGATCCAGTATCAATTAATGCCCTGACCAGTAATCCTTCTATCCTTAGCATGATGATAGGTAGTTCTCTTCTAATAGGTGGGATTCCTTCCACATCTTCTTTAATTAACTCATCTGGTCTTGCTATCCAATTCACAATCTCTACCTCCTCCCAGCTCCTGGTGTGTTTCCACTTTTGATGATTTAATTTTGAAGTTTTTTTAAATCTTGAGGGCTTCCTTTCCCCTCATTCTTCAATTGAGCTTGTAACTCCAAGCTTTGAGCTCCTTCTAGTCGGTCGGGTGATTTTCGGTTCTTTATTGCCTCACTCCAACGGACTCTGCGTTTCAGGTTCGTCTGTTCGTTCATTCATGTAACGGAGACTTTCCTGATATCTTTCCTCTATTTCGGCCCGAAATTCATCATTTCTATCTTCCGGCCTCACATTCCTTCTGGGATAATTTTCCCATCTCTTTCTGTTATCCTGCCTCTGATTATTATTGTTATAGGGTCGATTCTCTTGTTGCCTATAACCCGTATTTCTAGGATTCCTTCCTCGATATCCTCCTCTATAGTATGGCTGTATTCCCCTAGGCTCTTGATGTCCATATTCCCGACCCAGTCCCTGAGTATCAGTACTAGTGGACTGATTTCTGGTCGATGGTTTCTCTCTGTTTTCTTGACTGCTGGCCATATGTACCTGTTCAGTCTGTCTTGGATGCCTGGGAGTAACGTGTGAAGTCGTCATATCTAATTGACGTAAAACGCTCTCCACTTCCACAGCACTTCTGGCTTTAGATGAGATTAACAACCGCTGGATCTCATATGGAAGTTGTCTTGCAATGGCGGCACACAGGTCGTTCTCAGCAGGAGCAATGTCAAGTTCCCGGAATTTACACAGCTGAGCGGTGAAAATTCTGAATATTTAGTTGGGGCATTTGTGCTATACTTCCTAGAGTACAGATCTAGCCTCAAATTCTCTTGGACATCTGCTGCCCAATATCGTTTCAGAAAAGCTTCTCTAAAACCTTCCACCGTGTCAAATGTGTACCTGAAACTCCTGAACCAGGTGAGACAATCACCTGCCAACAGCTTCTCAATTGCTCTCAGTCTCCGATCCTGAGGAACTTTCATTTCATTCAAGTACTCTGCGACCTCCTTCAACCAGTATTTAGGAGTAATTGACATATTATTTCCCGTAAACTTCACCGGTCTGTCCTCATTTGACTTGATGATATTTATTATTTGAACATTTGTTTGGTTCATATAAGGGGTAGACATCGCCATCGGATATCCTGGGTTCTTATAAGGGCTCTCCCCTCCTAAGTCCCTATTTTGATCTGTGCCTCGTTCATGGGGATCTACCCATCCTGTCTTTTGAAATTCATCCTGACTTTCAAATTCTAATTTCCTTTCTCTTCGGGCACTTTCCTCATTAGCCATGAGTTGAATTTCCATTTGACTGTTCTTGTGTTCAGTCCTTTCCAATCGGGATCCTAATTCATTCTGAATTCTTTCTTGATTCTTTTTATTGTTTTCCACTGCTCGTTCGAGTTGGAATTTCTCTTCCCTGAAACTATCCCTGATTTCAGCTAATTGATCTTCTACCTCTTTCTTGATGACCATGACCTGTTCTTTTATAATTTCTGGCTTAACGTCACCTATGGTATCTAGGTCTTCTCGTATCTCCTTTATTTTCTTCTCCATTTCTTTTTGTCCTTTGACCATATCTCCTTTAATTTCCTCAAGCTTTTCCTCAGTTTTCCCTTGGCTCTTAGACACTATCGTCAATTCATCTTGGACCTGGTTTACTTCGGTATTGGTTTTTCCTACTTGTTCCTTTAATGTTCCAATGGTTTCCTGAACCTCATTAATACCCTTACTTATTTCATCTATCTTCTGGGTATTTTCCTTATTTTCTTCATTTCGTTGCTTTCTTTCTCCCTGGAGATGCTCTTCATATGTACCTAATCTCTTATTTATTTCCGCTTCGTACTTCCTCAATTTATCATCTACCTGCCCGGTAAAATGATCAATCTGATCTTTCATACCCTGTACATCTTAGTGATTCTGACTCTCCATCTCATTTACTTTGGCCTGAACTTCATCGACTTTTCCCTCGAGGTTTCCTATTTTGTTCTCCACCCCTTTAAATTTGCCTTCTAGCTTATCAAGACTATCTTTTATCTCATCCCGGGACTTTTCACAAATATTGCTGTTAGATTCTATCTGAGCTTCTAACTTTGCCTGCACACCTTGGATCTGGGTTACAAGTTCATCTTTACATCCGTCTACATTCTCTTTACAAGTTTTTTCCATTTCAGCTAATTTAGTTTCCATAGAACCAAATTTATTTTCCATGGAACCAATTTTATCCTCTATAATTTTAAAATTATCTTGACACTCCTTTTTGGATTCTATACTATTTTTTTCTATAGTACTTATCTGGGTTTTCAACCCTGCATTAAATGTGTTACTCTCACTTTGAAATGCCTCTAGCTTGTCCCCAAATGTTTTATCCAATATTTGAAATTTGGACTCTATATTTCCTTCTATACTTTCTCGGAGTTCATTTGACCCCTGTTTTATTCCCCCTTTTAACTCATTTAACTTATTCCCAAATTCAGTGTCAAAATCTTGAAATTTTAACTCTATGTTTTCTGTCATACTTCCTTGGAGTTCATTTGACTCTTTCTTTATTTTCTCCATTATATTACTTTGTATTTTAATCTCCATGACCTCTAGTTTGGTGTTCATGGCTTGACTTTTCGAAAAATTATCAGCTATCATCTTCTCCTGAAACAAATGTAATTTATTTTCAAGTTTAACTTCCATTACTCCTAGTTTATCCTCCAAAACCCTGGATTGTGCTGAAAAATGATCTGAATTCTCTGTTTTTATACTATCCAACTTACTTTCTATCTCAGCCTTCAATGTACTATTCATGTTGATACAATCGGCTTTTGATTTATGGATTCTAACTTTTTGTTATTTTCATCCTGTTGGAGGCCCAATGTATTGTCTATCGTTTCAAATTTATTGTTTATAGCCTCCAACTTTTCCTGGCTATCGGCTTTTAAAGCGTCCAACTTTTCCTTGCTATTGGCTTTTATAGCCTCCAACTTTTCATTACTATCAGCTTTTAAAGCGTCCAAAAGCTCCTGCCTCTCTTCCCTATTCTCTTCTTTTGAAGCTTTTTTACTTTCCGTACTTATTTTTATCATCTCCTCCCTATTCCTTTGGAAATGCTCATCCAAACACTCCTTTATCTCCATCATCGTACACATCTTATCCACAATATAAAAATACAGTGGGCTACTATGCCACATCGCTGGTACATGCTTGAGAGATGGTACCACGAAACCTTGTGTCCCAATTTTTACCTTGGTACGGGTGTTTACTAAAACGTACCCTTTTGATCTACTCATTCAATGTCAAAACCTTTATGGAAGTATTTAAAAATTCAAAATTTCGAAAAACCAATTTTTTTCAGAAAAATGAAAATTTTGATTTTTCAAGAAAACTCGGGTTTTCCCTAGGAAAACTCATCCCTGCGTACTGGGCGCCAAAAATGAAATGATTTTATGGGGGGGGGGTTATTTATATTTATTCAGGGCTGCTCGGTGTGAGTTTCCAGGGACCCATGCGGCCAGTTAACATTATATGTTGTAGCTATTCCTATCATTACTTAACATAATATGACCTGTGTTCCTCTAATTATTAATCCAAGCACAGTACTTCTATGCCCCCCTGTGCCCTTTTAGCAAGAAATATGCAAATCACAGTATGCCAGCAATGCTCAAATCGGGATTTTCGGGGTAATGGTATGTTCTCCCACTCTGTGACTTACACATTTTGGATTAAATAGAGGATACACTTCCAAAAATAAAAACAAAATCAACTCCTATTATAAAACATTTAATTAACCAAGTATATGGCGCTACAAACAAATTAAACAAATAAACTACTGACCAATCCTTCCAACTTGTTCAAAGTGAACAAGGAATGCATAAAATCAAACTAATGTTATATTAAAATACATGATTTCCTTCAAACCAACAAACTTATAATTCTTTTCACTTCCATAAAGTATCCCTTTTAAAATTCACTACAACCACGAGCTCCAATGGCTCGATACTTCCCACTATAAACTGTGTTATTCTTTTACACACCTCAATATCTATTTTATGAGTTTCTTATAATCAAAACAACATATAATCTTATTCAAGGTAATTGTTACTCCTTTACTTAAATTTTTGGGCATTTCACAATGTTCTCATGTTACCACCTCTCTCAAGTTAACAAATTCACTACAGTGATTGGGAAAAATACTTGTGCACTCCCGAGTTATAGAAGACTACTTGAACAAAGTCAAAAATTATGATCACTCCCGAAATCTAATTGTCTTCATTGAACTCGTGAAATCCTACATCATTATCTCATTACATTAGGGATTTATATTTATTATTATCTGTCTTAAAAGACCATCATCTCATAAGAAAGCAAACGATCTGAACTCGCAAGCGGCAACTTTCATCTACAAGAACCTCGGTTCGAATCCCGGGTCATTAACAACTCTAAACATTCATGGTTTATTATTACTTCAAATAGACGGTTCCCCTGACCTACCATACTTTCAATAGCGAGGGGTTGGACCGTGACAACCGACTTGATTTATTGCCCGGGAGGGAGACCCTCAGTATCGCCCACACGGGACCGCTCTACTCATGCTTTAAAGCAGCTATTTCTCAAACACAGTTCTCTGAACAGACCTGGCGTTTCTTTCATTCATTTAAACAACATTATTTAGGTTCATAGACCACTTTCGTAACCTTGGCATTTAATAATTATGAAGTGTCATCATTGATGGGTAAGAATAATTCAATACAACAACAATATTTAGGGGCTTCAACAACTATACGAGTCTGGGTTCGACTCTCTCAACTGCCTCGGGAACCAATCCCATACTGGAGGACTTTACAACAAATTAGCGGCTTAGGGCGACCTCGGTCTAACCTGCGCTCATCAATACAATAATTCGCACCCATTATACAACTCCTCGTGATCTACATCACTATATGGAGGACTTATCATCAATTACCGCAGTCAACTGTCCCTCACAATTAATTTACCAAGTGTATTTAGATTCAACGCCTTCCTAGCGTGACAATTTACTTTAATGCGCGACAATGCGCTATACATTACTTTAAGGCCTAGCGTCTTCCAGAGAACTGATAAATTCAAAATCATCATTTGATCTATATCTCAAACTTTCATATTAATCCTCTCCCGTGACAATAATCGCTATACTTTAAGAACATGTATTCACTTCATGTCTTTATTCCTTTACAAAAGCTCAAAAGCTATTACTTTCATATAATTCAACTTAATCTTCATTTATATAGTTTTTATTATTATTATTTTTACGCTTGCTTTCATAACATTTATCAAATACACTGATATTTTATTTCATACATTTCCTCTAAGGATTTATTCATTTCACATAATCATTTTATAATTTCTCAATTTTTTAGTTGTTCAGATCGCGCTCCTATTCTGTTATTTGTTATTCAAAAACATCCCTATTTATCATTCTCAGGTGGATTGTACACAAATATTCCCCCAACACATAACATAATGAAAATAGTTACTTACATGTTCAGACGGTCCATTACCGTGCTTTCCAACGATGTTTCATTTTTGCCCACTATTTGTGATTACACCATCGTGCTCAAATTCATTTCATACACTGACATATCTTGACACACATATACTTTATATACCTTAAACACTGGTAACATTTTAAAATACACTTCGGTATTCTTCTATTACACACAATAAAATCACTGAAAAATTACTATCTAACACAAATTATATATATTTACACTACACTGATTCTAATCACTGAGGCTTTGATTAGGCCTTGCACACGTGATATTTGCTTCCCCGTCTCCAAGGGTGAAACTAGTAGATGTCGGCTTCCTATCTGACCAGAATATGAAAGTCTCGAACACTCTACCCCTCCCTGGAATGGTACTTCTTCGAATCCGGTTTCCTGATGATCGGCTATTATTATTATTATTAGCTCAAACTTGCTTCTTTCTAGACCCTATTAGTTGCCTAGCGAATGTCTGTCTTGTTCTCGGTCTCCCAAATACTCTATCGGTGACCTATTATTTTCTAGCATCTAATACTACTCATAACGTAGTGCTTTTTATTGTTCGTTCGTTTCCTTGAAACAACGTCTTGAATTTAATTCTCCCTCCTGATTATTCTGTCCTCTAATTCCTATCTTTCCAGAATACTATGCGGACCTTATCTTGTCCGACCCTGATCGGGTTCTTTTAACGTTGATAGAATGTTTGTTTCGCTGTTATGGTACTTCAAAACGTTACGATACACTTGGTCGTTTAAATAAACTGTTATTGAACACCTATCGCCTATTCTTTAAGTTCGCAGCCTACTTCGACTGTAATACTGAACTTTTCACTATAAGACTATTATTGGCGGAACTAAATCCTGTATTAGGATTTTCCTAATTCTCCACACGGCGATACTTTGATGATACTTCTCGGCCACTCCTTACGGGTGCACGCTGGTGATTGATACAGACTATCACGACCTCTCGAGGTCTAGTAAGTACTGCATTCGATGTGATGTAGCACAGTGACGCCCCCTCTGGCTGTTTGAAACTGCATGATTAGCCTGGCCCTGCCAGGGCTTTTATACAAATCGGCGACAAAAATATAAATTCTACGTCTTTTTCGGAACCAACTTTTGAAGTACTGGTCGCACATTATTTAAAATTATATCTCTGGAAAGCTCGTTTTCTAAACGTAAACTGACTTCTTTGCACATGAAAATCGATCGTGCAGTTCTGAGATATTAAATAAAATTTAGTCTTCAGCTGTGTGGGTGTTACAGTTGATTTTTAATTCCCCCCTCCTTGGGTCTCGGGAAACCCCCAATGACGTATGGCCACGTTTGCACTTCTTTCCTGGGCATTTATTATAACATCTTTCTCCACACAAAAATCTCTATTCCGAAATGATTCACAATGCTGTATTTCTTTAGTTAATTTTATTCTTGCAAATGGGTTAAATCTAATTATTCTTCTTCTGGCACAGCTGCGCGGTTGCCATTTTACTGCAAGGTAAGGGCGATTTCCGAAACACACTCTTCGTCACTCGCTTGGAAAATTCCACTCGTTCTATTTATATTCGTGACTGGCTCCTTATCAATGCGTCAGGCATGATCTCATTTCCTGGCCACCTGGCTTCAGTTGATTTCACAACGTTATGCTAGCCTTCTTGTATAAAATCTTTCTATGTTCCTCTGAAGACTGTATATTTCCTTCCTTCCTTTTACTAAAATACATGGATTCGACCCCTTGAACCAATGGTACATGGGTTCAATACCGCTCTCAAATGATAACAGTAACTCGTCGTATTGATGTAATAGCCTCTGACATAAAAAATCAATTGCTACCACGTCTTCATGATGGCCCAAAATTTGCCCTGCAACTTGATGACATTACTGATATCGTTAACAGTGCCCAGCTTCTTGTTTTTGTACGCTACTATCATGGAAATGAAAGGCACGAGGATTTTCTATTTTGTAAAGCGCTGGAAGGGCGGACTACAGGCGAAGATAATTTTTCTCTTCTGAATTCCTTTTTTATTGACAACAATCTCTCATGGACAAATTGCGTTGCTATATGTACTGATGGGGCGTCGGCATTTACTGGAACTAAGAAGGGGTTCAGAGCAAGAGTGAGTGCTGTTACTAATTCTGTAAAATTCACACATTGCAAGATACACATGGAGGCATTGGCTTCAAAAGTACTACAACCGGAAGTCAATAATGTGCTGAACGATGTAATTAGTGTTGTAAATTTTGTGAAAGCAAGAGCTTTTCCATTCTTTGCGAGGAGATGGGATCTACACATGATTCAGTTCTATTGCACACGGAGGTACGTTGGTTGTCTCGTGATCGAGTCCTTCGTCGCCTTGTGGAGTTGAAGAATGAACTTCGTATTTTCCTAGTGGACAGCAGCCCAACACTCGCAACCCTGTTTCTGGATGAGAAATGGCTTCTGATACTGTGCTACTTGGCTGACGTATTTTAAAAACTGAATGAACTTAACTTGTCACTTCAAGGACGAAATAGTAATATTTTCATTCTAAGCGACAAAGTGCTTGCTTTTAAGAGAAAAACTTGAACTTTGGAAAGCCCAGATGGACAAAGGTAACTGTGAGATGTTTCATTGTCTGAATGAATTCCTGGAAGAAAATGAATTAGATAATTTGTCAAATTAGTGGAATTGTCGTAGAACACCTACAAAACCTTCGTCAAAAATTAGAGGGTAGATTTCCACAACCTTCAACTGAGAATGACTGGATTCGCAATCCATTTGAAACAAACGTAACAGCCCACCTGTCAACGGCAGAACAGGAGGAACTAATATAACTCTCAAGTGACAGAATACTTCGAAATGAATTTAAGTCGAAGTCTCTTGAAAAAATTTGGGTGCAGATTCGGAATGAATATCCCATTCTATCAGGAAAAGCAGCGGACCTGTTATTACTCTTCGCTTCAACTTACTTGTGTGAGTCAACATTTTCCGCAATGGCATCCGTCAAGACGAAGCATCGGTCTCGGCTGCAGCCGGAAGGGGATCTGCGGGTTGCTGTTTCAAACATCCAACCAAGACTGGATTTACTTTCATCTCAAATCCAAGCTCACACTTCACACTAACTCCGTAAGTGTCTGAGAATTACCGAATTCTGATCCATGTACACTTCTATTCTCCTGTTTTACTTTTTCATGGTTGAAGAGTTTTAACATAACATTTTACAAATTCACAGTGAAATGTTGAAAATTGTATATATTATTTCTATTGTCGTTTATAAGTCACGAGCTTTCAAATATGAAAAGAATTACTGAACACAGGTGTCATAGCTAAAGAGCTAATTAGTGAAACAAACAAAATTTGCTCAATTCCAATAACTGCACGTGCAGCAGTTGTTTTTATTTTTATAAGCAAAAGTAATACATATGCATGACTTTTTTTTTTACAAAACGTTGTTGTACTTTGATGTGCTCTAAGCATAATGAATTGTGTGTTATTATTATTATTATTATTATTATTATTATTAATGTAACTGGTAGTTGAAATCCTAATTAGGCAGTAGCACACACAGTAGATCTTGTGTGATTTTTTTGTTTTTGTGGGAAGTAGCCTATGAGAAGTGCTAAGAAAGGAAATGAGAAAAGGGGGAGGGGGAGGGTAAGGGGGGGGGGCTAGAAATTTCATGTTTCAGAAGGGGAGAGCGACAGAAAAATTTGAGAACCCCTGCTCTACAGCAGTAACCATAAACAGTGTTAGCGCTGTTTAAATGCCAATGACCTATAGTTACACGTTCAAATATCGATATGTAGGCAACTTTTTTTAGACTATTTTTATTTATTTAAAAAATAGGCTTATGTGATCACATTTCGTCCATGTGTGTGTATGTGTGTGCGTGTGTGTGTGTGTGTCCCTCTAATGACTTCTAAACGGCTGGAGCGACTTCAAGTTCATAGCACCACTTTGACTGACCCCGACCGTGCCCTTCAAATTTAATTACGTCTCACCAATCCAACATGGCGGTTGTGCGAAATATTTAACGAGCATTCTATATCTCCGAAACTATTACTGATATCACCCTGAAATTTTGTACGGGGATAAAGGGCAATACTAGAAGTTGATCTATGAGACCTTCGAAAACCTGGACTACAAAACGAGCATGGCGCCCAAACGAAGTTAAAACTTTTAATTAGACCTTTATCCTGATTTAACCCTTAAAACGCAATTAAACTTGGTACCGAAAATGTTTATACATATTGCAATGCCCTGGTATTTAATTTTGTTCAATTGTTTACATAACCTCAGGATGGCGGCTGTGCTACATTTTAAAATTATGTTTTTATTTCTTGTGTATTAATCATGCGATCGAACTGAACGTTTGAATAATAAACCTACGTAATAATCGTAATCTAGTAGTACATAACTCTATGGCCTACATACACTGAAGAAAATGGAAATTGCAACACCATGAAGGCATTGGTCGTTTGTGTTGATTTTCAAGATATGGAACGATCAAACGATCAGATATGTAAACGATCAAAGTTTCAGACCCATTGGATTGTTGCTACAGGCCTCCCCGCGTGATTGGTCGCGGAGGAATCAACTCCAGTATACGGACTCTGGTGTAGCGTAGTTGACTTGCAGTCGGCGCAGTGAAGTGTTCCCCGTCAAATATGCCTCGACGACAGAGAAGAGCACGCTATCAATAACTGTCGCCGTTTGAGAGGGCTCGGATAATTGGGCTGTATGAGGCTGGATTATCGCTAAGGACTGTCGCTGCACGTGTTGGCTGACAGGCATCTACGGTACAACGTGTATGGCAGCAGTGGTCAAATGAAGGTACCCACACTCGTAGACCTGGCGCAGGCCCAGCGCGACAGACAACTGTGAGAGAGGATCGCCGCATCATTCGGATGGCCCGGATGGAACCCCATGCAACAGCAGCGCAAATTCGAGCAGCTGTGGCACCCCACGTTACACAACGAACAGTTGGTAATCGCCTGCGTGCAGCTGGCTTATGATCCCGTGTCCCTGCATAAGGTGTTTCATTGACCCTACAACAGCGACGTGTAAGGCTGGCCTGGTGTCGAGAACGATCGACGTGGGTCGACGAATGGCATAGGGTGGTCTTTAGTGATGAATAGCGCTTCTGTCTTGCCCGCAGTGATTGCCGGAATCGTGTACGCCGACGTACCGGGGAGAGGGATCTCATTGTCGAGAGACACACAGGGTCAACACCAACCATTATGGTCTGGGGAGCTATTGGCTTTAATGTGAAATCACAATTAGTGCTTGTTGAGGGCACTATGACTGCTCGACAGTACGATGATCGGGTACTCAATCCAGTGGTTGTCCCTATAATGGCGAACATTGCTAATGGGATGTTTCAGCAGGACAATGCCTGGGATCACACTGCACGCATCTCCAAAGAAGCTCTCCACGACATCACAACCTTAGAATGGCCCGCCAGATCCCCGGACCTCAGTCCTATTGAGCATGTGTGGGACATGATGGGTCGACAACTAGCCAACCGTCCTCAGCCATCCACAACTCTGGAACAACTGACCCGTACAGTGCAGCAAGCATGGGCCACAATTCCTCAGGAAGCGATCCAGGGCCTTATTGACTCCATGTCTCGCAGAATTCATCAATGTATTGCAGCTCGTGGTGGGCACATCCTGTATTGATTGTTGTCCAAACTTGCGGTCAGAGGGACCTGAAAGTGTAATCATCGAATCACAACCGAACACTCGTCCTGCATGTTCAATTACAGCAATGTAGCACCACTCCTTCTGGGTGTCGCAATTTCCATTCTCTTCAATGTATATACAAATCAATCATGCGACCATCCGAAATATTTAGACGATTCTCAATATCTATTAATGTATGACAGCAATCGCACTGAAATTTTGTATGTTGATATAGGCTATGAACATAAGCTCACCTGTGGGACTTTCAATAACCTGGTGAGCACAAATCCAACATGGTGGCGACGCGAAATATAAATATTTAAATGGACGTTTCTCGCGATTTATCCATCCGAGTGCAGTGAAACAAGGAATGTCAAATGCTTATACAAATTTTAATCCAATGGCATCTACATTATTTCAGCTGTTTTCATAACTACAAAATGGCAGCTGTGCGAAATTATAAAATCTCGTTTTTATTTCTTGTATCCTAATCATGCGATTGAAGTTTGAATACTACATCTACACAATACTCTTCATATAATAGTGCATAACACTAAGCCTTACATATATAAAAATCCAATATGGCGACCATCCGAAATATTTAGACGGTTCTCAATATCTACGAATCTGTTACAGCAATCAAATTGAAATTTCATAAGTAGGATATATGAAAATAGGCCGTATATTTCTTCACGGAACTACTTGTTTTAAAATACGGGAGCAACTAACCCAATCTTTAACTTCACAATTGCAACTACACACACTGTCACGATCATCACAATAACACAGGCAGTCGACAGGTTTAACAATGGGTTGACAACTTGATATGACTGTAACAAATATATTCATGAATAGTCTAGAATACAAGTTCTTGAAGATAGTACTGCGAAGGGAACCATTCACTGCAATAGCGATGTCAACGACATAAGATGCGAAAGGCCTATACGAGACGGAAGTAACCAAGGAAGAAACGCTGCTCCAAGCAAGCAAGCACCAGTCGATTAAACTTATAATGCGAGCCTGAGACCAACCGGTGCTTACATTTTAATAAAGAAATAAAAATAAACAAACAAATAGCGGAAGAAAACTATTCCACGCCTAAAACGGCAGAGGAAATGTTGGTAAAACAACAAAGGAAAAAGCGAAGCCTGCATCACCCGAGGAGGAGGGCAAATACTTGCGCTTTAACCTGTGAGCATTAACACATTACAAAATACACCCTCTGTCTGAAAAGTTCGGTGAATGGGCTATATTACGAACGGATTGTTGGCTTACCTGAAACAGCCGTTACTATCCTTCGATGTAATCCTCGTGGATGGTTATGCACTTCTTAGAACGGCTGTACAAGTCCTGGCATAGTCTTCCTGAGGGATAGCCTTCCGTTAGGTCGTCACATTACGTTGGATGTCCGAAATGTCCAAAAACCTCTGGCCCTTCAGGGCTTTCCGGCGACCCCAGTCCCCGATACTCCATACTTTGACGCTTGCCTTCGAGGTCGTACCTCAGGCACCAGGTCTCGTCACCCGTGACTATGGTGTTCAGGACGATTCCATTCCACGGAACATTCACCCTTCTCACTGCCACCCGTCTATCAGGTGTGCAAGGCAGGTTGTATAAATTCACGCTTCTCTCTTGCTTTCAATTTAGAGTTTTGACGACTCAAACTGAAGGCTATTACTAAAGAAGACTATGCCAGGAGTTTCCAGGACTAGTTCAGTCGTTCTCAGAAGTGCATAACCATCTACGGGGATTACTTCGAAGGACAGTAGCGGCTGTTTCAGGTACGCCAACAATCCGTTCGTAATATAGCCCATTCACCGAACTATTCAGACAGAGGGTGTATTTGCAAGAAGTACGTGCTCAAAAGAGCTTTCAGAATAATAACACACTAAACAGGCAGCAACCTAACAACGAATGAACCGTGCTCGAAGCCAAGAGTATACAGGACTTCATGCCAAGAAGATGGCTGTCAGGCAAATTACGTGGGTCAATGTGTTAGGAGAGTTCACAAGCGATAAAATGAACACAAAGAATCAATAGAAAAACACATACTGTAGCTAAAAATGAGAACAAACTTTGAATGATTAATTATGAAGATGACTGTCTAAATATGGAGATTAGACGGACGAAACACCAAGATGTCTATTAAATCGTGGAAAGAACGCTTTTCCAGGCTTGCGGCTATGTCCGAGGCAATGAGCAAAGAGAATGCTGCGATTGAATCCAACCCATGGTGGAGTGCCAGGAGGATCATGATGCCTCACTAGGAATCAACATCCAGGACATCGGGAATGCCATCAATTTAGAAGGTCTATGCATAAATACATGAATTTATAGTTGCGTGTGAAGATGATCCAGATTTTCGTTTTTGTGATTTCATGTCCGCGAGGGTAGTATTTGATGATAGAAAAATTGAACCATTTTTACGATGCAGTGCAACTATCCGACATTCTTAAAAATCACATGCAGGCACATTTATAATGTAGTGAAATATAATAATAATAATGAAAATGAAAATCCACAGCCTGCTTCCAGTCTCCGACCGGGTCAGGAATGGAATGAATGAAGCCCCAATCTAGCGGCGAGGATATGAAGTGTGCCGGCTGTCGAAACCTGTCGCACTCCTCTGGGGCAATGATTAAATGAATGGCAGGTGGAATGAAATGATAGTGGAGAGTGTTGCTGGAATGAAATTGTGACAGGGAAAACCGGAGTACCCGGAGAAAAACCTGTCTGCCTCAGTTTTGTCCAGCACAGATCTCACATGGAGTGACCGGGATTTGAATCACGGACCCAGCGGTGAGAGGCCGGCGTGCTGCCGCCTAAGCCACGGAGGCTCCTAATAATAATAATAATAATAATATTTCTTTGAAGTATGAGAACACTGTGAGCTACAAATATCGAGAGTACCAATTAGATAGGTCAAACAAGCATTTGTTGATGTTTGGAAATCACTGTTTGGGAGTGAGGAATTGGCAACAATTCTTGAGTAATTACCAGAGGTTGTTTATTATTATTATTATTATTATTATTATTGAAAATGAAGGAAACTAAATTCCATGATATAATGGCAAAGTGTGTGTTGTTGTTGTTCGATTCAGTTCACTGGAATAGACGTCGACTGTTAACTACTGTATCTCCAAGTGGAAATATTTATGTCTGCGTCGGAAACTCATAGGATAGAGTGGTTAAACCACTGATCTGTTCAGATTGCAGTGGATGCAATCCCGTGCTTAAAATTATAGAAGCTTCAGATTATGAAAAAATATATATTATTGCAACTCAAAATAATTGACTACCATTACAAATAGTGTTTATACTTGAAACATCCACAAAGCAGATAGAGTTCAATGACGCTACATAATATGGACATATTATTTAGGCGACTATTGTTGTAAGTCACAGTGTAATATTGGCCCATGTTCTGTGTATAATACCAGAGGCATTTGCTGCATGTGTTTACTTTATGAAAGGCCTATAAAATGAAAACAGCCTCATGAAAGACATATTCTTAAATAATAAATTATTATTAGAGAAGTGATCCTATTGAAAGGATAAATAGACAATGACAAAGAGTCATGGGTAATTTGTGTAAAATAACAACAAAGGTATATGCGGTGGTTAATCTATAACATTTCAGTGAATTTCTATAAAATGTTTGTTTTGATTAGCTAGACATAAAAATGCATCTAATATGTATATCTTTAAGTACGTTCTGTGTGCTCTCTTATATACTGTAGTCACATGCCAAAGACATTGAAAGACAATTACTAGGACTATGTTATTTTCTTTGAGTTGCATTTATTTATGATAGATGAGGATGATATTTAGGGCAATTAGCTTGATAAGGCTGCCTTTCATACAGGCTAGTCCAATGGATTCACTTTTATCGTAACCCTATGGATCGCAGGAGTGCGTTTGATTTCGACTTATTACACTGCTCAACTACAATGACTTCTTATAGTAAACCCATTGAAGTTTATACAATAACTTATTAACAAACTAAAAATCGGTCCTTCTGAAACAATAACAATCGTGGTTAGATAACAATGAAACGGTGCAATAACAAAGCTAACTCTCTTCTAAGTGTCCCCTTTGAAAACAAAACATTGACAAACTGTATCTCATGATTATCAGTATCAGTCTTTAGTAGTCCTCCCCGCACATGGAGGAGGCATGCTCTGAATGAGACCATCAGATTCATCTTGGGGTAAGAGGTCCCACTCCTCTATGGCAGCGTCAGCATACAATTGATGGCGGTAGTCCAAATTTTTGTTGAGAAGTGTATTTCTTAGTAAAAATGTGAGCTATTTTAAAACCTTTGGGTTCTGTTTCTGATAGTTTCGAAAAATGTTCCTCTTATCCTTTACATGGGACGTAAGGACAGTGTGGAATTCAACAACTCGTATAATTCTAAGACCCAGGACGCCCCGACATCGGGATCTCATGCTTACACTGTACTCAGGTCCCTTGCATGCGAACGGTGGCCCGGTGGTGTGCGTTGGTTCGCTACCCAGCACTGGTGGACTGACTGTCACGATATATAATGCTGAAAGCGTAACCGACAACGGTTCAAATATAATTTCATCGAAGTCACAAAATCTATTACTAAAATAAATTCATCCTCATCACTAACCATCTTCGCCAGTATCGAATACTAACAAGGGGAGGATACGATGCATGGGTCACCGATTCGAACGATCTTATAGTACATGTGTAGGACATGGCCAGGCGTATATCATTTGCAAGTAGTAAGGGGCGCTTCTCAGCCGTTTTCGAGAAATTAATTAATTGCAATTACAGTGCGGCGTCCATGTGCGTTGTACGCTAGCAAGAACCCAACGAGCGCGTGGTGCAGCGGTAACATCCCTGCTTCGTAAGCGCGGGATCACTGGATCGAATCCCACCGGTGAGTCTTCGCAGTGTGTTGTGTGTGTTTTTTTTGTAACCATTGCTATTTCCAACCACTACCCACAGCATGAGTCACTGCTTGCGGGGTACGGGGCTGATGGTCGACAGACATGCAATGATCGGAACAGACTGGACCTTCAATGTATAAATGTATACATATACTAGAATACTCCTGACCGTGTACAATACCAATGTATTTGCAATGCCAATACTATACATTATGTAATGTCACAAACATTGACCCGGATACGATGATTTCAGAATCCCTTTTCCGGCTCACCTAACGCGTTATGACAATTGACTGCAAAATAAACAGTATTCACGACACCTACAGTTGTACGATTTGCCAATGTTTACAAAAAAAAACACAACGCAAAGGCTCACCAGTGGGATTCGATCCAGTGATCCCGCGCTTACGAAGCAGGGCTCCTACCCCTGCACCACGCGTTCGTTGGATTCTTGCTGGCGCACAACGCGCATACAGTAGACGCCGCACTTCATTTATTGCAATTAATTAATTTCTCGGAAATGGCTGAGAAGTGCATCTTACTACTTGCACCTGATATACGCCTGGCCATGTCCTACACGTGTAATAAAGATGGTTGGAATCGGTGACCCATGCATCGTATCCTCCCCTTGTAAGCCTTAATAAGAAATCTGAAGATGTTAGTTTGACGATCGAAACGTGCCATTTCTTAACACCTGCCCCACCTGGCGTAATGAGTACAATCAAATGGTATGTTATTCAGATAGAGTTTTACGTTTCCCGCCCAAACTAATTGAACACAGATACGTGTTGACCAACTGAAAAGTTCATAAACTGATTAGCCTTTCATTTCGGAATTCGTAGAAACGCAACTAATGAGTAGAAATCCATGTTATTTGTTAATGGGAACATTAAGTTTGACAACGTTTTAAAATATCAACGATATATTGATACTCCCTCAACAATACTTGAAAGGTCCTTACAGTGGTTTTCAAATATCATGGGAGTTAAGACAGGGAAAGGAAGGAAGTTTTACATGACCGTTAATATCGCGGCCATGAGCCACGGAGTGTTGAGGTATGACACTTCTCGTGACATTTAAATAAGGTGTTCGTGACCTCCTGGTCATCCGCCCTATGTACTTGTGTGGGTGTGAAATCAGGCTGATAACCTGTGTTACTGAGTTGTGCGTGCTTTCAAGTGGGGCTAAATCCTTATGAAGCTGGGGACACTCGATTCCATCCCTCATTCCTGAAATAAAACCCTCCGTGGCTGAGTCTAGACTCGAACGCGGGCTGTATATTCAGAAAGCTACTATACCTACTGTTAGACCACGTCAGTGAAACTCTTGTCTGGACATCAATTCTGGTGCAGTGTTTTGTCACCGTCTCTCTGTATTAATTTTACAAGGGCTGGCAGAATATAAGATAAAATTCCTTTGAATATTAGTGCTAAAATGCTTATCAGATGGCTCCTGAGCTCGCCGAAGGCCTCATCGTAGCTGGAGAGAATCACTAGCACACTTTTATATCTCCAAATACTGTCGATTCCACTCTGGCGTGGAGTTGCCAGGCCGATGTTCCGTATTCTAAAGTTTGCTTGTTAAATCCACAACTGCTGGTTTATAGGGAAACTGCAATTTACCACGCACACTGAACCCTTAAAATTATTACATATCCACATCAAGCAAGCTCATAGACAAGTACTGCGTAAGCCACTGGTTCGAATCTGACCCCAGGCAAGGGTGTTTGGGCTCCCTTGAATAAGTGCATGTCCACATTTCAATCAAGGCAACGTTTATCTAATAATACGCTCACAAATTATAAAACTAACGAACTGTACCTGAAACTTATCTGACTTCAAATGAATTTAAGATACAATAAAGGATAACTGAATATTTATTTTGTTCCTCTTCGGCGTCAGATATTAGACTCTCCTCACGTTTCTTTCGGTTACCATGCTAAATAAATGACATTGTCCACGCTTTCGGCAATCAGGACGAAAACCTTATTGTAAGTGATGATCTTAGTATAGGGGCTGGGCATACTGAGATCATCATCTCCGTACATTGACAAACTCGAAATGACCATTTCTGATGCGGTTACTACAGTACTGTAGATGAGGAATTGCGAGAGTGGGTCACCATCATTGCTCTGAGCTAGACTGTTTGTACTGTGAACTCAAGACAACTGAAGAGATTGCAGAGTGCTAAGTTTCATACTAGTCGAGCAAATCTGACAAAGTTTAATACCTTTTAGGAAATATTTTACCCCCGCTTGATATGTCATACCTGTAGGGCAAAGGGCGACCACAGATTTGTGATTAGAGCAGTGCACGTAGTCTAGGCGGTCTCCTAGGCATGCATATATTCTTTTTAGTCCATGATAACGATTTTGATCCTGGATCACATTGATAATAGATGTATTTAAGGTTATCATTCGGGAGCGTCTCATCTCGGCAGGATTGTTATCATGTACACTATTTAGAAAATAATGTAGCTCAACCAGAAGCAGCCGGCGAAAATGAATGACACTTGGCTCAAGCAATGGGAATGATTATAGCATCAGAGCATTTATGCCGTAAAGCACCACAGGTCGATAGTCTCCTCAGCTCAGAGCGACTACTCCTCTAGCGTGGAGACATGCGATGGTGCGGTTTTTATGACGTCACTGACACTTCCAATGCTATCCTGCTGAGATTCTACAATCGCTCTTGCAGGCCTATTCAGTTCGGAGGAGGTACAAAGAATTCCATAATTCTTGTGCATGGGAAATATACTGTTGTTGTTGCTTCATATAGGGGTTAGGAATATCTTGAACATTAGTATCGATCCCTAGTGCGTGTATGGGCTTTGATAACCTGTGTTACCGTACTGTGAAGGCTGGGCTAATGCATGTAACTGTAATTAATTGGTATACGACCGGGATATGTGTCTTGAGAATTGAAATAAAGTAACATCCCTGCAATTACTTGGAGGAGTGTGGAAGCCTACCGTGAGGTTGATCACAATCAACGCTGGAATTTGAACCTTCCATCTCTGAACACGCAGCTATGTGCCTTAGATTGCTCGAATAGGAGGATATTAAAATTATACCGATGTAAACTTTCACGGGTGGTTAAGCAGTGTTCTGTGAATCATATTGTTGGCCGCTTCACAAGCAATTAACCAGAAATATGAACGAATTTTAGCGCCTTCTGGTAAACCTTTCCTGGTGTCGCTAACGTCTGGTTGGTGGCAGTACGAGAAGCCCCGCCTAATACTCGTGCTATGGTGGGGAACGCTTGTCTGACTCAGGTCTAATCCAGTGCTAGTCCCCAAATTCAATTCGCATGATGGGTCTCAGTTTTTCTATTGAATTTGTGTGGCTGATTATAAATTGTAATTGCTTCTCTGTCAAGTCTGGCGTGATTGTTCCTGCGCCTTTGAATCGAATTACTTGACCTTCCTCCCAGGCATTTTCAGCGACAGCAGATTTTTCTGTGCGGGTTCGATTTCTACCTCAGCCATCCTGGAAGTGGTTTTCTGTGGTTAATTTATTTAACCGTATGGTGATTATAACAAGGAATTCATAAGTCCAGAGTCCAAGTTTTTCAACCACACTACAGCACTTTATGAAAGATGAAACGGTCGCTGGGGCTTCCGGACTAGGCATGAAGAGGGCAGCGCAGGATGATACGGCCCATGGTCTGCTCCTCTCCACTGAATTCACACATTGGAGAATCCATCCAGCCCCACTTATGGTGCAAGAAATTATAGCGTTCATGCCCAGTTATCAGTCTGTTGAGGCAACACCATAGTTTTCTTGGGAGGTCAAATCCATTCATTTTCCGAGTTGGATTTATCTCATGAGCATTAGTACCAGATGTTAAATTTGACCACTCTTCCCGCCAGCTCCGGTTTAGGTTAAAACTGTCCCTCAAGAATCGGCCGGCCAATACACTTGCTGGTTTCCTAGATTGAAGTCATTGTGGCTATGGTTAACAAAATTCCTGGTCAACTGGTAATTAGGGAGATGACCGGATCTTCTTTGTTTCTCTCAGCAGAGCTTCCTTTCACCTCAGGTGGGGTGGTCGGATATGATTAAGAACGGGTAACCAGTGGCGAGGTGTCGACTTTACAGTACCAGTTATGCATCGCATGGTTTCATTCAACTTAGTATCCACTTGATGCACATGTGAACTTTCCAGCCATACAGGGGCACAGTATTCCACTGCAGAGCAGACAAGACTAATACCCGTTAATCGTAAGCAGTCAGCCGAGGCTCCCCATGAACTACCACAAAGCTTGTGTAGGTGTGTAGGATGTTATTCCTTGTAGTGATTTTGTGAGAGAGCTTGGTGAGATGTTCTTTGTAGCTCAGAGTTCTGTCCCGATATCCTAGATATTTCGGGAAAGGGTTGTACTTTAGTTCATCACCAAGGAATAAAACAGATGGCTCGTAGTTTGCGAGTCGGTTGCTATGATGGAAACATGAAACCTCAGTCTTAGAAGCGCTTGAGATCAATCGCCAAGCCAAGACTTGAAGAATATTGCCATTTTGTCCAAGTCTGCTGAATGAATGCCTTCTCCATCCTCAAAATTTCTGCTTTGAGCTACCAGTGCAATGTCGTCTGCATAGATAAACTTAGTAGCTGAGGTTGATGGTAAGTCATGGATATAGAGGTTGAAGAGAACTGGGGCCAATACTGATCCCTGTGGCAGACCGGTATTTAATTTTCTTTTACAACTTTTAGAATCACCTAGTGTAACATGTTTTTTTCTAGGGGTTTTTATGCCACTAACACAAGTTAGTTGGACTATATCATATTTGTTAAACGCGGCAATAATTCGGCCAAGCTATATTATTTCAGTTTATTCAATTTCATATTATTATTATTATTAATATTTATTACGTCATTTTTAGGAGCTTTTAAATTTGGAAGATTACAGATAGGATTTCTACTAGTAGAAATCCGTATCTATATTGGATGATTCCAATATATAATGTTGCACGGCAAATCATTCCATACGTAAAGTCGGGATTTTATTCATTAGGGGTAAGAGAGAGTGGTGTGTGACTCACTGGGTATTTCAATACAAGAATAGATTGGAGTACAATGGAATTACGAAATCCGAGGGAACACTTCAAAGCAAGAAAACGTGTATGATTTACGTCTTGCCCGGAAACGGAAAATATAAAAACGGGGAAGGAGTCTCATGGCGGGAAGAGCCACGTAAGGTGACCAGCCAATCAAGGGAGAAGAAGCAACGTAGCAGGGGCATGGCGAGATACGTGACGCACGCGGATTGGTCGAAGCAGCGAGGCCGGGGTGTTAAGCTAGACCCTGGTGGGAGGAAGATTGAAGCATATAGTGGGTGCTGAGTGAGAGAAGACCTTGATTAAGACATTACGCTTGGTACAGTAAGACGTACTTTGTTCGTTAGTCCCAAGTGGGACAATTTTATTGACGCTAACTCCGCTGATCACACCAGATCATGGGTTCCACGCGTCTTGCAGTGTTTAGGCAAGCGACGTGTTGTGGTTCATGGAATAGACTCCACCACAAGCTGTAACGATTACTTTTGATCAACGAGGAAGGACCGGACGCCGTCAACACCAATGCAGCACATCAGACGCTAAGAGACTTCAAGCACGTGGAGACAATGTTTCCGTTGGTAAGCACAAGTAATCTACGACACACACTCTCTGTTTTTCGATAGGGCCAGTATAAATTCTTTAAGCATTAATTTGGAAATAAGTTAAATTCGCGTTATTCTCCCGACCGGCGTATTAAGTAATTTTGTTTGTGGCAATGGTTAAAGTAGTGTGCTCCGTTAACAGTGTTAATTTTATTCATGTTGCCATCATATTTTCTAAGTGTATTAAATTCAATTATAACAAAGTAGATTCTTTAATTCCAGTAGGTAGCAATAGTTATAATACCACATCCTTCTCCACAATCAAATGTTGTCTGGGTTGATGATTCAATCATCCCACGGCCTAGTCATTAAGAGTTTCTCATATGTTCTACTCACGCTAGGGGTCGATATTAAATATATAAATTTAGCTTGGAACACAGTGTATCCAGCTTGGCGCCCAACATAGATCAAACTTAGCAGTAGTATTTTCTGGCGAATAGTCCGCTCAGGTAGAAAACATTACATTTGTACGCTACCAACGAGGAGCGATAAGAACCATTACAATTGCCGCTCAACGTGAGGGCTGAGCAAACCATTACACTAGGAATACTACAAACTCTCTTTCACAGAGCATGTTGGAAATTAGGTTTGCAATTTCCAAGCAGAGAATTACTTCCAGCTCTTTAAGAATTAGTCCATGTCACCAGCACTTGCCAGGTCAATAAAGACAGCTGTTGATTTTAACTTCTTTTGGAAGCCTGCCTCGATGTGAGTGGTAAGAGCCAAAACTTGATCAGCACAGCTATGATTTCTTCTGAAACCAGCTTGTTCTGGAGGGATTACATCTTCAATGAGTGGTGAAATCCTAGTAAGGAGGACTCGTTCCAAGAGTTTATAAATGCAACTAGGAAGTGCTATTGGGTGGTAGCTTTCAGGTCTCTGCTCCGACTTTCCAGGTTTCAGAATGGCTATCACCTTTGATCGTTTAAACTGCTTTGGCAGTTTGTTAGTCTGAAGGATGTAAGAAAAAAGAGATATGATCCACTTTATACTATGTGGACCCATATATCGAAGGAATTCGTTGTAGATATTATCTGGGCCAGCATCCTTACCGGTCTTCAGCATTTTGATAGCAGGTTCAACTTCCTGAATAGAAAATGGCCTGGACAGATTCTCATTCTTCTGTGATCCATGTTTGAGCTCGGTGAGCTTACGCTTCACAGTTTTCGTATGGAATTTATCTCTCTTGGTTCGGGTGACTTCAACCATTCTATTTGCTATGGCATCTGGACTCACTGCTTTTTAGAATAATGTTTTCCAGTAAGTCGATTCAAGACTCTCCAAGCTTTCCTGCTCGATTTTGCAAAGTCCACGTATTTCGCTGTTGTTTCCCACTTTTCTCTCCTATTCTTGTCTAATGACTGTAGAAGCTGTAAACCTACTTCATGACTACCTGTTTGATATTCTTAATACAGAGCCTCAATTTCTGGATTCCAACCAGGCACATAATATTTTCTGAAACGTTGTGATGGTTATTATCTCCTGATGGGAGTGAATCTGCACCACAACAAGTTCCACAGTTGGACAACTAAAAGTAATGGTCATTCACCTGAAGTACTGTGGTGAAACCACTATAGACATTTATACCTGGTGGGCGCCATCGTGTCCAATTACCATTAGGACATCGAAATATACCTATAATCAGACTTACCATTATTTACCTCAGCTATATAGACTCTCTTTAACTCAGCTCGCGGGGAAACATCCAGCTTCTAACCAAATGATATGTACTAAGTGAGGACAGGTTCGGTATTAGGCCTATAGCTAATTCTATCTACAAGAATTGGACACGGAAACTGAATTTAATGAAATTGAATATAATTATAATAAAAATATCACTTTTAGAACACATGCTAATGGAAGACGCAGACTTTACTATTAACGTGGGGGCTAGATCAAGACGAAGCGGAGACATATTACTTTAACTTATTGCAGAATTAAAATGAATTTACAGTTACTTTTCCCAAAGAAAGATTGATTAATTTTGAAAGAAAAACAGAGAGATATGTCATAATGTCATCTACGCTCATCAGTGCTGACTTCATGGTAGGATATGCTCAACCTCGAGCAAATCTGTTGTCTTCTGTACGAGATCGCCAACATCTTCTTGAAAATTCTTGATATGTAAAATTATAGCGTTGCGTGAGATGAAGTACTAGCTTCAAGAATCCCATTTATGACAACAGCCAAAGACACAACTGTTATCATCAATATGCGTGAACGAGATATGTTCCCAGCATACTGCAACTGTAATAGTTTATGAGCTCAGGGATGCTCAAAAGTAGACTAGACTGACCATCAACATGATAATCGAGTCTGATTAAAGAAAAAGATCAAATGGAGTGACTCTCCGTCCCTGGGTTGAGTCTTTTAAAACTTCTTGATATCCCTCTCTCCAGCACCCATCACACGTGGTCGTAGGCCAATATCTTCTTGCGATGCTGACCCCAAGTCTCCCACTCCATCAAATTGGGTTGTCGTCAACGTTCTGATTTGCTCAGGGGTAGCGTGGCTCCGATTCTGGGAATTGCAGGTCTTATAGCCAAATAAGGATATGCTGTACGTCGAAAGCCTAGTTTCTCTTGTCCTCAGTAAGCTTGACCTCACATAAACCAAGTTCGTGGAAAAGCGCCTCAGAGAGGCGTCAGTCCTTGTCTGCTCCAATTCTGGGAAAGCGCCCCGCTGTTCATATGGTCGAGAATAACTTGAGTTGCGACATCTACTCTGCCTCGCTAAATGACTTAAAATCTCGGCTTCCTGCTCAATCTTGCCCTCGCATTAAATTTATAGTATTCGTATATCGAATATCTTCCATTAGCTCCAATTGAATATAAACATAATAAAATACCCTCTCCTTCCATACAAATTGATATAAAATAATTACAATGAAAAGTTAAAATTAAAATTACGTGGGTGGTTATTATGTATCCCAACGTTCATGTAGGTTGATTAAATTATCATATCACAGCACCAACTATGGAAATATCCCAACCTCTCGGAACGTTTGATTTGGCTGTTGAAATGACCAAGCTGACGAATTAATTATACTTGCTGGTAGTTGGTTCTAGATTTATCACAGACAGCTTCTGGTCAAGATCTTTAGAGAATGTATCCCAGTTTGCACGATTAAAATTCCATCTGGGTAAAGATACTGAGATCACCAGGGGTATCTTCATACCTGCTTCCAAAAGAACTGGTCGATGCTGGCTAATTGGGAAACTCGACAATATTGTACGTGTAATACTGAGAGGCTGATCAAAGCAATCTTTGGACACAAATGTTAGGTCAGGGTTGTAGTCTCTTCTCCAGCGAGCAGAATGGAAAGTGCCCTTGTCTTTCACATTAAAAACTAGGTGCAGATCAGATATTTCAACCCACCGAGATAATGCCTCACCATCGTCATCAACAGTGTCATGTCGCCAGTTAGTATGATGGCTGGTAAAATCTCCAGTGTAAATGCAGGGATGGCCGAAGGTTGGCAAAATGCTAGGAGGTCAACTGATGCTAGGAGGTTTATACACTTTAACAACTGTTAGGTTATTAACCTGTATAACTATAGAGAAGATGAGATCCTTGACACTTGACTCAACAACTTTAACTCCTGTAAGACTGGATTTAGCATAGGTGGCAATCCCATACTGTTGATGGTGGATAGCATCGACAAGGATCTAGGCTAGCCTAAAATTCGTCCTCTTCTACCAAAGCCCTGTTCGTCTGTGGTGTGCGTCTCCTGAATGTTGACGATATCAATATCTAAGTTGTTCAGCTGTTTTCAGAGATATTCACACTTGGCACGACTTATGCCTTCAATATTTAGTTGTAAAATACGGACGGAAGGTCCAATGTCTATTGTTAATTTATCAGTTCTACTCTAGGTAAATGCCGGGATGGTACCTAACTTAAGGCCACAGCCGCTTCCCACCCGAATCCTACCTCGATTACGCATACACTAGTACAGACATAACATTGACACAGGTTATCAGACAGCTTCTAAACAAACCCAAGTACACGGGGCTTCATGACCACGATGTTGCAAAGCCCATAAAGAATCAACAACAACTTTCTTGCCTAGCCCCATTCCACATTTTCCCCTTGTTAACCGGCTGCACTATCCCTATGCTCCTGTTACTACTGCCTGTGGGGGCTACATCAGTGGTGGTTACTCGAGGGAGGGAAGGGAAGAACTTCCTCCTCACATTCTTCGCTAATTGACATATGAAATGTTTACCTTGAAATTCACTCGAGGGAGGAAAGGGAAGAACTTCCTCCTCACATTCTTCGCTAATTGACATATGAAACGTTTACCTTGAAATTCGAGGTGGATAGGATTATTTTTAATTTCACAACTATAAAAAGAATTTGTTTTATTGGGTTTTAAACCACGTGCACTCTTGTGCTACTCGGAAAGTCTGGTTGGTTGTGCGGAGGAAAGCGCATATTTTCCTCCTGTTCTGCAGTTAATACACACAGACACAGGCGCACTAGCGACCAGGGAAATAATTACAGTTTTAATGCAGCCAAATGAACAGCAGGGGAGGATATCCTCCCCTTGTTCTGCACATGCGTGCACATACGTGTAGTGTGACTAACTTGCTACAACTGCCATATAGCGGTGTTGCATTCAATCTGTTACCAGATCATTACGCTACAAGCAGAGCTGTGAATATATGGCTTATTTACATTTTAAAATGAATATTTTTATTTTATTTTATATAGCCTACTATGGATTGAAACTTTTAGTAACATTTGAAAGCTATAGTCAAGCTGCCTATTTTATAGAGGGATGTTTGAAATGGTGCATCTGGATGTAAGCTAATTAATTGTGTGTTTTATTTAAAATTGTGTCATTTTATGCAGTTAAATTCTTTTATCCTCTCAACAAACATACACGAGCCGCCACTAGGCTACGCTGTATGCTTGGCTAGTCCATGGAAATAAGGGAGTGGAGATAGTGAGCCCCGAGTGATGGATGTGTGTTACATCAAGTGCGGCACCAGGTGCAGACACTATGGCGAGCGCTCCTTAGAGTCGCACGAACAATATGGAATATGAAATGACAAATAGAATCTGGGAGAGCCGCGAGAATTTACAATAAAGAGGCGAGAGAGAAATAATTGAGGTCTCTAAAGAAATGATATTCATGAGAGAGCGCTTATCACAGTAGGAAGTATTAAATGCAAATATTAATTTTAATATTTGGATGAGATAACTCCCCTCTCCAGCTCCAAAAAGACCAACAGAGTCGTTGCTCTGAGTAAACTGATCAACGGAGCTGTCATTCCCGTTTGTTTGGTCAGTTCATTTTCCGACTGGCTCGCTACTCTGTCCAGACCACACAGTATAAGTCAGATCAGAATCTGATAGCTGTTAAGTAACTCCCGCACTCTCGATGTGAGGGAGCGTGAGATTGATTGTTTATTTATAACATACATAGGACAAAAGAGTCCCTTTGGATATACATAATCCGCTCTCTTACAAAAAATACGGCATGACCAATATCCATTAAAATTAAACTATCTATGTAAATCCATGATGCACTTGCCACTATCTCGTAATCCTCTTTAATTGTCACTTATAGTCCGTCATTAATGCACTCATAAGGTGTCTCCTGAGTTCTTTGTAACTCTGCAACTCTTCAGTCTTACTTACTTACTGGTCGGCACTACAGTCCCTGAAGAACCTTGACCTCCTTTTTCACCTGCCTCCATTCATCTCTATCTTCTGCCTTCCTTCTCCAGTTCCTGATTCCCAGACTCCTAAGGTCATCTTCCACATCATCTATCCACTGCCTCCTGGGTCTTCCTCTTCTCCTCCTTCCATCCGGTCTTTGCGTAAACACCTTTTTGCCACTCCGTGATTCTGGCATTCTCTGAACGTGTCCTGCCCATCTTATCCTCCCCTGCTTAATTTTGACCACAATATCTGCCTGTCCGAAGATTTCCTGTAGTTCCACATTTGTCCTTATTCTCCAACCTTCCTCCTCTCTCACTGCCCCGTAAATTTTCCTCAAGGTCTTCCTTTCCCATCTTCGCAGCCAGTCTTCTTCTCTTCTATTGAGAACCCAACTTTCCGGTCCATACATAACCACAGGTCTTAGTATTGTAGACTCTTCAGTCTGTCGACACGAATTTGCCCAATGACTGGGTGAGGGGTCTACAGTCTTTTAATTGGTATGATGCAGCAATCCATGACTCCCTGTCCGGAGCTAATCGTTTCATCTCAACATAGCTACCAAAGCCTACATTCGAGGCAATCTGTTTTACATATTCTCACCTTGGTCTACCCCTACAGTTCATATGATCGACCTTTCCTTCTATAACTAAGTTTGCTATTCCTGGGTGTCTTAGTAAGTACCCTACCAACCTATCTCTTCTCATCATTAGCAGTCGTCAGAAACATATCTCCTCACCCATTCGTATTAATACCTCTTCAAACTCTATCTACCCATCTGATCTTTATCATTTTCTTGAACACCACATTTCAAACGCTTCTATTCTTAACTTTTCTACTGCGCCACCAGTCCAGGCTCCAGAAAAAGGCTTTCAAAAATGACTTTCTACTACCTGTATCTGTATCTGCTGTCAACAGACTTCTTTCCTGTAAAAATGCTTTCCTTGCCAGAGCCAATCTACTTTTCATATCTTCTTTGCTTCGCCCATCACTGGTTATTTTGCTTCCTAAGTAGCAAAAGTCTCCTACGCTCCTTAGGGTTTCGTCTGACAATTTGACGTCAATAGGGGTTTCTGATTTCTTTCGGTTGAATTCCATTATTTTTGTTTAAAACATTGAATTTCATCATGAATTCTTTCCTCAAGACGGAGTCCATACCATTTTAAAACTCATTCAAATCCTCTGGTGAATCGGCTAAGATGACGATGCCATCAGCAAATCTCAAGAGTTGAAATTATTTCTCGTTGAGTTTTTACACCTACTTTAAGTTTTTCTCTAATTTCCTTTTATTGGTTCTTCAATGTAAGTTATAAGTCAGATTGGAAAGTATGGGCGATAAGTAAAATAATGAGCAGTTCACTCGCGAAATCTCGAAACCGACCCCGATTCGTCAAGACTCTCTAACGTTTGACTCATCGAAGATAAATTAGCAAAGTATATATATTCTTGAAGGAAATTTAATGTTCTACAACTTAATTTCCTACGCGTTTCCTGTAAAATGGAAGCCAAACGCATTGGAAGGGCAAGTTTGACGTGGAACGTGAAGCGCAACACATTTTTTCTGTAAATTTTCCATGATCACCGGCTCATATCTTGGAGACGGTAACACCAGAAAAAATATGAATATACCATTATGTAGGGCATTTAATTACCTTTAAGTTTGAACAGTAAAGAAATTCTGAGCGACGCTCCGTTTTAGAGATATGCACCAGAAACTAAAAAGGGAGGGGGGGCCTTCGAATCCCCCTCTGCCCCTCCCCCGAGGCACCTGAAATCGACGGGACTTTATTAGGCGTTGTTCAGGGGACCTCCCACTACACAATCCTGAAACTTTTGGAACTACAGGATTTAATGAGGCAAAAACATCTAATTTCACTGGACTATAATAACAGGCGAGTATATCATCTAGGCTTACAGGATGGAGCCGCGTCGTGTATTGGTGATTGCTTCCCGACGTTTTGGCTGTCATTGCAGCAGCTTTAATCAAGGGTGGGTACGAGTTGGTGTCCGTACTCAAAACTCTAAAATACGCGAGTAGTTTGAAACGGATCACGCTGTAAACCCCCCACCCTATTTCTACCACTCCCGGTTTTCAACCTTTTCTCTCATCATGCCAACCCATCCACTAGTTTTACCCACGCGATTTGAGGCAATGTTTTTCTTTTATATAATTTTTAAAACATGAATACTAGAAACATACTTTAACCTTCTTTAGATCCCACAAAGAAGTATGAATAAATAACAGGCTTAAATAAACACACGATACAATATAGGCCTAATCACAAGACATATGTTTCAATTCATTTAATACGAAATCATATCAGAAAACAGGACATTTTGAAGTCCTTTTTACAGCGGTTTCGAAAGGCACCACAAAACCAAGAGAGGAATTAATAAGTGGAATATGGCAAGATTGAATGAATTAACTGCATCATATATTGTATGGTTTTCATGTGAACTACTTTCCCTCGACTTGGATCCGTATTGACTTACAAACTCTCACCTTGGCAATAGAATTGATTGAACAATTTTAACAATTAGTACATGTTTCGAGTCTCAACTGACCCATCTTCACCTAGATATACGAGTTCAATGGTATAATGCTATGTCAAATATCAGAAAATTCACTTATTGGTATACACAAAAACAAGAGTAATTTAATACATAAAGGTCTTTATTTTTCCAAAGAGAAAAAATATATAAAGTGCAAAGCATGCATTTTTCATAAACCATACAATCAAATATTTACATTAGAGACTGTTCTGCTTTTCAGCGTCCAGTTTAGTCCGCAAGTTTCTGTTTGTGAACAAGTCGCCTCTCAAAAGCAAGTTAAAATTATTCTATAGAAACTTAGTCATTTTGTGTAAAAGCACTGATTGGGTCTTCCCTTTAGTTTACACATAAACCAAACAATAAACGAATAAGTTGTTGTTAAAATCTGTTGTATGCTACTGTTATAACAGTTTAATTTAAAAACCTTTCGTGTTGTACGTAGGTTTTCATAGTCCATTTAATTATGCATTTAGAGAAATGTTTGAAGATTTGTTCATGGGTGATCCTTTAACGACAGGTGGCAGTGAGGCATTTATGCAAAAGATTGCTGTAAAAATTAAAATTGCTTTAGACTCAACAAATGGTTATAAGTACTACTATAATGCTATGGTGACACCCTTCCAAAGGCATTTGTTAACATTTATAACCAACTTGCAGTAGAGCCCAGCTTCGCCTGGTGGATTTATTTATTTTATGGATGATAATGAATACTACTACAGAAGTGGCACATGATAATTAAACTAACAGAAAACAAGAAGTTCCGTGAAGAACTATACAGCCTACTTTTCATGCCAATGATTGTTCTACAGTATATGAACCTATCTAGAATAATGACGAAATTAAGTTGGCAATATCGAAATATCCAATTAGTTCAAAATATACCTGGTATAATATAGCCTAATAGAGCACTACAGTTGGCAGGCTTGGTGACAGAATATATTCTTAGTTCCATCTCTTAAGGTACAGAATACAAAATTTGGTTGAAGTCCAATGGACGTTACATGCAGTTAGACACTGGATCTATCAGCACGCGTAAAACCATGTTGCCAACAATACCATGCGTGTGCTGATCAAAAATAATCTGAAATATTATGATATTTTGCTGTGCCAATTTTGGATGAAATCCATTTGCTAGTATAGAAGTTACATGTATTTTAAAATTGGACATATCAGCATGCATAGAATCATGTTGGCAGCACTGCCTTGTATTAATTACTCCAAATTAATCTAGAATGTCAGGTGCTATACGTGTGCAAAGTATAGAGCTGTTGGCTTGCATACTTTCTGATATACTGATATTAGGGTAAAAAAATATAGACAGCATTTATTATCAGTTGGCAGCCCTGATTGCTCTGAACAATACTTATAGTCATATCTGTTATGGTACACATAGTGTGCCCTTTTAGCAAGAAATATGCAAATCACAGTATGCCAGCATTGCTCAATTCGGGATTTTCGGGGTTGTAGTACGTTCTCCCACTCTGTGACTTACACATTTTGGATTAAATAGAGGATACACTTGCAAAAATAACAACAAAATCAAATCCTATTTCAAAACATTTAATTAACCAAAATTATGGCGCTACAAACAATAAAACAATTAAACTACTGACTCCAAGTGAACAAGGAACAATATAAGAATTAAACAAATATTGTATTAAAACACATGGTTTCCTTTAAAATCAACAATTCATAATTATTTTTACTTCCATAAAGTATCTATCTTAAAGTTCCATATAACTACGAGCTCCTTTGGCTCGATATTTTCCAATAATAATGGTGTCATTCTTCTTGTACACCTCAAATACTATTTTTATATTCTCTTACCATCAAAACAAATATATAATTACATTTAAAGTACATGTTAATTCTTTACTTAAATATTTGGGCACTTCACATGTTTTCAGCATTTATCATCCCTCTCAAGTTTTTTACAAATTCACCATAGTGATCGGGAAAATATCTGTGTACTCCAGAGTTATAAAGATTACTTGACAAAGTCAAAAACTATGATTACTCCCGGAATCTAGTTACCTTCATTTAACTCGTGGAATCCTACTTCCAAACAACATTACAATAGGGATTGTTATTTATTTATTTGTCTTATAAGACTATTATCACATAAGAAAACTACGATCTGAACTTGCAAGCGATAATTTCATCTACAAGGACCTCGGTTCACTTCCCGGGTCATTAACAACTTTAAACACTCCCGGTGTATTCATTCCTTCTTACAGACGGCCTTCACCCAACCCTCCTGCTATGAGGGTCAGACCGTTATACTTGAGCGAGATTTATGACTGGTAGGGTGACTTCCAGTCTAGTCTACGGTCGGAGCTCTCCTCAATGCTTTTAAAACAAATCTTCCTTTCTTTCAGTTCTATGGAGAGACCTGGCATTTAACTTCACTTATTTCCTTTCAACAACATTTTAGGTTCATAAACCATTTTCGTAACCTTGGCATTTATTAATTATGAGAGGTCCTCATTGACTGGGAAGAGTAATACACATTCTACGACGAATAATTAGGGGCTTCAACAACAAGAGGATTCTAGGTTCGAATCTCTTAACATGCCTCGGGAACCATTTCCACATTGGAGGACTTATACAAAATGCGATTTAGGGTCAGCCGTAGCCTACATGACCTACGCTCAATAATACCATACATTTGCTCCCTTTTCAATATAATAACACACACATGGCCTCGTGATCTATGTCACTATTGGAGGACTTACAACATATCTCAATTCACTGCAATCAACTACCCCTCATAAGTAATTTACCAAGTACTTTTAACCTTTACGCATTCCTAGCGTGACATTTTATTTTAATTGCGCTCCGTTGCGCTATACATTATTTTTAAGCCTAGCGTCTTCCAAAGAACTGATAAATTCCATATTAACAATTGATACATATCTCAATTTTTATATTAATCTTTCCTTTGACAATAATTGCTCTATTTTTATAACATGCATTAATATCATGTCTTATACTTTTATTAAGGCTCCAACGTTCTTATTTTTATCTCATTCAGTTTAATCTTTATTTATATTTCCTTTATATTATTATTATTATTATTATTATTATTATTATTAATCTGCTTGCTTTTATAACATTCGTCAAATACACTGACATTTTATTCATGCATTTCCTCTACAGGATTTATTCTTTCACATAATTATTTATAATTTCTCAAAATTCTGTTTTTTTGTTCAGACCGCGTTTCTTATTCTGTATTTAGTTATTTAGAAACAACCCTTTTACTCAAAAACTCCGGTGGATTTGTACACAATAATTTCCCCGACACCAAAACATAATGAAAATCTTTACTCACATGTTTAAGGTCGTTTCTTGACCCTTCTCCTCGTGCGATGAGTCATTTTTGGCCCACTTTTTTTAAATTACTCCATCGTGTACAAATTCATTGCATGTACAGACATATCTTGACATATATTTAACACGTATACATTTAACACTGATAACATTTTAAATACACTGGTGTATCCGTTTAGAACACACAATAAAAACACTGAAAATATATTACTTTTAACACAAAATCTTGATATATTTACACTTCACGAATTTTGATCACTAGACCGCTATTAAAGCCTATCACACGTGACCTCTTGACCTCCCGTCTCCAAGGGTGAAATTTAGTAATGTCGGCTTCCTATCCTCTCTGAATATGAAAGTCTCGAATCATCTGCTTCCTCCCTGCAATAGCACTCCTTCGAATCCCGTTCTTGACGATCTGCTATTTCTCTGACACGAACGGCTCCCCTTTTAGATTCTATTTATTGATCTTAGCGAAAGTCTGTTCTGTTCACGGTCCCCTCGATAATTTATCGGTGACCTATGGATTTTAGCAACTAATACTTCTTGCGTCTTAGTGCTTTTGAATAGTTCGTCTGCTTTCTTGAAACGATGTCTATAGTTTCCTGTCTTCTTCTTTGCTTATTCGGTTCTCGCACTTCTAATCTTCTAGAATACTTACGAACCTTATTTTCTCTGTCCCTGCTCGGGTTCTTTAAATTAGATAAACTGTTTATCTCGCTGTTACGGTACTTCCGTACGTTATGATACTTTTTGTCGTTTACTTAAAGACCTATCGCCCTGAGTCCTAAGTTCGCAGCCTACTTTGACTGTATTTTATGAACTTTTCACTGTAAACTTTTATACTGTCGGACCTAAATCCTGTAACTAGGATTTTCCTAAATTTTCAACACGGCGATACTGTAATATTACTTCTTTGCAACTCCTTTACGGATGCACGTAAATTATTGATACCGCGACGCCCGTGGCTGTCGGATATTTTCTATGCGATGTGATACAGCGTTTTTCCCCTCAAGGAAAGCTGGTATACTGTCTTCGGTGTGTTTCAGCGTGACGCCTCCTCACGGACTATCGGAATTCGGTGTCTGATGAAGCACAGTGACGCGCCCTCAGGCCGTTTGATAACTGCATGTACTGATCCAGCGTGACGCCCCCCTGGGCTATCGGAAACTGCATGTACTGATCCAGCGTGACGCCCCCCTGGGCTATCGGAAACTGCATTCGGTGCTTATACTTGTTGCACAGTATGACCTCCCCTGAGGTTCATACGTTTGAAGACTTTGATGCAGCACCTCCGCTCACGGAGTGCTCGTTGTAAAACTGCATGATGAGTAGTGACGCCCCCTGGGCTATCGGAAACTGCATGATTGGCTTGGTGAGGCCAGGAGTTTTATGCTCTTTAGTCACAAAAAGATAAAATCCTAGTCCTTTTCGTGACCAACTTTTGAACTAATTGTCGTACAATTATAAAATTTATATCTTCAGAAAGCTCGTCTTCTCAACGTCAAATGATCTCACTGCGCATAAGAATCGATCGTGCAATTCTGAGATATTAATTAATTTGTAGTCTTCAGCTGCGTGGGTGTTGCTGTTCATTTTTAAATGCCCCACTCTTCTGGTATCAGTGAATCCCCGATGACGTATACTGCGTTTGCAGTTCTTTCCTGTGCAATTATTACAAGGTTTTTCTTCACACAAAAATCTCTAATCCGAAATGATTCACAGTACAGTATTTATTTACTTATTTTTATTCTCGCAAATGGGTTAAATTTAATTATTCTTCTTCTGGCACATCGGCGCTGTTGCCGTTTTCCTGCAAGCTAAGCTGGATTTCCGAGTCACGCTTCTCTGTCTTACAGTGAAAATTTTCCACTCGTTCTATTAATATCCATGACCCGCTCCTCTCAAGGAGTCAAGAGGCATGATCTCATCTCCTGAACACCTGGTCCCCGCTGCTTGCACAACGTTAGGCTAGAATCCTGTCTTGAAATTTCTCTATGTTACATTAGAAACTGTATGTTTCTTTCATTCCTTCCCCAAATACATGGATTTGACCCTTTTTGAGCCAATGGTACATGGGTTCAATAGCACATACGAAATTTGGTTGAAATCCAAATGATAGTATAGAAGTTACATGTATTTAAAAATTGGTACTATCAGCAGGCTTATAATCATGTTGGTAGAACTGACGTATATAAGTTACTCCAAATTATTCTAAAATGTCAGAATATACGTGTGCATAGTTTAAAGCTGTTGGCTTGCATACTTTCTGGTATATTAGTATTTGGATTAAAAAAATAGAGAGAGCAATTATTCACAGTTGGCAGCCCTGATGGCTCTTAGGAATACGCTCAGTCATATCTGTTTATGTACAGATATTACATACAAAATTTGGTTGAAATCCAATTGATAGTGTAGAAGTTATATGCATTTAAACATTAAACCTATCAAAAGGCTTAAAATTATTTTGGCAACACTGTCATGGTTGGCCTCCTGGAAATTAAACTGAAATAGTATTATCTACAAGTGTGCAAATTTTGTAATAGCTCCCGTGCATACCTTGCAAGATATCCAACATGGAGCTCAAATTTCTAGTGCATTTTTTCAGCAGTTGGTAGCACTGACATCATTTTCAAATATGGACGTGAGATATTCCCGTGCACATCTTTACGCATACTAAATTTGGTTTTGATTGCTGCAGCCGTTTAGGAGATGATAGGGGGGGACACACACACAGCCAGACAGACAGACAGACAGACAGAAGGACAGACAGACAGACAGACAGACAGACAGACACACATTTTCCCGGATCGATCTCATAAGTCTACTTTTTCCTCATTTTTGCAAAATGTGAAAAGTAGGCTAAAAATATTTTAAAAATATAACTTTATGTGGTGGTGGTGGTGGTTGTAGTGGGGGTGATAAGTAGTACTGGATAATGGACGTAATATTCAGGCCATTTTCCCGTAGTGATAATAATGATAATAATGAATAGGGAAACGGCTATTTACTAACTATAGCACTGACACATGTAATTTACAAACGAATTTTACAAAATGATTCGAAATAGGAGTAAGTGAAATAAAAGACACTGTCTAGGGCCCATATCTCATTGGCCGTTAGCAATGTATAGACCAATTGTGTCGTCTTTTGTCCCATAGCGCCGTAGGAAAATAATCAGAACACTTTGGAAAACTTCGGCTGTCCCGAGCTCCTGAGGTAGCAATAGTATCATTTATCGCCACATAGCGCTCAACGATAAGGTTCGGAATAAATAAAGGTAAATTTGAAAGCACCAACGCTTATTGCAGCTGATAACCTCAATGTACTGCACCAACACCATTGCACTTATACAGAGGCATAATATGTTCATGATGATAACTGTTTTAAGGGGCATAAGAAATCTTTTTGCACTAATTACACATCGTGACTGCAATTTATAAGCAGCGCAAGATTTAACTATTTTCGCAATTCTGCACCACAGCACTGGTAGGGGCGACGTGATGCAGCCCGAATTGCCAGTCAACAATAGACCTGTTAAAATACTCTTACAGTTACACTACTACGGACATGAATGGTTCTAGTGCCTTAATACGTGGTTCTTAAGTTCAATTTGTATGTTATTCTAAATGTGGGGAATGGAGAGCGTTGTCCAAAATTTAAAGTGGACAGTATTACCAGCAGGGTTGCAAAGGTAAGTATACAAAATGTGGTTCAGATCGGTGAAACGGTGCAGATTTGTGCCAAAGACCTACATGCAGGGAATGGAGTGGTCTGTACGAAATTTCAAGCAGACAGTGTTACTCGTCTGGTTCCAAAGGGTAAGTATGTAAAATATGGTGAGATCGGTGAAATGGTGTAAATTTGTGCCAAAGGGCCTAAATGCAGGGAATGGAGTGGTCTGTACGAAATTTCAAGCAGACAGTGTTACTCGTCAGGTTCCAAAGGGTAAGTATGTAAAATATGGTGAGATCGGTGAAATGGTGTAAATTTGTGCCAAAGGGCCTAAATGCAGGGAACGGAGTGGTCTGTCCGAAATTTCATGCAGACAGTGTTACTCGCAGGGTTCCAAAGGGTAAGTATACAAATTTTGGTTCAGATTGGTGAAACTGTGTAGATTTGTGCCAAAGGGCCTAATTGCAGTGAATGGAGTGATCTGTCCGAAATCTATTGTAAACAGTGTTACTTGCAGCGTTCCCAAGGGTAGGCCTAAGTATACAAATTTTGGTTCAGATCGGTGAAACGGTGTACATTTGTGCCAAAGGGCCTAACTGCAGGGAATGGAGTTGTCTGTCCGAAATTTAAATCGGACAGTGTTCCAGCAGGGTTCCAAAGGGTAAGTATACAAATTTTGGTTCAGATTGGTGAAACGGTGTACGTATCACTAACTATAACGCCAGCGAACGCGGATAAAGCAGTTCGGGAGCGCTTGCTCTTCCGACTTACTGAACAAAAATCAATATTTAAGGTTACCTGAGAGGTGTAGCCTAATGCTACATAGCCTTAACTATTCCTCTTGTATCTGGCTATCATATACAAAAATAATTTTTCGAATCCGACTGGTAGTTCCAGAGATTAGCGCGCATAAACCAACAAACAAGCAAACAAAAAAACTCTTCAGCTTTATTATAGGAGTATAGATTGAGACCAAGATTTTTGACATGGTTTCTGTTGTACGATAAGGATAAACGTTTATTATTCAAACGCTGTTGTAATTGGCTACAGTTGAAGAGTAATGGTTGGGGCCCTTGAGATGAAACTCGTGTGACCATTTATATTCGTCTCTCTTTCGTTGTTTTACAGCGGAGAAGTTTGGAACTTGAAATACATTGCCTAGGATGGATATATCATCTTAAAACTACCCTAGCCTAACGTTTTGTCATGAGATGTTAATAATGAAACTATTATGTAATAACAGATTTACTGACGTACTACAGCATTCTCAAACGTACCCTAATATAGACTATCCAACAAGACTGTCACCAAAATGAGTATTATCTTTTCAGAAAACTGCGAAATCCATAAAGATTCCATGACTCAAAATGTTTTAGCTGCTACTGCAATGTCCAGAATAATTAGTTTCTGTTTTTGTTGCTTGATTTGAGGGGCGTGGGTATCGTCATTTAACACCGTGTACTTGAGTGCGTGTAGAATTTATCCGATAACCTGTGTTGTTGAGGTATTAGAGTGTGTATTTGTAATTTAGGTGAAGATTGGAAAGGAGGTGGCCGTGATCTTAAGTTAGGAACCACCCCGACATTTGCCAGGAGTAGAAATGACAAACCACTGAAAAATGTTTCCAGGATAGCTGGAGTTGGAATCGAACCCACCTCTTCTCAGTTCGGCCTCACGAGGCTGAGTGTACCCCGTTCCAGCCCTCAGACCAGAATTAGATTTCATGGCAGAGCCAGGAATTGAACCCGAACCTCCGGGGTGACAGTCAAGAATCCAGAACAATTAGGACCTGTTAGTAAGTTGATATTGTGATACAGTGTAATATTTATTATGGAAACGGTAATCAAAATTTGATGTTTTTCAGTCGGTCAACACGATTGTACGCATTTTTGATTGGTTGTTCCCTAAGCCTGAAAAAGAATGCATGAGATTTACACGAGATTAGTAAATAATTAATAAATAAATGTAACATTGTATGTCTACCCCTTATTATTCCCGTTTTCCAACGGGGTCGGGGATGAGATGCGATGGAAGTCTTTGTGGCGATGGTTTTACGGCCGGATGCCCTTCCTGACGCCAACCTCATGAGAGGAGTTAATGAGAGATGAAATGAATGATGGTGAATGAAACTGGGCAAGGATGTGGAAGGTAGCGGCCGTGGCCTGTCAGAAGGTACCGTCCCAGCAAATAAAGGTAACATTAATGACGGCTTTTATGTAGCCTATGTTTCATTGGTACAGAGAGGCTCTCCTATAACCTTACATTTGTCTCACAGGCAGCTTCGTTGTGTGTCTCATCTGTCGTTTTCCTCCACCATATTCCCCTGACAACATTAAACAGTTTCGCTAATTTAGCTGGCTTCCTTCATTCCCTGTTTAGTAATTTCATTAAAGTGTGATATTTATTTTCACCTTCTAATCTGTTTATGTCTTCCTCATCTACCAACTTTGCTCTTATTGCCTTTATTTAATTGCATTCTCTGAACAGGTGAGCTGCCCCCATAACATTTCCACATGGGAGGCAATGGTCCTCTTTTCTTACTTCTCTCAATGCGTCGTTCTTATACAACCCCATTAGCCGCAATTACCCCTCTCATACCGGATGAGTTAGCCGTGGTCGTTACGGCATGACTGATGGCAGTCGCTCACATCCGGGAGGCGAGGAGGTTCGAATCCCCCCGCCGGCAACCTTGAAGATGGTCTTCTGTGGTTTCCCATCTTCCTTCCAGGCAAATGCCGGGGTTGGTCCCTAACTATAGGCCACAGCCGCTACCTTCCCACTCCTCGTCCTTACATTCCAACTTTCCTTCCCAACGGTACTTGTAGCTCACCCATTGGGTGTCCGTCTCGAAGCAGCTACAAAACTGGCGAGCCGAACGTGTCCTCGGACACTCCCGGCACTAACAGCCATACGGTAAAAAAAACTCTCATTTCTCTTTTCGTTAAGGCTTCCGGTTAAGGTTCTCCTGTTACTACACTCTTCTGTTGTAGTATCATTTAAGGGGCTAGGGCATCGTGGTAATTTTGTCCTATATACTTGGGTAGGCCTATATATATACTAGCAGAAGTACACATTCTTCGAACGGTCTTCGGTATTAATAACCAGATGTTATCAATTGAGCTACTGTTGCAATGTTTAGGGGCTTGGAACCTGTTTGTTGGCAAAGAAAAATGATTAGTTAAAATGTGCTCTCAAACTAAATTTACCTAACGTGTTCTTCCTGGCGTGAAAATAAAATTGAAAACCTCTTAGACGAATCGCAATGCACGTCACATACAAACTGACCCTAACCGTTGTGTCAAGTGCCCAACTACAGGAAGACCCCTTTTATAAATTATAAAGGCTTGTGGAGCATGAAAATTCAGTTTTGTTAACCTCCAATGGCCCAAATTCCTAAAATCAGCAAAAAACAGTCTACTATTTCAAATCAGGAATTTTTGAAAATAATGTTGCTGTTTAGAGATATAATAGACCTTCTGTACGACATATCGCACGTGTAAGTCGTTTGAAAAAATCTAGGGTACTCCTTGAACCCCTTAAGCGCATTGATGAATTTTACAGTTTTAGTTGGTTCCGTGATAACCTTATAGCCATTTGCAACCTTTCACAGAAATGTAATAAATGGAGTGGCATTACTTATTCCGGAAATAGATGGAAAGTTGGATGCCACATCTTGAGATACTGTTGTCATGGTTAGTGGCTTGCATTCCTTCTTTAGTTTATTAAATGAAATTAGTTTTCTGGGAATATCTAAGAAACTGTTGGGTTTAGAGCCTTAAAACATAGTTTTCGGGGACCCTTTACGGCTCTTGAGGGGCCCCGAGTTTTGTTTCTGACACCAAGGGTTTGAAAATGAGCTTTGTCTCGTCGTTGTACGCCATAATAATGATAATAATTAAAAGAATAGTAATAATAATATAACAATATAGGGATAGGGATATAATAGACCTTCCGTACCACACCCGCACGTGTAAATCGCGTTTAAAAATTCTAGAGTACCCCTTGCCCCTTAAGCGCATTATATGTATTGATGAATATTTGAGCTTAATTTGGATCGGTTATAACCTTATTGCCGTTTGCAAACCTTCACAGTAATGTAATAAATGGAATTGCATTGCGTCTTACAGAAATAGATGGACCTCTGAGATTCTGTTGCCATTGTTACCGGCATGCATTCCTTCATTAATTTATTAAGTGAAATTAGTTTTTTGGGAATATCTCAAAAACTGTTGGTTTTAGGGCCTTAAAATGTGGTTTTCCGGGTCCTTTTAGGGCCCCCGAGTTTCGTTTCTCACATTGAGGGGCTGAAAATGAGCTTTGTCTCAACCTTCTACGCTTTTTTCGGTATGTATTTTAAGGGGGTAGGCCCCCTGTTATGAAAGGTATGGAGAAGAGTTACATCAATGATTAGTGTCGTGCCTCTGATGGATATCTGTAAAAAAAAATACGTTAATCTACCCAGCCGTTCTCGAGTTATAAGGACACAAAAAATTGTCCACAGACAGACAAAAAAAAAATTTTTGCGTGCATCCGCCACAAAACAGTCTGATACGGGCAAATATGTCAAATTTCCGTGGAAATGTAGAAAAAAACAGACAAACATTCATTTTTATATAATAGAGAAGGGATATAATAGACCTTCCGTACCACACCCGCACGTGTAAATCGCTTGAAAAAATTCGAGAGTACCCCTTGACCCCTTAAGCGCATTGTATGTATTGATGAATATTTCAGCTTAATATGGATCTGTTATAACCTTATAGCCGTTTGCAAAACTTCACAGTAATGTAATAAATGGAATTGCATTGCGTATTACAGAAATAGATGGACCTATGAGATTCAGTTGCCATGGTCACCGGCATGCATTCTTTCATTAATTTATAAAGTGAAATTAGTTTTCTGGGAATATCTCAAAAACTGTTGGTTTTAGGGCCTTAAATGTGGTAGGGCCCCCGAGTTTCGTTTCTCACATTGTGGGGATGTAAATGAGCTTTGTTTCACCCTTCTACGCCTATTTCAGCATGTATTTAAAGGGGGTAGGGCCCCTTTTATGAGAGGTACGGAGAAGAGTTACATCAATGATTAGTGTCGTGCCTCTGAAGGATATCTGTATCAAATTTTACGTTGATCCACTCAGCCGTTCTCGAGTTATAAGGACACAAAAAATTGTCCACAGACAAACAAACAGACATACAGACAGACAGACAGACAAAAAAAATATTTTTGCGCGCATCCATCATAAAACAGTCTGAAACGCGCAAATATCGCAAATTTCCGTGGAAATTCAGAAAAAACAGACAAACTTTCATTTTTATATATAGAGAGATTCACATACCGGTACAGGGTCTTTATATTTGCTTGGCAAGGACATTTTCGCTCACGCGCTCCGCCAGTGACGGCTCAGTTGCCGGCTGCCACGCGCGCACATCATATGTACGGCAGAATACGGTGCTTGAAATCAGTATCATACATTTTTACTCACCATGTTTACATTAGATGCTGAAAATGTTCCCCAACCGCTGCCTACCATAATCGGCATCTCCTTATGACGTTTCCGGTTACTCCGGTTAATTTAGCTTCAGTAAGGAAATAACGACCGTTACGTCTATTTTTTTGTTTACTGACCCTCTACGCTTCAATCTCTCAGCCGGTTCTTTTATTGTGATTGTGTATACAAAGATACTAACTATCAAAGAGTGTCTACATTTCTCTGGACCCCTCTGTAGTGTTGTAATGCCTTATGTGAACTATCCGTTACGTGAACGTGTATATCTGCACATTACGTGGGCCTACATAAAGTGCAGGAAATTGTGCGCTAGAACATGACAAAAGTTTCGAGTGAAATGTCCAGGGAGACCCATTCCTCTAAATAACATAATAACGTAACTGGCTAAGAGATTCAAACGTACAGTTTCGGTAATCAATACAAATAGACGTAAAGGTCGTTATTTCCTTACTAAATTAACCGGAGTAACCGGAAATTTCATAAGGACATGCCGATTATGTATGGCAGCGGATGGAGAACATTTTCAGCATCTACTGTAAATATGGTGAGTAAAAATGCATGATACCGATTTTAAGCACCGTATTCTGCCGTACATATGCGCGCGCGGTGGCCAGCAACTGAGCCGTCACTAGCGGAGTGCGAGAGTGAGAATGTCCTTGCCAAGCAAATATAAAAACACTATATATATATATATATATATATATATATATATATATATATATAAAATTTGTCAGATAACTTGTGTTATTAAAGTGTTAGTATTAGTGTGTGTATTTGTAATTCAGGTGATGATTGAGAAGATGGCGGCCATGACTGTAAGTTAGAAACCATCCCGGCATTTGCCTGGAGTAGAAGTGGGAAACCACTTGTAGAATAGCTGAGGTGGGAAACGAACCCACCTCTCAGTTTTGCCTCACGAGGCTGAGTGTACCCCGTACCAGCCCTCAGATCAGAATTCTTTTTTGTCAGAGCCGGGAATCAAACCCGGAATCGAACAGGAGACACACATGGCAGGGAATAAATTGCTTTCTCTATTCCAGCCCAAGTGGGGGAGCGAGAAATCATTTACAGAAGACAGTAACGCATACTGATTCACTCACTTTACTAAGAGTTGTAAACGAATCGGATCCGGTATTATTCACACACACAAAACCAAACTTATAATATCCAAACAACGTAGCACGTTTAAGCAGATAATTCTTGCAACGAATAACATGTTTGAGAGTAGAAAGAATAATTTAGGGAAACATGGTTTAATTATACAATGCTTTCCAGTCGGTCAACACGAATTGTGCCCAATTACATTGTGCGGAAAAAGAAGTACAGGGTCTTTATATTTGCTTGGCTAAGACATTCTCGCTCAAGCGCTCGGCCAGTGACGCCTCAGTTGCCGGCTGCCACGCGCGCGTATGTCTGACAGAATACGGTGCTTAAAATCAGTATCATGCATTTTTACTCACCATGCTTACAGTACATGCTCAAAATGTTCCCCATCCGCTGCCAAACATAATCGGCATCTCCTTATGAAGTTTTCGGTTACTCCGGTTAATTTAGCTTCAGTAAGGAAATAACGACCTTTACGTCCATTTTTATCGTTTACTGAACCTGTACGTTTGAATCTCTTAGCCAGTTGTTTTATTGTGATTGTGTATAGTTCAGTAATGCCTTATGTGAAATATTCGTTACTTGAACGTGTAGGTATATCTGCACAATACGTAGGCCTACATAATGTGCAGGAAATCGTGTGCTAGAACAAGAAAAAAGTTTCGAGTGAAATTTCCAGGGAGACCCATTCCTATAAATCGGACAATAAAACAACTGGCTAATTTGAGATTCAAACGTACGGGTTCAGTAAACAAACAAACAAAATAGACGTTAAGGTCGTTATTTCCTTACTGAATATAAATTAACTGGAGTAACCGGAAACTTCATAAGGAGATGCCGATTATGTTTGGCAGCGGATGGGGAACATTTTGAGCATCTACTGTAAGCATGGTGAGTAAAAATGCATGATACTGATTTTAAACACCGTATTCTGTCGTACATACGCGCGCGCAGCAGCCAGCAACTGAGGCGTCACTGGCGGAGCGCGTGAGCGAGAATGTCCTAGCCAAGCAAATATAAAGACCCTGTATTCGAACACCCTAACACGAATGAAGTATTACATGAGATATTTATCACAAAATAACACGCGTTTATGTACAAAAAGCTTTCTATACGGTAATGTATAATAGCAGTACTAATCAGAAGTAAAATACCGTTAGTATTTATTAAATTTAATCCACCTTAGTCAATAAATAATTCTTTATATTTATATTTATACCGTCTAAATATGGTTCATTTCATATCATTGCGTATAATAGCAACTCTGAAAAATGGCTTCTAATACTTCAATAAAAATGGTTCAATTAAACAAGAGACAACGTGGAAACAAAAAACTTGCGTGTGACCTTGGCACTCGCATGGCATGTGAGAGGAGTTGCCCTCGCTGCGCTAGTGTAAGCTGATGAGGACAACGGCAGGTGCAAGAAAATAATAACTTCAAAGCGTATGACCGGAGACCACTCCTTTTACTAGTAGTCTTGGATTTCACGGACATAAAAAACTACAATGATAAGATTTCTTCCTGAAATGGCACAAGTTCTGTTACTTGGCACAAAAAGAAACAGTTTAAATAGAAATATACCAACTCCCACCCAATGATAGTTTTGTAACTTAAGACTTAAGATACGTTGATGAAATTGAATACAGGCGTCGTAAGGTGGTTCTATTTCTTTAAAGCAATGGAGGAATATCTTTGGGACTCCTGAATACCATAATGGTGCCGAACTGAATATATATAACAATACTATAATGATCAAGTGGCCGGACATTATTCTTACTTATAGGAAGGAAAATGCTTAGCTCGATAAGGTGCAGGCAGCTGTTTGTTCTTAGTTAATGGGCGGGCTACATTGCAGCGCTGAATTGGATTTCTGCTCTCGGCTGCAATGAAAACTCTTTGTTTTGTCCCACTTAACAACATAAACTTCCGACAGCAGACATACAGCCACTTATCGCGTGCGTACTACGATTTGATTTAACTCCACTTTATCCTCTGAAAATCTGTCGCGATGCAACTTCGCCGAGTAATTCTGTAGCAGGTTGTAATTTAGATGCCGCATTGTAGTATGAATAAAACAGGGTATTCTCCCATTAGGAGGGCAATTGTCTGCTTCATGATTTAACAGTTTCATCCTTATTGCTTCGAAATATCTGATGGTTTCACGTCAAACTTACGCGTGACTGCTATCATCATAGCGTGCAAACAATAACCTGGAATATTCGCAATGAGATTTCGTGGCAGTGGTGTCACGCTTCTCATGCAGCATCAGGCATAACTTAGGTCACCATGGACGGAGATTCACTGCTCAACTTAGGCTTCCCAGTCCAGTTGTTATTTCATTAGGCTTCCCAGTCCAGTTTTTATTTAATTTAAGGACTTGGACATCGTGGTTCTTCAGCACCATACATCTGAGAGTACCGGGTGAGTAAGCCGTGGTCGTTACGGCATGGCTGTAGGCAGCCACTCACATCCGGGAGGCGAGGAGGTTCGAATCCCCCCGCCAGCAACCTTGAAGATGGTCTTCTGTGGTTTCCCAACTTCCTTCCAGGCAAATGCCGGGGTTGGTCTCTAACTATAGGCCACAGCCGCTACCTTCCCATTCCTCGTCCTTACAAACAGACTTTCCTACCCAGACAACACTCCACACGGGGCGGTACGTGTAGCTCACCCCATGGGTGTCCGCTTAGAAGCAGCTACAAATCTCTGGGGAGCCGAACATGTCCTCGGACACTCCCGGCACTAAAAGCCATACGCTAAAAAAACAGAGTATTGAATACGTCTCATAACCGGTGTTACTGAAGTATCTGTATTAGTATGTGTATGTGTACAGTAGTTGAAACTAAGCTTGGAAGAAGGCAGCTGTTTGATGCCTGGAGCAACAGTGGGAAACCACAGAAATAGTTCAGGTAGGAATTGGACCCATCTCTTCCCAGTTGTCCTCTCTCCAGCCTTCATACAGAATTAGATTTCCTTGCAGAACCACGAATCATACCCAAAGCCCTTGGGATAGGCCTATGAATCTCTATACATACTTAAGACGTTTTTTTTTTTCAAACTTTTGTGTGTGCGTACCTCTTGAAGAGATGAGAATCTCTCGCGTACCACCTAATGGTTGGGAGATATAGTAACTATAACCCCCATCTGTAAATATTGTTTGTTAGAGTTGGACTGTTACAGTTAAGTTCAAATAATAAAAAGGGTGTCCAGTTGATTTATTATTTATTACAATAAGTATTCAATTCATACATTCTGAAATGACACTGTACAAATAATATTAATAAAATAACTCTTAATAATTAAACATAAAACCCAAAGTTCAACTAACAACTTCAATGTCAAGGGCGAACTTGAAGATTAGAAGCCAACTTAGGAATGTCTAGTTTGAGATTGCTGAGTCACAAACCAAGATCATTTTCCAGCGTAAGGAGCCTCTTCCGATATTTATTCTTGAGATAAACAAGTGAAGAAAATGCAGTCTCACACAAGTACGAAGTAGTGAAAGGCAGTCAAAATCTAACTGCTTTGTCAGCTATGTCTGCATAGTCTGCACGCTCTCAACCCAAAAGTTCACAAGAGCCAGTTTGAAAATGTTTGCCTTAGTTCTGAATCACAATTCAATTCTTAAAACTGCTCCTTATCTTTGGCCTTCAAGTTCTTCGGCAAAATATTATCAATGTTTTATATTTCTGAATATTATATTTTTTATTTTTTTATTTTTCGTAACATCACTGCGTACCACTGCAGCAGTACGAGCGTACCACCAGTTTGGGGAACGCTGCTTTTGACCACATAAGGTGCCCCTTTCCAGTTGTCTGGCGAAGGGTGTTTTGGTGCACTTGGCAATGATGCTGTCTATATACATGCAATTAAGTCACTTAAATCAATAGTTATCTTAATCGTTTCCATTCAAATTCATACGAAGACCTAATTAAATGAGAACACCAAACCAAACCATCCTGTGATCAAAAATGTCCAAGTTGATCAAACATAATTATGTCAAATCATCTCCGAGTGTTAATCTGAACCACACTTCAAAGCTATATACAGTAACTGATAAAACACCAGTATATTCGATCAGAAGATGATGATGATGATGGTTGTTATGATTGTTTCTATAAGGGGTGAACATAAGAGTCATCTGGCCGATATTCGATCAGGACAGACGAGCATGGACAGAAACATAACTGGTGAGAAATGTCATCTACAGGGTCTTTATTTTTGCTTGGTAAGGAGATTCCGCTGGACCTTGGGCGCCAGTCCCCGGCACAATAGCCGGCTGTTATAGGTTGTCGCGCGCGGTCTCGGCCGTATTCCCACGCTCCTCCCGCGGTAGACATATGAGCTCCGAGCTAATTGGGTCTTTTATAAAGCTACTGTGTACTGTATACCGTATTGTATAGTGTTTTATTGTGATAGTGTATAGTGTAAGTTATATAAATGTATGTAATGGCTGTTTAGCTGCAATAAAATTATTATTGTGATAGTGTATAGTGCTGTAATGCCTTTTGTGAAATATTCGTTACGTGAACGTTTATATCTGCACAATAGGTACATAAAGTGCAGGAAATCGTGCGCTAGAACAAGATAAAAGTTTCGAGTGAAATTTCCAGGGAGACCCATTCCTATAAATCGGACAATAAAACAACTGGCTAAGAGATTCAAACGTACAGGTTCAGTACACAATAAAAATAGACTTAAAGGTCGTTATTCCCTTACTGAAGCTAAATTAATCGGAAACTTCATATGGAGATGTCAATTATGTTTGGCAGCGGATGGGGAACAATTTCGCCATCTACTGTAAACATGGTGAGTAAAAATGCATGATACTAAATTTAAGAACCGTATTCTGCCGTACATATGCGCGCGCGGTAGCCGGCAACTGAGCCGTCCCTGACGGAGCACGTGAGGGAGAATGCCCTTGCCAAGCAAATATAAATACCCTGTAGATCAAGGATACCCCCACGTGATGCTGGGATCTCTTTCTGCTGCTCTGAGCCAACCACCGCCATCTTTCGTTTATCACTGTCACCTCCTCTGCACAGTCCAAGCAAACTCGGCGTCGTGTCGGCTGCGAGGTAGCTCTCATCAGTACATTTCTCCAACCCTGGCTCGGAGCTGGTCAAGCGTGACGTTCTTCTGTGCAGGCCTTCTCTAAGAAATTCTACCTCACTCGGACACTGAGTCGCCACACAGTGTAAGGAGTCACGGTCAGTGCTAGTTTCTCCATTTGTCACTGAGGGACCATGATAGACATAGACTGTGTTTTACTGGGAGAGGGAGAATTTTATTGTGTCAAGCGTTCTTAAGATTGCCGCGCGGAATAACTAAAGCTCATTATCCTATCAATCTTATCTTTGTCTCTTTCTAGGAAAATCAGACACCTCCCACCCATCTTCGTTAGTGACGAGGTCTCCTGCGAAGTTGAATTAGCCTATTGTAAGTTAAATGAGTTGGACGATTTATTTAGCAGCAGTTCCTGAATTAGATTAGATTGTTCATTGGAGCCAATTTCTGGTGTGGCTCTTGGTGTGTATGTGTGTTAATAGTAAATTACCCAGAGAGTTTTAACTATCAGCATCCACTACTTGTTGATTTATAATGCATGTTTGCTCATAAATTATATCAAATTATGTTTTTAATAAGCTATATTGTGTGTGTGTGTGTACGTCAATGCTAATCTATGGCGTGGTAGCCCGTCTGGCAATTTACGGTATTAATGTCAACCTGCAAGTGATTTAGAGCGCTTGTTATGATATCGCCAGTACACGATATTCCCATATCTTCAGTAAATAAAACACTACTCACATACTGCTGTTAACAAAAAGAACAACTGATTGTGGCACTACTTGTCTGAGATGACACCACACTCAAACTATTCACACTACAAACACTACGTTCAGAATCATTGAAAGCAGGGGCGGTGTGTCGTTAAGGGCCAAAAGGGCCGTGCCCACCCAGGGCCCTTATGCTTAATCTATTGCTCAAAATTTGTTTAATGAAGTCTTTAAAAATTACTTTAAATTTCAGATATTCTACTTAAAATAAGTGGTTTTTCCATATAGAATCTCTAAAAAGAATTCAAAATACATAATTCATCCCTAGCTCAAGATTCTGACCGTCTCGTACGGTGTATTGTCATAGCGAGGGCCACTCTCCAGAAAGTCCCATGTAAAGTATATGGCTTGATGGGCCGAGTGAGCAAACAGTGGATATAGCACTGTCTTGCACGGGACTTCCTCTGTGCTATGAAGGAATTTTTCTCTCTCTTCAAGGGCCAGCAGAATGGGCCCATAGCATTGCTTTGAAGCGAAATAGAAGATTTCTCCATTTCACTTCCTGCTTCTGTCTCTTTCAAACCGCATTACGGCAGAAGGCTCCACCCCACCCCACACCCTTAAACAGGTATTCAGCCATTGTTCGAAGCTTGCTGACATTAGACAAAAATATATTTATACATTTCCAGCTGTCGGGTGCTCCAAGTACAGTACAAGTGTATTTGTGAGTCTGTGGATGAGGTTAATTTTTATAAATTAATGAGTGTATTTTTTGTGGAAGTACGTAGTTATTTAATAATGCTGATTGTGTGCGATATGGGAATATGAAAGTGGAATTTGTATTATTAACAAATAATTTATTTTCTTCTTCTGAACACAAAGTTAGAAATTAGAAATATGGACCTCATCAACCAAGCTGATTGATAAATTTACTTCATCCAAGCACTGGAGAGGAGAATATATTTACATGTGAGTACAGATTTTAATAAGTGAACTTTTTACTAAAACTTGTTTCAAATGTTGTGATGTGTGGAATGATGATAATGGGAATATTGGCAACAACGAATGTTAAATATAAAACAATATTTAATATTAAACAATAAGAATATCATCTGAGCCACCCTAAAACTGAAGTCAGGAGCCGCCCCTGATTGAAAGTATACAGAGAACCACAACTAGCGAGGGTCTGTACTCTGAAACCTTTTGAAAGGACCAAGTGGCGGTCGATGAGAGGAGACCAGGTCTCCCATGCCTCGGATTGAAGTTTGTCTCTCCTCCTTCAGATATTGATGTAGTTGTAGCCTCATTTTAGAGGGTATGTACGGGAGAGTTGGGCAATTGTGCGCAGCGGGTAATCGTGCGCACGTATGTTTTTTGAGTTGGTAGTACAACTAGCAACTCAGTTCACTGCTACCCTCAAGCTGTCATCGTACTTATCAGATAGGGACAGTCAGCATGATGCCAGTTGCTATGTGATAGCCGTGAGGCTTGGATGGAGAAACCTTACACGTTGCATATTATTTTCTGTAGCCAGCAAATAAGAAGGTAAACCTACAGTTGTGATTCAATTATTTAAAATCAAACGTAGTTTTAAATGGCAGTGTTTACTTTTTTTTGCATGTGCACTATTTATTTTTCAATATTGCTACGGCTGTAAGTTTGTTTCGTCGCTCGCCGCATGAGTCACAACTGCCCCCGGGCTGGGCTGTGCTCTGCCTCAGTGCATTACGTGCGCCTTACGCAACAGGCCTACTAGGACAAAGGGATGGTCCAGAATATTCGTGACCCAGCCAGTGATGGAAACCTCGAGAAGCCGTGAACCCTGGATGGGTCTAGAAGCATTTATTGAGTCACCGGCCTGCTATATAAGAGCGACCTGGCAAGCGGGGTCGAGAGTGTTTTTCGAGCTAGTGCGAGCGTTTACCTTGAGCGACAGTTGTTGGCGACGTGACTTGCGAAACCCCTAGTGAAGCTGATTCTCTTGACAGCGAGGGAGTGAGAAGCCTACAGAGGAACTGTGTCTTGAACGAGTGTGTTTTCCAGTGCGACAGAGGTGATTGTGGTGAATTGTGAAACAGTGTGTAGTACGGTGACAGGCTGAGTGCAGATATATCCAGCCAGCGCACGGGGCTACCTCATTACGAGGGATTAACTTCTGCGGCTTATTGACAAGTGAAAGGGAAGTGTTCTCCCCGTGAGGAAACTGGAGTAAGGTTCTAATTGCTTGTGTTTGCTGTTGAGTGGTGTATAATTCTGGCCGCAATAAAGCTAATACGTTTCTTTAAAGGAACAATCTGTGTTGTGCTTCAACCCACCGTAATCCAGTTAACAAAAGTGCCACTATGGGGTGGCACGTAACAGTATAATAGATTCGTTTACCGGGATTCAGTGAGTTACGTTTTAAAAGCAGAGAGGGGTAACAGTGCGCAGAACATATGATTGATGCACAATATTCCCCCACATACAATTAAATCCTTTGAGACATTAATCGCAAAATATTTCGCGTTTGTTCTCCAGATGCCAAGAAAAAGTCCTACCCAGCTAAACATGTGCAGAATGCTCTACGTGCAATTAGGGATGATGGGAGGAAAATAAGGGAAGGAGGGGGGGGGGGGGAGTTTCAACATTACAGAGTCAACCCTACGAAAGCAGTTGCTGACATATAGGCTGCTCCACCTCGTCTAGGCCGTAAATCTGTCTTTACCAACGAAATGCAGTCACAATCATCCGAATAAGGAATACGGATTACGGAATTTTACGGCTTAACACCCACCGAGCTAAGACAGTTAGCGTTCAAGTTTGCCGAGGAGAATAAGATTCCTATAATTTCAATAAAGTTAAAGATCTAGCAGGCAAAGAAAGGTTGTATGGGTTCTTGAAGAGAAATCCTGCACTAACGTTGAGACAACCTGAAGAACAATCCTAAATAGGATTGCCTCCTTAAATGCTGACGAAAGGAAGATATTTTATTCTAACATCCAAAACTGCAGAATTTTAGTATCATTGTATTGTTATGCTATTATAATATGCATTGCAATATTCTAGTATTAATGCCCAATGCAAGTTTCAGCCGATTCACATTATATTCTTATGGCTTTCCAACATTCATCCCATGTGCACAATTTCCCAACCCATGCACATGATTACCCTGCAGGGTGCGTAATCGTGCGCAAATCCATATTTGCGAGATTTTGAATTATAGTCCACCAAATTTATTTTTGAATCAAATTTGTTTCTGCACATTGAGTATAGAGTTACTAAGGCTCCCTAATTCATAACAGCAGTTGTACAGGGTCTTCCACTCAAAGTGGGGCCGGCCATTCGGTCGGCGCACCACGGCAGGTAGAACGTCACGCTAAAGGTCAGACGAGCAGATAACAACGCGGAGCTGAGGCAACAAATGTCTTACGGAAAGAAGTGCTGTAAGATGAAATTAATGCTGCGGAGCAGCACAGGACTTCGCGATGCTGAGACAGTTGCAACGCAGTATTTGCCGAGTAAAGTTGACTTTGTTATTTCGTTATAGCCTATAAGTTATAAGTGTTATAAGTTTATAACATGTGTAGGCCCTACGTGTTAGTGGTTATTGTTTACCACGTATACGTGTTTATTGTTTAATTGTTATTGTGTTTCAAAATTTTATAACGTGTTATTGCTATGAGTTAATTAAAGCCCATTGTTTCAATATTGTCTCAACTTGCGTACACATTAACACAAAATATAACGAGAGAAATTGAGGCTATCTCGGTAGATGAAATAAAGCGTGTGAATGAAAATTCCTAAGACGATGCCAGAAATATGTAGATGCAGGTGTATGACATTTTCAACGTCTTCTGTGACAAGATGAGTAATTATTTTACTTTGATTATGTGTTATTTTGTGTGCTTGTTATTCACATGCAATTTGTTCGGGCGCTCTCTCGACCCCAAGCTCGGCGAGTTGCCATGAGCTCGTCCGACACTCCACGCGCGCGCCGCACCGCCGGCCCCACTTTGAGTGAAAGACCCTGAGATTATGAGATCATCACAAGACCGATTCTTGCTTAAATGCATAAAATTCCCCCACTCTCCCTTATATACAGGGTATACCAGATACAGTATATAACAAGTGGCGTCTCTAAAAGCCGCAGTAGTTAAAAGGGACGTAAAACCCAATAACATTATAATAATAATTATCATTATTATTATTATTACATAACATGCATCAAGTCGAACAAGGGAGACCTGGCCTCCTCTCATCGGCACCAATGCAAGGATCTGAATACTGACACACAATTTTATATTGACTGGCTGCGTGGCGCAGTGGTTTCGTTATCGCCTGCTGGGCTCAAGGTTGCAGGATCGAATCCTGGCAGTCAGCTGGCATTTGAGGGTGCGTAATGTGAGGGAGCCGTGTCAGCAGATTTACTGGAGCGTTCAAGATCCAGCTAACACCAGGGCTAAATTCCGGCACCCCGGCATCTCTACAAGCCGCAGTAGTTAAAAGGGACTAAAATCAATAACTTTATTATTATTATCATTATTATTATCATTATTAATATCATTATTATTATTATTATTATTATTATCACTATATTCTATCTATCATCCCTAGAACTAATGAAACCATAGAGTACAATGTTTCCAAAGATTTCAATACCATAGGACCATATGATTGCGATGTATGTATGTCTGCCCCTTATTATTCCCTTTTCCAATAAATGAAATTTGTTGTGATGGATGGTTTTTACGGCCGGATGCCATTTCTGATGCCAACCTCATGAGGAGTTAATGAAGTTGAAATTAATGAACTTGAATGGAACTGGGCAAGGATGTTGAAGGTACCGTCCCAGCATTTGCCTGGAGTTAAAATGGGAAACCATTTCAAGGACGGCCGACAGCGGGGCTCAAACCCACGTCAACCGGGTCTGCAGAGAGCTTGGCCCCATGGCCTAGCGCCACGCTTTAGCGAGTGTAGCTACCGCTGTCGGTGGGCCATTTGATTGCGATGATGCTCTTTTTTGACATAGGGTAAAATTGTCAGATGGTGAAGAGGGGAAAGTGACGGTTGGGAGGATAAAATCTTTCGAGTCGGTTTAGAAGGTAACATACTGTTGAAGAGATCTAACTAAATACAGCAGGTTTTTAAATAATACACACTTGGTTGTGGTATGTGTGTGTATAACTGTGGTGACAGACCTCGCATGTGTAGGGTACTTCTTACTGGCACTAGGGTTGGAAAGAAAATGGTTGTGACCTTAAGGTATGAAACACCCTAGCTGAAGTGGGAACCAACATCACTTCTCAGCTGTCTTCATGTGGCTCAGTGACCTTCCAACACTCTTAACAGGGTTTAAATTTTAATGGGCAAATCTGTGGCAAATACGTTGTCAGAATGATAACACACTGCACAACAAACTAAAATGCCCCAAGACATGAAGGCCAAGTAAAAAGCAAAGCCAACTCCGGAGTAGCCATTGAGGTTGTTGGAGCAGTGGAAGGTAGAGGCTTCTACCCTTCGTGACATTGCCACTAGATGGGATGGATTTGTTAGCTCCATGCCCGGCCACCGCTCAGTACATGAAGTAATAAGGTACTATTCCAGCATTATCCTGTATTGATGGAGGAGAAATCGTGAGATAAACTTTCCATCCACTGCCATCGTGCTCTGGCCTCGAACCACTCATCTTTTCCTCCTTGGTTCTCCGATATTAGTCTATTTTCATATATCTCACTGGTATTTTCCATTAAAACTCTCCTGCCTATTAAAAGGATTTTCCATGCGATATTCAAAATAGCTTTTCACCAACGATATTACGATGAGAAGTTTTGTGCTTGTATACTGTAGATAGCTTTCAATTTCGGTGATTAAGACACCTCCCGCCAATTGGCATCTTTCTGTAACGAACCACGGGAGTTAAATTTTAGAATAGTCATATGCACGGCTTCTATGATTTACGAAATGTAAGCTACAGAGTTAAGTGCCATTAGTGCCATCATACGAATCATCTTTCAATCGCCTGAATAACATACGAGATATAAAATTAAGGTTTTAGAAATTCGAACTGATGCCATCTTGAATTTTTGAAAACAATTGATTATTATTAGATTTTTCTACACTAAGCTGTGAATAATGATTCGCTGTGACAAGTTTCACTGCATTCGTGTGATTAGATGGCCAGGAAAGTTATTGTAAATATTTGAAAATCACTTGGCCATCATATTTGCCCTTACTTTACAGTCCTCTTAACACTTTACAAAATTTAAGTTTGATTGCTTAAATAGTTTCGAAGATATCGAGAATCCGTGAAATGTATCGTATAGACGCCATGTTGGATTGATTTATATATATGGCTATAGAATTATATGCCAGCAGATGAATATTATAACCGTAGCTCCTTATAGTAACCTACATTTCTATCGCATGTTTAGTACACGGGAAATATAAATTTGATATTAAAAATTTAGCACAGCCACCATTTTAAAGTTCTCATAGAATTGGACTTAATTGGACGCCAATATATTAAGCCTTGTATGAAGATTTACCGTGCTAACAAGGGAAGGTCATGATATGTTGTCGCGTATTTTAATAGATCAAGTAAACATACAAACACCATACACATTTTAGCTGCTATGGACTATTAGAACAGGAAATAACAGTCGTCAAAGTGACGATGAGAATACTGTACATATGAATGATTTATTAAACAAATGGATTATTTGATACAAATAGTCCATAATATGATATGAAACACACGTACTGCACTTGACGACACTGAGACAAAATATATGCAAGTCAGCAATAACAGCAGACAGTTCCCGCAGTTTGCATATTTGATGAAAGCAGGTTGGTCACAGTGGCTCATGGACTCACTCTTCTTCTTCTTCTTCTTCTTCTTCTTCTTCTTCTTCTTCGAAGCAGTTCTCCAAGGGTGTTTGAAATACACCAGGAAAGTCATTCGTGTAGCCGCAAATTCACATTTGATTAAGTTGGAGAACTGCTGCCAAGAACTGAAAATACACAAACGATTGAAGGCGTAAGGAGTGGTCTCTATGCCATATGTTAATGCCATTGTCAGAAGATACCATAATTCTATCTGTAATAATTTTCACAAAATGCTTGTATGGACGGAAAAAGAAAACGTCGGTAAGTTCCCAATGCCCATGCACTTCGCTGGAATCAGCTTTTTGATGAATGCAATGCCTTCAAGAACTGTAGAGTTGTATCGTTCGTCATCTCTATTGGCTCACCAGGAGTCAACCAAAACAAGGGCTTTAGTTTTGTCTTGAATATCTGGTCTCAGTACTTGTTCAAGGACGACTTTTTAAATCCGACTTCATATGACCTATTCGTCCCTCTCCTGTCAATACCGTTGCAGCATAGCAGCTAAAACTTGACAGAGTTTTTCGTTCTCATCAGTAATAAAACACAAATAGTTTTGTTCTATCTCCACGACAACTACCGTGACCTTCCCTTGTAAGTTTCACTGCATTCGTTTAATTGAGTTGTGAGGAAAATCCATATAAATATTTGAAATTTGCGTCGCCGCCATATTGGATATGTGTTCAACAGGTTATTGAAAGGCCCATAGGTTAACTTATGTTAATAGCCTGTAGCAACGTACAAAATTTCAGTTTGGTATAATAGATTCGCAGATATTGAGAACCGTCTAAATATTTCGGATGATCGCCATGTTGGATTGTTCTCTTTCTAGGCTATCGAGTTATGTACTATAAGATGAAGATTATTGCGTAGATTTATTATTCAAACGTTCACTTTGATCGAATGATGATGGCACAAAAATAAAAGTTTCATTTTAAAATTTCTCACAGACACCATCTTGCTTTTACGAGAACAATTGAATTACAACAGATGTCAGTCGATTAAATACCGTGTAGACAAGTAGAATGGCCTGTTTGCAATCTCTTGATGAATGCAGTACATTTGCATTTATCTGTTGGCACAGGTTAGAGTAAAATCTGCCTTCACCCATGTCTCAGTCTCACTCATAGTTGTGATTATATGGAAGCTACTGAGGTATGGGTGGTGCTTAATAATGACATTCAGGGCACAGTCAGTGCCTGTGAATGCTGTGAATGGTTCTACTCATAGGGTTAGTACTGCTGTTCTGACTCAGTGAGGAAAGCGATGGCAAATTACCTTACTCCTCATCTTGCCTAGTACGCCTCAATATAGCGCTGCCTGGGGATTTTGTGGGTATCTACCCACATTAACTAATGGCGGTACTTTTTGAGGATCCAACCAGCCTTCGGGCTGACTACGTAACAGACAGACAGACAGACAGACAAGTATAGTGACTTTGCTAAAAATTCTTCTTCTTCTATTATTCATGGGGCCTCTCGTTTCCAAGTTCCTGTTTAGCGTCGACCTCCAAGATCTTTTGCTACCATGTGTTTCCTTCATTCCCACCTGGATATCTCTGCTCCCTTCACAAAGCTGCAGATCAATCTCATTGGGTCCTCTAGGATTTTCTCTCTTTCTTCACCCGGCAGCCTCAGTGTGGAGATTCTAGTTCTTCCCAGCGCCTCACATTTTGCTAAAAATTAAATCCCGTGATTCATTACAGAAAGATGCCATCACGCGGGAGGAATCATATTTACCGATAGGTTTACTTAAGTTAATCTAGCACATACTTTGTCAATGTAATTGCGATGGTGGAGATTGTTTTAAGGCATAAATGACCTAGTTTATCTACACCAATTTACTATTGCAGACGTAAATTATGGATTATACGCATGTTCATGTCTGAAAAGAAACCTGCCTCTCGGTAAATTGATACACCAGTACACATCTCCTTAGAATCCTCATCGTGTTACTTTGGACACACATTTTTTCAGTGCTGGAGGGGTGCTGACGTGAGTTATCTTGCGGAACGATAAAAGCTTTGATTTAAGACAGGGCAAGCACTAAAGTCTGTTCGCCGAGTCGAGATAGTGTAAGTAAACACAGTTGTACACGTGATTGCGGGGCTGCCCACAAGGGGTGCATAGAGCTGTGCCTGTTGAACGTACGCCAACTTCAGTGCTGTGTATAGCCTACATGTGTAGCGGGCTGACTTATCGGTTACATGCTACAGCGCGGTTTATTTATTGTTCGCTTATGTATTTATTTAATTAATTAATTAATTAATTAATCAATTAGTTCTGAACTCCTTATGACAGTATACAGTGCAGAACAGTACTCCTCACTGGCATTGTTGCTGAGGGTAATATGTAATGCAAAGTTAAAATACGATCTTCTGATGGAATCCTATTGCCGAAGTGTGGCAGGCAATTCTCAATGAGCAACAGTGTAGCAAGTCTTGCCTCTTCTAGGGATACGGCATGACTAATGATATCGGAGCTTCTTGGCTACCCCTGTCCGGCAGAGCCGATGACGTGAACTAGGCGTGTTTCCCTGTCCGGGTAGCCAGGGGCACTGTCTCGACTCGGCGAATAGACTTTAGTACCATAGTAAGACGATTATGCTTTCTTAAAATATCATTTTTTATGTTTCTTGTGTGAAATGACCAACTTATGGATATTGAGTTTCATTTTCACTTTGTTGCTCGATACTTCACAATGAAGGTAGTGTACCAGAAGCTATTTAGTACATCACATAGACAAACCTTTTAATAAGAGGGAGAGGTTTTGATGGAAGAGACCAGTAGAATATATGAAAATAGGCTACTTAGTTCTTCACGGAACTACTTGTTTAATTTTTTCCCTTTTACTTTACTTTTACTGTTTTTTTTATTTTATTTTCAGTATTTGTTTTTTCATGAAGACTTCACAAACACCCAGTCCCCGAGTCATGGGAATGAACTCCACGGGAATTGAACTCAGGGCTCTTCGGGCTAAAGCCTAGCATGCTACCCAATTAGACACAGAGCTAGACATGCGATGATACGTATCTTGGCGCGTACAGCTATGAAGGTAGGGGAAACCTATACAGTCAGAGAAAGAATCAGTTAGTTGCAAGTTTGATCTCCAGTCGGATAACGCGTTAAACGAATAGCACTCCTCGTTGGCATTGTTGCTGAGGGTAATATGGAATGCGAAGTTAATATACGATCTTCTGATGGAATCCTATTGCCGAAGTGTGACAGCAAATTCTCCATGAGCAACAGTGTACAACACGTAAGGTTTGTTGGGTTATTGATTTTTCGTCAATAATCCGATCACACGGTCCAGTGGGCACGCGACCCCGGGGTGTGCGTGAGCATCCCGCATTTCACGTTTGACTGGCAGTAAGACGCCCGGCAGCACTCACAATATTCCTGACAGGCGTTAATACTTTATATACGATGTAGCTTCGAGGTACCCTTGCATTGTTAGAGCTGCGGAAACAATGACACAATTCAATTTAACATAATATTAATAATAACTAGAAGACCCGTGCTGCTCCGCAGCATTCATTTCATTTCTACAATCCTACAGCACTTCTTCCCATATGATATTTGCCATTCGCATGTCTTCATACTTGTGACCTGAACAGACAGTTATGGTACCGTCGCCTTTCATTTTTAGCTTACCTTGCATATTTTGGAAAAATTATGAAATTGTAGACTTATAAGATCAAATGTGTGTGTGTGTCTGCCTGTCCTTGCTGTGTGTGTCCCACCCTATCAAATCCTAAACGACTGCAGCTATCGAAACCAAATTTGGTGCGAGTGAATATCTCTACCAGAACATCTCAAGGCCATATTTGAAAGTAACGTCGGTGCTACCAACTACTGAAATTAGAACTCTTAAGTTGGATATCTCAGAAGGTATTCATGGGAACTTGTCCAAAATTGGCACACATATAGGCCATATTTGAGATTAATTTTCAGGAGCCCATATTATCATAGTGCTGTCAACAAGGTTCTAAGCGTCCTGATTGGTTCAATGTTCAAAGTCATATAGAGAGGGATTCGAACAGAGTGTATGCCATCCTTGGAGCGTTTAGCCAATTGCTTTTAAATGTACTTCTGTTTACTGTACCCGATATGGACTTTGTAGGATCGGCTACGCTGGCCGGGTTGGAAATTCTATATTGGAATAGAGTGCGCTGGTGTCGTGAAAATTGTTTGTGGGTGCGTGACGTAATACCAGTTGGATGGAGTATGGTGGCCGCTCCTCGATTAGCAAGCATGATGGGATATTTGCATTTGGATGTCTAGTCTATTATTTTAATATCACGGCATGGAGATCAAGTCAAGAAAGCCGATAAGACAATACAAATTTGTTTTTCCCCTTTCCCTGTTTGGAAACATCATAGAAGACTCTTGGTTTGATATAATTTATATATTTATTGCACCCCGGAAGGGAGAGTGTGACGTAATAGGCACTAAGACCCCTCTACTCCTACCCCTTGGAGGGAGGACGAATCAGGTCACCAGGCCGACAGGCAGAACATAGGGGACACAGTATTGAAAGTGATATAGTCCTGAAAGCATTATAGTATTACGATATCATAATTGCTTACAGTCAAACCCAGTTCGCTTCGCGAAACCACAACCGGCAAGGGAGGTCGTATACCGTTCGATCTCGTGTCCTCGCGGAGGGATACCGGGCGTTCCCGCACAGTTCGGTTATGTGTTCTCACAAGGGGAGAAACATCGAGGAATTACAACGTGTCTTACAGTTGTATTTGCTTCTATGATTATACAAAGTGGATTCAAATAACATTATCGTTCGGCGCAATGAAATGTTTCCATTCTCATGACATTGCATAAGCGAACAGTGGACTTGTGAATGAGACGTGAACACGCGTTGCAGCTTGACTGAACCAGGCATATTAGAATGAGCATTCTCATTGCCATGTTACAGAAAGCTTGCTCATATATTAGCATGACAAGTGGTAACATTAACAGATTGGTACAGTTATATTCTAGTACAGTATACCGTCATTATCGTAATGTACATTCCGCATTTTAAGTGCACAATTATATAAAATGCTTTGTTGGAAAATTAATCAATGTATAATACAGTGACTTTAATACACGTGCCTGTATGCATAGAACACTTGTGGATTCTATTGCCGCTACGTTTCAACGAACAGCTGATGCATTATATCCAGTGAAATTATAGTGACCATGGGTTTCTTATACTTGAATGAACATTTAACCAGCCAAGTGAACATTATAGTATGCCACTTCCAGTGATGAAGTATTTCATAAGTGACTTAATATTCGAACATTCGCGAATACACACAAGCCATAGCCGAGTGTGTTACACTTAGGTCAGCCACGAACTATAGGGTGTGGAGAAACTATCGTCATGCAATATCAAAGTTTAATAATTGTACGACATTATCATATTTTGTTGTGAACTTGTTAACCCAATTTTGGATGAACTTTATTAAGCAGTGGCGTGATACGTCGGACATTAAAATCTGGTTATCATTAATGCCACCTAACCCAGTGAGATTTTGGAACTTTGTCGGAACCGTCTTTATTATGGGATCATTCAACTTGGACATGGAGCGTTAAGCGCTGAAGAGGCAGGATGGCCGAGCGGAGTGGCGGTCCTGAGGTTAACCCAGAGAGATAAGATTGCCAATCCCAGATCCGAGACGAGGGAACAAGACGTCGTCGATCTTATGGAATTTTCGTCGATTTTATGGAATTATTCGTCGATCTCTGGAAGCGAAGGCTTACGAATGACTGACCCATCTTAAGGTAAAGTATGCATCTATCTGAGTTCTTCGTCATGAAATAAATTTCAATAACACATGGGTATATTAAATTATCATTTACAATATGTGATGCGAATATTTTCTTATGGATTCACAGGAGTGTGAAAGATGTCTTACAGATCTATATGAGCGTAATATTTTCTAATCTTTTACAATGCGCTGATACGCTTGAATTTAGATCTGATTTATCTGTAGAGTTATTGCATACTATTGGTGTTGGTTTGATTAATCGGGTGTTTTCGTGACTCGATGCCTGCAAACAGGTGTTTGCCTTTTCCCATATTTTTATTATGTGTGGATTTTCATGTTGATGATTCGACTTGCCATTTGGGTAGTCTGGCTTTAATCTTTTCCGTTGAGTGGATCTTTTTTTTTTTGCAATTAAATCGCTTTAGCGAACATATCATTGCTATTTGACTGAGCAGTTATGGTTAGTTCCATTCCAATGCGTATTTCACCTTAGTCTACGAATGGGGCCCACATGCCTTGTGCAGTGGAGTGGTGTTAATCGCCTTGACCCATCCTAGGGATTTTTCATATTGAGCCGACCTCGTAGGGCCTAATTGCCATCGAACAGTAGTGTGGTGTAAATCGCCTTACCTACGGTTAGGGACCATTTCATCCTAGTCCACGAATGGGGCCCATTTGCTTTAAGCAGTGGCGTGGTGTTAAACATCGGGACCCATCCTAGTTTCCATATTTATCATATTTATGCTGAATGGATTGTAAGAAAACCAAACTATAAGTGTCAGTCACGTATCGGTTGATTATTATTAAATTCAGTAACAGTAACTGTCAACAGGATCATTTCTTTTAATTCTT